>CM068369.1:16677958-17877958 GCA_034769895.1 Magicicada septendecula | reverse complement strand
TATGTAAAACGACATTTGCCTCAACAGTAGTCAAATTGTTACTTGTCTGTGTGGTTTTGATATCACTTGGTTTTTGACAAATTTTTATTGACAAAAAACTGCAAAAAAAGTTTCACTGTATAAAAGTATAATTTTATCTCATTGGCTACTACACACACACTACACACATACACACACACACACACACACACACACACACACACACACATTCAACCTTATGTTTTCCTCAATCATGGCTTGTTAATACAAGAATAAAAGACTTGTTAATACAGAGAACGTTCATTATATTGATAGTTAAATACTGTGTCGTAATTTATAAAATAATGCTTAAAAATAGATATATCAACCGACTTTAAAACCAAAATCGTTAAGGCTAATTAATTTTAATGACAATATTATGTCCCAATTGAAATTATGCTGTTTTGATTTATATTTCAGATGACACTAGAAACGACATTGAAAAGTATTAGAAAACTTATATAACAAAGAAATTAAGTAAATCACCGCAAATCAAACCTAAGTGTTTACAAGTGAGGCATTTGATGCTACTAATGAGAACAGTCTATACATACAGAGTGCAATGTATACTTACTGCTCCTGCGACAAGGAAATAATTCCCTCTTCACCGTACTAAACGTTTTATGCAAAGAAATTGACCTTCAAATTTTATCTTTAAGAAATGAGCTAATCCTAAACTTGGTAATAAAACTTAAACTTGGTAACATAAATTTTAAATACCACATTGGTGACAGAAAATCATAATGTTCATGATTGATGGTAACGCCACTTGACTGACTTGTAATCAGTCATGATTATACGTCTCCGTTGTTATTCCCTATTGTTGTATTTTATACCATTGTTAGCCAAAAAAATGATGTTTATTCTATTTTAAGTTCCAGTTCCAAGCTGATGCAAAGTTCATTCACGTTGGTTCCACGTCTGCTTCTTTAGTCAACAATGTGTGTATACAACGCCAGATTTATATATTAGAAACGTTTTATTTCTACATCAACATATACGCTGTATTTTGTCTTAGAAAAAATGCACAACATAGAGAATGCCAAGTTTACGAATTATACCGAACAGTCGTCCAATTTTCCTGTTTTTTGAGTACCGGAAACTTAAAAAAAAAAAAGAAAACAGAAAAAATGATAATATCAGCGTAATTAATAATCAGATAAACTGTTACATTAAGTTATCATGTTATCAGCGGATACGAGGTCTGAAAATTAAGTAATGAGACTAATCATGTAGCACAACACTAATCATGTAGTCATGTAGCACAGGAGTAATCATATTCCTTCACACAACACTACCAAAAGGCAGACGAGCTGCGACCTACATTTCTACGTCCAACCTCTTTGTACTCACAGCAAACGTTCAAATATCAGAAATTGTTTTATATGCAATTCTAACCGTTTTCTGCTCAACAAATAATCACCAATATTCAACAATATATATAGAATGTATATAACATTCCCAGCATGATCGCAAATTATAATGTTGGCAACGTTCACATCAGTCATTCACAACATGGAAACAGTGGTGCCTATAGAATATACTGTGCGGCAGTGTAATTAGAAATTTAATTATCCCACTATGATTATTTATTTGATCTTTGTAGAAATACAATAATAAATTTCACTTGCAGAAGTAATTAATATTTGAAGATCTATTCATCGTATAGAAAATCTGCAAGAAATATTGAAGGGTCGCGTATAAAATAAAGACAAATCAGAAATATAATTAATAATTTATTTTTGTCAAATCAGCATTTTTGCACGCAAAAAATCCGTCAATGACCAGATTATTACAACTAAATTGAAGATTTAATTGTTTCCATGATATTAAGTGATCTATCACTGTAATTTAATAAAACATTAATAGATTCTCACGTAGCTTCCGCGCGGCCGGTGTCCATTATGTTTTTGAAATCTTCTTCCGGTACGGACCGCGTCAAAAATGTCTTGTAGGGCAACGTTTCACTTACGTTGCAATGAGTATCCTCAGGTCTAAGTGACAAAAACGCCGGCAAGCGAACTCAGTTATATAGTGTAGAAGTTGCAGTGGGTGGTCCGGTAAGTGGACACTGCCCTGTAGGCGTTACGCTGTGTGCATTATTTGTGCGGTCAGTCAACCAGCGTGCAGTCAAACCAGAAAGTAAAGGGTACCAGATCATACTAAGCGTGGCGGTTTCTCTGGGCCAAAAAATAAAAAAATATGTATTGCAAATACGAAATTATAATAATTGCTTAATTTTTATTTGTATAATAAAATTTAAATATACATTAAGTATTGTGTACAATACAACACATTTTTGTATGCTGACAATACACACAAAGCACCCGGATATACGTTATTGAAGCTTATTTTCCAGTTTTCTGATGCCGCCTTGGAAATGTAAATTCTTGTCGGCGTCCAGAAGTAGTTGTTCATCGGTTCCAGTGAACTTGTTCTGTTTGGGGATGACAATGAATCGTGTGTCGATATTCAGAGCTGAAACAAAACATTCTGTTACCTAGATTTACAGATAGACTATTAAGTTTTTGCCTTAAAGTTATGAAATTGTGTATCTCTTTGAACGACTGTGTGGATATAAATACATAAAGAAACAAAATTCAAAATCTTGAAGTTCTCTGAATTGAGAAGAAAACGATAAAGGGGTGGACAGTGGAAAGGAAGGCGGCGCATAGTGTGCAAATTAGGGACTCCTGCCAGGAGAAGAAAAGGTAATGATGATGTCCGCGTGGTCCACGGCTGGCCTGTTCGTGTAAACAAAAAATTATGTTCAAAACAGCAATAAATTTGTATCAGACATGATGTAAAACTATTATCCTTATACAAACACAACCTAAAGTTTTTTTTTAAAAACTTTATACTTTATTTTAGCTTAGAGCCAACGTGAAATTAATTTTAAAAGTCAGTTCCCGTTTTGTAAATCCTATTTATTAGATTTAAATAATTATGCATAACTAGGAATAATAAGATATATTATTCGTGTTGTATCAAGTTTTTTTATTGAGAAAACCCAAATAAACTTTCTTTAACCTCCGGTGATACTCGAAATGAACGCTGAAGACCAAAGCGGTAAGAGGGATCCGGAAAGGTTGGAAACCACTGGTCTAGACCAAATCAAATATTATGCTATTACTAAGAAAATATTGTTGCACCTTTTTAATAAAGACCAGTCAGTACTTATTCTGCAGTCAGCATTTAAAAATTTGGAAATTGGCAATCTAGATAATGGACCTAGAGTAAAAAATTTCAAAAAGTCTACACACTCAACCTTAATTTAATTGTGTCCACTAGAGTGAAATAAATGAACGGAACTACAGAAGTTAATCGATTTTCCCCGTTTCTCATGTCAGATTATTAAAACTACTGCAATAATTAATATTTACTTAATTCTTTGTATTCTTACTTGCGTTAGTGTCTGAACTTCGGTAGTAGAGCATCGAAATATTTTTGGTTATAATTATCGGAATCCATTTAAAGTAAGAAATTTCACCTAAAACAGAAACAAGTTTAATAATAATTTTTTCTGAATATTTTTAAAATAACAATTGTTTTTAATTAGACTATCTCTAAAATAAATTCGAAGTATAGCCTAAGTTTGGATGTGTTAACACCAGGGGTGGATTAGAAACGCGTGATGCCCTTGCTGCCATCAGATTGGTCTCCCCTATTCAAAATTCAACCTTTTATCCATTATTTACACCTAAATAAATGGATAATCATAATTGATAAATAATGGATATACAATGGATATCCATCATTTGGTCCATTATAAATGCCATACACAACAATTATAAATTTGAAAGCTAACAATTATTTTATTAAGCACTCAAAGTAGAACAAATATTTAGCTAAATAGTGATTACAATGAGCATAATATTACTTAAGCTTAAAAAATTCGAATCGATCCATTTTTTTCTTTACTTTGCCTTACGACGTCTTGTATAATTTGTCCCAAATCGAGCGATTCAAGTATCTCGCTTTAACATTCAACCTTGCTAAAGAAGATAATCTCTCATCTGCCAGAGTTAAACTCAACATCTCTTTAATGCGTTTGAATACAGAAAATAATCGTTTAGATTCGCAGTTAGTTATTGAAATTGTTTTTTCACATTTATTATTGTTAAAAAGTTTATGTGATTTAAGTCTGGATGGTGTCACGTCAGACAACTGAAACCCTGGTGACCGGTCTGCAACATACCCTAGCGTTATGGATAATCCGTCACTGGCTAACACAGGACATTGAAAGTTGCAGTACGTTTTCTAAAATTCAGTTTCGGATCGATACATTTTGCTCGAAAATGTAGGCGCCTGTTCTTTACGGGAAGAACAAAGACATCCACCTTTGGAGTAAAATGGAGGATATCCCCAGTGATACTCAAAACACCATGATTATGGTGTACAGTCGTACGTTCTGTCTCAATATTACTTGATGTGCTGGTAATGCAAGTGAAGGATTTTTCCATTACTCTGAAAAACTATTTTATGTGAGTGTCTGTCATTGTTTGTGAGGATTCTTGTTTTAAAGTACCAATAAAATAAAATATTCTAAAATAAAATACCAATAAAATAAAAACCAATAAACGAAAAATAAAATAAAACGAATTATTAGGAAAATATTAGGCCTACGAAAACCTGCAGAAAGCTGGAAATTAAGAAGTAATGATGAAATATATCAAAGTATAGAAAATATAACAGAAACAATGGGAAAAAAAGACTATTATTTTTTTGACATTTATATAGAATGGACTACAATAGGTTGACGAAGCAAATCTTCAAATATCTGTGGGGGAAGAAGTCAACATCAAGTTAGATTAATGAAGTCCAAAAGGATTTAGAAAAAAATACACGCAGAAGAAGCAATTGAAGGAGAAATTTTTCGGGCAAAAGTGTTAAAAATAGAGAGAGTCCAGGTTAGGAGAGAGAAAAACGCAGGTTCAAAGTGGACTGAAGACAGGAAGAAGAGACACAGTGAGAAGATGTAAGAATATTGGGAAAAAGGAAAAAACAAAGAGTACAAAATTGAAATTGGCATGTGGTCCCTAGATGGCTAATACGAAAAAAAAACAATAAAATACTATATAGGCACAGATACGTTAACGATATTCTAATACTACACAGAGGAAACAAAAGACAATGTGAACAGTTACTAACGCACATAAACAAAATACACAGAAACATAACCTTTACTGCTGAATAGGAACACAACAATAGCATAAACTTCTTAGACCTCTCCATCATAAAATTTGAACACAGGCACAAATTCAGTATATACAGAAAACCGACTACAACTAACACACTAATACACAACTCCTCCAATCACCCAAATACAGCACAACTAGCTGCCTTCAGAACTATGATACATAGACTTAACAACATCCCACAAGATGAAAAATACTACAAAGACAAACTAAACACGATAAAATATCTAGCAGAATCCAATGGATACAACAGAACAATAATCAATAAACTCATACACACAACAAACAACAGACAAAGACAGAAAACAACAAATTCATAACAATAACATACATCAACAACCAATCTGAAAAAAATAGCACACAAATTTAAAAAAGCAGTATACAGAATCGCATACAAAACTACAAACAAAACAGAAAACACACACAAAGCACAAACAAATTCGATCTAACTGGTGTTTACAAACTAAACTGCTCAGATTGCAACAAATTCTACATAGGCCAGACAGGACGTAGCTTCAAACAAAGATATATTGAACACACAAAGGCACTACATTCCACTACAAAATCTAACATTGCTAACCACCTCATTGAAGCAAACCACACATACAAAAACATCGACAATAACATGGACATTCTATACGTACACACAAAAGGCCGAAATCTAGACACTCTAGAACAACTGGAAATATACAAACACACGAAAACACATAAAAACGACATCCTAAACGAACACACACAATTCAAATCACTCACATTATTCGATCATATCACACACCCCACACACACAACATCAATCTTTCAAAAGTCGATACCGTCACCAAGAACAAGACGGACAGTGCTCGCAACGGCAGTCTCTGAAGAAGCTTTTTAAAAGCGAAAACTAGTTCAGGCTTTAAGGTAAGTCTTTTACGTTTTTACGCATAAACAACTTTGTGTTCCGAGCTGGTAATGGATTAATTATAATTAGTTAATTAACGGACACGTCATGGACAACGAAATCCACGTATTTTTTTCATATTTGTTGCTATTTTTGAAACAATGAATTAGAAAGAATTAAATATTATTACTAAATATTTCTTAGTCGCTCTGTAACAGGCACACTGGTTTCACTTTGGTCGTAAATGTAAGAATTATCAAAGTTTACCGTACTCCTGTTTACAAAATATAATCTTATAGGCTATATGTACCCCTTTTGTACTACTTCTATCAACGTGACACGCCTGTAATTTAAGGATCAAATAGCGTTCATGAGATGCTACGCCTGTTTGGTTACTTCAGGAATTAACTAAGAACGGGAAGAGTATAATTAGTTTAACATCGTCATATAAACCTGTAAACTTGATGAAACCCAATGTAATATGGGCGAAACGTTGTCTTACAAGACGTTTTCGACGTGAATCATACCAGAAGGGACTTAAAATGCAGAAGGTAATACTTTTTACGAAACCAATTGGATAAGTCATTGGTTACACTCATTTATTTCTACTAGTAATTTCTACCAGTAAATGTTGGTAAATGGTAAATGGTTGGTAAATGACCTGAAGATGGCTTGACTGCCGAAAGCGCTCGTCAATACCAAAGATAACATAGTGGTTTGTACAAAATTACTGGTAGAAATATTTGAGACCACTAACACTCCAATACAACAATAAATTAATACACTCATTTAATTAGATTACACTCACCGAAATTCCATTACCGCTGTAAATTTTTACATGGGTACCCTAATCTGAACAACAACAACAACAAAAACAACCACTTACCGCTCCCGTCTGTAGCCTCCTCGTGAATGATGAGGTCATCGCCGTACGTCAGTACAAAACGATATGGAGAATCAACATTCTTTTTCCTGTAACAAAAAAGAATGCGTAATATAGACATAATTTACACTGTTGTTACCTTCTGCATTATTACATTACTGCTACAAATATTTTGGTTATGTCCTTTGCAACCATCATGAGTAGCGTAGCGAACATCGCTCGTCGCATAAAGCTCGGCTCGGACACAACGACTGTCTCGATTGATGAAATAAAACGTTGCATGTTAGACTATTGAGAAGCAAATTCACTAGTCGCAACTCAAAAGGAAAAATATTTGTGACACTTATCGACAGGTTGTTACTGACAGAGACGA
Organism: Magicicada septendecula; assembly: GCA_034769895.1. Classification (NCBI taxonomy): domain Eukaryota; kingdom Metazoa; phylum Arthropoda; class Insecta; order Hemiptera; family Cicadidae; genus Magicicada; species Magicicada septendecula. The sequence goes on along the minus strand of CM068369.1, from coordinate 17,870,609 downwards.
GACACGGACATTAACAAAAAAGGAACAAGGAACACTAAGAAAGCTTGAACGAAAAATTGTAAGAAGTATTTATGGACCGGTAAAAAAAAATTATGAATGGAGAATAAGGACTAACCATGAGGTAGATGTTGAAGCATGAGGTCATTGTAAGACTCATAAAGGCTCAACGAATACAGTGGCTACGTCACCTAGAGCGGATGGATGATCAGCGTATATCAAAGAAAACTGGGAAAAACGTCAAGTTTCGCTGAGACGATGTCTTACAGTGGAGGGCCTGAAATGTTGAAACTTACTTTACTGGTATGTAACCAAAGCAAGAGAACTATACTAGCAATGACAACGGCGTACGTATCACGTTCATTAATCAATGTCTACGAATTCGTTTTTGTAAATAGTGGCTGTTTTACGATATTGTGACCGCTGTATATAAACTGATGATGGTCTATGACCGAAATCGATCGTTTTCAAGAATATGAGGAATAAAAATTGTATTACAAAATTGTATGTATGGTACCTTTAGGCTATAAACAGTAAACACACTACAATAGAAAGTCAAGTGTTTATTTATTCAATTGGTCTTATAATTTCTTCGCGGTTGCAGTTAATTAGTCTGTAATGACGATAGTCCATCACAGTCACCTTTTAATAAAGTAAAGTATTATTAAACAAAATTAAATTTGGTAGTACATTTACTTCCTGAACAATAAATAAAATACTATATAAATAAGCAGATTTCAAGCCAAACAACAGGACTTTGTACTTGCCTGTGCTCGAGCAGTCTAGAGTCGAACACTGGTCTTTTCCTCTCGCATACAGAACTGTACAATAGTTTTTTATTTTCTTTAATAGTTACTTATTTTTATTTCTTTTTATTTCTGTAGTGCATCTATTGCAATCACAATGGAGTTTTGTTTATTTAGATAGGAAAATCTACTTTTAGACTTATGCACTAAGACATGAACTTTGTAGAGTATCACGTCAAAACAAGCCATTCATCTTCATAAATATCTTCAGAGTAAACTAGACGACAGCAAGTTAAAGGAATGAGACAAAACACGTCTTCATAAATGTGCCATAAAGACGAATCGTTGTAAACATTTTTCTTTTCTATTCAATACTGATTACGGAAAATAAACCGTGTTAATAAAATTTATAACGTTCACGGGTTACAGACAAACAAAACTTTATCTAAAATTGAAAAGAAAAAATTGTAATTGTATTTTAGTACTAACACAAACAAGTGCATAAATAAATGTGGCGATGGAACGTTTGTAAGACATTACCCAACAACGATGACATAAATGCACGACTGATTAGCTCATGAAAATACCCATCCTTTAACAACGCCAACGTCATCTGTAGTAAAAACTGGGAACTTTATGATGATAAATTGCATGCATTTCATATTACTATATTACATTGTTTTTCTGCTAGATTGGTTACTTTAATATTAGCTCTCCTTCTTATTCTTCTCCTTTTTAAGGATTAGGTTACATAAACATGTTCCGGCATCCATCTCATCCTCGGGCGACCCACATCTCTTCCACCAATGGCTGTATAGTTCAGTGCCGCTTTTGGCAATCGATCCTTTGTCATCCTTTGCAGATAATCCCACCATTGTCTTCTGTAAATTGATATAATTTCATTTATGTCCTTTACTTCGAGTTCTGCTCTCGTATCTTCATTACTTATTCTTTCTTGCAATGTAAAATTTAAAGTATTTTAATGAAACTGCATTTTTAACACTCTGAATCTTGCCGCTTCCTTTTTTTATCATAACCCACGATTCACTTGCATAAATCGACGTGGGTGTTGCAGTTGTCTAATAAAATTGTATCCTTGTGCTGTTTCTTGTTTTATTTCAAGGATTTCTATGAATCATATCATAAATATTCCTAAATTTATTTATTAATATCAGATCTCTTGACTATTTGCTTCGTACTTAAAGTTGAATTTTTAGTCAAGTTCGTAGTTTGCATATCAGTTGTAGTTTATTCCGTAACAAACATGACAACAGTAATGTAAATTAATGTAGAATTGCACAAACAAATGGGCCATTTTAAAGGGAATGATTGTTATGTTGTTTAGTAGCGTGTCCCCGGGAATCAGGAAGACGTTTAAAGAATTGCATTTAGGACTCAAACACCTAGACGTTGAGCAAATTGGAAATAAACTGCCTCGAAACTTTTAATATATGGTGCTTGAGGAAGGATTTAAGTCTACTATGGACGGAAACAGAACTTAGTGATAAGGTTCTGAGGAGAAGGCGTGAAAAATTGAGGTTAATTGAATTCATTTGCCATCCTATTTCCGAGGCTAGTATGAGTTCTGCAAATACATATAAATTTTCTTAATCAGGTTGCTGGCCTGCTGTAAAATCCCCAACCTGTAGGACCAAGAACTTTGATTTCGGGCTGCTCTTCTCCTAAAGAGTTGCTTTCACGTCAGCTGACGAGCTCCCTCTGCCCGATCGCAGTAGACTAACTTAGCCCATGTGTGCAGCCGTTGGCCTACTGTAGGCTCCTCCGCTTCCACACTAGATGCTGCCGATATGTAACATCCCGCCAGGCCAGGGAACCCAGGATACCCACAGGATGCCCTCACAGAACTCCTATCTCTCGTTTGCTTACCGATCCACTCCACCGAAGGGATTGGCTACCACAAAATTGGAGTTAATTGCTCGGAACTAAGATGGTCGTGAATAATCAGATTTTGGATCAGGTTAGTCACTCTAATTACCTGGGTTGTAATATCTCATATGAACTGATATTGATTGGGATAGTAAGCTAATAAAATTTAGATGCATCTGTGGAACGATTCGTAGGTACCTGAAAAATAAAACACGGTAGGGTACCCAAATGACATTTTATAAAACTCTGGCAGTCCTCACATTCCTGTGTGCTAATGAAATATGCAAGCTTGGGAAAAGGGACGTGCAGAGGTTTCAGGCAGCCAAATGAAATTTCTAAGTAGGACGCAAGGTTGTTCTCTCTTGGAACGGAGAAGGAACGAGGATATTAGACGCAATTTAAACATTGTATAATTGCACAAAATTATTGGAGACCACAGAAGGAGATGGTGTGAACATTTGAATTGCATCCCTGATATCTGTCCACCTGTGGCTGCCTTGAGTTATCACCCTACTGGGAAGACAGTAGTCGGTAGATCAAGGAGAAGATGGGTTCCGGAATAGGACTAAGGCCTAATCATTGGAGTAGTGATGATGACGATGAATTCATTGCGGAAAGGAGACGTAATATGATTGGTCACCTATTACACCGTTTAAACTGGTTCACCACCCTGATCCAGAGGCGTAGTGGTAGGGAAAGGACTATATGGACGGGGTTAGAAAGAAATAAGGTATGTGGCTACAAAAGGCTGTCAACGGAAAGAAAGAATTCCAAGCACACCAACGTTTGGATTGAGGAGGTGAAGAAGAAAACATAGGAATGTGAAAAAGACATTTACTTCATTTCGTGTCTCATAATGTTGTAGAAGCACCCTCCTACATCCCCTACAGTCACTTGTCAGTAAACCGCACAACCATCACTGCTACTACTACTACTCTCCAGCACTACAGCCCAAGGTGAGCCTTGGCCTCCGCTACGACCCGTCTCCATGTAATTGTAACTTTCCGTACAAATAACAGCATTCAGAGGCTTCTTAGCCGGAAGAACAGTATACCAGAAAGAAAAAGAACCGGCGTATACAAAATGAATTGCAGCTCATGCGATATGTTCTACATAGGCCAAACAGCCAGACCGTTTGAAGAAAGGTATAACGAACATCTTCACAGAAGGGAATTGCATAAAACAACATCTAATTTTGCCAGACACCTGATGCTGTGTAATCATAACTACAGTGATTTTGAGACAAATTTCCAGCCCTTGCGTTGCTGCAGGAAAGGAAAATACATGGACGCACTTGAGGAATATGAAATATATAAAGCCGTCAAAATCAACAGTGATTATGTCTTGAACGATAAACTTACATTTTCACATAACATATTGTACGACACGGCAATACTTGCACACGGGCGCCGGTAAATAGAAAGTTACAGTACACACGGGCTATAATATACAAAACAGGTCTATCAGTGGCTATATAACAGTGAATCAGTCGATCGATAAGAGTCGATCGATAATGTCCACGCGAGAAACATAAAATTTCGTGTTCGTGTATGTGATTTTCCACTGTCGTAAAAGTGCACTTTTACCGTAATTATTTTGGTATTTTTAATTTTTTAACGATCTCTAATGAGTGATTAAGATTTCTGAAGATGGCAATTCGTTGCCGAAACGCGTCATAAGACAAGAAAAACGAAGTCGCACGACGGATATCTGGTAAATATCTATTACATTAATATAAGCGACTTGGAGACAACTAACCTAAAATGTATTATAAATAAGGTATGTGGCTACAAAAGGCTGTCAACGGAAAGAAAGAATTCCAAGCACACCAACGTTCGGATTGAGGAGGTGAAGAAGAAAACATAGGAATGTGAAAAAGACATTTACTTCATTTCGTGTCTCATAATGTTGTAGAAGCACCCTCCTACATCCCCTACAGTCACTTGTCAGTAAACCGCACAACCATCACTGCTACTACTACTACTCTCCAGCACTACAGCCCATGGTGAGCCTTGGCCTCCGCTACGACCCGTCTCCACTCATCTCTGTCCACTGCCTTCAGTCTCCAGTTCCTAATGCCCATCTTTCTTAGATCTTCTTCCACATCCTGCTGCCATCTTCTTCGAGGCCTTCCTCTTCTTCTTTTGCCCAGTATCGTTCCACTTAATATAGTTTTGGGCATCCTCGTAACATTCATACGGAATACGTGTCCCACAACCGTCACTGCTAACCGCACATAATAAAGCAATTATAACCTAAGTGACGGACTTTTCACATTACAAAGAAAAATGTAACACCTAAGTTTCGCTCACCCAAACCATCGCCAGCCGTCATCAGCATAAATATAAACTAGTATATTATCAATATCAGTAATAAGTAATAGTCCCAAAATATGTGACAGAGAGTTAAAAATAATAATAATAAACGCTCACAGTATATGACTAAAACATTACAAATAAAAACTTTCTAGTGGAAACACACACAAGACAAGCACAATGCACACAATTACTTGCACAATATAAACATCAAGAAGATACTGCGGCCGTGTTTGTGTGCATTGTGCATGTGTTGTTTTGTAAATCTTGTGCGTTTTCCCCTGATAAGCTCTTATTTGTAGTCTGTTATCTGTCGTATACTCTGCGAACGTTTTTATTAATTTTTTAAATCTCTATCAGTCATTGGTGACTGATACTTATTCATCATTATTATTTATATTCATCATTAGTTTATAGTTAGTTTGAAGCCGGCTGCCCGAAACGTCGTTGTATTAAATTAGACTGATCAAACTGCTTCCCTCTTACGTTAATTAATCTAATCTTGTCTCAGACGCTTATATAGGGTGATTAAAAATTTCACGGCAATCTCTCGGGACCCGATTCTGTAGCTAAAATAAGAAAAAAGTTTACATAAACATAGGTCCGAAAACGGTTCGTTAGCGAGTTACGGCTTGCGAACTAGTTCGCCCTGATTTCTCCTCCCACGGTAAAATGACGCTATACTGAAATTATTGGGGTATAAATTGAAGGGTAACTTTAATGGTTTCATATGGTTTCTAATCTGACAAATTGAATAAAAGTAGTCCCAGAGCTCTATCTCAATTAGTTTCTAAGAAAAACTGGAGTCAAAAATATATATTTTTAGATTTTGGATAAAATAAATTCGTTAATTCACTAATAAACAAATAAAAATTTCTAACTAACTTTATAGAGAATTTCATTCTGAGAAAAGTGATGGGTATAATGTCTATTAAAAGTAAATACAAATTTGAGAAATCTGACTTTAATTAACAACAATACAGGCCAAAATGCGCAAGAAGAGAGTATCACTAAGAAGACCGAAGCACACATTTGATTTTAATTAACGACAAAACAGACCAAAATGCGCCAGAAGAGAGCTTCACTAAGAAGAATGAACGACACGTTAAATGAAAAATTATGTTGGTCACGTCTTGTAGCAGTCGCATGTGGGTTTTCTTCTGCCAAAAATGTGTGTGTTTTGAAAGTTTACAATGGCATTTCTGAAAATTGTAACACTTTTCTGGCTCATTTTGGTTTGTTTTGTTTTTAATTAAAGTCAAATTTCTTAAATTTTTACTTTAATAAACATAATACACATCACTTCTCTTATAATTAAATTCTCTATAAAGTTAATTGGGAATATTTATTTGTTTATTGGTGAATTTACAAATTTATTTTATCCCATTTTATTTAATCTATAAATGTGCTTTTCGACTCAAATTGTTTGTGTTTTACACAGTTTTTCTTAAAAAATAATTGATGTAGTGCTCTGGGACCACTTTTATTCAGTTTTTCAGATCAGAAAACATAAGAAACCACCACATTTATCCTTCATTTTATACCTCTAGAATTTCAGTATGGCGTCATTTTACCATGGAAATAGACATCAGGGCGAACTGGTTCGCGAGCCGTAGCTCGCTAGCGAACCGTTTTTGGACCTATGTTTATATAACATTTTTCCTTATTTTTAGCTATAGAATCAGGTCCCGAGAGATTGCCGTGGCAATTTTGAATCACCCTGTATATAGCCCGCAGAGGCTCTAGAAATGTCTTCCAGTTTCTGGCCTAAACCGGTCAAGAATAGTGCAGTGATTACTAGCACTGTGGAATTTGCTAGAAGTCAGGTCAGTGCGTGACCTTGACACACGCGCCAGGTGCTTAACAGCATCTGTAACAGCCCCGAATGATGCCACATTATAGATGAAACGTAATGTGTCTTTCGTACCAATATTTGTTACTTGTAAAACCTTCAAAAATCAGATAGACTTTTATATTTAGGCTATTCATAATCATCATCGTCAAGGCGCACCAGACGTTGTGGCCTATACTCTCCTTTAGGACATCCTCCATTCGTCTCCATCCGGCAGGTCCTCTTCTACATTATCTGAAATTATTGCTTTGAGCCTCCCTTGCTTGTGGGAATTTAGCGAATAAAGTTTTTCTAAAAGGGCCGTCTTCATACGTTCTCATAATACGGCCAAGCCAGTTGAGTGTGCTTACGAGGGTCAGTTGAGAAGTTCGTGGAGCGACATCTATAAGTTAGCGGCAGAACGAAAATTTTTTGTGTCGTAAGATTCATATTTTGTTTGAACACCCAAATCTATTTGTCACTTTATTTATTATTTACTGGCTGTTTAAAATTTACATGTCATGAAAACTTACAAAATCACGAATTCTTTGATAAAAACTGTCTAGCCTCAATGGAAATTTACAACAAAATGAAAAATGTGTTACGAAATGCTGCACCTTAATAAACAATAATAGTCTAATAATAGTCTAAATAAAAATCTATAATAAAAATAGTCTAGTAAAATAATCAAGTACGCTGAGGGGGGTCCTGAGCCAGGAAGTGTGACGTCACAATCAGCTGATGATCTGAAGTGTTGACGTCACGACCAGCTGTTCATGACGTCATGTCTCGATCAGCTGACAATCCTGTTTCAGGAGCCCCCAAACATTTCTCGGTATCGGTCTCGGTCTCGGTCATCTAGTTTTCGGTCATCTCGGTCTGTCCTCGGGCTATTCTCAGGCTCGGTCGGACCTCGGGGGGCTCGGTGACGTTTCCGTACGACTTTACGTCGAGAGATGTTGCTCCGACCGCGGTAAACGAAACACTGACCTTGTCATGAGTATGTCATTAGTATATATTTGTCATTGTCATTAGTATAAATTGTGGGTAGTGGGGGAAAGGAACGAGGAGGGGAAAATAATGTGCATACCGAAAACAAACATACATACGAATATAAAACTGTAAGAAGTGCATCGTCTGGAATTGTACAACCTTATTATCGAATGACCCCACGCGAGATGTTGCGCCGGCGACGGGTACCGAAACACTGACCCCCGTCAACACTGTGTCACTCGTATAAATGCTGGTAGTGATGGAAGGGGTAAAGGAACGAGGAGAGGGGAAAATGTAATGCTTGTAATGTTATTCAATACATGTATTATCAAAAACATATATACAAATTGTGTTATCAACAAGTATTGCACCATACTGTTTCACGGTGATATGATGGAGCAGTTCTATCGATTGAATTGCGCCATACTTTTTCAACTCCCAAATGCTAACTTGAAACTCTTCGACCATAATAAGACAAAAACAGAGTCGAATGAAGCCGAGCTTCGTCAAGCAGCCTTACACACTGTACAAAAACTTTTTCCCGCTGAGCAGTGGATACAAATCTACACAGACGGATCCTGTATACCATCTACAGGGGCAACAGGGGCTGGGTTCTACAGCTCTCTATTTGAAGGCCACCTCGCTGTAGGAGGCCGGCTAAGCAACTATGACGGAGAGGTAGCAGCCATAATGGCAGCATCTATTGAGCTTGCCAAGATCTCACAACCTAACAAAGCCGTCTTCCTCATAGATTCGACTGCAGCGATTCAAAACGTGACCTCAAATGGTGATACAAACTGCTCCCTGACAATTGAGTGTAGGGGAGAACTGCAGAACCTTGTACAATTAGGCTGGCAGATTGAACTGCAATGGGTACCCAGCCATGTCAACATCATGGGAAATGAAAAAGCCGACATCCTCGTCAAAATGGACGCAGCACTACCTCAGCCGGAGACCCCCAGCTCATATGCATCTGCGAAAGCAAGAATAAACTCCTCAATAAGCCTATGGCTAAAAGAAAAACAATTAAGAGCCTGTGTGGGAAAAAGATGGGCAACATTGGTTACGGACGGCCCCATCAACAGAACTCTACCCCGAGCAACTAGTGTTGCTCTTTTTAGAACTACAACCGGTCATGACTACCTGGCCTCCCACCGGCACCGCATTGGCGTGTTGTCGTCTCCTGAATGTGTTCTCTGTGGATACGCTTCCATGAATGCGGATCACCTAATTGCATGTCCAGCCTTGATGTCAGACACGCAAGTCCAAGACGAAGATGGTACGGCAAGGCTCTCACGTCTCTACTGGTCAGCGCGCCGCCTAATGGCCCAACAGCCAAGGGTGGGCGTTGGCTAGTAAGTAAGTAAGTATACTTTTTTTCCTGTAGCCGGTCGAGTATTGTGAAATAAACTGACATAATTTATTTTAGTGAATTTTATGATTCGGTCCATACATATCGTTTTGTTTATTACGTATAATTAAAACAACGGTATGTACTCTCGTCATTTCCAAGCGACCCAGGAGGTGAGACAAGATACGCTTCGATTTTTTTTACGTGGTTTCCCCGTTCCACGAACGAATGAAACAGGCCTACTCCAGCGTTACCTAACACCTAACACGCTAAGCGCTCAGAGCTGTTAATACAGTATTAATTAAAACATCAAACGTACACTACACATGGCTGACTAAAGCTATTTTTTTTTTAATACATTTTTTATTTATTTATTTTTTTTTTTTTGGTTATTCTAATTTTTTTTCACATAAACTAATAGTTCGGTATACGGTTGGAATATCGAGAAGCGACTTTTTCAAGTATCACACACACCCACACACACAAACACATTAAAATATATTGTTAAACTCACCATTTCATGCATAGGGTACACCGTACAACAAGTTTCAATCGGTGTAATCGAACAGCACGTGTTGCGGACGACCACCGTTTGTAAACGAAACGCACACATCGCGTCCGCGTTCTTCAAACACTCCGGCCGTTACGTATCGTCTGTGCGACAACGGGTACCTTAGACCTTAGTACACGTCGCGGTGTATCGGTTGCGATTGCTGCTACTGTGCTGCTGGTGTTCGAATTCAACAATTGCCGAACCATGTTGTTAGGTAATAAAACTCAGTCACAACGTTCACAGTAACAGCAACTTTCCCAGTCAACTGCAGTCTCTCAACTGACACATGATGATGGAACACTCGGTAATATGTAAATAAATCTCGACTTCCTGTTGGTGGTGGTGGGGAAGACAACTACTCCGTTGGTGGAAGTATTGGGAGGCGAAATCAAGTGCGCCTGTGTACAGTGTTGGACAGAGGAGTTTATACGTTGAGCAAATCGTGAAGTATCATGCAGAAGCCCGTGGTTTAAATTTTTCAGCCATGAGATTCTCGGTCGCTCAACTCCTCTCTTTCCGAGTACCGAGTAAAGTAGGGTTACTTGAGCCCAAAAAGAAAAAGTGTTTCAATCAGCCCTCAATTTAACTAAAAGGCACGAGAAGGACGGAGTTCGACGTTTTTCTGCTAGGTAACACAACTGCCTAGAATGACATAAAATTTCAGGGTTCGAGAAATGACCAGCAGGTTGCAGGTCTGAGTGTTTTGATTGTTGTGGAAAGTGTTGTATTTTTGTTTCTGAAAACTTTCATCCGTGTACATCACATTTTGTGCCTGAAGAACTCAGGTAAGTCTATTATTTTATGCTATATATCTCTAGAAACTATTCACCACCTGATCATATAGTTACATGTATTCAGTAATTATAAAATATCTTTTTTGCTAAGCATGTCAACATAACTTAAAAATACGGGTTACTTGAGCCCAGGTTAATGTTGGGCTCAAGTAGCCCACATGCATGTTTTTTTTCTATTTAGTTGTTTGAATAATGATTATTTGTATCAATATATATATATATATAATATATATACATATTTAAAACAGATCTCCTTTTTTCAGGGACGGAGACTAGCATGCCGAGCAAGTACAAAAGGCAACCGGGGAGCCGGAGGTACGCCGACTACACAGATGAAAAACTACAAGAGTGTTTGGAGGCTGTAAAAACAAAACAGATGACACAATGAGAGGAAGAATCTTTTTATAAGATAAGTAGAGCTACCATTAAGAGAAAACTTAAAAATCAGCACATAAATAGTCCAGGACATCCTAAAGTATTCACCACTGAAGAAGAGCTGGCTTTTGCGAGCCATCTCGACAAAATCTGTGATTTTGGATTTTCGTGTGATGAAATAGATTTTAGATTCATAGTGAAAGCTTATTTAGCTAGGCAAGGAAGAATTGTAAGTCAGTTTAAAAACAATCTTCCCGGCAGAGATTGGGTCAAATCTTTTTTAAACGGACATCATCAGTTAGCTGTAAGATTTGCAGCAAATATAAAACGAGCCCGAGCCTCTGTTGACGAAAAAGTCATCACTGATTACATCGAAAATTTAAGTAATGAGCTTGAAGGAGTTCCTTCAGCCGATATTTACAATTACGATGAAAGTAACATGAGTGATGACCCTGGTAGGAAAAAAGTTATTTGTAGGAGGCGCTGCAAATATCCAGAGAGGGTTATAAACTCAACCAAGTCTAGCATAAGCGTCATGTTTTGTGGCAACGCATCAGGGACTGCACTTCCACCCTACATCATCTATGAGGCTGAGCACTTGTGGGACACCTGGACTGAAAATGGGCCACTTGGTGCGCGCTACAACAGAAGTAAATACGGTTGGATAGACTTAGCAATTTTTGAGGAATGGTTCATCAGTCATCTGCTACCTGTTCTGCAGAGACAAGAGGGGAAGAAAGTTATAATAGGCGATAATTTGACGTCACATATAAGTGTTAATGTTGTCAAATTATGTGAAGAAAATACCATCAGTTTTATTTGCCTACCCCCTAATTCCACTCACTTAACCCAACCACTGGACATAGCCTATTTTAGGCCATTAAAAATGAAATGTAGAGATGTCCTCAACAGGTGGAAACAGTCTGATGCAGGTAAAAGATTGGGCGTGCTTCCAAAGGATCAGTTCTCCATGCTGTTACGAACTGTCTTAGATGAATTGCAACCAAACATGGCAAGCAATCTAAAGGCAGGCTTCAAGAAAGCAGGCATAGCTCCAATTAACAAGAAAGAAATTTTGCAACGGGTGCCTAATCAGGACAAACACTTAAATTTGAGCACGGTTGGAGAAGCATTCCTTGAACAGTTGGAAAAGAAACGAAATGAGTTTGTGAAACCTCGCCCCACCAAGAAGAAAAAACTGCAAGTTCCAGCTGGGAAGAGCATTTGTATGTCTGATCTCCAAGTTGATGAAAATTCTTCTTCTGTGCAGGATGAAATTCCATCAACGTCATTATCGGCGGCCAAAAAAGAGCTAAAAAAGTGTCCTAAAACTGTAAAACCAATTAAACGTAAACGTAAGAGTGAAGTTTCTTGTAGTTCAATCTCAGAAGATGAAGACGCATATAGTTTACATTCAGGCGGAGAAAGTGATTTCAGCGTTCACAATAGTGAGGATGAATTTGTGGAGCATTTGCCTATCCGATTTTGTAAAAGCCAGCTTTCAGAAACACGATCAAAACAACCCTCAAAAGAAAAACAAATTCCTATTAATAAAGAAGCACTGAAAGTCGGAAATTTTGTTCTTGTCGAGTGGAATAGAAAAAAATTATCCGGGGGTTGTCCAAGAAATAAAAGATGATGGTACCCTTGTAGACTGCATGGAACCCACTCTAAAGGCGTGGAAATGGCCGGAGAAAAAAAGACATTTTATTTTACAAGTGGCAAGATATTGTCTTAAAAATTGACCCACCAAAATCAATGAAGCGAGGACTGTTTTCTTTACGCCCAATGTAAAACGTTTTCTAATTAACCTTTTCTTTATATTCAACTGATTTAGGTTCCCAAAAAATATTTCTTATTTAATGACTTTTGTATAAAAATAAACAGGATTTTTAATTTTTTGTACAAGAAGATGTTTATTTTCAAAGAACCTAGGTCCTACTTGATCCCTTGTGTTTTTATTATGGAATAGAATAGGAAAATATGCTGCGGGCTCAAGTAACCCAATCATAGGGGTAACTTGAACCCAAAGTAATTTTTTTATATATATATATGATAAAAAGCAAAAATAATAAAGTTTTCTTATTGAACCAACCAGAATATATCATAAGTTAAAGAAAATAACCCCTGTATATCAAATTTTTATTCTTTTATAAGTTTATATAAAAAATTGTTGAAAATTTTAAAAATTTGGGCTCAAGTAACCCTTGTTTACGGTACTTTTCCCTGTAGTATGGACTGCAATAAGTAAAATCTCTACTCATTTCTCATGAGATGTCACAGATACTGAAGCTTTCTTACCTTTGCTGTGTTAAATACTGTTACATAACGCTTTCAAAAAGTCGGTAGGTGCAGTTACTTGAAAGTTTTATGCGTTTGTCGGCTAGTCGGCATTTGCAATGTCAGTTTCAAGGCCGCACAGACAGGTACCCGCTAGACTGTTCGAGTACCTGTCATCTATGGAAATTATGCTGGGACGCCGCCAAAATAATGGAAAATTATTGTTGAACATCTGCGGGATCTATATTAGCAACAGCGACCGGCTTAAAATTTAGTTACTCCTGGCGAGATTGTACACTGCGCATCAAGTGATTATAGAAAATAATTACTGTGTTATAATTATAGCGGGACTCTTAATAGTGGACATTATTGTTGCTTGTGGACAAATTTAACGTAAATCATTGTAGGAAAGAACTTTTTTAATTTGACGTTTTAATTTGTGACTAATTAAAGCTGGTAATTAGTGACTTCATTAGTGTATGTTTTTTCCACTGTAACATACGAGGAAAGATGAGACTGTCAATAACAATGCGTTTCTGGTACTCAGGAAAGCATAAATGTTGGAAGATTTATTTCTTGTTTAGTTTCTGACAGTTTTATCAGTTTCTTTATTCTGAATTTTTACAAAGCCGACTCATGTCTGCAACATTCGGCATATTTGTGGTTACAGCAACGGACGCATTCCGTAGTGCTGTATGCAAGTAATTTTGACTGAATATGCAAAGGTACAATCAGCGTAAACCAACTTTGCAACAACGTAGAACCAAAGTTGAATCAGCACTTTGTTAGCTGACTGCTGTATAAAATACAACAGAAAAATAACAAAGTAGGCGCCAAAGTCGTGATTGATCAGTTGCTTTTGTCGACTAACATTACACCCTGCCATAAATTTTGGAAATTTATCACCGAGATGACATTGAAAATTGCGTTACGACAGTGATAGTTTAATTTCAGTGCATTTTTTTTAGATAAAATTTCTTTGTATAAAGCGTCTCGTACGGTGAAGAGAAAGGTAGTTTCTAATCGCAGCAACAGTAAGTATAGACTCAGTTATTCATTTATTTACGTATTTTTTACTTCAATGTTCCTTAAGGCAATGAATGTATGTTGATGGAAAAAAAATCGTGTTCGAAATAATTGCTGATTCTGATTGTACTACCCTTAAAACATGAAGAAAAGTCATTTTCCGAAAAAGTCTCTGTGTGTCTATGCATAGAATTTGCTCTTTGGCGAACGATAACTGCCGCAAATTTAAACAGAATCAAATACTTTTTTACACATATGCTTAAGTTGTAGATGACTCAAGGCCTATTGATTTCGGTGAAGGTCGGGTAAGGGGAAGAGGAAAGTTTACCTACAAAGTTTTATGTGTGAACAAGAGAAAAGTACTTAATTTTGATAAATAAAGTATCTTGAAAAGAAGGTCTTAATAATCCACTGTGGGAAGGTAGATGAAATATCTACAAATTATAAAGGTATTTGAAGGGGGATAATTTGTTATATGTGTACTACGTTATTGGGAACAAAGAAGTAGTTTGTTATTAAAATATCTTCCCTGGCTGTTTGGTCGTGATCTAATGTTTTTTTTGCAAAACAAGACGTTTCGGCAGTACTATCGACTGCCATCATCAGAGAAAATCGAGTGTAACGTGAGGTGGTATACGTTAGTGACCACAGTACTGTGGTAAGGCTGAAGAACGAAGTAAAATGAAGTAGTTTCTATGGAAATATTTAATTTCGAAAATGATTTTAAATACAAATCCTGGAACGTGGAAGTAATGCGTAGCTCTTCATACCGATATTTCAATAATGTACACAGTTTTTTCTTGTGTCGTCTGAAATTTAAATAGAGTTGTTTTAATTGATACCTTAGGTGTCTAAAAACATTCAGGATGTTTTTTTCTAGCGTTGGCAACTTTCAATTGATTTATTCTCGGAGCATAAAATATTCTACTAGTTTGACTTTTCCATTATTTGGTTCTGTTAGAATTTAGATGCAGATTCTTATTGAGATTTCACTGAATAGCGCTCCTGAGCTAGTCGACAGCTGTGAACGACGGTAAATTGATTTCTCCGAATCAACATTACTTTTTTTGGCTGAGGACGGTGATGGTAACAAGACACCAACATGACGAGACCCGGTGAAATTTATTGTTGACGATCAAACATCAAACATATTTAGTCGAATTCTTTTTCAGTATTTAAACATAATGAATTACGTGTGTTTTGAAACGACCAAACTGAGTCTTATCACTGGATTGGGTGCATTTGTAATTTTTACAAAGTATTCCGCTCAACATTCTCCACACTAGTAATACGTATTCACTATAACAATAGAATTTCTTTTATGTACCGCTCTATGAAAACTAAACGGTAGGGGCAAATTATTAGCAAATAATATCAAAGTTTTCAAAGGGATTGTGTTATCTATGTTTTGTTTTAGTTCTTTTGCACCACCGATAACGTTGTAATAACTAACAAGCGATTTGCTAGTTGTCTTAATAAAAGTATTTTGGCGGTGTATATAGTATTTTGTTTGTCTCGTTTTGTTTCTATGTTGAAATCATATATATAAAAATGAATACTATGAATGTTTGTAACACTTTTACGATTCTTTTATTAATAATAATATGTTAAAAACAAACAATATAAAATTCATACCAACAAATACAATTTTGAGCTTCAATGACTGAATGTAGAGGCAAATATTTTTTCACATAATTTAAATACCTTATCAAAAATAGAGTTTATTTTACACATACATATGTACGTTCAATACTTGTTAAAAATAATTGTGCCGTATTTTCTTACTGTTAATTTTGTTTTGTACAGAAATATTTGTGGTAGTTTTGGGGTTTTGTCTGGTCGGGTACGATATGAGTACTCTGTTTTCAGTTTGGACTAGAAGCGTTTTCGCTACCCTGCCATCGTCAGGGTGACTTCGATGTTTTCCGGAAACGTTCAAATAGTAGCAGTAATATTTAATCCCAGAAGGAAAATATCTTATACATTTGTGTGTTTGTGTGTGGGGGGCATGCGCGTGTGTATAAGGTAGATTATCATTTTTTTAATTTTTGGCACACATCTCAAGCGTAATATGGTAGTCTCATTCTTAACCATTTTTAGTTCCATATTCCATAAGAAAATGGAAGTATGATGATGGTGAAAATAATTGTGTTGGAGATAAGGGGTGATTCTTGTTGTAGTACCCTCAAAACATAAAGAAAAGTCATTTTCCGAAAAGTGTCTGTGTGTGCCTCTTTATGTAGATTTTCTTTTCCTATGGCGAACGATAAGTGCCGTAAATTCAAACAGAATCAAATAATTTTTTGCATGTTTGCCTGAGTTGTAGAGCACTCAAGGAATATTGATTTTGGTGAAGATTGGGTAAGGGTAAGGAGTAATTTACTGCAATGTTTTATGTTCTAACTAGAGTAACGTACTTAATTTTGTTAAATAAAGTATCCTGAAAAGAAGGTAATAATATACCACTGTATGAAGGTAGATGAAATACCTATAAATGAAAAGGTTAATTGATTGTTAGGGGGTAATGTTCTGTAAATGAAAATTATAGTTGAAAGGGAAGGGGATAAATTTTGTATATGTGTACTACGTTATCGGCAACAAAGAAGTAGTTTGTTGTTAAAATTCCTTCCCGAACTGTTTGGCCGTTGTCCAATGTTTTCTGCGAAAACAGACGTATCGGCAGTGCCATCGACTGCCGTCATCAATACAAAATCGAGTGCGGTAACGTGAGGTGGTATACGTTAGTGACCACAGTACTGTGGTTAAGGCTGAAGAAAGAAGTAGTTTCTATAGAAATATATAATTTCGAAAATGATTTTAAATATAAATCTTAGAACAAGGAAGTCGTGTATGGTTCTCCACACGCTTATTTACTGTATGATACTCGGATTGTGTCTTAAAGTAAGACAACAAAATATTAATTCAATACACCGTCTACAATACCTATTAGATAATATAAAATTTTAAATCACTGAGGCTTGACGGAACATACGCACGTATAAAGCGATATTGTATTTTATTGGTTACAACATAGTTCGTCCTTGTGATTTATCCTACTAATGTCATTGTTATTGAGAAATATTTATTACAATATTTTCTTCATATGTCGATATAATTAATAAGTTAAAATATAAAACAAAACACGTATAGAAATAAAACAAGACACAGCACAAAGATTAAATTTTTTAAGACAATTGCAATACTCAAGTTGATTTATGCAAGTGAGGCATGGGTCATGACAAAAAAGAAATCGGCAAGATTCATAGTGCTGAAATGCAGTTTCTTGGAATACTTTAAATTATACATTGCAAGATAGAATAATGAATGAAAATATCAGAGCAGAACTCGAAGTGAAAGACAAAATTGAAATTATTTCAATTTACAGAAGACAATCGTGGGATCGTCTGCAAAGGATCGATTGACGAAAGCGGCACTGAACTATAAAGCCATTGGTAGAAGAGACGTGGGTAGTCGTCCAAGGATGAGATGGGTGCCGAAACAGTTTTATATATCCTAATCCTTGAAGAGGAGAAGGAGAATACATGGAAAGTGGATGCTTGTTATCCTTTTCTTGTTGTCCTTATCTCCCGATAACAACTTAAACGTCTGCAATTGTCAGTAATCGTTGCCAAAGTTTACACTGTCTTACGTGTTTTTGCTCAGTTTCTTGATTTATTTAAACCACCATTATTTTAGAATATACCTTAAAGTACTTGATAAGTAAATTTTAATAGTTATTTATCTCACTTTTATGATTCAAAAACCTAAAAATATAAATTATTTATGAATTTATTTGCTTATAAAGGCATACATTTTTCTCTGTCTAAATTTATATTTGTGTATTTGTATGTATGCACGTCTTTTTTATTATTTATTTTAACTTATCTTCTAAGTATTCAGCACCGTCTTCAATAATCCACCTCTAAAGCTTGAATTTATTAACTTTGTTTGCATTAATCTCCAATGGTTCGGCACTAAATAATGCAGTATCGTTTTGGTAATAAGATATTATCAAGGCTGTGTAAGAGAAATTGTAATAGTTTTAAAAAGACTGGGGAGATGCTATTAAGAATCTTATACTTCCAACGGAATGTAAAATTGACGGTTAAAAAAAATGAAACGGAAGGACAGATAAACTGAGAAAATGTAATATATATTTAAAGGTATAGAGATTAAGTTGTTTGGATTAGAGTTTTTACTTGAAGAATTACTGAAGAAGGTGAAGGCATGTATACCATTGATCTGCAGGTCACGTTACAGGTGTATAGATGTGGTACAACCGAGTGTTTGTAAAACATAGATACAAACGAATAGTTCTATTCAGTCATAGAGGAGACTATAACTGGGTTGTGAAAACAGCAAGGAGGCATAATCGAATCGCAAGAGTTACAGGATAATTGAAGCGCTTAGTTATCAGTGAGTGCAAGATCTGCAACAAAACAAAGAGTATTTAAAGATATAATTTACGTTATAATATAGTATAATTATTCGTATATGGACGACATTATTAAGAAGTGTTCACTGAAGGTTAAGAAAATGCATGTTGGATACAGGTACTTGCGAAGTATAGAAATAGCAGAAGGGGCTTTTGCGGATGATGTAGTGCTAATGGCTACAAGTGAAAAGGCGTTACAGGGTAATTTGAATATATGGAATGAAGTTCTCCAGGAAAAAGGGATGAAAATAAATAAGACCAAACAAAGGCAATGGTAATGGGGGAGAAAATAATAAATATAGAGATTGGAGGAGTGAAGATAGAACAAGTCAAACAATTCAAATATCTAGGGGTTATAATAAACAGCAATGGGAAACAAGAAGCCGCATTAAATGAAAGAATTGAAAAGGCAATAAAAGTATACTAAACATTAAACAATAGATTTATAAATAACAAGGAGATATCAAGAAAAACGAAAATGGGTGTGTATAAAACAGTATATATACCGGTTTTAACATACGGCTGTGAGACGTGGGTGCTATCCAAAAGCCAAAAAAGTAAAATCCAGGCGGCAGAAATGAAATATTTTAGGAGTGTAGTAGGAGTAGTAAGGAATAACAGAGTTAGGAATACACAAATAAGAGAGGATCTGGAAGTGATATCGATTCTGGATTTTATTGAACAGAGACAACTATGCTGGTGGGGGCACATGCAGAGAATGGATAGTGATAGAATGGTAAAACAGGTTTGGGAGCCAAAATGAGGGGGGAAGAAAGAAGAGAGGAAGACCGCGACTGACTTGGGATGGAATGATGGGAAACATTTTGAGAGAAAAAGACTTGGGCTGGAGGGAAGCGAAGACATTGCCAATGGATAGAGTAAGATGGAAAAAATTTGTATGTAGAGTGTAGTTGATGTACTTATCATATATTGATGTAACCCGACACCAATATGGTATAAGGGTATTTTGATAATAAATAAAAAATATATAGTATAAAGTGTGAGATGTTTTTTAAGTAACGTCTGTTTTAAACTACGAAGAATACACTATTATTATTATTATTATTATTATTATTATTTTATTATTATTATTATTATTATTATTATTATTATTATTATTATTAATATTATTATTATTATTCCGATTGTACAATGTTTACACATTTTCCGGAACCAAAGGTTACAGAAGTGATTGAATTCTCATCTTCCACTGCTGCTTAACCATCCAAAGATCTTCTTTAATCTCTCGTTCCCTGAATATACTCTGAATTTCGTCTAGCCAGGTGATCGGTAGTCTTCCTTTTTTCCTTCTTCCTGGTGAAGTCGATTCCATAACTCTCCTTGGCAATGTTTCCTGTGCCATTTTTTCGTGTGTCCATACCGTTGTAATTTTTTTGGTTTCGATAAAAGCAACAATTGAATTCTTTACATTCATTCTGTCTTTAATGACTTTATTTCTAATTTTCTCACGTCTGGATACTCTTACCAAACGTCTCCAAACGTCCATCTCTGCTACACAAGGAAGACATTGCATTACCAAAACAATTCACTGCAGCCAAAACAATCTAAATTTGCTACATCTGTCCACATAGTTATCACTGAATTCTAAGCTTTTATGTGCCTTTTACGAACCTTTTTTTTTCTTTAACAGCTTCTCTACTGTATTCTTGTAAACTGTCTTTGTCTTGTACCGGTTACAAACTCTTCTGATCATCATTGTTTTCAATTTGCTGCAAACCGAGGCGTTCCTTTACAAGGAAACCCAGGTTTCATTTTCAGTGGCGAAGTGTACTAGAAATACATTCCCTTCATACACGGAATATTATCAGGTAAAATGAGACGTTACTGCTTTTGTGTACCAATTAATAGTTTTAGCACATAATTTTTTATAATCAAGATTGTCTCTCACAATGTCATAAATTACTGATTATAAACAATTGTGTACAAAAGACGAACATAAATATAGCGGATACTGTTCTAAGGCTTTCAAGGCCGGTGTCAGTTATGTTAGCAGTATTTTTCCGGGCTGTTTGGCCGTGGTCCAAGGTTTGCAGACAAAAACCAAACGTTTCTGTAGGACAACTGGCTGCCATTTTCAGTGGATTTCAATGGAATTCGAGTCTACCTGAACGCGGGGTTTCAAACGTCATGCCCACGGTACTGTGGTGAAGGCTACAGATGTCCCGCGATGCTATCTATACTTATAAATTCACCAAGTCCCACTATAACCTCTTCTCGTGAGTTATAACAGAGGGAACCCAAAGTAATTGGTTCTGCCAATTACTTCAGGCTGCCTTATTCGGGACGAGCTGAAATTAAAACAGAACAACACACAGTAAATATAAAAGGAATCAGGGAAGGGAGAACTGTTGATTTATGTACTCAGTATATGTGTGCAACAAGAAGATTTCCCTTTATTAAACATTTGAAAAAAACAAATGACATTTACTCAAAAGACAGATCCCATTACATTATTAATTATGTTATTTAATTATTTAAATTGCATTATATAGACTTTGGGATCACAACAAATTTTATTTAGCTTTTCCCCGGATCCGGGTAACCATTGGTATTTAGTCTTTAAACTTTTAATTATATTCAATTCAAGATAATAGCTTGCAAGACTGTTACTTTTACTTTTACTTTTACTTTTAAGTTTCATTATTATTCCATTTGAAGAATGGTATTAATTATACTACGTTACGTTAAAATCTAAACTGTTACAATTGTAAGAAGCCTGAATAGTTACAATTAAATTCTTAGATTTAATTTTTATATTCTTATAAAGTCAAACGTCTCTGAAAATCTCTTTAAGAGAGTATTGTGTTACAATTACTATTATTATTATTCCTCGATAGACGTGCTATCGAGTCACCTTCAATTTGGGATGTAGAAATCTCCTCCATATGGTTACATCTTGGGAATCCGAAGAGCGTCGTCCTCGTCTAGGTCTGGTCTCAGTTGTTCACGGCTTAAACGTCTGCAGGATAGAGTGGGCCTTCTACACAGGTACTCGTTGATTCTCAGATGTCTCGAACTGCATTATCGGTCGGGTCTACTACAGTTGTAATTCTGATGATTCATGTCTCCAGGTAGGATGTTGTGAAGAGTCGTGAATCGGAGAAGATAGCTGTTATAGTTATTAACACTCGTACTATTGGTTGTCACATATTTCTTCTTGTTACAACGTTTTTTTTATTTTTCTTTCTCTTAACGTTACATATTACACTCTTTTATAGCAGTTAGTAAAATACATAAGAATTAATCCAAACTAATAACCAATCACATAACATTTCAACAGAGCATTTCGCTCGTGCGTGTGCACTGCTTGGAGTCGTCATAGCCAGAGAGAGATTTTTCGTACGCTACCACTGGTACAGGACAATAGATAGTGGGGTGTTTATTCCGCGAGAATATAGTCCCGGTCTCTCTCTAAATAAACTTTTCTATTTATACAAACTATCGCTAGATAAAAATACATCATTTAAATTAGTTGTTTTCGTGACTATCTGCGTCTACAGATTCTTTAATTATTAACATTATTTTTCTATATTATTTTAATTACAGAAGACTCGGTAAACATGTCGAGTCCGGTATCAACAGGTAGGCGCCTGATAACAAGCAAAGGGTTAAATGCGACAATAATAATTATTTACAATATGTCTTTTCTTTACCGTTTCTTTGCCCTTATTAATTACTACTTCCATTCACACTTAGTACCTACATGTTTTTTTATTATCATTGTGAGATTTAAATGGTTAATTGTTCGCAACTTAAAATTTTTTATTTCTTTATTTTTTTTATAATTGTCACAATTTAAATCGTCACACCACGTACAGGTAAAAATTACACCATCAGCCAATCAGAATGATGCACAGGTAAAGACTGCACCAGCAGGCAATCGGGATAAAGAAGGTATATGATAGGCTCGCATCGCGCTCTGCCATCAAGTACTCAACACATTTTTTCGCCGAGTACTGTGGTGAAGGCTAAAGATGTCCCGTGATGCTACCTACGTAAAGGTAAAAATTGCACCGTCAAGCAATCAGAGTAAAGAAGGTGTATGTGAGGTCCGCATCGCGCTCTACCATAAAGTACTTAACGAAATACTTATAATAAATATATTATAATAAATAAATATAGCTTATAATAAATATGGCAAATGTTTACCAATTTTCGCACGCATCCTTTTCACTAAAAATCTGTCATCTCTGTTGGACAAACATTACGTTCTTTACCGTGAACCTCCATTTGTCCTTCCCTGCTGACCATGAATGGTGGGATTTCAATTAGACGAGTCTAATTAAGCGTGAAGGTTCACCAAGCCCGGGTCCAAGATTCACTTATCACAGATGGGTTGCGACTGAGGGCGCTAATTAGATGATTGCCCTCAAAGCGTGCATTGAGACGGTAAAACTTTCTGGAAAGTTTACGTAAAGTGGCGTTCAGGGAACGGACACGAAGGGATTCTCAGATGGTTTGGTTTGGAGTTAAAAAATGGGCTTTGCATGCCCAGCGCAGTTCTCGGTCCAGGAGAGATTGAAGCTTACTCTAATGGGTTTTTGCCAAATAACCCCATACAGAGATCACGTCGGCGGCGCATACGTGATTAACATAAGTTTCCGTAGGTCATAGTGTTAGATGTAGTGTTTAGTTAATTTTCAGTTGTAATTTATTTTCATTGTGTAAGTCTCATGTGTTTGTCATTCTTCGTAAATTTAATTTCACGTACGATTTGGTAAATTCAAATAGTACGCGAGTGCGTGATCGTTTCACTCGGTTGTCGGTCAGTTTCGCAGGACCAACCACAAATCGAACTTTCGCGCGTGCGCTGAACTCTGTTCTGTTGTTCGCATCGCATGTTAGTAGTACACGTTTTCGCTTCGCCCTCGCAGGCCTGCCCTTTTTTTCGTATGTAACCTTTTTCGCAAATACGGCAAACGGTTCAAACCTCACGCATAAGTTCGTCAAAATCGCAGTTTCTTTACATCAACGACAACAACAAGCAGCTTCAGCTACATGCGGTCTTCCAGCCTACAAGAGTACTTTCCATCAAACCACAGGTACTGTACGTAATTTGTCTTTCATCAGTGTAAATGGCAATTGCTGGGAGGGAATTTACAACTCCCAGAACAATTCCAGCAATCGACCAAGTTCAGTTGGGGTTAACAAACTGAATCCTACCTTTCTACTGAACCAGCTTTTATCAGAGCGTATAATTAATCCCGATACACAGATTAATGCAGAGTAGGAGTCGGAGTTTGTAAAGACTCTTTTTCGTAAAGGCAGTTTTCCGGGCTACTTTCTTGCAAAGTATCCGCCAGGTGAGATGAAGATTCATGTGAATCCCGACATCCTTGACCGAGGAAGAACAGAGCACGGGAGTATAACCTACGCAGAATCTGTCCTTCGCTAAACAAACGACACCATTGCCTTACTTCACCATCATTTATAATGTTCAGAGTAGATGAGTACCCAGGCAAGGATGAGCTGGAACCGAGATTTTAGTGACATATAAAGGGATGGGGGGAGGAGCTTGATAACCACCGTTTTCCAAATATTACAGGAGAACTAGAATCAAGTTTGGAGACTTAGATTTTACAGGAGAACTAGAATAAAGTTTGAAGACTTAGATTTTTCAGGATAACTAGAATAAAGTTTGAAAACTTAGATTTTACAGGAGAACTAGAATAAAGTTTGAAGACTTAGATTTAATAAAATAAATTCTTTTACCCGCTCCAAACGTTTAAAATGCTTCATTTTTTATGGTTAAAAGTTGATTTTTGAGTGTAATTTTTTTCAAATATTGAAATAGCTGTTTTGTCCAAAAAACTACTCATGCGTTACAAATGTCAATGGAAGAACATGATAACTCCAGGAGTACCCAAGTTATTCCCCTTAAAATCATAGAAATCTTGGAATAATATAAAAACTAAAAACCATCGTCCAAAAAAACCACCTTTATTAAAAACTACAATGGTTATCAGCACTTCGAGTTGTTGTATGATATTGTTTCTGTATTAGTCCTTATCCTTGTATGGCAGTCGGGAAAAATAACAGGCAGCTTCTGGCAGACAAAAATCTTTCAAATGTGAAACATCTATATATTTTTCATAAGAAATCGGAATGAAATATAAAAGTTCCCCAAATATTTTGTACTGTTTTGTAGGCTAATATAGGAAATCAAGTAACTAAGCTTATTGTGAATGTTTAGTTTTTCGTATAATTCTAAAGCTCATGATAGTAAAAATCTCAAAAGTAGAAAATATTTGACGTTTAAAAGTTAATTTATTATTCATATTTAAAATAATATGTTCATTAATTTTGAATTTAAATTATTTTACCAGCGACCATTGAATGTTTCTCTATACTTTGTTAAAGCAGGATGGTGTTTCACAACTTCAGATTCCCTTATTTCCCTTGACTTGAATGGGAGTTTTTTGCTGTTGTATTTTTCATCTAAAAATTCGACCAGTCTATAACCATGTCCTGCTTTACTTGTTTTATAATGAAGGCCAGGGCTTGCTGCTAACGGTGTCAACAAAACAAACACTGAAGTTGTCAAGTTATTCCACTGAATGCATGGTGTTTTTTCAAGTTATTCCCCTGGAGGTATATTTTTCTTTTCAAATATCTCTGGATATATCAAGTTGTTCCCTTTAACATTTAGTCATGATTTAGGCCTCAACTCTACCAACATGAATCGTTAATAAAAAGGAAATCGGAAAAATGGAGTTATCAAGTTCTTCCCCTGAGCCCATTGTATACGAGTTCCTCGACGGGGATGTCGAGTTGCCAGCCGAACATGGCAGAGTTGCTTGCTTTGTGACCATTATCCATTGTGTCTCTTTTCTTTCAATTTTTTTTAATCATTTTTGTCAAACTATTTATTTATCATATAGTGTTCATTATATTCAATTCTACATTCAAAAACATTTCATCCACACTGTTAATAAAAATTTTCAATAAATATTCTGGAATATAATGTTAACAAAATGTTACCACGTACAAGCTAAATATTTTATCGGTTGATAATTATTAAAAAAGTAGGTATTCTTTAAATTATTGCAGAAATCTAAAAACCTAAAGCGAAACTGTTCTAAATCAGTCCCTACCATTGTTACAAGCTTATTACAATTGCCTAGGGACTCAACCATTACCTCGGATAGCAACTCGTATATCTTCGTCTAGGAAGTTGCCTGTCTAACTCGGTGTTAATTCATTCCGTCTAGCAACTCTCCTCTATCCCTTGTTTATGAACACATAAAAGTTGCCTCTAGATTCAGCAGAACTATTTTTTTTTAAAACAAAATGTTTCAGCCAACCACAGTACAGTAGCGTATCTGACACCGAAAAAGTATGGGGCACAGCTGATCATTACGTCACATTAGAATATGGGGCACATGTTGCTACACCGCTACATCGCTACAGTTGGCGGGAATATCAAAACTTATTACGTAATAGCGCCTCGTTTGGTATTGAGCAAGTTACCTTGTGTGACTTTGCTATTTGGCGATATTCGTCACAAAACTTTAATCAGCTAAATATAATTTGTTACAGTTTGGTAGGCCGTGGCCATGTGGTTCAAGGCAGTGTTTGTTGTGGTCGCCGCTGTGGTCGTGTACTGCGAGGCGGCCGTGCCACCGGCTGGAAAATGCAAGAACGACATCAAACCTGTACCTGCCCCATTTAACACCGTAAGTTAATAATTATCCTTTACTTTTAAAGTTTACATAGTTAAGTTTAGCAAACATTATTATTATTCCAGTTGTACAATGTTTACACATTTTTCCGGAACGAAAAATTACAGAAGTGATTAAATTCTCAGCCTCCACTGCTGCTTGTCCATCCAAAGATCTTCAATTACTCGTTCCCACAATATAGTTGCATTTCTTCTACCCTGGTGATCGGTGGTCTTCCTCTTTTCCTTCCTCCTGGTAGCGTTTATTCCATAACTCTCCTTGCCAATATTTCCTATGAAATTCTTTTCTTGTGCCCATACCGTTGTTTTTTTTTTTTTTTGGATAAAGTCAACAATTGAATTTTCACATTCATTAGGCTCTTAATGACTTCAATTCTAATTCTTTTACGTCTGGATACTCTTGCCGAACGTCACCAAAAGTCCATCTCTGGTGTCATTAATTTTGTTCTTGTGTGTTTATTAGTACTCCAAACTCCTTAGCCGTAAGTCATGATAGTCCTGACAATGGTTTTAAATATTTTGGTTTTAGTTTCCGCTGTAATTTGATTATCCCACAGGATTGCTTATATAGTAGATATAGCAATCTTTCCCCAATTAATTATGGATTCCATTTTTGTCTTGGTTCCCACTGGCAGACATTTTACCCCTAAATACTTGTATTCCTCTGTATATGAAGTCTTCTTCATATCTTCCTCCAATATAAAGTCTTGATGAAGGTCGCCTATTGATATGTATTTTGTTTTATTTACATTTACCTTTAGTCCAAATTTCTGATATTCCTGTATCAGTTTTCTAGTCATGTAATGTATGTCTTCAAAATCTAGAGCCAAATGTAATTGGTCATCAGCAAACTGTAATGAATATGTTGTATCACAATCAAGTGGAAGTCCCATGTTCCTGCACACTTTTTCCAAGTGTTTATTGCTTTGTCCGTATAAATTTAGTTTAACAAACAGAAGGATTTAATTATTATTTCTTCTATGTTCTAATAAACTGTTAGCCACTGCATTCTAAACCGTTTGACAGCACAATATGTTTTTTAGAACACAATATATTTGTATACAAATAGGGTGCCATTTTAGCCTTAAAAGTAAACATAGAAGAGTAAAGTAACTTTTTTGTTGATATTTACATACCCTTTAAGGCCGTTTTCTCCCACACGCAGCGTTAGCAGAGGTAGTTATGGACCAGACCTTGCGTGAAGCCGTCGAATTGTCTTAGACTCTTTCGCTACTTATCATTCTGTCTTCTTCTTCTTCTTCTTCTTCTTCTTCTTCTTCTTCTTCTTCTTCTTCTTCTTCTTCTTCTTCTTCTTCTTCTTCTTCTTCTTCTGATAGTTCCTATCCGTTTTTGATGTGCATATCATAGAGACTATTTTAACTTTCTGTACTGCTGCACGGAATAAGACAGTTGTATTCATGCCAAACCAGGTCCTTAAATTTCTCAGCCATGGGATTCTCGGTCGTCGAACGCCTCTCTTTCCAGTACTTTTTCCTGTAGTATGGACTGCAATAAGTAAAATCTCTTAATTTCTCACGCGATGTTCCAGATACTGAAGCTTTCTTATCTTCACTGTGTTAATAACTTCCCTTTCTTTCTTCATCTTTCTAAGAACTTCAACATTAGTTATATGTGCTGTCCATTATATGGTCAGTATTCTACGGTAAAGGAACATTTCGAAAGATTCCAATTCTGTATTTTTAGTAGTAAAAACTAACAATTTTCGATTCCGACTCACAAATAAAACAATTCTTAATCGGATATGAGCCGTCCGTTACAATACTGATTATATGAAGTTGTCCCCTTCACACGTTATCAGCGTTGTGTAAGATAAGATCAGTGGTAGTGCTGTCACCTTGGGGCGTTCAAACGTGGTCTGGATTTCAATTTCAATAGGATTACCTACTACAGATTTGAAAACGTCGTCCTCTTTTGCCTATGAGACCTATAACCAGCTGTCACCAGGCCTACAGTGGAAAAATCATGCGGAGGCAGATTAACTCAGCGATTCTAACGAGATAATTCTCTCTTTTTTATAAAAATCTAAAAATGCAGGACTGCTAAATTCGCTGCATCAAAGGTCCCTTTCCATGCTTCACCTCCTTTCTGATCGTTGTTTAATGTAAATTAGATCACAGCAAGTGAAAAATAATATTAAAACAACTAAATATACTGTTTAGTTTTTAAAATTTATGTATAAAAATTGTGACTATTTCAAACAGTGCTACTAAGGAAAACGTTTTTCTGCATTGAACATTAGAAAACAAAATAAAATTCAGGGTGGCAGGAAACTGAAACTATTCCACATTAATTCAGTTCTTAAAACAACGCTCTAACCATTAACATAGATAATAAGAGGAACACTATAAAATATTCTTCTTTTTCTTTTTCAGCACTAAAGTCCAACGTGAGCCCTGGCTTCCAAAGTCTCCTATCCATTGCCATCTCAATGTAAGCCCCACATCCATTCTTCTGAGATTTTCTCCCACATCATCCAACCGTCCTATCCAATGGATCAGGACAGGTCAGCCCCTCTTTCTGCATGTTTAGGGGCATTATGTTACCTTCAGAACAGAACTGTAAGCAAAATTTTTAATAGGCAATTACTTAAGAAATAAAGAGTTTTCAGTACTATGTTTTTACGTCTTTTTTTCTTGTTGTTATATTTAGAATGACCTCATGACATGGTCCCTATTCCTTCGCAAACACTCTGTACATTGAATTATTATTTAACATGATTTCAATACACATAACAACACTGCATTTCATTCAAACATTACGTTCAAACAGAATTACTTGTGTGTATTTCGTTAAAATTTACTGTTCATTATTGTCTTCTTCTTCAGCACCACAGCCCAACGTAAGGCCTGGCTTATAATACCAGTCTTCTCTAAAGTCTCTTATCAACTGCTCAACGTAACCCCTACACAACCGTTCTTCTTAGATGTTCCAGCACATCATCCAACCATCTTATCCTAGGTTGGCCCCTCTTTCTGCATTTTTAGGCTTGCGCCCTCAAGATTTTCTTTGACATCCATCCGGTCTAGGTAACCTAGCTATTCGTTGTGCTTCTTTATGAATCTGACAATGTCGTCATGACTCAATACCTTATCTATCTTCTGGTTATTTCTTATTCTTCATTCGTCATTCGTTAACCGTACCTTAAACACGTCTTTCAATCTTTCTTTCAAACATTCTTAGTGTTTGTTTTTTTTAATTTTTTGTCAGCATCCGTGTCTCACCATCATAAGTAACAACTGGTGTGATAAGTGTCTCATATATTTTTATTTTTGTGTTGTGTCTAATGATTTTGCTTTTCAATAGTCTACTGTTGGCATCATATGCTCTATTTCCTATTTGTATCCTGTCATGTATTGTCTTGTTTATGGACCCTTCATTATCTATCTTTTCACCCAGGTATCTCAACCTGTTCACTGCAACAAATGAATTAGTCTGTATGTATAAATTATATAGATTTCTTCTCCTTTATGATCAGCATGTCTTGTTTACTCTTGCTAATATTTACATTCAGTCCAAATCCAGCGGATTTTTTATTCAGCTCATTGTATAACTGAACTAGCCGTTGGCTTGATCTGGCAAAAACATCGTCAGCGTGAGACTATGAGATATTAAAATACTATATATCACCAAACACGCAGTATGCTTTTTATAATGTAGCGTTCAAGAGTTTTTAAGTATATAGTAATTGTATACTTGCAAAAGGAGACACAGGATATGCACAAAGTATTGTATTATTATTTGTTCAGGTGAAGGTTGTGTATAAAAACTGGAAAATACTGTACGTGCCAGACGCTGAAGTGTACGCAGCTGTAGACAGTGAAACTAGAAAAATAACTGCGACACCTTTGAACGTAATAGTGGCTACTAACAAAGTGATGGGGTAAGTAACCTGTGCTATCTGACTGCGTCTTCTTCTCCGCGGCTTGGTTTATTCCTTACAGACTCTAATGTCATCTTTCTGATATCATATTTACTGCCAACAAATAAGTAAACGTTAGCAAGACAAAATACACGGTCACAGGACACGAAGCTGGGGAAAGAGAGCACGTCCAAATTGGCATATGTTCCTACGAAAAAGTCAACAATTTTGTTTATTTAGGATGACAAGTTAACTCCGATAGAAAAACAAGAGAAAAAAATGAAGGGAAGAATCACCTTACCTAATAGGTGTCTCTTTGGTCTCAGATCCCTGCTCCAGAGCAAAACAATTGCCAGGAGCATCACGCTGCTTCTGTAGAAAACGCTGATCCGCTCAGTTCTCACCTGTGGTGCTGAGACCTGGACCACTTTTAAGAAGTCTGAGTCAAGCCTGCTGGTTCATGAACGCAAAATCTTCGGCAGTATTTTTGGTCGAATATGTGTGGGAGTTGAATGGAGGAAAAGGACAAACCATGAACTAACACTCTTCTGAATGAAGCATATATTGGAAAGTTATAAAACTTGGTAGGCTCAGGTGGGCTGGACATGTGACCAGATTGGGGGAGAACGAAATACCCAGAAAGGCACTCACAGAACAGATCTATAGCTCCAGTAGAGTTGGTACGCCCAAACTATGTTGGGAAGACGGTGTGAAGTGCACAGATAATAGTTGCACTACCCTTGGGAGGACGGGTGCAGGACGCTCTCGGCTGTTGTACGCGGTTCGATACGGTTCTCGTTACAATATGATGAATTACAATTAACGTCCAATACGTTCCAATATAAAGTGATTAAAAATGAATAATTTCTTATCTATGGTTGAATGTAGATTATTCTTTTGACGTTTGTTGATTTATACAGAACTCGGTATAACATAAATAGACGGATTCTTGAACACTGTAATGAAGTTAAGATTAATTTTAATTGTTTCTCACATGAAATAAAATAGTACACAACAAATAAGTTTTATGATAATCTGAGACAAATTGCTCACATTTCAGTACTTTTAGACTAGTTGTTAGATGCTTCAAGTTACACTTATCAATGCGTTATTATGACGTGCGCCATATCTTTCTGACCCGGAACTGAAGAGCAGCAACACTTGACCGGGACAACTGGCAGAGGCTGTTAAAGGAGCCCTTGACTCAGGAATGGGTTGTCGCGCCGCTGAAGAAGAAGAAGAAATAAGTAAACCTTACTAGTTGTCATATCGTGGCAATATTACTGACACTGTCGATGCCACATATAGTTTCCTTGGCGTTGCATACTACATACTAATTCATTTGTACGGTACTACACTGCCTCCATTTGATTCTAGTTATAACACTGTAGTGAGCTATATCTACTGTCCTCTCAGGACGTTTCATGAAGCTACGGTAATATTTTTTGAAACATCTGGTGCTAGCAAGAATATAGAAGACGGTCACACGAGCATACCTCTGGAAACATGTGATTATATTTTGCGGCTTCCAAAATTTACACTAACCCCCAAATTATTAAACGCAAAATCAACATTTTTATTTCAGACTTGCAAACGTAGCGTATCATTCTTGAATGACACAGTTGATGTTTCAGACGATATACAATTAAGAGAAGGTTACGTAAACTCAGCAGCTTCTTTTTCTTCTTTCTCTTCTCCTTAGTCATCTGCGTCATCTTCTTCCTCTTTTTCTGCAGTTAGCAACAACAACGTCTTGTGTGACTTTGACGTTTCAACAATTCTCCTTCGTTTTGCCTTCTCATTGACCATTCCTCTCTAGTTGTCCACTCAAATGTTTTTCAGATCTTCCTCTACATCATCCCTACAACTCTTCCTAGGTCTTCGTTTTAGTATTCGCTGCGAAGGCGTTCAGCCAATCGTTTTCTTAATTCTACTCTCATCCATTTGTGCAACATGCCCGATCCATGCGACACTAGTGATAATATCATCTTTCTGTAAAAACGATTGTACTTATTTGTTTTAGTCTTTTCCTAGTGTAACACGTTTCCTCAAAAAACCTAGTGAACCCACTAGAATGTCGTGTTGGATCATCAACCACGTTATATCTGTTTCCACATTAGCTTTCAGCATGTTTAGTGCTAATAAAAAATAAAAAAAATTGTAAATATGTGAGGTCATGCTGCGC
This sequence comes from Magicicada septendecula, assembly GCA_034769895.1. Classification (NCBI taxonomy): domain Eukaryota; kingdom Metazoa; phylum Arthropoda; class Insecta; order Hemiptera; family Cicadidae; genus Magicicada; species Magicicada septendecula. The sequence continues at coordinate 17,838,259 of CM068369.1, read as the reverse complement.
CTTCAGAAACTACGGTAAGTGGGGCACACTCGAGTTTAAACGTGGTCGTACAAGCACTGAGGACTATCCCAGCAGTGGACGTCCAAAAAGTGCAACAAAAAATGGCATAATTTTCAAAGGGTGGTGGAAGACCGCAGATTAAGGAGGGGACGACTTTGCTGAAGTCATAGACATCTCACATAAAATGTGTATATTACTATCACTTAAGTAATTGGTGTGAAAAAGCGTTGTGCAAGATGGCTGCTGCATCTGGAGTCGTTGAATTTTTTGGGCGTCCAATGCAACCACGTTTTGAATGCTCGTTTGACCACTTTTAAACTCAAGTGCCTATTTACAAACGATTGGTTTTAAAGTTGCACCAACTTCTGACACATTTAAAATTTGGTTTTGAATTTCCGTTGGCGCTAAACAATTTTTAACAAAGAATCACACCATGATGTTTGATTTTGTCCGTTTTTCAAAACATGAATGACACATAAATTTTAAACAGCTTCTAAACAATGAATACATTGATAGATAGATTTAGAAATTAACAGAAGTTCACATAAAATACAAATCTTGCAGCACACGAAAAATTTAATTTTTACCGCTAATCTACAGTTTGTCGCTCCACAAACATTTCAACTGACCCTCGTAAATCCGGCTGAGGCACTTTAGACAGAATCAATACAATATTGGATAAGACTGTGCCTGTTAAGAGGATCAAGAGGAGAGAAAACTCCTAATGATTATAACGTGATGATGATAAGGTGCCCGGTAAGAATATTTTCTCTATATGTATATACTTTGTCTCATTGTATTAAAATGTATATCATAAATAAGCTTATGTTACGTAGTAATATGTAATTATTTAACTGCCTGTAAAAAGTACGGTAGGTTCTTAACGTAACAGAAGAATTGAAACAATGGAATTCCTAAACACGTGTATTTGTTAACAGGAAAAGCGGAAGAGAATTTCCATATCCATTTGTGCTGACATTTGGCGATGACCTCATAATTTACGAAGAGACGCTAGATCCTGACAATGGTAAGTAGTTCTTCAAAAATTAAAACATTATATTGATATCAGTGTAAGTGTGTACTTGTTATCAATATCATATAAGCAGTTTACAGAAGCTCAATAGAGGATGAGGGTTCGATTTTCCCACTACTATATTACCTTCAATAATTCTTGTTAACAAATTATTGTGGACGTCTTCTTAACTTATATAGAAGGCATTCAACGTATCGCAGTGTCTCAAAGGATCAGAGTTCTCTAATGTTGTTTAATTCTGGGGATTAAGGTATTCTCTATGGCTAAATACACTGTCACATTGTTGATTGCTAAGTCATCATATCCATTATGCAGACAGCAACTATGTAACTAGATACTAGTTGTCAAAACGTGATTTGTGCGCCGCCGTGACGATATCACCGGCACAGTTGATCACAAATATCTTTCCTTACCATTGCATACTGTATACTCATTCATTTGTATGGTTCTGTACTGCCTCCATTTGATTCTAGCTATAAACATTGCAGTGAGCTATATCTACTGCCCTCTCAGGATGTTTCACAAAGCTACTGTAATAGTTTTTGAAACATCTGGTGCTAATAAAAAAATAGTAACCGGTCACGCTAGCATACATCTGAAAACAGACATTTCTAATTTACGACCTCTAAAAATTTACCCGAAATTATTAAATGCAAATTCAAAATTTTTGCTTCAGGTTTGTAAATGTACCTTACCTCAATGACACAGGTGATGTTTCAGACAATATGAAATTAAGAGGAGGCTACTAAAAATCAGCGGATCTTACTTCTTCTTCTTCTTCTTCTTCTTCTTCTTCTTCTTCTTCTTCTTCTTCTTCTTCTTCTTCTTCTTCTTCTTCTTCTTCTTCTTCTTCTTCTTCTTCTCTTCCTACTCCTACTACTTCTCCTCCTTCTCCTCCGCTTCCTCCTCCTTCTCCACCACCTCCTCCTCCACATCCTCCTCCTTCTCCTTCTTCTTCTCCATACCCTTCTCCATCGCCTTCTCCTTCTCCTTCTCCTTCTTGTCCTTCAGTTAACGGCAACAAACAATGTGTGGTTTTGGCGTTCTAACGATTCTCTTTTATTCTGCCTTCTCCTTGGCCATTTGCCTTTAGTTTCGTAGTCAAATTTAATTCAGATCTTCCTCTAGATGATCCCTCCATGTCCTCCTTGGCCTGCTCTTTATTATTTTCTGAGAACGTTTCCAGTAAAAAGTCCTTTTTACAATAAACTACTGCACAAAACACAAAAAGGTAAAAAATGGATAAATTAGAAATTTTAGAAATTAAATGAGCAATCAAAAGTAACAAAAATTTAACAAACAAACAAACTGAATTCTGTTTATCCCCTTTATTAAAAGCTGTTACTTAGTTTAGGTAATTTTTATATTTTGCCTTCCGATTATACTTAGTTTTTACAAGCACTTGACCTTCTGTTACTAGTTCCACTCCCTCCATCATACACACCCCACACATGTCCGGATACATACCCTAAACACATGTTCACCACCCTTACATTTTTTTGTTTAGTTGTTCCTTGATCTGTTTGAGAATAGCCTAATAAGCTGAAACAGCTGACAGAGTTAAATAATAAACTGTGAAACTTACCAAGGGTTTGTATAATTTTTAAAAACTTTTGTATTAACATGTTTCACCAAGCGCCTAACGAGTCATCAATTAATATAGTAATTAAAAAGTTTGGACAAATAATGAGTGGACCATCAGATTCTTGTTTCCTCTTAACAAAACTTTTCAGCCAACAAAATTTATGTTTTGATTTGTTCTATGAATTACAGTAATGTCAGCTGTATCGGATCACACAGCAATCAGGAAATCAGAAATCAGAGCGATACTGACTTACTTATTTCTTTTGTAACACGCCATAGTCATCTTACAAGTATGGCTTCCATAGATTGTGGGCATTTGAATTTAAACGACTGACTTTTGTCATTGTCGTATTATTCTGTAATGGCAAAATCTTAATCACATTATATCGAGAAGATGTGATTAAGTACAATACAAATTTAATTAAAAAATTGGTTTCAATACATTTCTGATTTCAGGTGAGACATACTATTTCAAATGGTTTCCTATAGCCATAACCAGCGAAATTGGTATCCTCTATTACCGCTGCTCAGACACTAACGCAAGTAAGTATAAGGAATTAAAATTTTAATTCACGTTTTTATAGTTTGGGTTTAAAAAGCCAACAACAGATTACTAAAACAAAACATAACCGGACTAGAGTTTTAATATAAGTTAATTTCTTTTTTGTTGCTTTAATAAGTTGTCAGTTGCACGTATTTCATGTCATTTTAATTGTAGGGTCAGAGATAAGAATATACGAGACGTGTTGAAATAAAGACAGAACTTTTTGAACAGCACACCAACCGGCACAAACAACGCGCTGAGATTTTTAGCGCGCCGAGTGACAGTTTTCGACAACAAACTGCCATTTGTTCTGTTCCGCTATAATGGTTAGTCTTTGAGTTGTGTGAGATTAAGTGGAGACCTGCGCACGCTGTCCGTAGGGTTAGTGACAAAATGACTAAGGAAGATTTGAAAGAACAACCTGCGCGTATGAAACCAGGTTATTTTGCAGCAAAACCAGGTTAAAACTTTACAGAGACATTCTGTTTGGTCAAAAGCATACGGGGAGACCTGCATTAACCGAAGTATTATTATTAAAGAGGGTAAAAATGCATTGGTCAGTGCACATCAAAGAATGTCAAATATCCCGACAAGAGATGACAATACGGGGTAATTGTGAATCACCGTTTAACATTCGATACTTGCTGGAAAAGTGGACATCAATCGTGAAACTAAATTCTGATAAAAAAAACTTAAATGTATCGTATCACTGAAAAATATCGTGGTCGTCTGCGTTTGTTAAGAGGCGCATTCTGAGATCAGTCAGCAACTGCTTACCAATGACAACTTTGTAATGCAATGGAAATTGCTCTGTAGAGATTTTTCGAAGTTACCAGCAAAATTTCATACAGACACGTTGTGTTAAAATCTGCGTTCTCAACTTGTTATAAATTCTACAGACGGTGTGAGCACGTGTCCAATAAAGCGTTTGTAGCTCAAAGGCTAATCCTTATAAAGGAACAGACTTACTGGCAATTTGTTGTAAAAAACTAGCAGCATTTAAGTGTGGAACTCTCTCTATGTGAAGGTTGAGGCGCTATACAAATAGTTTGGTCTCGTTTTTTAACCACCTCGTAGATTGTGTAAATGACGGAGAACACGTTGACATGCTGTGACTAGAGTAGGGTCCTGCACGCCGTTTATCAAAACCAGTCATCAGCAGTCATCTGTTCTCTTCTATCTTACAACCAGAATGTTTTGTTAAATTGTTACTGTAAGTGTTGTTGCAGTAACCTAACTTATTAAAGATGAGATTTTTACGCTGCTAAGTGTTCTCAGTCCTCTTCCACGTTGTAGAATCTTGGATTTTGACTGAAGCCACAACTAAAAAATTGGATTCTTTCGAATGTGGCTTTACCGTAGATTACTGAGCATTTCATGGACAGCACATACAAGTAATGTTGAAGTTCTTAGAAAGATGAAAAAAGACAGGGAATTTATTAACCCAATGAAGATAAGAAAGCTTCAGTATCTCGTATATCTCAGGAGAAATTTTCCTTATTGCAGTCCATACTACAGGGAAAAGTACTTGGAAAGAGAGGAGTTGGGCGACCGAGAATCACATAGCTGAAAAATTTAAAGACCTGGTTTGGCAGGAATACAACTGACTTATTCCGTACAGCAGTACGGAAAGTTAAAGTAGTATCTATGTTATCCAACATCCGAAACGGATAAGAAGTATCTGAAGAAGAAGAAACCTAACTTATGGTTTGGATATAAGTGTGCTTTTAGTAATATTTTGTATTTTGATATGTAATTGTTAATTTTATAAAATAATTGCTTGAATAAATAACTTCCTCTAGAGTTTATACACCGCTCCCCCAACACACATGTGACTTGCCTTACTTCGGACGAGTTTGCGTCACTTTAACCACCTGTATGGACGTATCTGAAGAAAATTAAAGAGGAAGGTCAGACGAGACACACTGTTAAAATTTTATAAAGTGACGACAGTGGCATGCGGCTTTATGGTAGTGAGCCATGGACACTGTACGCGACCATACGCAACCGAATACAGGCTAGTGAGGCGAGGTTTTTCAGAGCTGTATTTCGAATACGCCGGAGGGACTACCTAAGCAAGGATGACTACAGGAGAGTCACTACTGAAAATGGCAAAAACGTTTATTTCGTAATTTTTAATTTATTCATATATTTTTATTATTTATTGTTGCACTAAACAAACGGTAAAATTTTGTAACTGGAAAAAATTTTTATTAGTACTAAAAAATGAATTTTTGAACGTTCCTTAGCAACGTTGTTGGAATATTTTTCAAATGTATATTCCAAATAATCTAGACGTCCTACGACCATTTAAGAGGTGTTGTTTTAAAGGGAATATAATTATCTAAAAGACATGTATTTTTATGAGGATGTAATAAAACCAATTTTTTGTGAGGAAAATAGTAAATATATATTTTGTTTTAATTTTTACGTTTGTAAATAAAAATTTATTACAAAGGAACTCTAAGTCCAAATTAAATGAAAATATGTGATTCTTGAGGTATTTATATCTCTAAGACCTGTGCAAAATCTCAAAGCAGTAAGTAAGATAGTCTTTAGAAATATTAAAACGAACGTATGTATAAAAACATAAAAAATTGAATTTACGGGAAACTCAGATTTTCTAAAAATATTCCTTCTGTTGGAAAATTAAATATTTAAGGAACACAAAGACTTGATATTTACTCCATAGGTATTAAAATAATAAATTCTAAAACAAAAAACAATAAAATATATTATTTTACGTTTTTAATAATTTATAAGGATTTATGTATCTTCTACAGCTGTTCTTATCAATCTTCTAATCAATATTGTATATGTAGTCCATATTTCACTTTTTTACATTGTCACTAAAATTCACCTGCTCCATATGTTACGCTCTCTTTATTTATTACTATATTTATTGCTGGAAAATAATAACAATTCAAACACAAACTGTTCCGAATCACATCAACAAAGCTTAACACAGCAGGAACAAAATATTGCAGGTTATCAACAATACGTCAATCAGCTGTTTTACAAGTCTGATTTTTTTAAATTGTAAAAAAAAAACCGCCGATATTTTATACACGTAACATTAACTTCCAAATTAGTACTAATATGATATATATGTGTAAAATTATATTATATAAATAATATTGTTTTGTTATAATACCTAAATTAAATGTAAACGGTTAGGTGCTACGTTTTTCCCAAACAATTTGTTTTTGCATATAAAATATTTCGGAAAATATATTATAATGTGTTTATTATATAAAGAACTAAGCATAGAACAAAAAAGACGAAAAAAGTTGCATTTTTTTTAATGTTTGGCTATTTTTAGTAGGGACTCCCTCATAAGGAACACCCTCGAAATTTACAACCCGAATGATAGGATCAAGCAAAACAGATAGTGTTGGACGGACCGTGTGGAAAGGATGGATCAGGACAGACTACCTAACCAACTAATGTTTTAACTTCTGAAGAAAGACCGCAACATTTGTAAACAGTAGAATAACTGTTCAGATTAGTGATTCCGCAACAGAGTGTAAGGTCCAAGTCATGAAGAAAAAGAGAGCACACAAATATGTATTTATTTTTAGAAAAAAGTGTGCGTAAAGAATTGTAAGGGCGTTTCTCATAAGTAATTCTTTACATACGGCAAGCAAGTTTCGCTTACACGTATATTGCGGCTGAAACCGATATCTTTGTTTATGAGCCAACCGATATCTTTGTTATTGAGCCAACGGGCGACCACAATCGTTGATAGCTTACACCGCTTTGTATAAGAGAATCGATGAGTAAATCTTCCTTAGAGAGATTTCGCGAAGCACACGGAACGCTGTAAATTAGCTTCTTAAGATCCGTAGTTTACTTAAACAGTTGACGATCCGACTGTACAAGACAGTAATCCAATACCTTTTGCTGTACGCATGTGGACGTGAGTGTCAGGTAACAGGACTTCAACAAACTCCTTGTTGGAGTTATATGAACTGATAGCCTCGCAGAAGATATTCGTCTCAAAGCACGACGCAGTGGCGTATTCTGCAGAACCCGAAGTGAAAGGACTTTCCAACGCTAAAAACACTGTGGGGCTTGCTCAGTAGACAGGAAATGTGGCCAACATACACTCTCACCGGTTGTTGGTGAAGATGTTGCATTTGGTTGGTAGTGGAAGAATAGCCCTGGGTAGACCGAGGAAGAGGCGGATTTGTTTACTCCTTAATCCATATTGGGATAGAGAAGTCTCAAGGTTGAGTGTAGCAGTTGAATGGAGGAGAAGTATCCTTGTTGCGGTGACACGCGGTCCTCTGGCTCTAATCGAAAAGAACGATAAAATGTAAAAAGTAAGAGAAAATACTACATATAGACAGCAACATTTGAAGGATAAACCCAAAGCAGTATGTAATTTATATTGTAGTTTTAAGAAGTCAACCATATCATTATGAATTATTTATTTAACTCATTGTAACGTTTACGTTTTAATTTTTAAAATTTGGCATTGATAAATGTAAATTTTATTACTTCTCACGTATAATTTAATTACCTTGTATCCGTCAGTGACTTCGTTATAGCGTTTTTTATATAGACGCGTTTCGTGACATGTGTCACATCATCAGTAATCCTCGACAAATGTTAAAATTCACATAAAACACACAAAAACACATTTAAACATTTTTCAAAATAAAATAAATATTTCAAAAATATGTGCAAATGTGTTTTTATGTGTTTTATGTGAATTTTAACATTTGACGAGGATTACTGATGATGTGACACATGTCACGAAACGCGTCTATATAAAAAACGCTAGAACGAAGTCACTGACGGATACAAGGTAATTAAATTATTGTGAAAAAGTGACTTGGATACTGTATAAAACAAAATTCTCACGTATGTTAAACTTGACAAAATTTCACGAACTTTAAGCGCTACACACACACAAAATTATGCACTCTAAAATTATATAGCACAAGGACGTATAAATTATGGTATACAAATACTACATATAAATGTTCTAATTTCTAATGTTGCCTATAACTTGACATTACGTTACAGCTCTCAGTATCGACACAAGGTTCATCGTCATCCCCAATGGCAATAAATTCCCTCCTGCCGATGAGCAATACCTTCTCGACGCCGACAAGAAAATGAATTTTGAGGGTGGAATCAGAAAGCTGGACAATAAGCTTCAATAAGGCGTCTCCAAGCATATTTCACAATAACAAACATAGGCCCTATAATTTATTGATTCTGTAAAATTGTGTGGATAATTATAATTTTATGCAATTCATTTTTATTATTCACACACACACGCACGCACACGTCATTTAATATGTACTTTGCATATCAGAAATACTAGAGATTGTTTAAAGGAATAAATAAAATACATTTTCGTATTAATCTTTATTTTCATAACACAGTCTTATCGTAACGATGTAGTGTGTTTACTTTTCATCATTTCAAACAGAATTATCACTGTTGCACACCACTATAGAAAAATTATTCCGATTAGCGCTTTCAAGCTTCTCAGCTCATCGTCAGATCGGAAAATCTTCCAATTTTTTATTAGGAATTTTCCGATCTGACGATGAGCTGAGGAGTTTGAAAGCGCCAATGTGAATAGATTTTCGTGGTGTGCAACAGTGATAAATCTGTTTGTGATTATAACCACTAACACAAATTTCATAATTAAATTTTCATTATTTGATTATCCCATAAATCTTTCTGGAGCTTGTTATTCCATATTTCCTTAAGGTTTATCTTCATTTGTGGTTTTGAGGCAGAAGGTATTTTATATTAATAAATAAGGTATACTGTCTGTTATATATATTTTGGCTCTTACAGGACTGCTTCTGAGGAAAGACATCACCTTCGTTTTGTATGTGCAAATTCTTAAGTTATACTAAATCGAACACAGTTGTAAATTATGTAGCGCTGTTTTTAAATCATTTTCGATGGTATCTATATAAGCAGCAGGTCGTCACCAAAGAGCAGCATATTGACAAATTTGATGCGTTCGTTTAGCATTTATAATCTTTATCGTAGTCACCATAGTCGAATTCTTCAACATGCTCTTTATTAAATTCATACGGTTCTTTTCTAACCAGTACGGTATAACTGTCTGTATCCATATAGAGCAAATTTCAGTCCGCATCATATTTCTGAGGCTTATTGTAGCAGTACCCGTACATCAGTAACTAACAATGGCCTAGTAACATATATCCGTCACCAATTTATATAACAAATTTTACTTTAATTTCATCAAAATATTTCAGCTATATAGTCTTTGTCGAATATAGTAAATCTCTTAGAATTCCTCTTCTTTAGAGCGAACTCTTTGACGATTAGCTTAATTTCGCATCTGTTGCTCATATTTCCAATAGCCTTTCCAAACACTTCATTTTTCTAAGGCTTTCACGGGCGGTGTCAGTTGTATTAGAAGTGTTTACCTGGCTGTTTGGCCGTGGTCTACGGTTTAAAAACGAACCATCAGCCTTTACCACAATACTGAAGACCTGCCGTTTAACAACCCGCGTCCAGGTTAGACTCGAATGCTTCGAATTCCACTGATGATGGCAGCCAGTGGTGCGGTCAAAACGTTTGGTTTGTCTGTAAACCGTAGACCACGGCCAAACAGCAAGATAAACACTTCCAATACAAATTCATTTTTCATTAGCTTTTTTGAAATGACTTTTACTGAGCAATTTTAGTTTTGAAGTTGATATACTGTTTCGTTCATTCCTGCTGCTTGAAGCCAATTATCTTGCTTATATGAGCCAGTTTCATTTCATTTTTTAACATTTTTGTGAGTAATATCTCAGATTCCTACTAAGAACAATATTATCTTTCTTATCGAACAGCGGAGTACAAAGTCTACTATTATCATGCTGTGGAGCAAGGGGAAGATGCTTATTTGACTTATGTACTTCACTTGCACCATCACTTATGGAAATAGATATGGCACAGAAATTAAGAGAAGAATAGCTCTAGCAAAGCAGCCGTTTCGGAATAAAAGTAATTTACTTATGTATAATTACTTAAGTTTGGAAGTAAGGAAAACGTTTGCAAAAACATTTGTGTGGAGTGTCTTAACTTATGTTGTGAGGCGTCGGCCCTTGGCAAAATAGAAAGGAAAAGCTGGAAGCAATAGAAATGTGTGTGTGGAGGAGAACGACGAGAACGTGTTGGATCGATAAAAAAAGTAATGAGCAAGTCCTCGCAAAAGTGACAAAAGAGAGATAATTTTAAAAAATGATTGAAGGAACGAGGGCAGAATTGATCGAGCACGTGTTACGACGCAATCAATTCTTAAGTAAGAGTTTTGAAGGAAAGGTGTTGGGGGAATAACCAAGAGCAGCAATCTTCAGAGACATGAGAAAGGAAATGAACTTCCTATCGTTCTGCGATTTAAAGAACACTATGATGGAGAGAGAGGCGTGGCTAACTCGACAAGGCATGGGCTTTAGATGATGATGATCTTTAACCACAACGATCCATGGGGCTGTCTTAAAAAATATTTATTTATTTACACTATAAGGCCGAGGTATGAGGAGAGAGAGAATTTTGTAAAGATTTGATACAGTTCCATACCTCCAAAATATTTCAACACAATTCTATTAATATTTAATTGTGTAGTTTATATTTGATATTTAAAGTAATGTATTTGATATTAAACAAGAGATTAAACCTTAAAACAATATTTCTTACAATTTGTGTCTGCTTACGTTGTCAACACTCTAAAGGCTTAAGTCAGTTTTCATTCTTCCATCATGTAATTCTGTCCTTTATTCTCCCGTCTCCTTCTCTTCCTCTCTTAAATTTATTAACTCATTCCCTCAAGTTTAGTTTTACCTTTTGTTGCTGATTAGTTGATAATTTTTTTATTGAGATCCTGAGGCGTGTAATCAATGCACAGATAAGGCGAGACTTACAAATTTATAAACTGCAGTATATAATTACGAAATACAGGGCCAACGGGTGTAAGAATGTGGGGAGAATGTAGTAAGATCACCTTACAGAATTGCCTTGAATTATAAACCCACAGGGTATCATAGTGTGGGGTGTCCGAGGTCGAGATGGTTTCCGGAACAGGCAGTGCAGCCTAGTCCGTGAAGAGGAGACGACGACGATGATGATGATGATGAATGTAACAGGGTATTATGAAGCCAACATCCGGATACACGGAGTCAATTCTCTTTTAGATTAAACAGTAATTTTCATTTGGCTACCAGAGTCTTGAATAAGCAGCTGTTCGGTGCGGTTGTATTTTGTGTGTCGTTTTTAATAATATCGCTACTTTATTACTAAATAGAAGTATATCTGAAAGTAATACAGCAACAAAAATAACAACAGAATAATCAGTTATCTGATTACTCTCACAAATCCAAGCAGCCGGCCAGGGGGGCGCGCGTGCGTCTGCTTGTTCGTGTAGGCCTATGTGTGTGTCTGCGGCTTGTGGTTGTCTGTACCTGGGTCTCTGTACAACAAACACAACAAATACAACAAACACAAGACCATAATCTGGAAGTACATGACTCTTTTAGTTTATATTTCTATTGTAATAATCAACAATAATAAATTATCAACAACCAGCCCTGTCAACTAACGTTGAACCTGTTCTTACGGTCCACTCAGGAACCGCAAATATGCTGCCTACATTACCACCAGCAACTGTATCGCAAAATTCCCTTAACTCTTAAATCTGCCAACAGCCAGGCAGAAATGTTAATATCGATTTCACACAACACGGATCCCACAGCTGACAGGCGGTGAAAAACCGCCAGTCTTCATAGAACACATCTGAAACACACACTCAGCTTAATGAACACAACAGATTTACGGTGTTACCTATATATGAGCCTGATGACATCCAACCTACACAAGTCTTGGCACAGCCGAGAGTACCTAGACCTCCTCCCGTGTACTTTCATGGTGGCGTCAATTACAATGAAATGATCAATAACCTCACACAAATTTTAGAATCAGAACAGTACAGTACTAAATCGTTCAATGACAATACGGTGAAAATCAACTCTTTTGCACCTGATTCTTAGAGAAAATTAATTCATTACCTCGAAGACGAAAAAATTATTTACCATACTATCAAATTAAATATCGGTATGGAGAACCATACATGACTTCCACGTTCTAAGATGTATATTTAAAATTATTTACGAAATGAAATGTTTCATGGAAACTACTTCTTTCCAGTTATTGCTTCAACTTAACCACAGTACTGTGGTCACTAACGTATACCACCTCACGTTATCGCACTCGACTTTCACTGATGATGGCAGTCGACGGCACTGCCGAAACGTCTGGTTTTGCAGAAAACATTGGACTACGGCCAAACAGCCCGGGAAGGAATTCTAACAACAAACTACTACTTTGTTGCCGATAACGTAGTACACATGTAAAAATTATCCCCTCCCCCTTCAACTATAATTTCCATTTATAGAAAATTCCCCCACCCCGTTCAACTACTCTTCATTTATAGATATTTCATCTACGTTTCTACAGTGGATTATTAAGATCTTTTTATCAGGATACTTTATTTATCAAAATTATGTACTTTACTCTTTTTACAACAAAAAATGTTTCCGGTAAACTGCCCTTTCCCCGTAACCGATCTTCACCAAAATCAATAGGCATTGAGTCTTCTACAACTCAGGCACATATGTAAAAAATTATTTGATTGTGTTTGAATTTACGGCAGTTATCGTTCGTCATAAAAATAATTAACCTTGTTATCACATAAAACGTTGCAGGTAAACTACCCCTTTCTCTTAACTGATCTTCACCAAAGCAATAGGTCTTGAGTCCTCTACAATTTAGGGATGCATGCAAAACATTATTTGATTCTGTTTGAATGTGCTGCAGTTATCGTTCGTCATAGAAACAATTACTCTTGTTAAAACATTAAAGGTGGCAGGTAAACTACCCCTTGTCCTTAACCGATCTTCACCAAAATCAATAGGCCTTCAGTTCTTTAAAATTCAGAAATGTATGCAAACAATTATTTGATTCTCTTTGAATTTGCGGCAGTTATCGTTCTCATTTAAAAAATTACACTTGTTAAAACATAAAACGTTTCTGGTAAACTGCCCCTTCCCTTAACTGATCTTCACCAAAATCAACAGACCTTGAGTACTTATAACTACACGAACGTATACAAAAAATTATTTGATTCTCTTTGAATATGCGGCATTTATTATTCCTCATAAAAATAAAATTAAGCTTTTAAAACATAAAATGTTGCAGGTAAACTACCCTTTGCTCTTAACAGATCTTCACCAAAATCAACAGGCCTTGAGTACTCTACAATTCAAGCTGGTGTGCCAAAAAGTATTTGATTTTGTTTGAAGTTACGGTAGTTATCGTTCGTCATAGAAAACATTACCCTTGTTAAAACATAAAACGTTGCAGAGAAACTACCCCTTCCCCTTAACCGATCTTCACTAAAATCAAAAGGCCTTCAATGCTCTACATTTCAGGGCGGCATGCAAAACATTATTTGATTGTGTTTGAATGTGCGGCTGTTATCGTTTGCCATAGAAAAAAAATTACCCTTGATAAAAAAACGTTGCCGGTAAACTACCCCTTCCCCTTAACCGATCTTCACTAAAATCAAAAGGCCTTCAATGCTCTACATTTCAGGGCGGCATGCAAAACATTATTTGATTGTGTTTGAATGTGCGGCTGTTATCGTTTGCCATAGAAAAAAAATTACCCTTGATAAAAAAACGTTGCCGGTAAACTACCCCTTCCCCTTAACCGATCTTCACTAAAATCAAAAGGCCTTCAATGCTCTACATTTCAGGGCGGCATACAAAACATTATTTGATTGTGTTTGAATGTGCGGCTGTTATCGTTTGCCATAATAAAAAAATCTGTAGATAGAAAGTAGTTTCCAGTTGCAGTAACAGTAAGTAAAGATTCACTTATTTATTTACAGACTGGCATAATTCAGGAATCGAATGCCTCACTCACAACACTTAAATTCTACTTTACTGCATTTCTTCTTCATTGATTTTTCTGATACTTGACACAGTCGGATCTTGTGCTTGTAAAATGTAAATTAAACAGCACAGGTTCAATTGTCACTTAAAAATGTCTATAAAATAGACATTGTTAATGAACAATGGGTATTTTAGTTTAAAAAAATCGGTATGGAGAACCATACATGGCTTGCATGTTCTAATTAATTATAAATTTATTTTTAATATGTACACTCAGAACGAAACTAAATATATCAGCATGCTTTTGGTAAAAACGCTGAGAAAGATAATCAAAATACGAATTGTACCTAGTTGTTCATACATTAATAATAAAAAATTAATTTGATTAAATTATCTTTTATTTAAACAACGCAGAAGAAAGCGAATACCGCCCAGCGTTTGAAATATGAATTTCTGAAACCGAAAAATTATTTTGTTTAGGTATTCGTGGTTACGATATTTTGTTTACATGAAACGACATCAATTGGTAATATTATATTGAAATTTTTTAAGTTTTTGGTGGAATAAACTTATAACATCAATACAATAAATTACCCACTTCCCCTTCATCTACCATTTTCATTTGTAGATCTACCTTTCCTACGTATTTATAATCTACCTTTGTACAGTGGGTTATTATGACCTTCTTTTCAGGATACTTAATATTTCTCAAAATTAAGTACTTTATTCTTGTTAAACCGTAAAACCTTGCAGGTAAACTACCCCTCCCCCTTAACCGATCTTCACAAAAATCAATAGCAATTGAGTCCTCTACAACCCGTATACATATGCAAAAAAATATTTTATTCTGTTTGATTTTGACCCAGTTATCGTTCCCCATACAAAACATTCTACACACAGACACGCACACGCACGCGCGCACACCCGCCCAAACACACACACACACACACACACACATTTTTGGAAAATGATATTTCTTTATGTTTTGAGGGCAGTAAAATCAGAATCTGCCTTTTCCTCGAACACAACTTTTTTCGCGATCACCATACTTCCATTTCCTTACGGAACATGGAAGTAAAAGGTTTATAACATTTACATTTTTCAAAATTTGGAAACACCAGCAAATGTGTTAACCATGAGAATAATAATTACCATTCGTAGCAATAAACTACGAGCACTTTTCATAGTTGCGTTAAAAAGGATATTTTGTTGCGGTGTAGACATTCATAATTAGGCATAAACAATTTGGTAGATGATTCATGATTCAAGATAATAATGTTAGTAATGAAATTCTTATAAACATACGTCCGAAAACGATTCTTGTTTCAGCTACGGTTAGAAAAATAGTTCTTCCTGATTTCTACTCCATCGGTAAAATGAGGCCATACTAAAATTCTAGTTGCACAAATTTCGTAGTTTTATATAATTTTATCATCACCTTCATCATCATCACTCCAAGCACTATGCCTTAGACCTGTTCCGGAACCCATCTCCTCCTCGGTCTACCGACATCTCTCTTCCCAGTAGGGTGATAACCCAAGGGAGCCACAGGTAGACTGACATCAGGCATGAGGTTCAAGTGTACACGCCATCTCCTTCTATGGTCTTCAATCTTCCGGTGCAATGATATAATGTTTAAATCGCGTCTAATATCCTCGTTCCTTCTCCGATCCAAGAGAGAACAACTTTGCGTCACTCATAGATTTTTCATTTCGGCTGCCTGAATCCTCTGCACGTACCTAGTGAGAGTTCATGTCTCACTAGCATACAGAAATGTGGGGACAGCCACAGTTTTATAAAACTTCATTCGGGTATCCTTCCGTGTTTTATTTTTCAGGTACCTATGAATTGTTCTACAGGTGGAACAATTATATAATTTCTGACATAAAATAATTTTAAAAAATCGATCCTAAACATTATTTCTAGGCGTTTTTAAGATACATATTTTCAAGCACACTTTTTTATGTTCGGCATAAATAAAACCTGTTAAATGATTAACGAAAGCACAAAATTTCAAAAAACTTGTAGAGAATTCACTTGTGAACAATTTCCTTCTTTAATGTGTTTAAAAATAAAATTCAAAAAATATCAATTCAACTTTTACTAAAACAAAAGCAGACCAAATACTGTTATAAAAGCGTTGTAATTGTAAACAGAACACATTTTTGTGTGTTATCTTAGTAAGTGCTTTGCTTGCTTCCTCCTTAATCTTATATTTTTATGCCGAATTAGCTGTCGAAATAGTACCGTGGAATTTTCAATGAGTCTGTACTGTAGACCTAGTTTGTGTGTGTCTGCGTGTGTGTGTGGATGTAGGTGTGTAGTATGTAATATGACAATATTAACACTACGATAACTTGGAACACATTTACAACTCTTCTGTCAATAATAATTAATCAACGAAAGTGACTCATACCAACAATTATCAAGTTGCCCTTCTAGAGATATAAACCCGTGCAATTTGTTTCTTAATAATTCCAATTTATTAACGGCATTAGTGTTTACTTCTATATCCCTGAAGAGTTTTCCTCAACGTTTCCATCATAAAAACCCTGCCATCTTGAGGCTAACTCCTCTTCCACAGTTTTACATCTTTTGGACAATGTTCTAAAAACATACAAATACTTGGTAAGTTTCACAGTCTCTTATTCACCTCTCACAACTGTTTTAGCTTATAAGCTATTCCCAAAGAAATCATAGAAACATCTGGTCTCTTCAATAATAGCTTAACAGGCTGAAACAATTGTCAGAGGTAAATAATAAACTGTAAAACTTGCCATGTGTTTGCATATTTTTAAAATACAGTATTATTAGTAATATAATATTTCACCAAGTGGCCAGCGAGTAGTCAATCAATATCGTTTAGGACAATTTGTTTGCTACATGAAGCATGAACAAGACGGAGACGTAATTGTCAAAGTTTTGCCGAAAACGTTAGGACAAAAACTGCAATATTCATTAGAAACATTATTATATATATTGCAACGATACAGATTACTATTTTCTCATAGGATATTGTGTGTGTGAAGAAATTACAAACAAGTCTATTTTGGAGGTAATGAAGAATTATTTATTAACACACAAAAATGATAGTTTATCTGATGTATATTAAATGACATAAATGTCATGCATTTTTATATTGGTAGAATAAAGTTTATATAGTTCGATTTAGCTCGATTTTACTTGTAAGAAGATATCCTTAACACTTGGTGAGAGGTCCTCCTGGCGTGCGTGCACTCCTCCTGGCGTCCTCCTGGTTGGCGTGCGGCTCCAGCAGCAAAGTCTTCTGCACGTCACGATGACGATTCCGTCGACACTGATAACACCAAATATATTTCACACACCAATTATCACTCTCGTAATTATTTACGTTCTCGCTGGCAATAAGTTATTATTCATTTTATAACGTTATTGGTTATTCAATCTCAGGGTGATATAGTAATTATTTAAAAAGCGGTGTATTGAGCTTACACCTTCCGGGAAATCTTGAAGTGTTCCGCGAAAGTACAGATTTACCGCGGTCAGTAAATATCCCTATGAGGATATCTTGCACTCCCGCAAAAAAGCACTTTATATAATAATAATAATTACACTGTGGTTTTTCACCAGCTTGGTTCGTTACGAATAACTCGAAAGCCTTCCAAGTTTTATTGTATTTTTAGATTTCTACAAGTTCATACTAGAGAAACTCTCGTAGCGGAACATACGTTCACTAGGCGAATGCTTTCGATGAACTGCCTCGATGTGTGCCACACAGCGTACGGATCTTATTGAAATTAGGGGTTTCTGATTGGTCAATCAGCAGTCACATGGTTCATAGAAACAAAAGATAGATGGGTTACAGGCAAACCTTTGTATAAGTTAGCAAGAGCCTGCACAGATTTTATCTATAAATTTTATAACTCTACCACTGATAAGAGTTAAAAGTTGAGTTTTTCCTTATTAAAAAATCATATTTATAAAATTGCTGGGAACCACAGAGTATATAGAAACAGTAGCTCTTTCCCTAAACAATTCACTGTCAAAGTTTCAAGTCGAGGGTTAATTAACACGGAAGATATAGCGAATAAGGTTTATCACACGCGCACGCGCGCACAATTTCACACACAAAGTACACGCCATAAAAGAACAAAATTTCATAAAGAATTTGGTGTAACCTAAGTCCTTATCCATTTATAAATACAAAACTTATAGCTAATTGACCAAAAAATTGTTTAAATCCATTTGAAACATGTTACTGTCCGTAATCCTTTCTCAGATATTCTTAATATAGCTCATCATCCTGTGTTTTGTTGTAAGATTAACCCCACCACGTGTAAAAAAAATTTGTTTACATGGAATACAAATGTTTTTTTTCTACCCTAAATGAAATATCCTTCTTCCAATAACAATCAAATTAATAACATAATAAATCCAAAATCAAAATAAAAAACAAACTTCTTTCAAAACAAAATTCCTCAAATGTCACTTTGACAGCAATAATATAAACAAATACACGTGGTTGAATTTGACCTATATTCCCAAACACAGATATGCTTATCAACATTTCTGACGTCATTATAATAACTGTCCGTATACACAGTTCAACAAACAATTTTTCTTACATCTCAAACAACTACCCTTTACTCTACATACATATTCACATAATTTCATAACATTAATACCACCTATACCCTGGCATATTAGGTACAATTATTATCTTTAACGTAATACTTTCTCAGGGATGATGCGTGGAATTTCCCTATCACGCGGTTAGTATTAGGGTTGGTTACAATGTATGTGTTTTTACCAACTTGCTCCGATAAAATATATGGACCATTGTATAATCTAAAGAATTTGGCTGCGGTGTTACCCTCCCTGTGCCCTACATTCAAAGCCCGCAGGAGTACCCTCTCACCAGTTTTGAAAGTTACTAGCTTGTGATCAGCATTAAATTTCTCAGTCCGCTCTTCGGCACATTTCTTAATGCGTCTCCTTGCTTCTATCCGTTTCACCTCATTCGGAATAGGCAAATTCTGCGTTCCAATCATCCTGATGCACCCATCCCAGATACGCTTGGGGATTTCTCCAGTTTGCAACTCGTTAGGCGTAAATCTTGTCGTGTCATTGTAATTCCCATTGATGGACGTCTCGAAAAACTCGAGATAATCCGGCCATCTACTTTGGTTGGTATTACAATAAGTACGAAACAGTCGGCCTAACTCCCTGTTGACCCTTTCAGCGAGATTGCACTGCGGTCTCCGGATCGCTGTTAACACAGTCTGGATTTTGTGCTTTTCCAATTTGGACTGCTACTTCCTATTGGTGAATTGTTTACCCTGGCCAGATAGAATTTTATTCACATGACCATATTTTGTGACGTATTTATTTACTATGACATTTAGTACAGCCGCCGTGGTTGGTCGTCCTACTGCATCCATACTTACGTGTTTAGAGAACGCATCCGTGCAGACTACCAGATTCTTCACACCCCTCGATGCACGTGGAAGCGGACCTAAAAAATCAATACATAATAGATCATTTTTGTTTTTGGTAACGATATTCCACATTTCCACGTAGGTATGTTGATTCGGGTAATTCGCTGTTTGGCAAATGTGACAGGTACGCAAAATGGATTTAACCTTCCTAGCCATATTCAACCACACGAAGTCTTCACGCATAGCTAAATAGCATTTATACGCTCCCGCGTGAGCAAGACTCTCATGGCATGCCCAAGTTAAATCTTCAATAAGTTCATCCGGTAACATTAGTTTTCACTGCCCGTCAATGATCTTATACAGCACATTCTTCGATCTTATATTTGGGGTTGTCTTGAGTTCTTACCTCCTCACTGACTTTTTTTAATTTTGCATCCCGCTGTTGTTCAAAATTCATAAATTTTAATCAATTTTTTAATTCGTCGGGTAATGCATATTTAATTGCCATAAGGTTTGCAACCGATTCATGTTTGTTTAATACCGCATTTATTTGTTTCTCTTGACCAGCTGTCTGTTTATCGCCAATGCATTCCGCGTTACTCGTTATCTTATCTACGAGATTACAAACTGGCTTTTGTACATTAATATTCTGCCCGCAATGATTTATATGTCCCAACATAATAGTACAGAGTTTATTTCGAATTACGCATGTTAGTGTTTTGTTACTGAAATCGATTGTGGCGTGTATTTTTCTTAAAGTGTCTGTGCCTAATACAACGTAATATATTAGATTTTTAACTACAAGAACTGGTACTTCAATTTCTATACCTTGTGAAAACATTGTTATAAGTGCTTGTTTACCAATAATTTGTGTGTCGCCCGTCGCCGTAGTGAACATTGTATTATTTACAGGTAAGATCGGTGTTTTCTTAAATTGGTGTACATGTTTGTTAATAAACCTTTCATTAATTAATGACACTTGCGCCCCACTATCTAATAATACATTTATAACACAACCATTAATTTTCGCGCTCACAACGATGTCATTATCATCCTTAATTCTAACATTTTCCACACATTCATCAACACAATTATTATATATTAACTCATTCCTAACATCTACAGGGTATAAACCAGATGCAATGTATACTTTATTATCATTATTATTGCTAACACATGATTTCTGATACTGCCATTTGTTATTGTATGTTTTACTTGTATTTTTATTATTATTTTTATTTATATTATTGAATTTATTGCACGAACCCATGCCGTGCAACCTTACTAGTTTTTTGTCTGCTCTTCTTCGCATTTGTCTCGGTAATTGCCGGTACGTTGCTTTGATTAAATCTTTGGAAATTTGGTTTGTTTTTAAATTGTTGTTGTTGTTGTTATTGTTGTTGATGTCGTTGTTGCGGCTAAAATTGTTTACGAGCTGGTTCTTTACTATTATTACCATTACGTTGGCTATCGACATTATCCCATTCGGTTAATAATAGGAGTAGTTCCTCTAGGGATTTAACCCCTTGAGTAATGACCGAGATTTAAATTCCGCGTCCAAAATGGTAAGCCAATTTATTTACCATTTCTGGTTCTGACATTTCAGGTTCCAGCGGATGACGCCATGCATCACTTTAGCATGGCCAATTTTGACCATGCCGCTAAAGTCAGTTAACATTCTTCCGGAGTGGCTAAGAAAATGGCGGGTGGCAGTCAATACTGAGAAAGCCGAGGCGGTTGCCTTCTCTCGTCAACTCACTTCCCGATGCCAGCCCCACTTCCTCAACAGGATTTCGATTGAATGGAAACGGTCTGTAAAGTATTTGGACGTCACTTTTAACCGGCGGCTTATCTTTCCAGCCCATGTCTTTCAGAGTCTCCAGCAAGCTCGCAGCGTCAAAGCCAACCTATTTCCCTTCTTTCTCTTGAATCGGTTTTCAGTGCCTGTGCGCACTAAACTCACCATCTAGTCCTACTTGCAGCAATGCTAATTACTCAGCGCCCTCGTACTGATCTCTGCCACAGCCCTCCGTTGTTGCGCGCTTGGTAGTCTTCCAATTTCTTACCTTCCGCTACACCAGCAACTCTCACTGGTATGTCTGCAGTGACGTTATCAAATGGGATTGAAGGTTCCTTCTCTTGATGAGTTCGTGCGTTTTTTTGCGCTGAAACTCTTTACACTTGCCTCTACCTCATCTTACCATCAACTCCGCTGCCTTGTACATATGACGGCCCAACTCCCCGCAAATTTAAACGCTCCATAAGCATTCATCTAACCCTCACCGCCGCCCTTGCGACATTTGACACTCTCTTGTTTTGTATTCCAGCCATGTAAGTGAAACTTCTTCTCATCCTCCACATGAACGAGGAATAAACAGAACTCATGATTCTTTCCTTCACATGTTTTTTTTTTTAACAACAATAACCCAGCCGTTGCGAATTGCTCTACGGTTCAGCATTACACTAACAGCATCTATTGCTCCTTGCAGGAGGACACCATTCTTTATACTGACGCAAGGCTCACTCATGTTTCAGCCGTATCAGGCAGTATCGGGTTTCCGGGCCCTGCAACCACTGGGGCACGACCAGTTTAGCTACCCCCACGTTTGTAAGGTTGGAAGAAAAACCCAGTTCTCCACCTCATCACTTGGGTGAGTTGGCGGACAACGTGCCAATTGCTTTCAACACTGAAGGTAGCCTCCGTTAGTGGACCCGAAACGTCTGTAAACACAAACGATGGACCTCGACCAAACAACCCGGAAAATGTCTCCAATTTTGTAATCAGTTTATGTCATTTGCAGTCTACAGTTTGCGAAAATGTTTGTTACGACCGAAATTATTTATCATTTAGACATTTGATTTCATTTCACATATCATATTCTGTGAAAACTTGTGTTTCAACGTTGCTAATACCTGTTGATTGGACTTTGGAAAAATTTCAATTTGTAATCAGGATTAGAAAGTTATATTCATTCAGTATGCTGCACTTGATATTACAGATTTCCAGCAACTAGATATAGGTTTATATTGAATTAAAAAATTCTGATACTTACAAAGAAAACGCAGGTATAAAGTCTCAAGCAAGGGTCGACAGGCGTTTGGTAGCGTCACGTCAGAGTAACGTACAGTTCCCTAGGGATGCCAACTTAGAACGGTTTACGAATTCCCACTAATGATATATTATAGTAAAAAATAAAACCATAAAATAGTTTTTGTGATTTCCACTCGTCAATTTATTAAAAATATAAAAACCATGACAGCTGTTTCGGCAGCACAGTGCCTTCATCAGATGGTGTAAGCTGACTAATTTTCGTACAAACAATACAGAATATAAAATATAATACAAGTGCTGTTGTATAGAGAGCGATAGTAATCTCGTGTCAATAAGATTTATACACATTACACAAACATATAACATAACATATACCAAGTCTATTTATACAAATTAAGCAGAGGCGAGCTATTTAGATCTAACTGATCATTTAATAATACATTTAAATATTTGTGTTTATTAATTTCAAGGGTTTCTAATAAATCAAGCTTTGGACCTTTATCAGATAAATGTAAAATTTCAAAATTGTCATTATAACTATGGTCTTTTTCTAACAAGTGATTTGCATAATTTGATTTGCCATCATTATATCTAAAACTATAATTGTGACCATACATTCTTTTTTCGAAAGATCTACCTGTCTGTCCGATATACACTTTATTACAAGACCCACAGGATAATTTGTATACACCAGACTTTTGCAGTTTATCTGTTTTACTCTTGTTATTTTTAATATATTTTCCCAAAGAAGACTGCGTCTTAAAAGCTATATTTACATTCCTTTGTGCGAAATATTTACCAATATTATCAGAAGCAGAACCTATGTAAGTGAGAGTGTGATATCTTTTAATCTGTGTTGAGGGAGGGTAAACTAGTTTTAAAGCTTGTGAATAAAATTTTTTGTTTAACAAGTGATCTATGAGGCTAGGTTGGTAACCATTGTTAACAGCTATTTGTTTAATAATGTTAAGTTCTGATTGGAAATTTGAGTCTGATAACGGAATACTAACTAGTCTGTGAATAAAACTGTGAAAAGCAGCCAATTTATGTGAGTATGGATGTGTGGAAGTAATGTGTATTGTCATATCTGTATGTGTAGGCTTATGAAAAATACCGAAGTCTAATTTATTATTGCATTTTGTTATTGTAAGGTCTAAAAAATTGATACTATTGTTATCTTCTAATTCTAAGGTAAAGCTAATATTTTTGTGTAAATTGTTAATGAAATTAAGAAAGATCTGTAATTGTCTACGTGTACCTAGAAAAATTGCTAAAATATCGTCCACATATCTATACCAAAAAATAAACAATTTGAAATAAGGGTGTGCTCTAAATCTTATTGACACGAGATTACTATCGCTCTCTATACAACAGCACTTGTATTATATTTTATATTCTGTATTGTTTGTACGAAAATTAGTCAGCTTACACCATCTGATGAAGGCACTGTGCTGCCGAAACAGCTGTCATGGTTTTTATATTTTTTAATAAATTGACGAGTGGAAATCACAAAAACTATTTTATGGTTTTATTTTGTACTATAATTTACAATGGATTTTCACCAAGTAAAGGTATCAAGCATTAATTATTTGAAAGATGCTACAACTAGCATGTTGGCCTTGTGGTATTTTAAAGTGTTACTCCGTACAAAAATTACATCGCAGAATATTTGGTTCTTCAAAAAGTGCTTAATGGACAACTTAACACCACATTACATGAGTTTGAAGACGAACAACAAAAGTTTATCAGCGATAAAAGGGGTTGAAGCTGGCATTAGAAAATGGCTGTTATACGACATGAAGATTCAACACAATAAAAGAGACGTTTGTAATATTTACCTTAAGTTTATACATACAGAATTATTACGTAGATTGCATAATATAGAATTTGACTTGCTAGACCGTAAAGTGCGAAATGATGTTCAAAGAATTATTCATAATAAATACTTAAATCAGTTACGTAAGTTAAACAAGTTGAAAATGTTTAAGGTTAGTAATAGCGGTAATTATTATAATAATAGACAATGCGGGCATAATAACAAATTTTCTAACCATATATTTTATCAACGTTTTATGAATTTGACCAACGTAACTTTTAATAGTTTTGAAACTAAACTGATCGAAAAGGGTTTCAAATATAATATACAACCGTCAAATTATAATAAGGAGTTTGAAATTTTAGGTGTGGATTGTGAGTTAGCTTGTAATAAGTACAATAAATAAGTTTTACACTAATATAAAAACATTCTATATTATTAATACATTATGTATTAACAGATAATAGCCTACGGTGGACCAAAACATATTTTCATTTTTCTTCGATTGGCTATTCCACGGAAAACTTGCCCCTAGGACAGATAAGTAAAATAAAAAAAGGCGTCACAAATCAGTTTATAACTTCGGGTAGTGCATCACCCGTAAAAATCGTATAAACTGATTAATTTTACAAATTTTTCGTAAATAAATTAAACAAAATGTTTCTTTTAAAGTCGAACGTTACATTTTTAGATAAGGAAAAGACAGCACAGCAAAGATAAATAATTTGAAAAGCCGTGGATGTTTCAACTTTTATTGGTCTCGCATTGCACCTGAAAAACACATTTTTAACATTAAAATTGCAAATTTTAAATACTGACATAAGTTGTTTAATGGTAAATATTACGAGATATGAAATTATGTCAATAGCCTTTTACTCATTCTTTTTGGTACTTGCTATTTTAAACTCCCATTTGTGCAAAAAACGTAGCATGATGAATCGTTAAAGAAGCTTCGTTCTGATGAACCCATCCTTGGACTTGGCACCAACGACTTTTTGTGACGCTTCTGTCACCAGCTTCACACACCGCTTCGCTGCTTCATTATGGTATGGAAACTTATCAAAATTCCAATCAGCTGCTGTTCCTGATTTTATTACAGGCGAAATCTCATCATCGCTTACTTTTCGCAGCGAAGGTGGCGGCTAAAGATTACAGGTACTCCAGATACTGCAAATAGCGTTATTTCTCGTGTGTCTACACTTGGGATTTCCCTTTACAGACTTGACGTAATTTCTTTTTCTGATACTTCCTATCCGTTTTGCATGTTGGAAATCATACAGACTAATTTACCTTTCTATACTGCTGCACGGAATAAGTCAGTTGTGTTCATGCCACACCAGATCTTTAAATTTCTCACCCATGATATTCTCGGTCGCTCAACTCCTCTCTTTCCAAGCACTTTTACCTGTAGTATGGACTGCAATAAGTAAAATCTCTGTTCATTTCACATAATATGTCCCAGATACTGAAGCTTTCTTATCCTTACTGTGCTAATAACTTCCCTTTCTTTCCTTATCTTTCTAAGAATTTCAACATTAATTATATATGCTCTCCATGGTATTCTACGGTAAAGCCACAAATTGAAAGATTCAAATTTTTTAGTTGTGGCTTCAGCCTAAATAAGTCCAAGATTCTACACCGTAGAAGAGGGCCGGGAATACGTAACGACGTAAAAGTCTCATCTTTGAGTTTATTGTTAAATCGTGACTATTGAATAAAGTGCTCATTCTAGTGTACACTGCTCTTGCCTTTTCAATTCTGCTCTTTATTTCTTCAGAGTGGTCCCACTGTTCGTTGACTATAGTAC
Source organism: Magicicada septendecula (assembly GCA_034769895.1). Taxonomy (NCBI): domain Eukaryota; kingdom Metazoa; phylum Arthropoda; class Insecta; order Hemiptera; family Cicadidae; genus Magicicada; species Magicicada septendecula. Next base: position 17,812,069 of record CM068369.1, on the reverse strand, counting down.
CAAGATACGTAAATTAGCTTACACGTTCGACAGGCCTTTGGTTTATATTAAGGGTGCAGTTTGTGAACTTGTTCTTAGATACAATCATTAAATTCGTTTTATTAACATTGATGTCTAGACCATATCTACGGCTCCATTCTGTCACTCTATTCATTAGTTGTTACAGCCCCTCCAAGCTATCTGCGAACATGACGGTATCAACCGCATAACGTATGTTATTTATTCTTTCACCGTTCAGAGAGATTCCCACATCACAAGAAAATTTGCAGTATTACTCCGTAAGAAACATGACAATAGTAATGTAAAAAGTAGAATTACACAAGCAAGTGGGAAATTTTTTAAGATAAAATTTGTTCTGTCGTCCAGGAACGTGTCCCCCGGGAATCAGGAAGAAGTTTGTAGAATTGCATTTAGGACTCGAAAACCTGGACGTTGAGCAAAGTGGAAAGAAGCTGGCTTAAAACTTTTAATATATAGTGAAGGAGGAAGACTGCTAAGGGCGGAAAGAGAACTTAATAATTAGGTTTTGAGGAGAGGCCGTGGAAAATTCATGTTGATTCTCATTTGCCGTATTTCCCATCCGATTTCCTAGGCTCGTATGAGTTCTACAAGTACATACACTTTACTTAATCAGGTTACTGGACTGCTGTAAAAACCTGGAGGACCGGAACTTTCATTTCGGGCTGCTCTCCTCCTAGAGAGTTGCTTTCACCCCAGCTGACGAGCTCTCTCTGCCCGATCGCAGTAGACTAACTAACTTAGCCCATGTGTGCAACCGTTGGCCTACTGTAGGCTCCTCCGCCTCCACACGAGATGCACACCCTGCTGCCGATGTGTACCATCCTGCCAGGCCTGGATCCAAAAAGACTGCCCTCACAGAATTCCCATCTTTCGTTTGCTTACCGATCCACTCCGCCGAAGTGATTGGCTACAACAACCTTGGAGTTTATTGGTCGGAACTAAGATAGTCGTGAATAATCAGACTTTGGATTAGGTTAGTCACTTTAATTACCTGGGTTGTAATATCTCATATGGAACTGATATTGATTGGGATAGTAAACTAACAAAATTTAGATGCATCTGTGGATCGATTCATACGTAGCTGAAAAATTAAACACGGTAGGGTACCCAAATGAGATTTTACAAAAATTCGGTTATCCCCACATTCCTGTATGCTAATGAGATATGGACTCTTGGTAAAAGGGACGTGCATAGGACTCAGGCAGGCGAAATGAAATTTCTAAGGGGGACGCAAGGTTGTTCTCCCTTGGATCGGAGAAGGAACGAGGATATTAGTGACAATTTAAACATTGTATCATTAAACCAAAGAACTGATGACCTCAGAAGGAGATGATGTGAACACTTGAGTTGCATGCTCGATATCCGCCTACCTGTGGCTGCCTTCCTACTGGGAAGAGAGATGTCGGTAGACCGAGGATAAGATGGGTTCCGGAACAGGTCTAAGGCCTAGTCCTTGGAGTGGAGATGTTGACGATGAATTCATTGCGGAAAGGAGACGTAATATGGTTGGTCGCTTAATACGTCGTTTAAACTTGTTCGCCACCCTGATCCAGGAGTGTAGTGGTAGGGTAAGGACTAGGGACGCGTTGATGGAAGGGGTTAAAAAAACGTATGTGGCTATTAAAAGGCTTTCAATGGAAAGAAAGACATTGCAAGCACACCAACTTTTGGGTTGAAGAAGAGAAGAAGAAAACGGAGGAATATGAAAAAGACATTTACTTCATTTCGTGTCTCATAATGTTATAGAAGCACCCTACTTCCTACAGTCACTTGTCAGTAAACCGCACAACCATCAGTGCTAACCGCACAGAATAAAGCAATTAGAACCTAAGTGACGGACTTTTCTCATTAGAGAAAAAAATATAAGACCGACGTTCCAGTCAGCCAGCCAAACTATCGCCAGCCGTCGTCAGCCTAAATATAAACTAGTATATTATGAATACCAGTAATAAATAATATTCTCTGGATATGCGACAGAGAGTTAAAAATTTACAAGCATTGCACAAATTAAATGCACAGAGAAGAGCATTGATAATGCTTCAAAAATCTAAAAAAATTTATATATATATATATATATATATATATATATTGCGACAATACAAGCAAAGGCTGTAATGCACATACATAATATATTGCAAATATTTTAGTTAATTTCAATAATATATAATAGACGGCAGGTCTGAGATTGGAAGCTGGTTTTCAAGCAGGAACCAACAGGCAAACATCACGCGATTACCACTGCATGTGTGTATACAAGTAAATAATGTGTGTGCGTGAAGCCTGTATGATCCTGAAAGTTGCAATCTCACCCCTCAAGTAAATGACAAATTAAGAAAATAATTAATTTTAAGAAAACCATAAATGTTAGTGAGAAGGTAAAAACTTTTAAAAATATGTAAAAATCGGACACGAGTGCAGTGCGAATTGTACGTAATTCGGACAATCAATGCGAGTACAGTGAGATTTTTAATGCATCATAATTATACTAGTAGTGTGAGCTTTATGATAATCGCCCATCTCATAAGTCATTAAATGAGACACTATTTGAGCAACGTGAAATCCGCGTTAAACAGTGCGATTGGCAAAAAAGTGCAAATTATGTGAAATGAGACGAAAGTGGGGGCTGTCACACCATGTTTCAAATGTCGACAGGCTGATTCCTGAATGGACAGGTACAGTTTTCTGTGTGGATATAAGTAGAAGCCCAGGAGAGCTAATCGCTCTCTCTTAACAAACCATAGTCGCGGTGGTACGCTATGCCGGTCCGTAACGCGAATTTTTTAAACTATTTTGGACGAAGTTAAATTTAAAATCTAACTTCGGTACGATGTTGTAACTGAACTTATAAAGTATCACGGTAATGTTTTTTTTTTTATTTGAAGTAATAAAAACAATAATAAAAAAATACCGTAACGAAGAAATCGTCGGACGTCAACAAGCAGTCGCCAGCTAAGAACATCAACTCCTGACAGAGTACGAGAGCACGACTAACAGAGGAAGGAGACGCAGAGGACTGGAGACGTTTCTAAAATAACGGCTACAGATCCAGAGTAACATGTCATCATAGTCTACAGCAGTCAACGTACCGTGGAGGACGAGAGACGAGAGGACGAGCAGTGAGAACAAGAGGACATCCAGGAGGAGAACACCGAAGGAATCACTGGAGGAAATGGGACAACTCTACAGAAATTAAGGTGACGAAAAACCAATACATAATTTTCAAAGAGAAAGACATTGAGAGACTCTAAAAGTCAAAACAATTTTTGTAAACATAATAATAAGTATGTAGATATAAATAAAATTCAATATAATTAATATGTAATCAAAAAAAAGGTTATTTAATTATTTTTCGTAATGAACATAATGTAGAGTCATTGAAATTAGTAATTGAATTATTTAACTTTTCTTGATAAAAGCACATAACATAGAGTCATTTATAGTAATAAATTAAATCTGCTAAAATGATTTTTTTAAAGCCATACAAAGGTATTAAGAAAGATAGAATAAGAATGCAGTAATAACTTGTAAATAAGCACACATTTAGACTGAGCAAGCAAGAAACATTAACATATTGACGAGAAGTCTATATACAATAAATAATACAATATTTAGAATTTAAGATATGTTTGTAATGTTGACACGAATAGTAAAGACACTTTGAAACCATCGATATTGAAGATCACATGGCGTATTAATCATGATTTTCATAATATTATAATATTTTTGTTTGTTTGTTTCAAATAATAAATGAAACATATTACAATTCGTAAAAAAGAGTTACTCTTATTATAATTACACCTACACCCCAATTATTCATACACATTGTTAATAATGGTATAGAGGGTGTATGAGTTAAATATGTACAAATTAAATTCCACAGAAGGGTTAATGTGTTATATTTCGGCGCTCCAAGATCGTGGGGCTCCACGAATTCAAATTATTTGTGTTAATAAATTTGTTGCAATATTTATGTTCATTCACCAATCAATGAATTCATTCTTCATTTACCAATGTACAGATTATAAGTTAAATGTAGTCGCATTCATAAGCGAAGTTTTATATGTGTACTACTTTATTGACAACAAAGAAGTAGTTTCTATGGAAACTCACCGGTTCCCATTTTCGATCACGCACCAGCGATCGGCCGCAAATGTGCGCCACGTCCTTATAAACATTTTCAATGTTTAAATAATAATAGTAAACGCTCACAGTATATGATCAAAACATTACAAATAAATACGTACTAGGGGGAACACACAAAACATGACAAGCACAATGCACAAGAATACGTGCACAGTACCAAGATCAACAAGGTACCGTGGCAGTGTTCGTGTGCATTGTGCGTGTGTTGTTTTGTGAATCTTGTGCGTTTTCCCGTGGTAAGTTCTGTATTTATATTATCTGTCGTATACTGTGTGAACATTTGTTATTATTTTTTTTAACTCTATCACTCATTGATGGAGTATTATTTATTACTTATATTCACCATTAATTTATAGTTAGCCTGAAGCCGGCTGCCCGAAATGTCGCTCTAATAAATTAGACTGATCAAAAGGCTTGCCCCTTACGCTGATTAATCTAATCTTGTCTCAGACGCTTATACAGGATGATTCAAAATTGCACGGAAATCTCTCGGGACCCGATTCTATAGCTAAAAGTAAGAAAAAAAGTTTACATAAACATAGGTCCGAAAACGGTTCGTTACCGAGTTACGGCTTGCGAACCAGTTCTCCCTGATTTCTGCTCCCACGGTAAAATGACGCTATACTGAAATTCTTGGGGTATAAAGTAAAGGGTAAATTTGGTGGTTCCTTATGGTTTCTGATCTTATAAATTGAATAAAAGTGGTCACAGAGCTTTATCTTAATTAATTAGTTGGGATCGCCTAATGGTCCAGCACATAAGTTTGAACTTAAGGAACTTATTCACAACGTCGTTGCATCCATTATAAGACACACTGTAGCCCAGGTATTAAAAATTGCTAACTTGTTCCAGGACAGTACCATCTATAACAATTTTTTCCCGTAAATAAAACGTATAAATTGTAATTTAACAAATGCAAGTTTATTGATGTAAAAAATAATTAAAATATTTACAAATTGCTGTTGCTTAATAAAATATTTTTGTTCACTGCGGTTTATGTTTATTCGTTGAAGCTTATTTCGAGGCGTACGCTTATACGAGGAAGAAAAGTCAAACGAAGGATGATACGATAACATGGATTTGTCTGAGGCAGCAATCTGACAAGTTTTGAGTTTGTATTAAGTCACTTTTTGGTACTTAAACCAGCATACACTAAAACTAGCTCTTTTTGGTGCAGTGTAATGGAACAGGAAGAAGAGAAGACTGCAGTACGCCACAAACAGCGGGCGCAGCCGCCAATCATATATTCCTGAACTGTTTTCCATTTGTGGTCTTACTTTAAATATATTTTTTAGATTGTTGTTTGTTCGAAAGGAGACGTTAATATTAAGTTTTTTGAATTCATTGCTAAGTATATTAGGCATCACATTGGTGTATCCTGCTGTGACATAATAGTTCTTGTCCTTGTTCAGGAATATATAAGATACAATGTAGTGACTGCGACAAGTTCTATATCGGCCAAACTGGACGTAAATTTTTAGAAAGATTCAAAGAACATATGCCGAAAAGGGACATTAGAAATTTGAAATCGACATTCGCCATGCATCTTGTAAATGAAAACCATAGTTACTCTAGTTTCACAGATAATTTAGTACCCTTACACATATGTGGCAAAGGCAGACTTATGGATGCTCTAGAAGAATTCGAAATTTACAGAGCTTCCAAAATTAATAACAGGTGTTTACTCAATGACCAACTCGTTTTTAAATCCAATATATTATACGACACAGTAATGAAGATAAATAATGAACTTTGAGGCTCACTCAGTTGTGTGTTGACAATAGTACAGTGCGCACTGCTACGAGATATTATGTCAACGTTAATCGTATTGACTAGTACATTTGTGTTATATTGTTCACTTGTTTATTGTTGTTTACTTTCACTGACGATCCCTAGAAAATAGGAGGAAGTTTACAATATACCTGATGATGAAAGTTTACTTTCGAAACATGTAGTGATATATATTGAAAAACTACAAGACCGCAAGACGGATTATAAGGTACGTATACTTATATAAATTTACAATTATTAATGCGGTCTGGAGACTATACATACATAATGAAACTGATAAGTGTTCGGAGCAACGAATGGGCATTACATATACATATATATATATATATAAGTTGTGTGTGTGAACAAAGTATATTTTTTTACAATAAAAGTAGTTAAATATGCAATTGTAAAATAATATCTATTTTTAATGTGTGTGCTTTCGCCCGCATGCGCGCGAGCCCAAATATGTAATTATAAGTAATATATTTGTACTTACGGTATTGAATGGGACAAGTACAGGAGTGATGTCTTTGCATTTTCCGGCAGAAGGAACGCCTGGTATACACATGGAGCAACTGGCCAGAACGGCAATGACTGCCAACAATATCCTGAGCATATTAACAACCTGCCGACACGAAAATTTCCATTGGAAATGTACAAAATATATAAAATTGATTTAAAGGTTTATATTTTGAAATAGTTAGACTATTTCGAATACTTTATTATATGCAGATGAAACAGCTCATCATCCAAGAAACAGAAGATAATTTACAGAGAGCCATATAAAAAATCAGCCATCACACTGCTTAATATAATTTTAATATATTTATTAATAAAACAAAATAATGGCTTTCGAAAAGGCAAACATCCTTTACGATCAATGACAAAGTTTTGGAGCAAATATCCCACTTTCAATATCTAGGATGTGATATTACCTATCCAATTTGACGAGGATGTCGACAGAAGCATAGACAGGTTTCAGGAGATTTGTGGCACTATTAAAAGAACTTCATGCAGAAAAAAAGAGAGGAATCTCAACTGAAGTTCTATAAAGTTATGGCAGTCCCCACTCTTTTATATGTTCCCGAAACATTGGTATTATCTAAAAAAAAGATTCAAGTCATATACAAGCCGTAGTGATGAATTTCTTGGGAATTTTAACTGCACAGTTTTAAAATTACTGCCAAACTGTGCGTGCAGCTGGTCATAAAGGGTTGGGTCGGCAACTAGACAGAAGCATCAAGTTACAACAAGAAAAAATTTGCAACTTTCTGACATTGCCCGATCATTGTGGAAACATCTGAAACTTTTTCGTCAACATTATGTCTTTGTTGCTGTAGATCTCACAATAATGTTTAAACAGATCTGAAAATCGGATCTGTGTTAAAATTCATTTTGTTCAGACACCTGGCTGCATATTTACAATTTTGTCAATATGTTTAATCCGTTTTTTGAGTGATGGGAACAACAAAATTTTGAAATATGCAAAACTCTAAACTGTATTCAGATTTTATTTAATAACGCCATCTCCTTCTGTGGTCTCCAATCTTCTGGAGCAACGATACTATGTTTAATTGACGTCTAATATCCTCGTTCCTTTTCCGATCAAGGAGAGAACAACCTTGTGTTTCTCTTACAAATTTTATTTCAGCTACCTGAATCCTCTGAACGTCCTTTTTACCAAACGTTCATGTCTCACTAGTATACAGAAATGTGGGGACAGCCACAGTTTTGCAAAATTTCATTCGGGTAGCCTACCGTGTTTTATTTTTTAGGTACCTATGAATCGTTCCACAAGTGCGTCTAAATTTCGCTATCTTTCTATCCCAACCAATATCGGTTCCATATGAAATATCACAATACAGGTAATTAAAAAGCCTAACTCGATCCAAAATCTAATTAAATAATAAAAATATAAGGCGAAATATTTAGTAACGTAAACAAAATTTAGCTAATAAATTATTTACCTTAAATTATCCGCCGTGTGATTTCTTGTAACTTCGTCTATTACGCGTTTCAGAGCTTATGCTCCATCATCAGATATTAAAAAGATAAAACTATCACTCTGCGAGATCGTTAAGTAGTAAAAAAGTCAAAATTTGCATGTGAAACATTGACAACATCAAATCAAATTACGCCCGACACCTGACTTCACACAATCATAATTACACAGATTTTAGTTCCAATTTAATACCGTTACATGTGTGTAAGAAGGACCGTTTCATGAATGCCTTGGAGGAATTTGAAATTTACAGTGCATATGCAAACCCAAGGAGTCGCGATATTGTGTTAAATGACCACCTGAACTTTGTAACCAACCGATTTTACGATACCGCCTTGAGTCTGCTCGCTGGGGCTACGATAAGGTAGCAACCGCTCAGTGGCAGAATGAACTTGAACGGGTGCGCACCCAAATCCGCGTACGGTTCACATGCAAATTTTGACATTTTTTACTACTCAACGATCTTGCAAAAGTGATAGTTTTATCTTTTTTAATATCTGATGATGGAGCATAAGCTCTGAAACGCGTAATAGACGAAGTTACAAGAAATCACACGGCGGATAACTTAGGGTAAATAATTTATTAATTCGTACAAGTGATTTGGTTACCATATTAAACATGAATATTAAAAATTTAGCTAGCTTCTTGAGAATATTTTATTTCCTGAAAATATGTGTTTACAGAGTATTATTAAAAATATTTATTTTGCTTTAGGTAATTCAAAATTAACATACGGAATTGGTCGTTGAGATAAGGGCCGTATGTATCATATTTTAATCTTCTCTTAAACTTGGAAAAACATATATTCGACTTTAGCTAGGAAAAGCCGTAAGAGATTATTAAATTCCTTTGTTTCAGAAAAATAAGTATTTATCTGTAAGATATTTTTATGTCTTGCAACAATAAAGAAATAATAGAGTAAAATATAACCTTTTGAAATGACGTACTTAAGAGGAGTGAAAAGGTGTTCTAAACTTGACCTCATAATAATGAGGCTGTAATGAGGTTGTTTTTAACTTGAATGAAATATTAAAAGATTATAAACAACAATGGGAAAACACTAAAAAAATGTCAGATTCCAGACTGGCCAAACAAGTCTGGAAATCCTGGAAATACAAACGTATAAGACACAGGTATGTGGGTAGACCCAAGAAGAGGTGGCTGTAGGATTTCTGAAGGCGTAACTGGCAGCTCTTTGCCAATGCCGATTTATGATGATGATGACGACGATGACTTTTTTATGTATATAGAAATGTTCGACATATATTTCTATAGAAGTGGATATTACGGGAAAATGCACGTTTTACAATTCAGGTGTAAAAATTAATTCCCTTTAGCTATATAAGAAATACATCATATTTTTATTTATCATTTTTATTCTATATTCTATAATCGTTTATCTTGTTGAAGGAAAAAATATAAGAATGTTTCTTAATCACTCGAAATCTTGGTTAGTAAAGGATAAGTCAGTTAAATAACTTTATCATAATCCTGCATAGCTTTAAAGAAAAATGTAACGTCACTTAATGCTATCACTAACAGAAAGAAATTTAATTTGTGTTTCATTTTATTTCTGAATAGTATATCTAAGATAAGTTGTATTTTGAAATAATTTATTATTGAAAATTGTTTATTCCTTCAATATATGAAGATGGCAATACACGAAACTGTCAAAACAGTGTCAAAAATACATTTCCGTAAAAATTAAAATATAATTTAGGCCCATTATTATCCATCATTTATATATAAGTATGAGTTTCTTTAAGTTTTTATAATATTATATAATATATTATCAAATATTATTGCTTCTACAAGTAGGCCTATAGTTGGAATGAATTTTTATTGTTTCAGTTTACCTGGAGTGCGTTTCACTTTAAATATCAGTGTCTTCAGAGGTTTGTCAATGAATTAACAATAATCAGAATAATTCAATGAACAATTAATTTTATGTTTATTTAGGCTTATTAAATTATTTTGATTATTTTTTGATTAATTATTTACAAATCTCTGAAGATACTGACGTATTTAGTAAAATGTACTTTTCAGGTGAATTGAAACAGTAAGGGATATATTACAACTACTTGCAGAAGCAATAATATTATATAATATACAGGATGTCCCACCAGGAGTAAACACTATTTTGGGAGTTGATTTTAGAGCTAAAAACAAGAAAAAAATTCGTATAAAAGTATGTCCGGAAACGATTTGTTAGCGAGTTACGACTAGCGATAGTTTTCGCGCATATTTTTGCTCTGCGATTGAAATAAAACTCTGCTGAATTTTTTAAACATAAAGTAACAGGTAAATTTGATGGTTCTGTATGGGTTTGACCTGAAAAAGTGAATAAAACAGGTCTGAAAACCGGATCTTTAGTAGTTTTTGAGAAAAAATTCGGAAATCTCAAAACATTTGTGTCGAATAACACACTTTTTAGGTTTGGCGTAAAATAACTTTGTTAAATGGCCAGTAAACGCAGTAATCTCTTTAGTAAAAATTTTAGAGAATTTAATTCTGAGAAAACGCGTGTAAATAAATACAATATTGTTTTTTATTATTATTAAATGATAAACAAACATAATTGTAAGTAATTAATTTTCTGTACATGAATATTTTAAAATAAATGTTAATAAATAAATAACCTAACCTAACCTAACCTTAATTTTCTCTGCACACATAGGCGAAAAAGCAGCAAACCTGAACACGCTTAATGAAATCACTCTGTCGGCTGTGTTTAGCTGAAGGAAGTAACCGTCTAATTTCGCCGATGATATCACTTGAATTTATAAAATTTCAATCTGTACACACATGGCCTAATCGGAAATAATTTATTTCCTTACCAACAAATATTTTGGTAAACATTTTTCTGTTTGCACGTGTCAAACGAGTTGTATTTCTCCATACATATATCAAGTTATACACGTGTACAGAATACTTGTCAGAGCAGAGAAGCTCGTGTCGGAAGTTTAGTAATAAAGGCGAACGAACCAGTCAAGTACAACTCCAAAACTACACGTTTTGATAAAGCTGTAAACAAGAAATATTGCTCTAAATACTTGGAAATCAAACCGTGGAAGCAAATAGACATTTTTAGCTACTTAAATATGACGTCGTCTCTATCCAACGAAATAACTGTGACGTAAAACTACTGTGATTCAGTCAGCTGATATGTACAACAAAACGTAAATTTTTTTATTAAAGTACGAAAACAGACAATGCTTAAGTTCTATACTTTGATGAATGTTCCAATTTATGAATCGGCAATCTCTAAATTAGCAACAAACCAGTATATAGGCAGAATTGAGACAGATTTACGGAAGAATAATTTGTGACAATTGCAACATCATAATGCGCTTCTTATTGCAATACCCAATAATTTCAACACACGTTATTTCTTGTTAAAAATTTTGCCAGCGTAAGCAAAAGAAAACGTCATAATGACACTGCAACTATCGTATTCAATAGATTTGTTCCAACACGATCTTTTCTCTTCCCAATAGTAAAGATTTCCACGAAAGGGCAACGTTTCGCGACCGTTGAATGTGCAAAACGAATATCGCTAAGCCAGCTCAAGGCTGTACCAAAAAGTGAATGCTTGAAATATTTTGAAGGGAGCAAAACGACTGGGTTAATCGTGTTCCACTCAACTGAGACTACTCTGAAGGGGACAGTATAATTGTCGATGAATGAAGGCATAATTTTTAAAATAAACAGGAACTTTTTGATAAAACCTCGTATGTTTTCTCTGGCTTGAATTAACTATTTGGGAATCAAAAATATTTTTGTAAATTCTTTTAAAATGTTGGAAATGTTCTTTATTGTATTGCATCAAAGTGGGTGCGTATATTATGAATGCGTTTTTCAAAAACTTTTTTTTTTTTTTTGCAAAGTTGAGACTGGTAGCATGTAGGCTTACATGTATACATTCAGAATGTTACAAACGCTGTTATAAAATTTGTGTGAATATGTCTACACGTGTAAAAGTTTTATTGCTACAAAACCCAAACAATTTGTGTATCGCCTCTTATCTTTTCAGACAAATGTTTATCACCCACTCCGCTTACATTTAAACGTAAAATGTTTTCGTCTACTTTTACAGCACACCGCTTCTAAACTGGCTTGTCTTGTACACAATTTGTAACAACTGTTTACACAATGCTTTTAGTTTTGCATACAAACATTGCGCACTGTAAAATAGGCTTTATTTTCATAAGCCCACAAAACTATTTTACATGTTAATTACTGCTTAAGTATTTCTTTCAAAGTTTGATAACAAATGCAAGTATAAACGATAAATACCTCTGTTGTATGTCTCCTTGCTTTTCCGTTTATATACATCCATACATCCTTGGCTCTACAGCCTAGATCGTGCTTTGGCCTCTAAAAGAAATCGCCTCCACTTATTCCTGTAGTACTCAGCCATCCGCCACCAATTCACTGCGCCCAGCTTCCTCGCATCACTGCCGACCTGGTCCAACCATCTGTTTTTCGGTCTTCCAATCTTCCTTTTTCCTATTGGCTTGTGTTCCATAATTCTTTTTGCCGTACATTAGTCATCCATTCTCTGATAGGTGTCCTGCCCACCTTAATCTATTAATTTTGGCAAATCGGACAAATGTAATGTCATTGTAGTTAGCATATAAATAATGATTCTTTCTCTTTCTCCAGACTCTGTCCTGTCAATTTGGCCCACAAACCCTTCTCAGTTTCTTCCTATCAAACACAGCCAGCGTCTCTCAATTTTCTTGGGTACCCAACACTCAGAGCCATATGTAAATACAGGCCTTACCAATGACTTACAAAGCGTGGCTTTAGTTTCTGTGCTTAATAGCCATGATTTAAATGTTTATTCAGCCCGTAATAGCTTCTATTACAGCCAGCATTCTTCTTTCGATTTCTTTTGTGCAGTTATTCTTGTGCAGTTGTCTCCAGATATACGAATTTAGTATGGATATACCTCTATTATTATTACAGTTTAAGGGATCAGCTTTTGTGAATTGTTGTGTAATAGTTTTTATACAGTTGTGTTGACATACTCCAACGCTGGCAATCCTAAGTTTATGGTCTGAACCGGCTAGCTTCTTTAAGTCTCATCTACTCTCATAGCGGTCGCATCCGTCACAGCAATGCAGCTACTCTAAATAAATGGCCTGAGATGCGCTGACAACGTTCACTTAGTTTATGCAACCAGGAAATACGCGTTCTCTGCCTTGTGCTTTTTCTTGCACAATTAACAGTATAATTTGATATTTGTTATCAAACAAAGTGTGGAGGGAACCAATATGAACGAAAATAATAATTAGTGATCAAATTGTAGAACAGGTGAGACATTTTAACAATTTTTTTATATTAACACTGTTGCACACCACTATAGAAAAATTATTGCAATTAGCGCTTTTAAGCTTCACAGCTTATCATCAGATTGGAAATGATCGAAAATGGAAAACGTTATCATCAGATTTCCGATGTAGTGTGCAACATTGTTAATTCTGTTTGTGACTGTAACCACTAACACAACTTTATTAATTTATATTTTGAATATTAACTATGATTATGATATCGATGTTAAGTTTGGTAAGCTCTAGACGATTTGTGGGACAATCAACCGTATTTTTAGAAACAATGTATGTAGAGATAAAAAAATAAAGTTTTATAGAGTAACAGCGGCCTCTGTACTGTCCTTTGGGCGTGAAGTATGGACAACAACCACGAATCAAGAAACTAAAATACAGGTCTCGGAAAAGGCGTCCTAAGAGAAGTTAAAAGACGTTGTAAACATGACTGAGACCACAAGTGAAGAATTACACGTTTTTAACTCAAACGAAGGACTAAAGGAGTATAAACAATGGTGGAAAACACTTAGAAAGAAACTAAGATTCAAGATTGACCAAATAAGTCTGAAAATATAAACCTGTAAGACACAGGAGTGTGTTTACTCACAGGAAGAAATGGGTGGTGTCTCTTTGAAGGTAGAAAAAGCAGTACCTTACATGTCCTAGGTTTTGGAGTTTCCGCACTTTTATAATATCCATTATTTCCGTTTGCTTCCTCATTTTTCTCAGTAGCTTGTCATTTCTGTAGAAATTCCATCACATTGTGAGTTTAAATTTTATCAGCTCTGGCCTTCGCATGTTAACTTTCAAGGACAGGATTTTGACATTAGACCATGAGAGGGATGAATTGAGACAGGCCTTGACTTCATCTGTACGTGTCCCCCGTTGCACAACAGGCAAGGTCTGTCTAAAGTCACCTGCCAAAAGCACCGTAACGCCACCCATAAGACGGTTGCGGCCGCTAATGTCCTGGAGCGTACTTTTCAGAGCCTCAGTACCTCCCTTGTGGGCCATGGTGCACACATTCCACACAATAACTTTGGCTTCTCGAAGACCTGAGCCATGTCACTCTGCTTAGAGGTGTTACAATGTGCAGACTCAGAATGATTCAGGTTGACAGGTAACTTGAAGGCACAGTGAGCCGTCTTGCCTCCGTCGATCAAGGTAGCTGCAATACCTAAAAAAACAGACAACTACAATGGGATGAGCAATTAGATACAATGAAATATACATAATGTTAAGGAGAAATTATTGTATTCATTATTATAAGAATATTTACATAAATGACTTAGACTACAGTTCCACGTTTTGAAATCTGATGTTACAATACGTTCTGACTGAAGATGGTATCAGTGACCAGTACGCAATAAACTGTTTGATGTGGTGACACCTTATATTGTACAGAAAGATCGAAAAGAGACGCAACCCGTATTTCGAAATATTTTATTTATTTCTGCGTGACTAGTTGTTAGTTATGATCAGCTGCGATTGTCTCAAAGAAGAAAATCATCAGCATCATCATCTTCACGGATTAAACCAAGGATGGTTTGTTCCGCTCTCAAACAGACAAAGATTACAGCTGGTCACTCCAGCGCTTCCTCGGACGTCGCACACCTCTTCGTCCCCTCGGCTTATAATTCCATAGTTGTTTGGGGATGCGGTAGTCATCGATTCGGCAAAGATGTTCCTACAATTCAGCCTATACTGGGAAATCCTGTCGAGTATACTGCTAATATTCAGTTCCTGCCGTATATCTGTGTTTCTTCCATGATCATGGAGAGTATACCCTGCCACGTGCGTGAAAAAACTCATTTCAGCCGCTTGGATGTCACTGGCCTCCATCCAACTCCATTTAACTTTCGTTAAAGTTCAGTTTTCAGACCCATAAAGAAGTGTGGGAAGAGCCATCACCTTGTAGATTTTAGGCGTGTTCCTTTACTTGCTGGCTTTAGGGTTTGCCTAATTGTCCGGCACATAAGGTTGAACTTATGCAACGTATTCACAGCGTTGTTGCATGCATTATAAGACACAGTGTAGCCCAGGTATTCACGTGATCAGTTCCACGAAAAGCCATCACTTTGGTCTTATGTGTGGATAATTGCATTCCAGAGTATTTGCAGATTCAATTTAACAAATGTAAAGACGAAAATGAAACCAATAATTATCCGACAAGATACCCCGATTTTACAGAACGTAATGGCTGTTTGTGAAACGCAAGTGGGTTCTCCGTAGATCACATCCCATAATTCTGACTGTCTCGGTGACGCGGAAACAATACGTCCATCAAAACCTTTCCCGGAACAGATATATAGTTTATGCAGTCGTTTTTCCTTTAGATATTTTTCATAAGTGATGCATTTATGATGTATTTATATACGATACGGATATAAATTCAATAACTTATGACCACTCACGTAGGATAGGCACACACTGATGAGAGCAGGATCCTTTAGGCCATAGCGTAGCTTGGGTACATAACACCTGTAGCCGGTTGTGATAGGCCTAAAACAATCTAACAATTAATTCGAAATTTTCCTTGTACCAAGTGTTCTTTTTAGAACATTTTCTATCATTCGCTGAGAGAAGAAGTGGGTCCCGGTTCAACGGGATCTGACTCTAATTATACTTACACAGAATAAATCACAATACAAATAATCAAATTAAAAATAATAAAAACAAACAGAGGAACACATGACTAAACGAAGAAAACACAACTAGGTACGCAGTAACTGCTGCACCTGAGTTCCGAAAACGAACACAGCTGCTGACTGAGCGTTTTGTCGGTTTATATAACGGTAACATATTGGACGGACGAATGTGTCCCCCTTCCCCCCCCTGTTGTACAGTGACAAGTAGTACGAGGTCAATGACTGTACCAAGTAAAACATTGCCAATGCCTCAGCCGGCAACGCAAGACGTTGCAAGTGTCCAGCAGTTCGAAAGCAATGCTACGCTTTTCTGCAAGTTTCCCTACTAATATTTTTCGAATTTCAAATTATTCAATAATTAAAGTATTTGTTCTGTCATATAATTAATATTATTTTCTCTTATTTCTATAACTGTAACCGCAGGCAACAGCGGTTACAGGGACGCCACAATACTGCTTTACGCTAATTAAGGTGAAACATTTATGAAGAACGAAGGAATATTTCATGACTGTAATGTTTGATAAAAATTATAGAATAGATATGTTTACAAAAACGCTTCCTGGGACAAGTTCAGTGTTTTAAAAACGAGTTACTGTGTGTGTTTCATGATCTCATATATAATGAATTTTACATTTCTGAATATAAGTATACACAAATCTGATAAACACTCCAATGGATATGACAACATGATAACTAAAAAATATTGGCAACTACAGATTTTTGAATTAACTTAGGAACTGTCACAATTACATTAGGACAACAACAACAACATAATTTTTTAAAATGAAACGTTTTGTACACTGAAATGTTGCGATTATTACATTAAATATCTAACAAAATGAAACAAAAATTTAATATAAGCAAAAATTATAGTTATCCATGATGAAGATGCCACACAATAAGAACATATTATTATTTCGGCTGTACAATGTTTACATATTTTCCGGAACCAAAGATTACAAAATTGATTGAATTCTCATCTTCCACTGCTGCTTGTCAATCCAAAGTGCTTCTTCAGTTTCTCGTTTCCTCAACATAGTCTGAATTTCCTCTATCTAGGTTATAGATGGTTTCGTTTTTCCTTCTTCCAGGTGGGGTCCATTCCATAACTCCATTCGGAACTCTTTCCTATACTATTTTTACGTGTGACCATACCATTGTAATTTTTTTTGGATACAATCAAAAATTGAATTTTTCAGAAAAGAATATATATAATTTTTAAATTCAAATAAAAGTCTGACAAGAACTCAATTTGCTAAAACATATAAACATAATTATACATACATTTTATGTGTAACTTAGTGTGATTCCTGTATATGTAGTAATCACGTGCATGAATTTTTGCTCTTTTATATACTGACCCAAGTCTGTATATTGGAAGAGAAATAACGCTTGATTTTCCAAATGACTGCAAATTACGGTATCTGTTATGAATGGTAAGACTTTTCCTTGATAAGAAAATCTGCAAATCAGTGTACACTACCTTAAATGATACGTGAAGATATATGAGGAAAAAGGGCGAAAAAGAAACTGTTAATTTAGTTTGGTCTTATACATTTTGTATTTATTGACAACAATACAAATAATATCACACGTCAAATTATTTTTGAAAATTATTAATTTATTAAATTGTTTTTTTAACAAGCAGTACAGTAATAGTGTTTAGATATTTTTGTAGTCCCAAAGAGCAGTAAAAGATTCACACTAACTTTTTCGGCAGTTTCATTAAGCCGCCTCGGAACCTGCTGTACTTGCCGTCAGCTTGCAGAAGGAGTTGTAGCCCATAATCGCTGAGTGTGTTTGCCCTGGGTATGACTATGTATCTTGTGTCTATGTCAAGAGCTGAAACATGATTAGCAATAACATATGTAACTGACTGTAGCTCTGTAGTCATTCAAGCACTATAAATAACAGTGGCGGATTATGGTTGAAGAATTTGGGTGTTGCAGTTGGGTTGGATTGTATTAAATTGTTTTATTCTCTGAATATAAAATGTCCAAGTCTCCTCCCCTTCAAACAATATACAATGAAAACAAAATAATGCAATTTTAGTCTCACACCCACGTAACCACAAACATTTATTGTATAAATCTTTTTTAATTTTACGATTAAACATTCTGTTACCTCATTTTAACTTTGATTAAAATTTGAATAGTCTACCTACTCCCTTTAATTTTTTTTTCTTAATATAACGTAAACTGAGCGTTTTCTTTAATTTTACGACATAATTCATTGCGTCCTACCAGTTAAATATAATAAATATCTTACGCTATGACACACTAATCTTGCATATGTACTATAATTTACATTTAACCATGAAGTGGACTGACTGGTAACTGACACTAACAACAAACTTCCAACCCGGCGCACCACGTGTTATTTAACAACAAACAGACTGGTGGCGGCGTGACGTACAAGCGGGGTTTGAGGTCTCTAATCACACCGAGTGGAGCTATAGCGTTGTAATAGGAACACCCGAGTCTAGCCAACGAGAGCACTACTCCATTGTATTTCCCCCATATACAAAGCGCGTCACAGTTGGTGCATAAACTGCGCCAAGAGCGTGTACCGTTTTTAGTAACTGCTCTGCGCTTTTCAATCATCAAAAGAATATTACGATGACTTACATACTTGAAAACACTATTATTAGTTATTGCTTTATTAATAATTCTATCATTTAAAATACAATTCGGGATTTAATGGAGTTTATGCAACCGTGCCGCGACTGGTAAATAATAAAAACAATCATTGACTAGTGATAATTGAAAGGTCGGAACGAGTTCTCAGCTCCAGCTCGACCCTATGGCATTTGTCTGTATCTTCTTAATTATGTTATAAAATATTTCTTCATTATCAAATTTAATTTTAATATTAATTCAATTGTCTAACCCTTTTTCTCTTTCTTTCAATATTTCTAACTCCTCTCTAAGCTTCCTTTCAACTGTGTTATTTACTACTTTTACAATTTCGTATTCTTCCAAAGGATTAACAAACTTATGGTTGTTTTCTATGAAATGTCTTGCATATAACGAATTGGTTGTTCTATTACCTTCTCCACGTTTGTGGTCAGACAACCTGCATACGAATTTTCGTCCTGTCTCACCTAGGTACACTTTGTTGCAGTCTTTACATTTTAATTTATTGACAAGCATATCCATACTTTTACCCTACAGAACCATATTTTTGAAGACTGACCCTCCTTCCCCCAAATATGGGGGCGCAAAGCAAAAATGTAAAGGTGTCCAAATAAAAAAAAGCTGGCAGAAATTCGTATGAAGTATCAAATAAAACGAAATTTTAACTGAAATATGAATTTAGTGTTTATTTTAAGAAATGTCAAAGCTTTGGGACGCCAGTGAATAAAATATGGGTGAACGTTTTCATAAAATCATAAACATACATGTGGAATATTAAATTAAGGGGAATTGTAACTAAAATCTCAGTGTTGTATTAATTTTTAGAAATTTCAAAATTTGTTGACATCAGGGCCCATAAAGTAAAACAAACGTTTAACAAAATTTTAAATTTCATGTAGGATATCAAATTATAAAAATTTTAACCAAAATCTGAATATGCTGTATAGTGTTTAAAATGAAATATGTTAGATACATGTTAAAATTACAGTTTAGATATTGTAATGTGAATCGGTGATTCTCACTAGTCGTTGGTTTGTTTACACCACTGCGCTTGCCTACGCGTGCGCGTGTCTACGCTCTCACTCTAGTTTACATTCCTCTCAGGGACTTTGAGTACAGTCTAGAGCAATACAGTGTACTACTTTATCAAAAAGAGTGCACGTATTCTGACAGAATTACACTAGTAAGTCAGTGTAATCGTTTTGTCAGTGCACATGAAGTAATTAGTAGATTTTAAAGAGAGTGGTTGAAAACCGGACTTTGATTGAATCCAGAGTTGAAAGTAGCGGTCAACTGCTACGCCATTCAAACTGGTTTGCTATCCTGATTGAGAGACATAGTAGGAGGGAAAAGCCCAGGCAGGAATATAAGGATAGAGTAAAAGAAGAGAGTAGGTCTGTGATAGTCAAGACGTTATTTACGTAAAGGAAGAAATTACAAGATCACCAACAACCTCTGGGTTGAGGGAAGGAAGAAGGAAGAAAGTGAGAGAGAGAGAGAGAGAGAGAGAGAGAGAGAGAGAGAGAGAGAGAGAGAGAGAGAGAGAGAGAGAGAGAGAGAGAGAGAGAGAGAGAGAGAGAGAGAGAGAGAGAGAGAGAGAGGTGTCACGACACCTTCTATTTCTTTCGTAATCTTCTCCAAATTTTAGCTAATAGAAATCTATTTGCCCAGAAAATTTTAAAAACGTTTGTAAAGGGACATCCCAAACACTTGAAGTCCACCAAATATTGGCTTGCTGAAATACCAGGCTTCAACTCTACAAAGGAGAGGAGACAAGACATAGTACAGAACCACACTAAGTCTTAGTACATGTAAGGCCTCTATTACACTACGCGACTGATATCAAGTCTACGTGAAACTATATTTTCTCATAATCTAACCATTAATGGTTGGTTCTTAGAAATTCTCATAAACTACGACTTCTTGATGTTTAGCAATAAGTCATATATATCATTGTATTCTACTACATTATTCAACAGCTCCTGGAGAGGCTGACAGAGTTGTCAGCATATCGTGTATATAGTTAATCTACACCCCATTAATTTTTATTCCGGTAGTTTCACGTTGAAGAGCCTGTTGAAGTCGAAAATACACATTGAAGACAGTCACTGTTAAAACACAGTTATTCCTTATCTGTCTTTGTAATTCAACTCTAACACATTATTGCCAATAAACTTCATCGCGTTTTGGTTACAACATAAAGTCGAGGTTTTTCAGGTGTCTTTGTAATTTAAAAGTTACATTCTGAGAATAAGCTACTAGGTGGTCCGAGAGGACCGTACATATACTTTATTATTATCGACGAAACATTCGGGTACATCTTGCTTAACGTCTAGTCCTGTCATAGGAAATCTTTGAATTTTTGGGGGCGCATACATAACTGAAGACCAGTTCGATAGACGCAGCAACCCTCCCCACCCCATCAATGGAAAATAGAAAGGTGCAGAGTCCAATAGATGGACGTACCAAACATTAACTGTCACTTTATAATACCCTTTCGCTTATATTTAGCGACGTGGAACACCGACGCGAAAAAAAGCTTTGCAGTATTTTTCATATTAATTTCTTATATATTAAAAAAATAAAACAATAAAATAGTTTTAGTGATTTTCACTCGTCATTTATTAAAATTATAAATCCATGACAGCTGTTTCGGCAGCACAGTGCCTTCATCAGATGGTGTGCTGCCGAAACAGCTGTCATGGATTGATTTATAATTTTAATAAATGACGAGTGAAAATCACTAAAACTATTTTATTGTTTTTTTTTTTAATATAATTTACAATGGATTTTCACCAAATAAAGGCATCAAGCATTAATTATATTAATATCTGACCATTTTTAACCTTAGGAGTAGGTCAACAACAATTTGTCATAATGCGCACGCAAGTTAAAACTAACAGAAAAACTGGTTAAACATGAAAACATTTTAATACAAATAAATTAAAGAACTTACTACTGCGTTCCTTTGTTCAAAAGAAAAGAAAATTACAAACTGGTCAAACCTTATCAAGGGACGCAGGGCGGCCGTCTGCTGGTATAGACCGTCTAAAATGACTAGGGTTCTTGCAAACTTCAAATTTTGTCCAGACCTCCCAAACTTTGTGATATTACGTTCAAAGTTTGGATATATTCTATTACGAATTGCCTTACAAAACATATCTAATGTGTAATACATCAATCTGACAGTGCGGTGATCACTACACTCGCTACAATTTCCCTTTTTAGACATTCGGATGAGAACGCAACTAACCACTGTTTATTTTCAGACCTCTATATAGTATTAAACGACCAACTAATTTGTTAAAATAGCAGTCATCAGTACTCTTAATCCGGACACATTCCACTTGTACATCAACTAGATTAATATGAGATTATACAATTCATTAGCTATAATGAGCAGCATGTTGCCATAGTTTAGTACCATCTTTCTTACAACTCGTGAGTTAAGACATAACTCGAATATCTCCAATAAAATTTTAGTTGTAGTTTCGTGACACATTTATGATATACAACTATGTTTGTGGTATTTGTGATACACATTTGTGACGATATTAATATTGTTTTTTTTTAAATAATATTTTAATATTCATACAGGTTTTGTACACAACCAAAACTGAATTCTACTAAATAAAAGTATTTACAAGATATTACGAAAATGTAAAACCTCGAAGTCTTGTTGACATTTATCAGAAGGGTTCTGTTGTGAATATCCTACTGCACTAGCCAGCAGTTACTTAGATTTTATTGGAACGGGAAGCTATTCTATTCTAATTTAATCTAATATTTCTATTCTAATCTTCTATTTTAGCGCTAAATATAGTAACATGTATAAATATATACACTAAATATCTTTGACGACTGGTCTACTAAGTTAATTTTAAGTAAGTATACTTACTGCCTGTGTCTGAACAACGGTAATACAGCATAGCGCCTTCATTTGTTATAGCTAAGGGATAGTTACGGAATCTATGCAGTTCGCCTGGAAACAAAAACAATTTTAATTTAGCACATGGAAATTACTGCGAAATCTGCAACCTGATTTGGAAGGTAACTAAACAAGAGTGGCCTCTCCATGTATGAAGATACAGGCCGATAACCAAGTAGTCGTGCAGCCAGAGAAACACACGTGCGGGCGGCCAACTATTTCTGCGTCGAGTTTTACAGACAACAAAAGTGCCTAGTGACACAAAACAGATGATAACGCTGGCGGTTGTTCCGGACACACATTCCAGAGTTTTGTCGGTCATTCTGTCCAGCATTTCACAAGTCTGAGATATTGTATACAGGTGTCTTTGTTACATCTAACAGTAATTTAAGTTGCAATTAGCGACTTCATCTAGTGTTACTTATTTTGTTTCCACTGCACAAAACGTTGATCTCTTCAATCAACGAAACAAAATCATTAGTATTATTCCAGTCAGATTAGGAGAGAAGTGTTTAGTATTTCTTTAAAATAACCAGTAGTATTAATTAGTACAATATTTAGTAGACGTAGGAATAATATTTAGTATGTCTTTACGTCTTACCATTATGTCTAATGTAAATATTTAGTAGTTGATTACTACATTAATTGTAGAATGATAAACAGTATACTTTTCTATACAAATAACCCTTGCAAGCCAAGTCTCGTATCTGCAACGTTTGACTGTTGTACAATTAAATTTGTTTTGAAGGTAACTGACACCATAAGTACGTCGTGCATATTATTCCGTACTGTTACTAAACCCATCGCCCATAGTACCATTAAGGGAAAGTATATCTGCTCTTAACAAACTAACGTGAGATTATGTGACTCAGCTGCTCTTTAAATTAAATCTACAATTTGCTAAAGTTTATGCAACATAAATATGTCGGGACACTGGTTACAGAGGGCAGTGAAAATCTCTCTTTATTGCCTCAGATTAATCATAAGGCAAGTGATGATATTAAGAGCTATCAATTTTGATGAAGATCCATGTACAGGTATGCCTGGAGAAGGATGTACAAAACTAGTAGTCTTTCAGAAAGACGCTGTTTCTGAAAAGCCGCAGACGGTAAGTTCCAATATATTTGATTGAACAACACGTGGCTTGGTACTAAACATTTGGGATTTATTCCTTTTAAACATACTAGTATTTTATTGATGGGAAGTGTGTTGTGTAGAGATAAGGTTGTAAGTAAGACTTACGGTCTTAATATAATATAAGGTTGTAGTTTTATATATACATACATATATATGTATATATATATATGTATGTGTGTGTGTGTGTATATATATATTGTGGCAACAGCGATTCATTACAACTCAACAGAAATTGCCCAACAGACACCTCTACAAGATCCGGAGAAGGGCAGATGGCTGGCTACCGTAGAGCATTCAAGACCTTGGGGAGTTATGACAACAGGGATTCATTACGTCTCCTCTCCGGTAGCGACACGGCGCGTGACACCTGAAGAATACGAGGCGAGCCAATCCGGGATCAGCAGCCGAGACGTGACCAACTACGTGCTCGGAGCGAGTCAATCAGCGATCCCGGTTAGTGCATAAAACCCGGGCCGGCAGAAATTTTGGCGCATATGGTGCTCTCGGCGGTCTACTCGTGGTTTCCGCTTACAAGCCTCCACAAACGGAGCTCCTGTCGAACGATCTGGAGGCCGTCTTTGGAGCACACAGGAGGGTAGTCCTGGCGGGCGACCTGAACTGTAAGCACCCCGATTGGGGGAGCCGCTTTGCGAACCCAAACGGGACCCGCTTACGCAGGTATGCTGATGCGGCTCGGGTCACAGTCATGGGTCCTACCGGGCCTACATACTATCCCTCGAGGGCTAACTCCCGCCCTGACGTATTGGACATTGCCGCGGTCAGGGGCGTTTATTGCCCGGTCCACGTCTCCGTCATTTCGGAACTGTCCTCGGACCATTGCCCTATCAGTGTGCATATAGCTGCCCAGCACGCCACCGTCCGCGACGAGCGGCGGGTAATCGAGTGGGACCGCTTTGGTCCGGCGTTCAGTCGCCGCCTACCAGAGCATATCCCGCTCGACACTACCCAGCATGTCGAAGCGGCAGTTGCCTTATTCAACACAGCCGTAGTCTCGGCGGTTGACGTGTCCTTCCGGATGAAGCCGGGGCTCACGCCCGACTATCAGCGGATCCCCGAAGAGGTGTCTCAGCTCGCTTGCGAAAGGAATCGCCTCCGGAGACGCTGGCAGAGGACTCGTGACCCGGCCGACAAGGCTGCGTTCAACAGAGCTTCCGGCAAGTTGCGTCGCGACATGCTGGCGTTCCGTAGACGCAACTGGGAGCTAGCTGTAACACAGATGGATGGCCCTGCCGAGGACCGTAATGTCTGGCGGATTCACAGTGCCCTAACGGGAAAGCGCAAACGCGCGCCTCTCCCCGCACTGGCCGGACCCGGCGGTCAACCCCTTGGCCGGACCCGGCGGTCAACCCCTTGGCCGCCCCCTCGAAAAGGCTGAGTTCTTGGCTGACAGTTTAGAGCGTCAGTTCGCTCCCAACCCATCCAAGAACCCGGCCTTCACTGAGCAAATCTGCCGCGAGGTAGAGCGCTTTCTAACGGCCGATATCACAGTCCCGCCGGAGCCCATCTCCCCGGAGGAGGTCTCTGAGAGGATTGTTCAGCTCAAGCCCCGGAAGGCGCCTGGCCCGGACGGAGTCATGAATTCCGCCCTCCATCGCCTTCCGGAGCGAGGAACCCAGTTCCTCACTGACCTGTTCAATTCATGCCTCAGACTGGCCTATTTTCCGGTGAAATGGAAAACGGCTACCGTCATTGTGATACCCAAGCCGGGAAAGAATTCTTCTCGAGTGGAGAACCTCAGGCCCATCAGCCTCTTGTCCGCGACGTCCAAGGTTTTTGAGCGTCTGATCCAGCGTAGGATCCGCGACCATCTAGAAAGACTAGACGTGCTGATCCCCGAACAGTTCGGCTTTCGTGAGCTGCACTCCTCGACTCATCAGCTGATGAGACTCGTGGAATACATAACCGAGGCTGGCTGACAGGGCAAACAGACGGCTGCGATCTTCCTAGACGTAGAGAAAGCCTTTGACCGCGTGTGGCACGAGGGTGTCCTCTACAAACTCACGGAAGTCCTTCTCCCAGACTGCTACGTTCACTTGATCGGCAGCTTTCTGCGAGACCGTAGCTTCCGAGTGAGAGTAGACCACGCTCTCTCTTCGGAGAGGCGTATTACCGCTGGCGTCCCTCAGGGAAGCGTCCTTGGGCCTCTCCTGTTCTCGTTGTTTGTCAACGACACGCCCCGAGTTCCTGGAGTGAAATTGTCGCTGTTCGCGGACGACACTGCGGCTTTAGCCTCAGAGCCGAACGCGAGTTATGCGGCAGTTAAGCTCCAGCGCCAACTCGACGCGTATGTCGGGTGGACCGATGACTGGAGAGTTGCCGTTAACGCTTCCAAGAGCGCCGCGGTAATATTCTCGCGAAAACGCAAGCGGCCTCGGCCGCTTAAAGTAGGCCCCGTCGAGGTGCCCTGGACCAACAACGTCAAGTACCTCGGGCTCCACGTGGATTCCCGACTCACCTGGCGAACCCATGCAAACTACATCAGACAACGCGCTTCGGCGCAACTCTGTAGACTCTGGCCCGTGCTATCTAATCCGGCAATGACCCCCCGGCTAGGTAAGCTCATAGTCAACACGTACGTGTTGCCGGTGATTACCTACGCCTGTTCTGTTTGGGGATACCTGGCTCGTGGTCATAGAATCACGCTCCAGCGCGTACTCGACCGGGGACTGAAGCTCGCGTGCAAAGTCCCCCGGAGGTACTCTTCTCGTCTTTTGAGGAGAGGACTCGGTGTCCGCTCTCTTGATGACACCGTGAGACGCCTGGCGTGACGATTCTATGTTCGTTCCGACAGAGTGACCCACAATTCCCTCATTGCCGGACTTGGCAAATACACCCCGCGACCAGGTGAGTCCTGGAAGCGACCTCGTTTGCTAGCCCCGGTGGTATAATCCACCAATCGCAGGTCGCTTCAGACCCCCCCCCCCATAAGTAGATAAAAAGTATATAATGAACTCCAACAGACCCAGTGGCAGGAGTCCTTTCTGAGACTCGGGACACTGCACTACTAACGACCCGGGCTTCGCGCGGGCCGCGCAACCCCCAGTTGTGTATTTTGGCGCACACTTCATCGCCACGCCATCGGACGCACTTCATCTCCTCTCCTCCCTCGGACGACATCGGCGCTGAGTCAGGCGGAAGGAACGGCCGAAGAATAGAACCGGCGTTCTTGCGTCTTCGCCCTCCAATTCCGCGCCAGCGATGGACGTCGCTGGGCCGGCAGCCGACTTTACAACCGATGCCGAAAGAAGAGGAGGACTGCAGTACGCCACGAACAGCGGGCGCAGCCTCCGAACATCTCAGCGCGGCACGACAACATCAGCCTTCTCGCCACAGGTACTTTTTAGGGCCACCAAAAACACTAGATTATACGATTGGCGCCGTTTGTCATACGGCAAGCCTTTTGTCCGGTGACAATATATATATATATATATTACAACAATACATATACAGGGCGGTATTTGCATATACGTATTTGCGTATTTGCCCAGGGCAGTATGTTTAATATGTAATTAGCATAGAAAGTATAAGACGAATAGTTTTATACCATTTTGTGCGTGAAAATGCAGGCCGAGTCCTGTCGAGAGTAACACCTGTTGTGCCAGTGTAAGATACGGTGTGTGTGTTTGTGTGTGTGTGACCACCTGCGACACGATGATGCTGTGATGTGCTACGAATTGTTTGTTCCAATTATTCAGATCTTAATAGGATTATAATAAACTAATTACTTGTGTTAAACCTGTACGCAAAGACTTACGCCAATTATAAAGACACCATTACATTAAGGGATTTAACGAGTATGGTAATGTAAAATTTATTTCCAGAGGTGCAATATTAATAATGCTAACTAATTAATATTAATTATTAGTGTAATTGAAGAGTAATTAATATGTGTGGTATATGTGAGTGACCAGAGAAAAATTACGCAAACAATGAGATCGCTCATGTGACGAATGTGGTCATAAGTTCGCTATAATTAACCAAAAAGAGAGTGTAATAAAAATGAAGCTCTAGAGGGAACTGACCATCTCTAACCTGTCGAAAGCAGGAATGTTCCTGTCGAATCGCCACCAGTATAAATACCACTGGCAATTTTGGGCGATCACACACTCAGACGCAAGGAATCTACAGACGACGTTACGCTGCCCGATTACAGATCGACCAGGACACACACACTGTACCACACTCACACCAAGACATAAGAAAGATTTCTGAAGCATCACCAACAACAACAACATTTAGAGACAACGACCACAGCACCATCATCAACATCATCAACATCATCATCATCATCATCATCATCATCATACTCTCAACATTCTGGGCACACAAACACACGCAACGGTAACAGCAATATGCAGGTGATAAAAAACAATTATAGTAATTTTAGTGTGAAAAGAGCTCTTAAAAGAAATGAACTATAAACATTAAAGCATTAAAGTTATTAAGTTTAAATATTAAGAAATAAGAGAAGTTAATTTATTATCGAAATTTAGAAAAGATATATCAATCTTTTGTCATATTTTTGGGTGTGTCAGCATAAATCATTTAATAGATCGAAAGTAAATGTAACATCATATTTATTTGTTTATAGCAACAATAAATTCATTCTTGAAACTTAATCTTAATTTGTTTCTAACTGAGTTGCTATCAGTATTTAAAAGTTGAGTTAATTTCAGACACACAAAAATAATAAGAATTTAAATTACTTGTTTAACATGTTGTTTAGTCAGTAAGATTATATGGGTGTTTATTTTTTTGTGGTATGTTATGAATAGCTTTGCAGGTTACAGTATATTTGTAACACTTATAAAGGTAAATATTTATGTGTCTAATGTTTGAAATTTTAATATTGAAATATTTTTTCTGTTAACTAATAAATCTTAGAATGATTATTTGAAACGATTTTAAATGATATATTTCATGTCAACAACATCTCACTCCTCTTTAAAAACTATTTTATTATTGTGCAACTACATATACTTAACGCAACGAGAAACAAAATCCTGCGACCTGGCCGGTGTAATACATATTTAGTTGCGTTGAGTACAAGGTAATATATTTGTAGAATTGTTGTAACGTTGCAATATATATATATATATATATATATATATATATATATATTGTAGCGTGACAGATGTTTGCATAATATTGAATGGCAATTGATCATTAGAATAATGAAGTTATAATATTTAAATTTGGAAGAAAGCATTAAGTTTAATATAAATAGATTAATTCATAGCAACTGTGGAAAGAAATCATTATTATAAAGAAAATACAAGTTAAAATAAAAAGAGTTACTAGTGATGAGTCATCCAAAACCAGTCTCATAACCAAAGGTTTTCAAGGTATAACCCAGGAAGGTAAAATAGTAAATAACAAAGCAGTACACAATATGACCAAACCCACAACGAGGGAGAATAAATAGAAGAGAAACCCTAAAATAAGCCAAGATCAACCAATACAGGTTGTGTATTTCTGTAATAAAGAAAAAGATGGAGAAGATCCCAAGAAACCTGATGGCAACAAGAAGAAGATGGAGAAGATACCAGTCCCAGAAGGCAGGAGAAAAGAAGACTGAAGAAAGAAGAAGAGGGCAGCATCCTGAAGAAGATGTCATGCTCTTATAAAAGACACCCAAATCCCTATATCCCCAAAATATATATCTAAAAACAAAAGTATAACGAAATAAAAACCACATGTATATAAATTTAAGAGAGAGAAGTGAACAAAGTAAAAGTTTCCTGTGAACTAAGATGAAACAATAATATAGTACCCATGGAACAAATCTCCATTGAAAAAACGCTAACCAATTTATTATGTTAATAAGACTATACGACCATTTAGCATTAACATAATATATAAGTGAAAGTGAACCAGTGATAGTTTTGGGTATTATAAAAAATGAACCTTGTGTTTCATTCTTGGCAATCACAAACATTGGATGCAATGAAATATGCATTTTTCAATGACTTAAAATGTGTACGGTGACAATATGTTGTTCATAAGACATGAATCTGTTTAAAATAACATTTTTGTTTTACATGAAAAAAGAAAAACAGATTTCATAGTGCTTTTTGAACGGTTCATACTATTTATTTGTTAATGACAGGGTACAATTCCCCAAAGACAAGGTATAAAAGACTGTATAAAAACTGTAGAATCCTACTTATAATAATAGTTAGAAATAAGAATATAAATATAAGGTTTTAATGTATATAGTACAAGAATGTTTAAAAATGTTTTAGATATAAGGCCATTTGTTTGGGTCTGAAACAACTAACATCAGAACTATAAAAATAATTACCACTTGTAAATAGTAGAGAGTAATTAAGATGTTAGTTAGTACAAAACCTTT
Source organism: Magicicada septendecula (assembly GCA_034769895.1). NCBI lineage: Eukaryota > Metazoa > Arthropoda > Insecta > Hemiptera > Cicadidae > Magicicada > Magicicada septendecula. Next base: position 17,782,075 of record CM068369.1, on the reverse strand, counting down.
GTTGTAAACCATATTTCCATGTTGGAAATGGGAATTTTTTTGCAAAATGTCTGATTTGAAGACAACCATTTATTTAAAAAAAATGTTCTTTATTTTGTGTTAACTATTGTTTGTATTGTAACCAATACTAATTGTTTTTGTGTAATTTGAAAACATGTTTAATTTATAATACTATTTGTAAAAAGTCAGAGAGGGTATCACACATCATATATTGTTTGTAAATTATTTTGTAAGAAAAATTGTTAAAAAAAATCATAGGCCAAAAGAATGGAAACCAAACTTCATCAAAACAGAGAAATTACTCATTTAAAAGCAAATAAACAAAAGGGGTTTAGACAAAATAAACTTGAGATCATGCCATATAATTGCACATACCATTTAGAGAGATTTTAATAAATTATATTCAGAATTATAAATAAAAATAAAATGACTAAACTCAGAAATTTAGACATGGGAGTCATATATTTCAGAATAATGTTTCAGAATACAACTAATTCAATTAATTACCAGAAAATAAGGGAATAGGAACCTTTTAATACAATATAGGATTATTAATATTAAATATAACTGATAAAATGGCTGAATTTATATAATGACAGGAAGTAAATTTTGATGTTTTGGACTCTTCAGAGTATACCCAAACTGAAAGTAAAATTACTATTTTTTGGACAGAAAACACTATAAAATGGCATTATTTAATCTGAAAATAACCAGAATGAACTGAAAGATTAATTTAAATCAAATCTAGTGAATAAAATTGACAAATAACCAAAGTTTAGGCATTCATATAGTGAAATAGTAAAATGTACACAGGATGTGAAAATATTTTTGAACAATGTTAAGGATAATATTATATGGGCTAAGAGTTTAATTGAAACTGAAGGAAACAGTTAGTTAATTATTGGTAGTTGAACAGTTAACATGACATACCTTTGAAACCTAACCTATAATCGTCATACAAAGCGAGTGTATAGTGAGTTATTGTGAAATCGCGAGTGACTTGTAAAATACTTCTGAAACTATCATATTATAACAGAAACGATCAAGTAACATTCCATAACACAGAACAATATAAATCTACTCCGAAAAACACCATAAAACACTAGAAAACTGTATAATACATTAAACCAAATTAGTGACGGAATCGGAGAAAGTGTTTGAACTAATAATTATACAGATACACTAAATACAACCCAGAATCACTACACCAGTCACTACACAACATATAACAAGAGATTTGCGGACACGAGAACAGAAATATTGCGTCAAAATACATTATTTGGAATGCAGCAGCAACGAGCAACATTTTCATCGACTTGACGGCAGCCATCTTTCTTTGACAAACCCAGTGCCTCTTCTTGGTTCATCACAGCTGTTTGGTGAAAACAATTATTATATTTACAATTTATTATTCAATGTCTGTGTTTATTAATAACTATTAATTTGATTGTAACGTTATACTTTTTAAATATAAGCCCGATTTCTCTGACTTTGGTAATAACTGGCTGTTTAAAGAACCCTATATAATTTTTATAACATATACTTGTAACTTTTTTCGATATCCTGAGAATCGATACTAATCGATAAGAGTCAATATTGCTGTTACTTAATAAAACATTAATACTTTTCAATACTTAATAGTTCTTTATTTCTTCAATAATACTAATTACCAATAATATAATTCTAATTGATAATCTACAAGGACTTTACCACCCGTAAGTGAAGATAACCTAAAAAATTGAAAGGTAAACAAATATCGATTGGTTTACAGACAGTCTTATGAGTGGTGATAGATTATTTAAATTATACTAAAACTTTAATAAAAATTTTCAGAAGAGCATTACACTGTTTAAAACTTCACAGCCCTATATTAATTAATTGATCCTAATTAATTAATTAATAAAATTAAAAATTTTTTTTTATTATTTTTTTTTATAAACATAATTTTTTTTTTAATTTTCTTCAAAACAATAATTTTTGTTTTGAAACTTTCGGTGAAGCTGAGCATATATATTTCTTCATCAACTTTACGCTACTCGACCGGTCTTGCTACCATTGGGACTCGACCAGCTGGGAAACTTAAGGAAGTGCTTCAGGCCAGTAAGACGTCGAGAGCCACACCAATTAAACACCTTACAACTTACAGATTCACACATCAATCTTATTATTTTATTACAAATTGGCGCACAACTTTAGGGGCTTTAATTAGCGATTGGAAGGCCAATACATTCTGCCCAATCACTAGTTGGAGCTAGGCAACAGCTACAAAGCCAGAGAATTTCAAGGGAAAATGCAACGACGTGCAACATCTAAGAAACGGGCGGCGGAGGCCGAGAAAGAAATAGAAGTTGACATGGACAACAAGGAGGCGACGCCAGTAGAGGCGGAAGAGGTATTACCACCGGTGTTGTCCAAACAAACCGAACAACCGGAGGTACTCACACAGACAGGGGTAGTCAATGTTCCAGAAAAGGAGAGACCGTCGCAAACAGAGGACATGACAAACCAAGAAATGTTCAGGCGGATGATGCAGGCAATGAATGAAAATAATAAGAACCTAGAGTCCAAGATGGAGGATAATAACAAGAAGATAGACGAAAACAGTAAGAAAATGGGGAGTGATAACCAGTCCTTGAAAGAAGAATTAAGTGGGATGAACAAGAACATGGAAGAATTGAAGGAAGACAACCAGTCCCTGAATAAGAAGATAGAAGAAAACAGCAAGAAGATGGAAGAGAAGATGGAAGAAAACAGCAAGAAGATGGACAGATTCATGGAAAGACTTCTACAAAAGATGGAAGACAAATTGGAGGAGAACAACCAGAAAATGATGAAGAAAATGGATGAGCACCACGAATCGATGATGGGGAAGCTGAATGATTGGGTTATCGATATAAAAAATGATAGCAAACCAGAACCAGAAGAAGTACCAAATGATAAAACGCAGGAACAAGTAATGGTATTACATGGAATTAAAACTAGCGGAAACAAAGAAGATATTCAACAAAGGAAAAGGAGAATCTACCTAAGAAAGGTAATAAAAACGAAGGAAGAGTTGGAGATGATGAAACATGGGTTAATTGATGGCAATAATATCCCAATTACCTATGACAAAGACACCATGAATTCTAGGAATTATAACAGGAGAATCGAAGTAATTTCCAAAATAATTTACCACAAGACAGTAGTCTACCACTGGGAAAGGACCAGAGGTAAACAGAATACAACATGTGGACCAGATCAATTTCAGCGCAAGACTGGACGGTGGATGTCAGAAAGATGGAAATGTGATATCGTACCAGACTGTAATGACGGCACAGATGAATCACCAGAACGTATTCCATTAGTGTGCCATCCAGGACAGTTCCAGGGTACGGTTAGACTAAAATATATTCCTTCAGAGTGGATATGTGATGGTAAACCAGCTTATGGTGTTTCAGATAAACAAATAATAAGTGATAACCCAGATGAAGATCCTCACATATATTTGTCAGGTAACACAAAACATGGACCAGAGAAGTATTGGTGTATACAATATGATGATAGAGGGAACCAGCCCAGTAATTACGACGGCCCTAACAACCCGCCGCGTAATAACCAACTTATCGGTAATTTTAACGGCGATAGGGATAACAACCCCTATCCATGCAATAGAAACAATTTATACCAACATAATAATGTCCCATACAGTCAGAGAAATCCATATCCCAACAATAATGATAACAGACCTTACCAACCTAACCGAAATTATTATCATGATAAATTTAGTAATAAAAACAATAACAGTAATAATAACCGAGTGTCGCGCCCTAGGGTAAATTTTATAAGAGCAACTGAGATGATGGACCCTGGTTGACACAGATACCACACACCATCAAGAAAAGGGACGGAGATCATGATAACCGACTACGGCGAAAAACAACGGTGAAGGAGACGGAATAAATATCATTGAAAGGAAATGATATGGAGAATAAACATAGAAACAAAACTGGGTTTTATGAATGAAGACTATTTAAGAAAATGAACATGACAAATAAGAATATGAGCAATGGAACGACATAAAGAAAATCGTCCATCTTCCTGGGTATATAACAGAAAAGAAAATTTATAAGAAAAGAAAAAGTGGAGATCAACTTACAAAAGTATAAATAATATGGGCCAGTGTAGAGTACAATATAACCCCATATGTTGTGGTAAATGATAAGCATAACAATACATATGAGTTGAGGGAAATCGTTTCAGGAAGAATCAAAGGAGTGTACAATCAAGCTTCTATGAAGAAATATTATGAAGAATGAGTTGTGAGTTTTAGAATTTTGAATTTATTTTTTAAAAATTCAAAAATAATGTAAGTACATCTTACAACCTAATATTTTGAGAAGAACATTTTGGAGAATTATAAGAAGAAGGAATTTAGAATTTATATTTGAAAAAAATTCTAAAATATGTAAGTACGTCTTATTACAACCTAATAATTTTGGAACAAACTTTATGGAAGAAAGAAAAAGAAAGACTTTTGAATTGAAATATAATTTTATAAAAATTTAAAAATAATGTAAGTACATCTTACAACCTAATATTTTGAAAAGAACATTCTGGAGAATTAAAAGAAAAAGAATTTTTAATAATTTATTAAAAATTTAAAAATAATGTAAGTACATCTTACAACCTAATATTTTGAAAAGAACATTCTGGAGAATTAAAAGAAAAAGAATTTTTAATAATTTATTAAAAATTTAAAAATAATGTAAGTACATCTTACAACCTAATATTTTGAAAAGAACATTCTGGAGAATTAAAAGAAAAAGAATTTTTAATAATTTTAGAAATTCAAAAATAATGTAAGTACATCTTACAACCTAATATTTTGAGAAGAACATTTTGGAGAATTATAAGAAGAAGGATTTTTTAATTTAATTTAAAAAAAATCCTAAAATAATGTAAGTACAACTTACAACCTAATAATTTTGGAACAAACTTTATGGAAGAAAGAAAAAGAAAGACTTTTGAATTGAAATATAATAAAAAAATTTAAAATTGAGTAAGTACTTCTTACTACAACCTGATAATTTAGAACAAAACTTTATGGAAGAAAGAGAAAGAGAGAGAATTTTGAACTTAATTATACAAAAAATTTAAAAAAAATAAAGTAAAACCAACTTACTATAACTAAGTTTATGAGAAAACTTTATGGTAAATAATTAAGAAGAATTTGAATTTGGAAAAATACCAAAACATTCAGGAATAATAGTAAGATCACAGTACTATAAACAATTCTGAATGAAACAATTCTGGGAATAAATGAATTAAACAGAATTTGAATGTTGATAGAACGTCAGAACTTTGAAACAAGATAAGATCAACATATTACAAGGATTTATGAGAAATATTTTTCAATTAAATAAAAAGAATAGTTTGAATTTTACATTAAAACTAACCAAGTTCCAAAAAATAATTATGTGTCAATTATGATTGAATTGAGGAGAAAATAAAGTGATTAATTCAGAAAAGAGAATTAACGTTAATCCAGAATAAATGCTAGACATTCACAATAGCATTTGAAGGAGTAGAGAAGACTAACAAAAAAGAGTGTAATATGCCAGAGAAGGAAAAAATTTGGAAGCAAAGAGACTAATTACCTATGAAACGATAATGAAAACAGTTAATCAAGAGCAAAGAAGAACAACTCATACCAAACAGATGGAGAAGATGATTTTGAACCAATGATAATAATAAGACCTATATGAAATGCAAAGAGAATAAATACCACATGAAATATAATATAAATGAATTAATGCTAATGAATGCGAAGACGGATTAATAACTTTCTAAGAGAAAGGAAAGAACCAAAATGTTTAAATAAAATGATCAATATAACAACCTGTATATCTAATGTAAAGATACAATGTTAAAAAATTAAATATAATATATTAAGACCATTCAAATAATGAATACGAAAGACTATTTATAAAGACCATGCTAATACTATGAATAACCAGAAGAAAGTATAAAGAGAATTCAGATGAAGAAGAAAGAGAGTTACACTGTAAACAGTAAACAGAATTATTAAAAGAAAGGTTTTCAACCATAATTAAATTAAATATATCAGACAAGTTAAGAGTTTGAAAAAATATATATGTAATGAGTATAATAATGATTATGAAGATTTATTAAGATAGAAAATGTGAGATAATCTGAGAGACTACGAAGTGGAGAATCCAAAGATATTTTTATTAGTCGACAATGAGACTACTTTTTATTTATTTATTCGATGACTGACTGAAGATAATTCCAGCAGCATTATGTTTTTGAGCAGGGATGGATATGCCCCTGTACTCAATTTATAGAAGTGGTGTATGGCCAGCAGAGAAGTAGCGTACAGTGCCCCTCTGATCTGCCCCAGCCCACGTGATAGGGAATGTTAGGGAATAAATATCCCAAGGATACAACACGAAGTTGATATAGAAAGAAAATGTATTACAATTATAATATATCTCAGAAGACACTAACTATCCGAAAAGGATCAGTAGTAAGACAAATAATTATATATATAAAATTAATAAAACTCTAATATAAAAAAGTCGATATAAAAATGGAGAAGAAAATGAATTATAAGAAATGATGAAATTATCATAAGAAATTATTTCATCCATAAACATATCTGAAATAATTACTTCTGGAGGAGAGCAATCTGTAGCGTGACAGATGTTTGCATAATATTGAATGGCAATTGATCATTAGAATAATGAAGTTATAATATTTAAATTTGGAAGAAAGCATTAAGTTTAATATAAATAGATTAATTCATAGCAACTGTGGAAAGAAATCATTATTATAAAGAAAATACAAGTTAAAATAAAAAGAGTTACTAGTGATGAGTCATCCAAAACCAGTCTCATAACCAAAGGTTTTCAAGGTATAACCCAGGAAGGTAAAATAGTAAATAACAAAGCAGTACACAATATGACCAAACCCACAACGAGGGAGAATAAATAGAAGAGAAACCCTAAAATAAGCCAAGATCAACCAATACAGGTTGTGTATTTCTGTAATAAAGAAAAAGATGGAGAAGATCCCAAGAAACCTGATGGCAACAAGAAGAAGATGGAGAAGATACCAGTCCCAGAAGGCAGGAGAAAAGAAGACTGAAGAAAGAAGAAGAGGGCAGCATCCTGAAGAAGATGTCATGCTCTTATAAAAGACACCCAAATCCCTATATCCCCAAAATATATATCTAAAAACAAAAGTATAACGAAATAAAAACCACATGTATATAAATTTAAGAGAGAGAAGTGAACAAAGTAAAAGTTTCCTGTGAACTAAGATGAAACAATAATATAGTACCCATGGAACAAATCTCCATTGAAAAAACGCTAACCAATTTATTATGTTAATAAGACTATACGACCATTTAGCATTAACATAATATATAAGTGAAAGTGAACCAGTGATAGTTTTGGGTATTATAAAAAATGAACCTTGTGTTTCATTCTTGGCAATCACAAACATTGGATGCAATGAAATATGCATTTTTCAATGACTTAAAATGTGTACGGTGACAATATGTTGTTCATAAGACATGAATCTGTTTAAAATAACATTTTTGTTTTACATGAAAAAAGAAAAACAGATTTCATAGTGCTTTTTGAACGGTTCATACTATTTATTTGTTAATGACAGGGTACAATTCCCCAAAGACAAGGTATAAAAGACTGTATAAAAACTGTAGAATCCTACTTATAATAATAGTTAGAAATAAGAATATAAATATAAGGTTTTAATGTATATAGTACAAGAATGTTTAAAAATGTTTTAGATATAAGGCCATTTGTTTGGGTCTGAAACAACTAACATCAGAACTATAAAAATAATTACCACTTGTAAATAGTAGAGAGTAATTAAGATGTTAGTTAGTACAAAACCTTTGTTGTAAACCATATTTCCATGTTGGAAATGGGAATTTTTTTGCAAAATGTCTGATTTGAAGACAACCATTTATTTAAAAAAAATGTTCTTTATTTTGTGTTAACTATTGTTTGTATTGTAACCAATACTAATTGTTTTTGTGTAATTTGAAAACATGTTTAATTTATAATACTATTTGTAAAAAGTCAGAGAGGGTATCACACATCATATATTGTTTGTAAATTATTTTGTAAGAAAAATTGTTAAAAAAAATCATAGGCCAAAAGAATGGAAACCAAACTTCATCAAAACAGAGAAATTACTCATTTAAAAGCAAATAAACAAAAGGGGTTTAGACAAAATAAACTTGAGATCATGCCATATAATTGCACATACCATTTAGAGAGATTTTAATAAATTATATTCAGAATTATAAATAAAAATAAAATGACTAAACTCAGAAATTTAGACATGGGAGTCATATATTTCAGAATAATGTTTCAGAATACAACTAATTCAATTAATTACCAGAAAATAAGGGAATAGGAACCTTTTAATACAATATAGGATTATTAATATTAAATATAACTGATAAAATGGCTGAATTTATATAATGACAGGAAGTAAATTTTGATGTTTTGGACTCTTCAGAGTATACCCAAACTGAAAGTAAAATTACTATTTTTTGGACAGAAAACACTATAAAATGGCATTATTTAATCTGAAAATAACCAGAATGAACTGAAAGATTAATTTAAATCAAATCTAGTGAATAAAATTGACAAATAACCAAAGTTTAGGCATTCATATAGTGAAATAGTAAAATGTACACAGGATGTGAAAATATTTTTGAACAATGTTAAGGATAATATTATATGGGCTAAGAGTTTAATTGAAACTGAAGGAAACAGTTAGTTAATTATTGGTAGTTGAACAGTTAACATGACATACCTTTGAAACCTAACCTATAATCGTCATACAAAGCGAGTGTATAGTGAGTTATTGTGAAATCGCGAGTGACTTGTAAAATACTTCTGAAACTATCATATTATAACAGAAACGATCAAGTAACATTCCATAACACAGAACAATATAAATCTACTCCGAAAAACACCATAAAACACTAGAAAACTGTATAATACATTAAACCAAATTAGTGACGGAATCGGAGAAAGTGTTTGAACTAATAATTATACAGATACACTAAATACAACCCAGAATCACTACACCAGTCACTACACAACATATAACAAGAGATTTGCGGACACGAGAACAGAAATATTGCGTCAAAATACATTATTTGGAATGCAGCAGCAACGAGCAACATTTTCATCGACTTGACGGCAGCCATCTTTCTTTGACAAACCCAGTGCCTCTTCTTGGTTCATCACAGCTGTTTGGTGAAAACAATTATTATATTTACAATTTATTATTCAATGTCTGTGTTTATTAATAACTATTAATTTGATTGTAACGTTATACTTTTTAAATATAAGCCCGATTTCTCTGACTTTGGTAATAACTGGCTGTTTAAAGAACCCTATATAATTTTTATAACATATACTTGTAACTTTTTTCGATATCCTGAGAATCGATACTAATCGATAAGAGTCAATATTGCTGTTACTTAATAAAACATTAATACTTTTCAATACTTAATAGTTCTTTATTTCTTCAATAATACTAATTACCAATAATATAATTCTAATTGATAATCTACAAGGACTTTACCACCCGTAAGTGAAGATAACCTAAAAAATTGAAAGGTAAACAAATATCGATTGGTTTACAGACAGTCTTATGAGTGGTGATAGATTATTTAAATTATACTAAAACTTTAATAAAAATTTTCAGAAGAGCATTACACTGTTTAAAACTTCACAGCCCTATATTAATTAATTGATCCTAATTAATTAATTAATAAAATTAAAAATTTTTTTTTATTATTTTTTTTTATAAACATAATTTTTTTTTTAATTTTCTTCAAAACAATAATTTTTGTTTTGAAACTTTCGGTGAAGCTGAGCATATATATTTCTTCATCAACTTTACGCTACTCGACCGGTCTTGCTACCATTGGGACTCGACCAGCTGGGAAACTTAAGGAAGTGTTTCAGGCCAGTAAGACGTCGAGAGCCACACCAAATAAACACATTACAATACAACATATTACATTGGACTTGATTACATCGGAGTCACATACTACACAATAGCAGTATATCATCAACACACACATCACAACATCATTTTATTATTTTATTACAATATTACTATAATACTTATAACTATTTTACCTCAAGATGTATTTTTTTTTTCTTTTTTTCTAGTTAAAGGTAAAATAGTTATAAGTATTATAGTATTATATACATCAAGAAACGGACTGTAGCAGAAAGTGATTGAAATATATATATATATATATATATATATTGTATTTAAAATTTATATTGCCTCAAGATGTTAGTTTTCCTTATTTGGAACATGTTTCGAGAGCTCCCGTGCTCTCATCCTCGGCCTTCGCGATCTTGCGTCTGGTGAAGTATTTGTGTGTTAGCTGGATTCTATTAAGGTTTCTTGTTGGTCTCTGGTATTTTAAAGTTGTATTATTGTGTGTGATTGTGGTATATGTATTTGTATATTGTGTATTTTCGATGTTGAGTGCTTTGAATATTGTGTCATGTTTTGTATTGATTTGTATTTGTTGAATCACTCAACGTCGAAAATACACAAAATACAAATACATATACCACAATCGCACACAATAATACAACTTTAAAATACCAGAGACCAACAAGAAACCTTAATAGCATCCAGCCAACACACAAATACTTCACCAGACGCAAGATCGCGAAAGCTGAGGATGAGAGCACGGGAGCTCTCGAAACATGTTCCAAATAAGGAAAAATAACATCTTGAGGTAATATAAATATAAATTTTAAATACTTTATATATATATGTATATATATATATATATCAAGAAACGAACTGTAGCAGAAAGTGATTGAATATATATATATATATATAATTTTCTATATATGTAACTCGATGTTTCTTGCAGTAATTATATAATTTGTGATGTTTTCAATTTGTTTCTTCTGCAAGTAGATAATATTGTATATTCTTTTTAACACCTGACGCACGTTTCACTGAAAAATATCAGTATCATCAGAGGTTTCTAAGTGAATTAATAACAATCGTAATAATTCTATTAATATAAAAGTAACGAATAATCGAATTTGTATCAATTTTAACGTAAAATAAAATAACTGATAATCGATTTAGGTCGATTAGTTAACGATTGTTTTAATGTTTATTTCTTCAGCAGCTGTTTTCTCGGTTATATTTGAAATTTTGTTTATATAGTATTTTATTCACATTTATTTTTATTTTTTAGTAAATTTATAATTTTAAATAGATCGTCTTGTTTTGTTTTTATTTGGGTTTGTTCTTTAATTAATAAATTATTGTTATTGTGTTTATAAATGTTAAGATTTTCCCAAATATTCATTTTTTGACCTTTTTGTATTTTTTTAATTAATTTTATATTTTCAATGTTTGGAAACTGGTGGTTATTATTTAGGCAATGTGTGGCTAAATTAGATTTATAAATATTTGGTTTTAAATATGCATTGCGGTGTTGAACGAATCAATCTCGTAGTTTTTTCTCTAACATAAAATCACTAATAAAATTCCTAAAAACACTACATTTAAAAATTCATCTATTAATAATAATATAAAATATACAACCTTCACTTATTACGGAAATATAACTCAAAAACTAAATAAAATATTTAAAGATACTAATTTAAAAATATCTTATAACACAGATAATATAATTTTTAATAAAATAAAACCAAAAACTAAATCCAATACTCACAATAAAAATGGAATATATAAAATAGAATGTCCAGATTGCAATAAATTTTACGTGGGCCAGACGAAGAAAAAACTACGAGATAGATTCGTTCAACACGAATAGATATATTCGATACATATAGGCAAAAACCAAAATAGTCAAAATGTTTGCCGAAATATTAGTAATAGGGTGTGCAACTTTCAGTTCCTATAATTAAAGATTAAAAGAGATAATTAATTTTTTTGATAACTCCCCTATTGAGAGAGCTACGGGGTAGAGCTTTGAGTATGTCATAGTTATAAAAATTACCAATCAGATGTATATTCTAGAATAAGCATAACTTGGCTTGCAGCCAAGATAATCGCAATACAATTTGCAACAGGACATCCTGTCCGACATTTGAAATCCGGTGTTTTTTTCAGAATATTAAGACTAATAACAATTCTCAAACTGTGAGAATTATTTTTATTTTCGTTCACACAAGTGAGGTGAGTTGAATTAAAAGGAGAAGGGGGTGTCTCAGCCAATCAAACTATTCTAAAAATTTGAACGAACCGTTAGATTCGGGCTGAACACAGGCACTCAACTGTAACGACTCGACCTGTGAAGACGTATACTTACGATACTCTTACTTTTTTTCAACAAATAAGCGTACAGCTCAAAACATTAACCTGTTGACTTACGCATGTAAAGAGATCAGTTATATAATACGTGAAGACATATCGAGGGTACAACAGGACGAGGCCGTCTAGTACATGGTACAAGCTGAAGAATTGACGAAGCGGAGCGCAACCCAAGGCGAGATACACACACCAGGAGTGCAGCGTATACCGGACCGAGGGGCCTGACGCAGTTGCAGCTGTTAAAACCACAGACGTTAAGCCATCAACAGTTGCAGAAGGAGCTGAGTGTTGCTGATTCCCGAACACTTAGCCGTGGAACCCAAGACGCAGAGGAAATCATCGCCACTAGCAGATTGGACCAGGAAAACCAAGGAACCCCGGGAGCACCTCATCACGATCTTCAGAACAAGGGAAGTCAAATATAATTTATACATTTCTTAAAAAGGTTATTCTTTTTTACTTTTAAGTCATTGTAAAACTAAATTGATTCAGATGCCAATAAAACAGAGACTCTAGATTAATAAGATACATTCATACTGTGATAATTGTATAACACGTATAAGCTTAAGTAATAATCAATAGATAAGAATTAGACGTATATAACAAGCGCTATATAAATACTAACATTGAATTACTTAGAGACCTATACTGCAGTATACGTGAAACAATCACAAGTAAATGAAAGCACGTTGAACTAGATTCACAGCTAACTTATTTTCAGAGTATTTAAATCATCTATAGTAATAAAATCCGTACGAAAGTACAAAAGAATTGAAAATTCCATAGATTAAATTGTTTTAAAATTAACTTCTTGAAATTAATGAAAAATATAACTCGTATCAATTAAAAATAATAATCTCGTCTTCTGAATGCTAACACCCATTCAGAAAACATCGTGCAAGATACAAATGACTGTTTAGTATGTAAGGATTGCTCTAGTTATAAGATTTTCATACATATGTCCTATTACAGTAATAAACTCCAATTTTATCCACCACCGTATTTTTATTGCTGTACTACAAAGACTACCAACATCACAAAACTATTCAAAATAACTATAACAGTACTTTGCACACTTGAATTAACCTACTTGCCAATTCAAAACACAAACTCCTACGCCCTTAGTCGGAAGAAGTCGCAAGAACGCATAGCAGGTAGGTCACTTCACAAAACAACCATTTATCTCCTTGTATTAATAAAAATAAATATAAGAGCAAGCAAATAACTTTATTATATATATATATATATATATATATTGCGACAACACAAATTACTAAACTATTGGCGCATAGGATATGATAGTATGTGTATTTCAAATTACAAGTCTATATTGGAGGGTTTAAGATTATTTATTGTACAAACACAAGTTATAGTTTATATGGTATATTTGATATGTACAGAATGTAATGTTTGATATAGAGTCTTTCTTTTAAAATGTTAAATAATGTTCATACGCAAGACGAGATACGTTACATAAGAAGACTCCCACGATGATGTTGTTGAAGAGAAGGGCCGGTCTTTGCGGTGTAGTTGGTTCGTCAGGTGTGGCTTACAAATGACAGACGTTTCCCCAGAAACGTTTACAGCTGGGCTGGCGTCCTGGAACAGCTTGGCTGATGTCCTGTAACAGCTGGGCTGGTCCTATAACAGCTGGCTGATGTCCTATAACAGCTGGGCTGGTGTCCTATAACAGCTGGGCTGGTGTCCTATAACAGCTGGGCTGGTGTCCTATAACAGCTGGGCTGATGTCCTATAACAGCTGGGCTTATGTCCTATAACAGCTGGGCTGATGTCCTATAACAGCTGGGCTGATGTCCTACAATTCCCACGATGAATCCGACGCTTCGCACACACAACGGTACTACGGATTTTATTACTCGCAAAATTAATATAGAACTTATGACCAAGTAATATCTCAGGTGACAGTGAGTTTAATCTAAAAACGGTATATTGAGCTTATACCTCTCCGGCTTCTTCAAGTGTTCTCGCGAATACCAAGGTCTACCGCGATCAGCAGACCACCCTATGAGGAAATCTTGCACTATCACGGAAACGTCTTGATGGAACTATTGCGTAACAATTAATGATACTGTCACTGCGGAAAATCTCGCACAGTGATACAGTTACACACACTTATTACACACGTAATACTACAATATTAATATCGTGTGTAAAGAGATACTATCAACTGTTATGCGTCACACGCGTTACTATCCCCGAAAAGTCTTAACAGATCCTTGCAAGCGGTAGAATCTTGTACAAGAATTGTATGTACCGTTCGCGGTAGCAGCAGCGACGAACTGCCTGTAATTTTACGCACAATGCGTTAAAACAATACTGTGTAGATGTACTACACACCCAGTTCTGAGTCTTCCCGTTTCACTAACGACGAATAGTTTTTACAGCACCTTGCAAGCGGTAGAATCTTGTAAAGGAGTGCACGTCCCGTTCGCGGTAGATGGCGTAGAAGAACTACCTGTGTAACAACAGGCTTAAGAAAATTTCCAACCACCAGTCAGCATTCTATTGGTGGATGGAAGTCACATGGTTATTACATAGTGACAATGCACTTTTCATGCAGTAGAGTGCATTTACTTTGTAACAGCATGCATAGCGGTAATCAGACTACCCGTATCTGAAGCATAACTGCCTACATACTAATATCATACATGAACGTAAACAATAGTCAGAAATGTATAGGGAATGTAGCAATACATATGTCTAAGTTCAGTTAATGTCAACACAACGATAAATACTTCACGCACCGCCCGGGAAACGTTTACCACCCGCGCACATTTCCACAAACACAGTACATAAATAACAAAAATAAATAATGCACAGTTTACTAAACTAAAACCTTATCCTTACTAAATACAATTATAACAACCAAACTTAACCATCTACCAATATAATATGAATGTCCATTGTCTGTGTAATATATGAACTTGCCCCGCCTATCATGATCCTGTGATTCGTTGCAGGATTAACCCCTTCCAGCATAAAAAAAATTTTTTTTTTTTTTTTTTTTTAGTTAACTAAAAAAATAAATTTTTTTTTTTATATTACCAAACAATTTCCTTATCCTGAAATAATAATAATACCCTCGAACTAAAATCAAATAAACATCCTCAATTAATACTAACATTTCCTAACTGTCACTTTGACAGAAGCACCAAATCAAAAGACACGTGGTAACCTTAAAACCAAAACAAATACACATGTTCCTGACATCAGATAACAAAATTTTATGCAGGGTCACAAAGTACACAGACGGCATTCCTTATCTAAACTAGATTACTGTTCATTCACAGAGTCGTCTTACATACAACATTTAAACCTGAACTGACATATTTACATAGCTACACATTCGTACCCCTATATCCTGACATTTATTTCTGAGTTTACGGATCCTTTGTATAATATTTCCTCAATGAGGAAGCATGGAATTTACCAAGCGCACGGAAAAATTCAATGCGGAACATAAACTGGTGAAGTTCAAGACTGGAGAGAGTGTGCTTTTACGAGCATTAAATGTTGGAAGAAGGGAGGACAACACAGCCGCGAAGTTACTGTTAAATCTAGAAAATGTAATTGACCTCTATCTTCATTTTCCAAAGTAAACTGTATTTTGTTATTAATGCCATTCAAGTAGCCTAATTGTGGAGATTGTCAATTTGACGATTTGTGCCTTTATACACCATAAAAGTGTCGTCGACATATCTACCATAGAACACCACATTGTAATTATGTGTAGGGTTTGCAAACAAGAAAGAATTTTCAAAGTAATTTAAGATACCGCTATGCGATATGGTCGAGATAAAACCTAGAGTTCGTCAGTACGGCGCGTGTTGTCTTGCAACGCACACCTAACATTGACGTGCTCGTTTTTTAAAACAAGCTTTATACATAGTTTAGTGCCGTATTGTGTTTTAATGTTTTGACACATGTCATCATTGATGACATACATTAGTTTTATAAAGTTCTGATGATGAGGCAAGTGCCTCGAAACATGTAAACAACGAAATAACAACATCACAGAAAGGCCATAGACGGTGAGTTACAGTATATTTGGTTAGATATTAATTAATGAGTACGATTAAAAACAGCTGAGTTTACCAGCCCTTGCACCAGAACTTTGCTCTTGTTTACTATCAGGAAAACAGTTTAATGTTTATATTATTCGGGAAAATTGAGTCAAGGTTATAATAATCTACACCATGTCTGTATATGTATAAATTGAGGTTAAAATAATACACTTTGATAAGGTAATTCAATAACTGTGGCCGTCTGACGGTATACCAATTGATGGTACAAGAATGTGATTATTTAGTAAATTCATTTGGTGAGCGAATTATAAAGTCTGCTTACCGTATTCGTCTGTAATATCCTCCACAAGTACACCGTCAACATACGTGAGCGTGAACTCGTACAAGTCATTTGATTTGTTTTTTCTGAAACGAAAATATGCTTTTAGTATGTACAAAATAGAAAAAATTTACTAAGTTCTTGTAATTTATAATAAATTACACATTTAGCACCTGCGACAGGAACAGAAGGCATAAACGAACAATAATACATTATAATTAAAACTGTAAACTGTAATGATTTTAACTCAAAACATGGAAGAAAATCTACTACACACATACACGCCCGCACGCGCGAACAAAGGAAAACACATTTACACGTACAATGACTGAAGGAAAATTTCGGAAGAATATGAGGTCTTGCCGTATGTTATATGAAATTGGCCTAAAAGTAAACGATAAATAACTTAAAAATAAGTTACTCAACACAACATCAACACAACGTAAATGGCTGCTTTTAACAGGAATGCATTACTGGCGAATAGCGGCTAAGAGATCCAGGATGAAACAGCGAAACAATCAGACAAATAGATGAAGTGGACAACTAAACAGAAATCAAAATTTGTTATGGAAATAATAGATAAAAAAGCTTAATGTGGATTGACAGCGTCATTGGGCTATACCTGTGTGTAACATTGACATCAGGGCAGGATTATTTATTATTGTAAAAGACTTAATATAAAAACTATGTGTTAAAATTTTATGAGAGTAAATATTGTTGAATAATTGGAGTGCACTTGGAAACTGTGTCAAATGACGTCATGAAACTGGTTCACACAGATCTTCTTATCTCACAGCTGATTCGAACAAAACATTTGATAATTGCCACGCGTCTATGTTTATTTATATTGTACTGACAAATTTGATTTTTCAAATATGTATGTATATTGCAATAGGTGGAATATGCATATAAAGTATTAATTTAATTCTTAGCGTATGATAGCATGTTGCCATAAAAATTTGTTTAAGTAAAGACTGCATGTTGAGACGTTGTATAATAGACAATAAGATACGTGTCAAATTTGTTAGTTTAATTTTACTTTAGACGGTAAACAAAATTGCAACCATATGCATAGGCATATGGTGAGTGCGCGTGTGTGAATATGTATAACTATGTTACGGGATAATAGTAAATAAGATTAAATAACAAAAATTTTGAAAATAAATGATATGAAACCAAAATATGCATAAATAAAAGACCTATCGAATGGTAATATTTGTTCATAAATTAAAGAACTAAATATATGGGTTTTATATGAAGAAAGTTTTAAGATCCTAAAGAAAAGTAATAAAATTAGACAGGTTTTATTTGCAAGTTTATCTATGTCCATAGGCAAACTTTTACAGGAAGAACGCTCGACGTTTCGTCAAGACCTCATTTTAATTGTATTCCTCGTGGGATATAATTCAGTCTTGTTCTGATCTTAATAACGCGTGGTCGTTGCCGCTTGTATATGACGATAGGTCTACCAAAAGTGTACGAGCACAAGACAGAAAGTTTGTGAGTAAATTGAATATCTAATTTCTTACGGAATAGTACAAAATTGTCGGCATAGGTACTGAAAAAACACTTCAAGTTTGCTGGAGTATTGTATAGTTTTATACACATTATAAATCACTACATTAAATATTAATTCACTACAAATTGTAGAAGGACCCAACCTTAAAGCCGAAAAACAGGAGGAGATCGCCGTCTATCCATAAGGAACAACTGTCGCTGCTTACCAGGATCGACATCGTATCGCCCATCGTAAAAGAGAAGTGAAATTATTTGTATAATCTTTATTAACAACAGTCATAAACTTAAAAAAAGAACTCGTATAAATTAAAATTTTATGTAATTAGAATGTATCATTTTCTATATAGGTAACTGGAAATTAATTGATTAGAATATAAGAGATAATTATTTTAAGTTTGTAAAGAAAAGAGTCAACAGAAAGAGTTAATTAATTTTATTTGTTATCAGAAGAAGTTAATTAATTTTATTTGTTAACAGAAACAATAGTGAATTGTTATTACAATTCAAAAACATTAATAAATCGGAAGCATTCTAATATTTGATTACCAACTACTTATTCTATACGACCCATGTACATTGTAATATATATATATATATTGTATGTGCGCGCGCGTGGGTGTGTATAATAAAGGTGTGTATTCTTTTTTTTTACACAGCACTATAGCGAGAAAAATATTGTTACGGGAGTAATAAGTATGGATTATGGGTCTGAGAATTGGACTTTAACGAAAGACCAGGCCAGTCGCATCCACGCGGCTGAAATGAGATTTCTCAGCCGTGTGTCAGGGTATGCTCTCCACGATCATAGAAGAAACACAGATGTAAGGGAGGAACTGAATATCATGGGTATACTCGACAGGATCGCCCAGTATCGGCTGAATTGGTGGGAATATCTTTGCCGAATGGATGACTGCCGCATCCCCAAAAAAACTATGGGACTCTAAGCCGAGGCGACGGAGAGGTGTGGGACGTCCAAGGAAGCGCTGGAGTGACCAGCTCTTATCTTTGCCTGTTTGAGAGCGCAACAAACTATCCTTGGTTTAATCCTTGAAGATGATGTTGATGATGAATAAAAAGTATCGTAAACTGTAAGAGCATACACATTAATCTTAGATAACGCGTTATCCTCAGAAAAATAAACACAGAAGACAACAGAGATTGTACAACACAAATTAAAAGTAAATTAAAACTTACTTCACTTTCTTGTTACTTAATTTACACTTGTTGCGTCCTGTGATAACTACGTCACGGAATTCATAATCCATTTCGAGGAATATATCAGAGTCAGGAACATATATAACTTCCCATTTGCTCTGGCCTGCAAGCTGCAACAAACAAACGTGTATCTTATATTTTTTGTATTTTAATTACGTGCTGTACTTTTTCAGTACACTACAGAACAACTTAACAGATTCTTGGATTTCGTTGTCCATGACGTGTCCGTTACTTAACTAAATATAATTAATTCACTACCGACTCGGAAAAAAAGTTTTTTTACAGGTAAAAACGTAAAAGTTTTACCTTATAGTCTGAACCGGTTTTTCGCTTTTAAAAAGCTTCTTCTAAAGCTGCCGTTGAGAGCACTGTCCGCCTTGTTGTTGCCATATCTACTGTATCCTGTCGGAGCTGGTGTTCCACAAGGAAGCGTCCTTGGACCAACGTTATATCTATTTTTCACGTCAGATCTTCCTACTTGTCCCTACACCCGAACAGCAACGTTTGCCGACGACAAAGCAATACTGGCTAGTCATGCAGATCCTGGCATTGCTGCGAGAATGCCAATGCGAATGCGGATGTGTTTGAACAACGCTTGGATCAAATTCAACGTTGGGCGAAATCATGGCGCGTCCTGATCAATGAAACAAAATCTGTCCATGTCACTTTCACTAAGTGCAGAGGAGCATCACCCCATGTCTCTTTTAATGGCCATTACCTATCACAAGCGGACAATGTTAAATATCTGCGCATTCATTTGGATAAAGGCTTGACATGGAAGACGCATATTTTCAACAAAAGAAAACAACTTGGCCATAAACTCAGCAAATACTATTGGCTGATTGGGCGTAACTCAACTCTGTCCCTTAGCAATAAATTACTACTTTACAAAGCGGCATTCAAACCAATCTGGACCTACGGCATACAGCTGTGGGGGTCGGCATCAACGTCTAATGTAGAGATTCTAGAACGATTCCAGACAAAAGTTCTACGGATTATAACAAATGCACCGTGGTTTATACCAAATAGAGAAATCCTCTGTGACTTAAAAGTGTCATCTGTTAAAGATGAAGTGAGTAAGTGCAGTGAAAAGTATATAAGTAAACTAGAACTACACCCTAATATTCTTGCAATAAATTTGCTAGACAATAGTGAAGACACTCATAGATTAAAGAGATAAAAAATACCAGACCTTCCATCTAGATTTAAGCAACCATAATCTTTGTGACTATTGTTTCGTTTTGTAACTTACTTTTAAGGGATAACTGAGTTTGTTATCACAGGATAACAGCTCCAGATGGTCAACACCTATTTTTTTCATACAACCGATTTGCTATAGTATGTTATTTTTATGTTATACTGATTTCAAATAGTTAAATAAAAAAAATAATTAAATAAATAAAAAAAAATTCTAGCAGAATCCAACGGATACAACAGAATAATAGTCAATAAAATCCTACACAAAACACAAAAACGAACAACATACAAAGACTGAAAGCAACAAATTCATAACACTAACGTACGTCAACAACCAAACTAAAAAAATATCCCACAAATTCAAAAAAGCAGGATACAGAATCGCAAACAAAACTACAAACAAAACAGAACACACACACTATCAAAACACACACACCGGTGATGTACGTTAGTAGGTTAGTTAGTAGAACACGTGACAAAGCACAAAACAAATTCGATCAACCTGGTGTTTACAAACTAAATTGCTCAGATTGCAACAAATTCTACATAGGCCAGACAGGACGTAGCTTCAAACAAAGATACATTGAACACACAAAGGCACTCCACTCCACTACAGAATCCACCTTTGCAAACCACCTCATTGTAGCAAACCACGCATCCAAAAACATCGTCATAACATGGACATTCTACACTTATACACAAAAGGCCGAAAACTAGACACTCGAGAACAATTGGAAATATACAAATACATGAAAACACATAAAAACCACATCCTAAACGAACAGAGACAATTCGTATTATCACACGTATTATTCGAACATATCGCACCCCACACACACACAACATCGATCTTCCAAAAGTCGATACCGTCGCCAACAACAAGACGGATAGTAGTCCCAACGGCAGCCTCTGAAGAAGCTTTTTAAAAGCGAAAACCTGTTAAGGCTATAAGGTAAAACTTTTACGATTTTACCTATAAACAACTTTGTGTTCCGAGTCGGTAGTGAATTAATTATATTTAATTTAACATAGTTTTAATGCAAGCTGTGAATGGCTTTGCATCATGAAAAAACAGACAAGGGATTTTGAACAAACGTTGGTGTGAGTAGTACACATTACTTGCCTAAACCAGGCAGGCCAGACATTACTGCTGTATAGCCTAATTTTCACTAAGCGATAGAGGCCGGTAATCAGATCGAATCCCCCAGTTTCCCGCGACACCAGCTCAACCGCGGCGATTGTCAGTCGTAAACGAAATCACTGTGGAGGGCCTGACACTAAATAACACTCTAGTCACGTTTTTATAAATTGTGACCATACCAGGAAGATATTGCCTCAATTTGACTACTGCTTAATGTAGTCTAATACTGATTGTTATCTATTTCTTTTCCTGTTTGAATTTATATTTCGTATTTATGCCAAACCTCAGATCTTACGCTTCCTAGGTACGGAATTGACTTTTTGCGAATGGAAAAATAACTTAAATGTCATTTCTATAATTTTACTCTCATCCAAAATGCGTAGCATGCCCAATGATCTGATAGATCAACAAATATAGAAAATTTTATACAAAACTTTAATAAGGTCGTTACATTAATGTATGCTAAGAAGCATGAAACTTGACAGATGAGAAACACCTACTTCAAATATTTCAACAAAATTGGGTTTTGTAAAAGATATTTAGAGAACAATAAGGAATGCTGACGGCACTTGGGGGACCCGCAGGAGTCATCAACTCGACCAAATTATAATAGAAGCTTGTGTAGCAAGATGTATAAAATCACTATGCATCACACGGATTGGACGTGTTCCGGAGATGGATGAAAGTAGAATTGAAAAAGGACTTCTGATGGGAAACTTTTGCAATAAAGTAGTAAATGGTAGGTACAGAAAAAGATTGAGGGATGATGTAAAGGAAATTAGAGTACAAAACTGGTGAATAATAGCCAAGGAAAGAGTAGACTGGGGAAGGACGCTTGAGAAGGAGCTGTGACTGCCAATTAAATAAGACGATATATGCTAAAGGTTATGTTAATATAAACGTCATAAGATCAATCTGATGTCAAGCCTCATCTGCCGAGTGGGTGCGTAGCGTAGATTCCATCAGATATGGAATAAAGTTAAGGCTAGTCCCAAGCTGAGGCGACAGCATCAGGAGTATGTTTTGGAATCACTGGTGGGTACTCACACCATCCAGCAAAGGAATATAAGCACTGCTGTCCCAACGCGACTAACTAAGAAAATATTTCATGATTATCACTTAATTAACCATAAAATTACCCATCTGTGTTTTAAGAGAGATCTCATGATTGGGGAAACATCTGCATATATCCCAGGAAGAAAGTATTGTTACGTAATACGGAACGTTCTACAAGTATCTCGGCTATCCCAGCAGAACCCAGCTGTAATGTATGTGTGCGTACATATTGCTGCTACTTTGAGGTGAAAAGCAATTACGTGGCACTTACCACGCGTCAACGGGCGAGGCTATTCCAGACTTCACCGGTTCACGCACATTGTGTTCGAGGACAGACACAACACTGTTTCTAGTGGATTCGAGAGGAGAGCGCCTGTTAGAGCCAATTGTTTAACACGCCATCCAAAAGTGACGTCATTTCAGCGGGGTATAAATATAAGCATCTAGCAACGGGCAGTTCAGTTGAAGAAATGTAAAAGCTGAAAGACTTTTTCAATATTAAATCCTTTACTGCTCCTGCCACGAACATTTTTTACACAAGACTTTAAGGCTATTACATTTTTGTAACGGTGACTCAACACGGAAATGTGTGGGTTGTCCGAAGAACCGTTGAACCGTCCCAGCAATAGTATATCTGATCCCAACCGGAACAAACTCCTTTCGGTTTAATCCTTGTTGAAATGATGGTGAACTCATGATTGGGGAAACGCTCTGAGATGACAAAGGTCAATCAAATGTTCAGTCAAACAGTTGACAAAGCGTATTCAGGAGATTACAGAAATTTGGCACTCAACAGGACGATTTAGTCATATCAATACACGACCATTTAATTGTTTTCGAATGAATTTCAAAAAGAAGAAGTAGAAGAAAGAGGAGGAGTAAGAGGAGATGGAGAAGAAGTAAGAGGAAAAGAAGAAGGAGAGTAAGAAAAAGAAGGAGGTGGAAGGAGGCGAAGGAGGAGGAGGAGGAGGAGAAGAAGGGAAAGAAGGAGAAAATAAATATTTCACTTACTCTCGGGAAATCCAGTGGCACGGTGATGATGTCAAAAGTGTTACATTTTCCTGCAGGAGTAATTGATTTGGCACCACCAAGCAACAGTGCAGCAACTATCAGTCCTATAACATTGTACATGTTGCCAACCTGCGAAACTAAAACGTCAGATTTAATTAATATTAAGTACAAAGTCGTACAAAGAAATTTATATGTTACTTGCGTCGATAAAATATGAACGAGACTTGGGAATCTTTGTTGGATTAATGTATGTTGTCACGTGACAAGCCTTTTTGGCGCCAATCATACAACTCTTCGTTATTGTGGTGTCCCTAAAAAGTGCCGGGTGGCGAAGACACTGTGATGGTTGTTCCGCCCGAGCCGCGCTGAAATATTCTGCGGCTGCACCCGCTACTCCTGGCGTACTGCAGTCCTCCCCTTCTTTCGGCACCGGTTTGTAGAGTCTGCTGCCGGCCCAGCGAAACCCATCGCTGGGGCGGTACAGGAATGCGAAGAATGCAAACAACGTCCGTTCTACTCTTCGGCTGTCCCTTCCGGCTGGCTCCGCGTCGATGTCATCCGATAGGGGAGAGGAGATAAAGTGCATCCGATGGCGTGGCGATGAAGTGCGCCAAAAAATTCTAGCGGCGCTCTTTTTATGCCCTGACCGGGATCTCTGATTGGCTCGCTGCGAACAAGGCAGGTGTCACGCGCCGCTGGTTCCGGAGAGTTCTGGTTTGCCTCGCTGCCGTCACAATGTCACAAAAAATACTAAACTATTTTTCTATATTTCTTCCCCTATCATCTACAGATTGTTTCCATCATACTGACGGGTTTTTTTAATTCCTTCATCATAAAAACTTTTCGGACGTGTTTACACCAATTACACAAAAACCATCAGAGACACTTTTTCTCGCCTAAGTGGCTTTAAAAAAAATAAAAATTACATGGTGATGAATCTTAATTATAGTGGAGATGATCCAACCCTTTTCATTTAAGTTATTCTAATTTTGCTTGCGTTGCGACAACAGTGTGGAGTCTGGCGTTATAGTAAAGAGGCAAGACGCTGCGGATTGGAATTTGCGTCGTTTGGAACGATAAGCCTTGTCCAAGAGTTCAGCGTAGTCGTTATTTGCTAAAATAAAAACATCGAAGTACTTCGGCATCCCATCAGTCAGTTGTGAGAACCTTGCCAGCAGACAAACTAGTTTCTGCCGTCATTGGGTTTCTTTCACCTATCGCACGGCGCGCCATACTCGACCTGTTGGTTTCAGGAGCGGTTTCATCACATATAATAATGCGCATCAAGAGTAAGTCTCTCTTTGCCATATACGGATCTAAAATCTTGCGAGAAATTTTTAGTCTTACAGTCTTCTGATTCTCATTCAGAATTTTTTGCACTCATCTTATAGAGAATTTTCAAAACTAACTTTCTTGTTACCAAAACGAGCGTTGTTCCGGGTATTAGTCGGTGGTCTGATGCCGAATAAAACCAGAGATTTTGGTCTCACCATCGGAGGCCATCTTCTGTGGCAAAAAATGTTTTTGCAGTTTTTCGCCAAATAAACAGTTTTTACTTCAGTACTGTGGTTATTTGGCGAACAGCTGCCAAAACGTTTTTCCACTGAAGGTTACCTCTGATGGTGAGGCAAAAACGTCCGGTTTTACCGCCATCAGACCACCGACTAACAGACGACTAACGCTCGTCCTAATGACACTAAAGCCGGCCGTGAAAGCCTTAGAGCAAAATTAACTGTTCTTTCATCGTTGTCTGGCCATTTCTATAACTCACTCTGGAATTGCTGCACTAATTTTACGAACTAATTTTTCGGCCGTCGTGAACAGGGTCTTCAGCGTGCAAAATGTTGTACGGCGTAACCCTGTTTCACCAATGTCGTGCGTGAGTAACATTACAAACCTTTTCCGACCTTCGCAGAACAACTTACGCCATTGTACACTTGACCATCCGAAATTCTAACTTACCGAGTTTCTGCATGCATCTGCGCAAATTGTTAGGTTTGTCCCCTATTTCATGTAAGTGTGCTTCCTCTAAACCTAACTTTGGAACATTCGTTACATATTTACGCCAAATAAGAATTCTGTATTGCCCGTTTACAGGCTCAGACAAATGTTATCGGAAAACAGCAAAACACTAATGTTAAACAAGTTTTTTAGTTAAATACCGAGTCTCATCATGTATTAGACTCGGGAGCACATTTAAAGGCGAGAGCTGCCAGCTGCGCAGAGGCAAGAGCATAGTATCACGTGATGTGTCAGCCAATAAGAGCCGGTCAATCGTTTCGCTTACTGGCTGTCGCAGTGTTACACTTTGTCTCTCTCTCTCTGCGCAATGAGCTTCCACTTTTCGCCTTTATATGTGCTCGCGAGTATAACTCGACTAAGATAAGTAAAGCTTCGGGTGTCAAGCGATTTGTCACCCCTACCCTGTATTTAGATATTTTTCAATTACTTTTACAAGTATTCTAATTTGAAATAATTGTTTATAAATAATTACAACGAAAACAATATACTTTCTTAATATTAAAAATAGATTATTTTCTTCCTTACCTGCGATGTTTCTATAATCATAAACGTATAACGTTTATACTAATTATTCTACAAAGTGTCTACAAAAGGTGAATTCAAACTTTGGGATATTATCCTA
Source organism: Magicicada septendecula (assembly GCA_034769895.1). Lineage (NCBI taxonomy): Eukaryota > Metazoa > Arthropoda > Insecta > Hemiptera > Cicadidae > Magicicada > Magicicada septendecula. The sequence goes on along the minus strand of CM068369.1, from coordinate 17,755,547 downwards.
TTCATTAGGCTAAAGGAAAAATGTCCTTACACAGATTGTGTAATTTAGAATTTTCTAAATTAATGATTGTTTTTAAAACCAGTAGTGAGTGAAACATATTAAAAATAATTCTTAATAATTACATACCATGAACGTGTCTTAATCTTTTTTTAGCTATAATACATTTTACTATGGTATATGTTGACTGGTATATGTATAAACGTTTTCTGTACCAATTCTAATATGTAATTACTGTATTGATTACTGCTTTTATAATTAATAAAATATACCATTACATTATGAGTAGTTTAAATTGTATTACTGTATAAATTAAGTTCTGTGATAGTATAATTTTCTCGTTGTCTTTAAAGAAAACACATGAAGATGTAAAACAAACTATCTCAATTCTTTCACATATGCAGTGATACATATGTACGCACTCACACACTCACATACACAAACACGTTCACTCAAATAATTGTTCTGTTGTGTTTGTCATTTCTTTTGTATTCATACACAGGTCCTGATGATGACAATAAACACTGTCGAAACATCAACACAAATAAGTTAAAATTTGTGTTATATTTTTGACCGATCCTCATAAACCCTTTACCGAAAAATTCATTGATTCACGGTCACTACGAATTTAAGGGTTATATTAAACATTTTCTAAATAGCACCTTATTGAAAGTTGTTATTTCAAAGTTTAAAAATCAGTGTTTATAACAACAAATATGTTATAAAATAAAACAATAGACCTTTTATTCGTAATTTAATTTTGCCTCGTTTAAGGAAATCGAATAAAAAATAAAGATATATTTCATTTCTTTTTTTGGAAAACGTTTAACGCGAAATGACGGAGACCAGCTGTTTTTTTTTTTTTTTTTTTTTGTATTAACCGAATTGCGAGTTAAACGGACAAAAAGTGAAACTAAATTAGATAAATGAACAAATACTAAATAGTTAACTACTGTAGAGTAAAATTAAGTAATAAAGAATTTTCAGAAAGCACTTATATATAAAGGTTTTATTTATCAACCTGGATAATTTTTCTTTAAATTTAATATACACGCACTGTAATTGGTCTTCACTTAATCTAATGTTTTAGGTTTTTTTGTCCAGTAATGTAGTATGTCTTTTAAAGTCTCAGTAATGACAATATTCAATTATTTTTAAAATAGTCCGTTATTTTGTTTTGCACACAATGCAGCTCTAATATTTTATTTTTAACAAATTGTTTTAATTTGACAATTTTGTCAAACATTTTACCTTTCGAGTCGGTTTCTAAATGTCGACAAACGCGGTATCAGAAACGAAAGCATATCGGTAGCGGTAAGAACTCGTAAAGTTTGACTGTTATTTTCCGTGGCAAGTTCGTCGGTACCCTCACCTCTTGCACTGTTCTGGGCCGTACACGTATGGATTTATTTATTACGCAGCTATTGAAAGCCGGCAACAAAATCATTGTAACAAAATTTTTTGTTTTAACCGTTATTTTGTAGGCAAAACTTCGTGTTAACCGACGAAACTGTAATTCTAAAATACAAGCAACGATCGGGACCTGAGCCATACTTAGTCTTGACCGATATTTTCTGTTAACCGTTTTTGTGTTAAACATTTTCCACTATAAACGAAGTAAATGCATTGCCATATTCTATGCAGTTTTCAGCCAAAATCAAAAATAGAAGAAGATACAAGTTATATCGTGTAGGATAGACTGTTTAAATTTTCTATAAGGTAAAAAAACAGTTTACTTTAAAGTATGTGGCAATATGACATTACAGTGTTTCAGTCCAATTAAATGATAACAGGCGTTGCCTAAATGTTAACAGTAAAACATTACGACTCAAACATTTTGAAGCGTTCACTATATTTTGGCATGTATCATTTACTTTAGATATGAGAAGTACACAAAGAATCGTGCATTATGGTATTTGCTTTTCCTAGTAATTTACAATATTTCCCTTTATTTGTTATCACAGATGACTTTTATAAACGTAACGTGGTGCTCTCACAAGCGCTCCAAACAAACTGCTCTGTCTTAGTCAGTTACACAAACATACACGTGGGTGACACTGTGAAAAACATTTTTAAATTACTAGAGAATACCAAATGCTTTCCAAATGTTTTAGTCTATAATCTTTGTAAAACGAGAGATAATTTTAAAACGTCATCTAGGATGATGTAAACGTATCGCGCACGTGACACAAACGCGCGCTCTCACATACACTCACATCCATGTATGTGTTGCTGTCCCAATTGATAGTTGGAACCACTGTGTATGTGGGTAAGGCTGACCTCGTAACTATCGTAAAAACAAAGCCCTGCAACACAATAACAATAAACGACTTTTTTTTGTCTCTTGTAACATAGATATAACAGTATTATAAGTTATTTTTATTATATATAAAATCAAAGAAGAAATTATAAGGAATAAAATGGTATTCGCATACAGACAATAAAATTTCCTCGATCCTAATAAATTTAATCTGTTAGAACAGTGGGAGTGGGACAGTCTAACATAAACAAATAAAAACAAAGGCTACAGTGACGGGTACAGTAATGATGACAGAAAGTAATGTTTGATAATGACGGGAAAGTAAGCTACAACTAACGCTACTTTTACCACGAACGTCACATGTTACCCCTCAGTGCTGGACAATAAAATGTTAATGGAATTTGTTTCGTAGATTAAAATTTCAAGTGGAGGAGAATGTTAAAACTCTGAAAAATGCAGGCAAGATGATTTACATAACACTTTTTGTTTTTTAAGCTATACAGTAAATACTATGTAAAAATCTAAATACGTTATCACGTCTGTTTTATAACCAAACGTTGCCTGCATAAGCCTCTTGTTAAACGAAACGCATGATCAACCTTTTGTTCTAAACCTTCACTTTGTTCTCTCACTCTTGCCTAAAAGCTAACAAAACGATTACTTAACACAATGAGCCTTAGTAATTTTGAATCTTGTGGGGTACCTGTGTGCTGGTTGGTTGTTGTTATGGCTTCCCATTGGTTTCTTGTTTTTTACATTATTATTATTGTGTGTGATTGTGGTGTATATATTAGTATTTTGTGTATTTTCGATGTTAAGTGCTTTGAAAATTGTATCATCTTCTGTACTGATTTGTATTTGTTCAGGTATTAGTTTGTTTTGGGTTGTATACTTCTAAATTTTCCCAAATGTTTATTATGGTGCCTTTGTGTGGTACATGTTGGTTATGTCTGGGAAATCATGTGCAGTGTTTACTGAACATGAATTCCCAGACATAACTAACATGAGACTAATAAAACACATACCACACAAAGGCACCATAATAAACATTTGGGAAAATTTACAAATATACAAACACAAAACAAACTAATACCTAAGCAAATACAAATCAATACAAAACATGATACAATTTTTAAAGCACTCAACATCGAAAATACACAAAATACTAATATATACACTACAATCGCAAGCAATAATAACAATTTAAAAAACCGAAAACCAATGGGAAGCCATAACAACAGCCAACCAGCACACAGGCACTCCACAAGGTACTCTACAAGATTCAAAATTAGAAAGGCTGATGATGGGAACACTAAGGATCCCGAAACATGTTCAAAATAAGGGAAAAATAATGTCTTGAGGTAAAGTAAATACAAATTTTACATATAATATACACTTCAAAAAATAGACTGTAGCAATAAGTTTTTGAATTAACATAATGAATATACGTAAGTTCTAATAGTAGCAAAATTTTAAAATGCTTTTACCAACATCTCCAACACAGATATACGATTTGATTTAATTATATTTATAAAAAAGATGAAGTGTTCAGCTATACTTGTAAATAAATGTGTGAGTTTTAACCAGATTTGGACGAAAAAATGTACTATTTTCATAATACTATCAAGCCACATAATACTTAATGCAGTTTTTCTATTTATTGTCAGATGACGTTCACTCTAAGTATAGTACGTAATATTTTTAATGTATTTATAATCTGAAAATAATACTCGTATTTACCTACCTTGATGCGTTTCGGTGACACCAACAAAACCGACTGTTCTCCGAGTATCAAGAGTTTTTTTTGAACCGATAAGACAGTTAAGAAAATCTGTATACGTGATTATGTCTGCTGGCGAAGAATGAATGCTATTTCATTCTTGAAATTCTCGTTTTTATGTTCAACATTTGCACCATTATATTGTTGTTATCTTTCCCCTCTGACTTTGATCATAAAACGGAACCAAAGTCGTTAAACGACGAAGCTATTAATAGCGTACTATATGTTTGCACTTTGCACACATTTTTGTATTGTTCTAGTGCAAAAACAAAACATTTTCCAGGAACACGTCTTGTATGTCTACTGCATACGAGTCAGTTTAAACGAACAATTAGTGCTTCTCGCAGTCGAAGATGCGATTCCGTTTGACTGTTTAGTCTCACAAAGGTTTTTAAAAATATATGAACACTTGCTACGTTTCACAGTTTTTATTTAACTCTGACAGCTGATTCAGCTTATTACACTATTTTCATAGAGAATCAAGGAACTAAACAAAGAATGTGAGGGTGTTGAACATGTGTTTCCGGTGTGGTTCGGACATGTGTGGGGTATGATGGAGGGATGGAGAAGCTAGTGGGAAGGTCAAGTGTCTATAAAAACTAAGTGTAATCGGAAGGAAATATAGAAAATTTAACTAAGTTAAAGAACAATTTATAATAAAGGGGAATACACAGATTTCAGTTTGTTCGTTTGTTAAAGTTTTGTTACTTTTGATCCTTTTATAATTTCCTAGAATTTCTAAATAAATCCATTTTTTCATCTTTTTGTATGTTGTGCAGTAGTGTTATGTTTTTGTATATGAAGTGATTGTGTTGTAAGGAACGATCTGTTAAATCTATCAGAGTTTGATCTAAACAGCTGTCAGAGTTTGTGACGTCTCCCTTGTTAAGATATCACAAATGTCGGGAACCAGTTCAATTTGTTACCTGTTAATTGAACTAGCTGCCGTTGTTAGTAAACCTTAATCACTAACAAATTATAACACTTTATTATTCAGGAATTAAGCAAGGATTGTATAAATTTATTCACTCGTTGGGTGTTAGCAAAAACATCTCTTTATTAACACATTTATCTCTGATACTTTACTTTACTTTTAAACTCAGATTCTAAAAATTTCTGCATTAAATATTTTGAAAATTTACTTCTTATTCTTTTTATATCAAAGGCATTCAGCTAGATATTATTTTCAGTACCACGGATCCGGGTTTCAAATTAGTTATGTTTTTATTACAACTTCAACCAAAAACTTTGGTTGTAAATTTTAGAATTAATTTACATCTAAACATCGTAATGTCATTACTATTTCATTACAGTGATTACAAAAATATATATATTAAACTTTAAAGTTCTTTACTGTTCTTTTGTTACTGGTCTTGTTGTTTTACAATGAATTTGTGTTACAAATATTATGTTTTGATATCACCTGAATGTAACATGTGTATGCTGTGGGGTCCATGATGGTCATCTTCAGTCCTCTTCTAGGGTGTGATCCACGGTTCCTCTTGATGTTCCATGAGGCTGATTGTTTCTGGTAGTCTCTTCCTAGACAATTAGATTTTGGTACTAGAAGTTCATCCGGTCGCTGTTTGTGTTTTCTTCTTTTGGAGTCGGTTGATTACATTTTACTTTTAGTTACAGTTCTTATTTTGTCAGCACTAAAATCTGGTAAGTAACATTTCTCACCACTTACAGTTTGCTAAGAGATGTGTCGGCCAAGTTTCTTTTTTTTTATTATTCTTTACATATTTCTTCACGCACTACATTATAATTTTGTTTATATTATTATTATTATACTACATAGGTCAACTCGAACTCATTATAAACTTGATTAAATATTGTTTAACGGTATACACCTATGTGTATGTTCACAACACAGCAGCTAAATCCTTACATCTCGGTGTCTATCGGGCGAATGCAAGCAATGTTTAGCGGCAAGGGGTCAGTAGCTGGTGCGGTTTTACGCACTGAGAAAGATATATTAATTATTTACTAATTAAGTCGTAATACATTATTCTACCTTTTGGTTACGAATTAGGAATTTCTTTATCTATTTAGTACGTATTTTATTTAATTAAAGTAATTATTATTATTAGCTAAATAACACCGTTCTTAACGTGTTGGTACGGGACAATTTGCACGTTGTGGCATGAATCTAGGCATAGGTAAGGGGTGGATAATACTCTTACTTATATTGAAAGCAATTTTTATTTGTGCGATTTAAACCTTTCTTTTTAAATCGTCACAACCTTTGTAAAAATATGATTTTACACAAGAATAGATATTATTTTTATTTATTTACATTAACTTTTGAAAGTTATATAATGTCAGCTATTTTATCTGTGTTAGCAGTCTTCATACAAACTTTGTCGTATTTTGTTGCTTCTCTGCTATGTGCAATTTTCCTATGTACAACCTAGTAGTAAGGTTGTAGTAAGAACTTGATAAGGGTTGCGAAACCGAAAGGCCTCGTTCGAGGGAAAATTGTACATAGCAGAGAAGCAACAAAATACGACAAAGTTTTATAATGCACTGTTGTCATCAGAATTATGTAATAAATCGGTATGTAAATACATTAAAAGTAATTGTTTGAAATAAATTTTTTTTATACTTGTAATAAATATATTAAAAAATATTATTATATTGTGGAAAATACAAAAATTATTTTCAAATTAATTTCTTTAACGATTTACGGTATAATAATTCTGACGACGACAGTACATTGTAAACCTGTCAAACCTTTGATGCAAAAAAAATAAAATAAAATATATTCTTGTGTCAAAAATATAAAAAAATTATAATTATTTTTTATTATATATAAATATACCCTAATATTGTATAGTAAACAAAAGATTAATAAACAAAAGATTAATAAATATTATAATATTACATATTAAATTATATTACATTATATTATATGCTAAATATTGTTACGACGGGCTCACTGATCGTCGTATGGTACAGAGGAAAACAAAATACAAGACACCAATGAAAACAATAATCACCAGCCTTAATTAATCACAAATACAGTTTATAATCAATTTGTACAATAATCCGAGCAAAATTTGTTAACACGCAATAATATATCAGAGTCCCGCAAATTTTAAAACAATAACACTTCGCCACAATACTTAGAACCTTACTTGAATAAATCGCGACTTAAACTTTCCACTAAGCGGCGGCTGTAGTGGCTTAAATAGGCTTAAATAAGTAGCACAAGTGTTCCAGAATAATCCATAATAAGTGTCAACACTACTCAAAAACAGTAAAGCGTAATTGATTGCGGCGGCCTTGTACAAAATGCTTGACCGGTGAAGTCTGGAACAGCCACTATTGTTGACGTATGTTAAGTGTCACGTAATTGTCTTTCTTCTCAAAGTAACAATATGTACGCACACAACAATTACAGCTGGGATCTGCTGGTATGGCCGAGAAACATGTAAATCGTTCTGTAAAGCCGTAACAACATTAATAAAAATGATTTGTTTTGAATATGGTGGCACTGGCAAAGCCCAAACGTTTCCGTACGTAGGAGAGACCCTGACCCCGTATATCCGTAAACGTTTTTGGTGGATGTGTGTTACCACTAACTACACACAGAACGTCTAGACGCATGGGTTACTCTAAATATGTGTGATACTGTGCTGGACGTGAAAAGAGAATGACTCGTCGGGTTTTTCTAAAAGTTAAGCGCCCGTTGACTTGCGATAATACAAATTCCTCCATACATAAATTGATAGAGTAATTATTTGTTAATTCCTCTAATGTACAAATAAATCCGCAGTGATAAAATCCCATCTACATAAGGGGACGAAAAAATCACGATGAAACAACAATTATTGCATTTGCAAAGTGTGTTCTACAGACGATAAATGTCGCCAAAACAGGTAAATATTTTGTGATGCTGTGAAGCTGACGCCGAGCCGGTCAGAACTATAGTTGATAAGTTCTATAGTGATTAATCAGTCTTCGACAGGTTTGAAATTCCAGAACTATATAACGCTAAGCATCGTGAACCACACTCACATTTGCGATCAGATTGTCCCCGAATGAGCGTACGTTCTGTCGGCTATATTGTTACTATGATTATACATGTACACTTATAGAAGAAGCATATATTTAAAAAATTTTTAAATGCTTTTTTTAAATAAACGAAATGTTAAAATGCACACTCACACGGTCACACATTGCAACTTGCTATTAATGTATACAAATAATTCTTTCTATGGACCTTTTGGAGGTCGGGAAGACGACAGTAAAACAAAGATTTTTTTTTATGAAACAAATGTCCTACTTAAAAATTTGCATTCCATAAATTAATTAAAGTTTACTCAACCTTTTACCATTTATTACCTGGTACTTGCAAACCACAAGAGAAGCATCCATCGTAGAGCTGCTGGAGGGAGAAAGTAACGAATGAGGAAGTCTTTAGAAGAGCTCAGGAGGAGGAGAACTTTCTGCGAAATTTAAGAGGCAGGAGAGCTAAGTTTATAGGGCATATACTACGACACAATGGGTTGGTTAAGAGAATAATAGAAGGAACAATTGAAGGGAAGAATCACAGAGGTCGACCCCGTTTAGACTACATGAAACAGCTTATGATCGATATGAACAGCACATCATATTTTAAGTCGAAAATAAATGCAGAGAAGCATAAGCATGAAAAATGGCGAGCTGCTACCAACCAGCCTATGAGCTGCTAACCTAGAAGGGAAAGAGACTTGGAAACAAATATGGACACACACACACACACACACACACACACACAAACACAACTATAACCACAGCACAACATACTACTATATTCTCAAGATGCTTCCAATAATGCTGATTCTGGTAGCGATGTGTATACAATCGTTAGACCTATTATTTACATCGGAGAAACGACAATATTGTAGTATAAAATTCCGGAACCAGCTGTAAAAAACTGCAGGAAATGTATGAGTGTGATAAATTAGTTACAACATTGTATTTATAATTAACAAGAACAGCGCCCGCGATAAAGAGGTTACAGATCTTATGCTTGCAAAGCCAAGGTTATATTTTATGTCGATGCTGCGTGACAGTGCCTATCACGACGACTCATAAATAAATGCGAATACAGTAAATCATTCCGTTAAATGTGATAAGGAAACACTTCTGTTGTAAGATCACACGACGCTACGTGCCGTGATGCAATTTTTGTTTCAAACTAAGAAACGTCATAAAATACAATATAATTATATTTATAACATGTGTTCAATGACGTAAGCGTAAAGCTCATACTGACATAAAAAATGTTGTGTAATTAATTATTATGCAATTATTATTATGTATAAGTTGTTGACAAAATTCCTTAGTTACAGACATTTGTCGTTTAAATGTCGGTGATATTAGAAAAGGAGTTTCTACTTTTAAAATTGTAGACTAAACGTAGCTGTATCTATATAAAAAAACAAACCGAACAATATTAGTAGGGAAACTTGAAGAAAAGCGTAGTATTGTTTTTGAACTGCTGGGCACTTGCGACGTTTTGTGTTGCCGGTTCAGACATTGGCAATGTTTTACTGCGTGCGGTCATTGACCTCGTAGTAGTTGTTACTGTACAAACTATGGAGGGGGAACACACTCGTCCGTCCAATGTGTTGCTGCTGTATAAACCGATAAAACGCTTAGTTATCAGCTATGTTTGTTTTCGGAACTGACGTGCAGCAGTTACTGCGTAAATACCTACTTGTGTTTTGTTCGTTTAGTCATGTGTTTCTCTGTTTGTCTTAATTACTTTTAATTCCATTATTTGTGTTTTGATTTATTCTCTGTAAGTATAATGAGAGTCAGATCTTGTTGAACCGGGACCCTCTACGTCTCTCAGAGAATGATAGAAAATGTTCTAAAAAGAACTCTTGGTACAAGAAAAAATTCGAATTAACTTGTAGGCTTATCACAACCGGAAACAGGTGTTATGTACTCACACCATCCCACTGTAACAGAGATATCCGTTGAGAGATCCTACAACTATTTTTAACAGCTATTTTGTTGCGTTATACAGGCTATCTATACTTCTGATAAGATGTTGTGGGTATCTGTGACTGATCATGAAGTATGACAAGTCTGGTTCCACCTCTTTTATAGTCTTTCGTATACTTTAGGCGACCGCCGCCAGAGGTTTGGGGTGAAAACCCTGTGTACAAGAGGAGGAAGGCCTGCTGTATCGCAGTGTGGCGGTGACTCACTGCCTCGTCGTGGCAACGGGGCGAACCGTCATGTCGGCTGGATTGGGCCCGATGTCAGCCGAGCCAAGGTGTGTGTCCCGCAAACGCAAACTAGGTTTGCTGACCCGCTTCCGGCGAGTAGCTGCGTTATCAGTGCTGTCACGGAGCGCAGAATCCGAGCTGATGATCGGTACAAAGATTACGTGCAGCGACCGGTAGTGCGACTCGGAGGCCTCATTTATAGTTCCAGGTGGCGGGCGACAGGTGGCATGTAGTAGGTGACGGGTGACGTCACCCGCAGCTGTGGTACGTTGTTGACAATGGGTTTGTTTATAATTCTGCTAAGTGACGTGTGACTCCTTGGTGACGCTACTTCACACCACCTGTCGCTGTAGTTTGTCACAGATACAGGCGACGTCTTCCGCGCTTTTTGGCATTTGAATGTTTTCTCTCGTGACGAAATAATGTCAAAATAACGTCGTGGAGACAAGGCCTGCAATTTGCAATGATGCAGATCCGAATCACAAAAACATGGATGTGGAGGAGAAAAGTTGGAAGGAGATAGAACAGTTGATGAATAAAGGTGAATAAATTTTGTTTACTAAAATTAATAAAGGTAGAATCATTATTACATGGAACATACTCGAGATACACAATTTTACGAACAGTCTGTACTTATGAAAATATTTTTAATAAACAGGTTTTGTAGCTGTAAGCAAATATCCGTAATATCACGGAGTTAGGTGAGCTTACCCTATATAATTATTATCTACAAATTATTCGATTCACCGCTGTCTGATAAATGTTTGTAATACATGAAAAATCACTTGTTTATTTATGTACGACATTTGTTTAAGAAAATAAAATATATATTACGCGAAAAGGTATTGGTTGTTTTATTGCTGACTACAAGAACTAAGAAATCTACCATTCTTATTTAATTTATTACTTAATTGTTATATAAGTTATTTTAATTTAGCTTAGAGTTACGTAAAGATTTTCAGGAGGAGTAACTGGTAATTTACAAGTTCTCTTCCGCCTCAGTTTTCCTTCCACCTTTGCCAAAATGAAGTCGAAAGTATGAGTAGACATTCTCATCTGTTGGAAAAACGTGTTTGGTGTTGTCTCAAGTCAAAATACAGATTGCGGAAATTCACGCAACTCGTTGACCGGATGAACACAATATTTGCTCCACCTATCTTCCACTTCATTATCATCTTCTAGCATGAGAAGCATTTGACGTGTTCCAAACGACATCTCTTGTGTAGTGGTTTGACCGTAGCCTCAGGTATAAATCCTAGACAACCTGATGCCTACCTCTTTATAACCTGCTTTTCGCCACCCGTCGCCTGTCTCCTGGAAGTATAAATAAGGCCCGAGTGCTGTCTGTGCAACCGACACACACACACACACATACACACCTGTCTGTGAAAGTAGCTTAGGTGTATTTATATATATATATCTTGCTGATATCTGCCAAGAAGAGATTGCTGGAGGATCGTTGACGGCGGGACTGGTAGCATCATGCCGTGAGGTGAAATGATGGCGATCATCACCATCATCTGCAAGGATCAAACCAACGATGGGTAGTTCCGGTCTCAAACAGTCAAAGAGTCTAGAGCTGGTCACTCCAGCGCTTCCTCGGACGTCCCACACCTCTCCGTCACCTCGGCTTCTAGTTCCATAGATGTCTGGAGATACGGCAGTCATCCGTTCGGCAAAAATATTCCCACCAATTCAGCCGATACTGGTCAGTTCGGTCGAGTATACTTATAATATTCAGTTCCCGCCGTATATCTGTGTTCCTTATACGATCATGGAGAGTATACCCTGCCACATGACTAGGAAATCTCATTTCAGCAGCTTGGATACGACTGGGCAGGCCTTTTTTAAAGTCGAATTCTCAGACCCATAATGAAATTTGGGAAGGGCTATCACCTTGTAGAATTTTAGGCGTGTTTCTTTGCTGACTTAAGAGTCCACCTGATTGCCCCTAATGACGGATGACCTTCCATTGATCGTCGACGTACGTTGAGGGAGGCAACAAGAAGTCACCATATTAAAGATCCTTAGAGATTTCTCAACAGGGAAAACTGGTCTCTTTAGTCTGCCAGTTTATGGGAGAAACCCAGACATAAAATCGGGCTGGACGTTAAGCCTGAAAGTGGCAACCCCACCAAACGTCTTACCTTGCGATATGCTGGTAACACATCGAGGGGACATATTTATTACTAAATTGCTTCAAATAAGGTGAAAATAATAATGATAAAGAAATTATAATATGCAGCATTAATAATAAATTGTCTTTTATATAGAGCAAATGTGTGTCTGGTTGTTTACTGACGCTGCAATAAAGTATTTCTCTGCTTTGTGGAACCGAAAGCGGGGATTTATAGGAGTCAAGTGGGAATCACCTTGTGTGTGATCGATGCAAAGCGTTCCCCGTGCTGACAGGCGGGATTGGTTCCCATTTACAAAGATTTACCGTAATCCAACCGCACGTTGGAATATGCTCGCCTTGCAGCGTCCTCGTTTCCAATAAATATATTACGTATTTCCCCCAGCATTTCTATTGATCTTTATTCTCACACAGTCCTGCTGCAGGTAATTACTCAATCCTGTACTGAATATTTACGGCTGCATTGTAGAACAATTTTCTTCGTCTCTTGTAAGCTACAGATTGCGGCACTTCATTCTTCCTACATGTAGACCTATTAATTCTATTTTAAGTTCTAAAGCCAGTGTGGTCTTACGGAATTCAGCTGTAGGGCTGTACAAAGAAAACAAATTTAGAAAATATACAAACCTTTCTGAACAAAGTAAATGGCCCTTGGTATATAAGGAACGACAACCTATATATAGACCATATATATGTATATATATATATATATATATTACATTTAATATTTATAATTAAATTTACCTCAAGATGTTATTTTCCCTTATTTGGAACATGTTTCGGGTAACATCTTGTACCCATCCTCAGCCTTCCGGTTTTTTTGTCTGGTGAAGTACATATGTGTTGTTGGTTGAATATTATTATTGTGGCTTCCTGTTGGCTTCTGGTATTTCAAATTGGTTTTATTGTACATTCACAGAAGAAAAAAAAAACATAACAAAATCAACTATTTAGACATAACCACCACAAGATACAACAACCACATACAATATGCAATATATAGAAAACCAACTTCCACTAACATCATTATACCTAACCATTCTGACCACCCACCACAACATAAAATGGCAGCATTTTATTCGCTATTTAACAGAATGTACAAAATTCCCCTAAACAAACAAGAAACTGACAAAGAAAGAAATATAATATACCAAATTGGTATACAATAAAAATACTGTGAACAAAATAGAAAATAAAATCAAATATAAAATAAAAACTGAACAATTAAGAATTAATCAAACTGAACAACACATAAATAATAACAACAACAAAGAATGGGCTACATTCACACACATAAATAATAAAATGACAAAACTAACAAAACTATTTAAAAACACAGATATAAAAATAGCATACAAAACTAATAAAAATAAATTACAAAATCTAAATAGCTCACATAACAAAGATAATACAACAACTAACGGCATATACAAAATTGAATGCCAAGATTGCAATAAATGTTACATATGACAAACAAAAAAACAGCTGAAAAAACGTTATTTTGAACACCTAAACGCATACAAAAAACCAGAAATATATAAATCCAATGTAGCCACACATGCAATAAACACAGTACATGAATTCCCAGACATAACCAATGTAACACTAATAAAACATAATTGGAAAAATTTACAAATATACAAACATAAACCAGAAAACAAACACAACTACCAAAAACCAGAAAACCTGAACAAATACAAATCAGTACAAAACATGAGAAAATATTCAAAGCACTCAACATTGAATATACACAAAAAACTAACACATACACCACAATCACACACAATAAAACCAATTTGAAATACCAGAAGCCAACAGGAAGCCACAATAATAATAGTCAACCAACAACACATATGTACTTCACCAGACAAAAAAACCGGAAGGCTGAGGATGGGTACAAGATGGTACCCCAAACATGTTCCAAATAAAGAGAAATAACATCTTGAGGTAAATTTAATTATAAATATTAAATGTATTATATACATCAAGAAACGGGCTGTAGCAGAAAGTGAATAAATATATATATATATATATATATATATATATGAATGTAGATTATGTCAGCGTAATAATAGCTGTGCTAAATAGCAATAACTGGAGAATAAACTTCAAATGGCGCATGTAGGAGTTTATGGTAACAAACTGACAGACCAGCTAGCAAAAGCAGCAGCTCGGATTAATGAAATGGCAATCTCTTTTGGCAAAGTACCTAAAGTGCAGTGATTCAAGAATTAACCGAAGGAACTACACATAAGGGGGGGGGGGAAACGAATGGAAGGAAACAACGAAAGCTACAGTAGCTAAAATGTTCTTCCATAATATCAAAGACAGATTACAAACAAAACTCAAAATGACTCCCAACGTCACGGTAATAGTGACTGGCCACGGAAAAACGAAATCAACGTTTATTATTTTCACGGCTTCAAGATATTAAACGACCCAATGTGACAGTGCAATGCAGAAGAACAAACAGTGGATCACATCATATATGAGTGTGAGATGTTAAAAAATCAGAGACAAAATTTAATCAGTAGTGTAAAGAAATCAGGAAATTGGCCACCTACAAAAGAAAATGTTATAAACAAACATCTAATTCAAAATTGGTGCAATTGAAATCTAATAAGTTATTTTATTGTAAATAATCATATATTCACACAAAAGTATTGCGAAATATGTTATGTAATAGGTATTTGTAATTACTTTATGTAAGTATATAAAACCACTATTATTCACATAAGGAAAATCTTAGCATGTATTATTCGCAATTGTACTGGAGCATGCTGTAAAATAAAATTATTTAAAAAATCTACTTATTATACACATATACAATATACACTAAATACATATACATATAATTCATACACACACAGACAAACAAAACATAATAACAGATTTTACATTCTGCGTAATATACGTATGTAAACCTATACATTATTTTGATGATATTCGACAACAAAGTTCATCGAAATTTACTTAAGCGAAAAACGTAAAACAAAGTTATAATAAAATGTATTTACTTATATGAAAGAAAATCAAGTACATATTGCACAATGTGTGTGTGTGTGTGTGTGTGTGTGTGTGTGTGTGTGTGTGTGTGTGTGTGTGTGTGTGTGCAAACTACACTACTTTTTCTTTAGTAAATGCTTTAGATAAAATTTGCTTTAAGGTCCTCGTAACCGGCAAATCGACCCAAAAGTCGATTTTTGGTATTTTGTCTTAAAAATTCCTCCTCAATATTTTCTGAGTAATTTGATACCAAATTTATGTGAATACGTATAATAATAATTTTTATATGATTTTTTTAAGGAATAGTTATCGTAAGACAAGTTCTGTCATAAGTGCTGATACTATTAACATCTTTTACTCTCCTAAAACAAATCGCAGAGACATGCGGTTTTTACCATTAGAAAGAGATTTGTTGTGTTTACAAAGAAAAAATTTTGTATTAATACAAATGATTGCAAGCCAATATTTACTGATCTGACTTATCCTAATTTGTTAAAAAAATATCTTCATGGTAGTGCACACAATGCAAACAATTTGCTAAATTATTTGATTAAAATCGATTGCCAAAAAATAAATTTATTGGACTGGATACTTTGGTTGTGGGTGTACATGATGCTATGTTGATCTTCAATGAAGGTAATATAAGCAAGTGTCAAGTCTCACAAAAATTAGGGATCAAACTAGGATGAAATATGGTTAAGATAATGAGAAAAATTGACTTGCAAAGAATACTTGTGGCAGAGACAGCAGTACATGAATTGATGGAAAAGGTTGGAGAGTCAACTAGAAATGTGAAGAAAAATCTAGAGGACCAAATGGACCTAACTGAAGACCGCGACTATAAAGCTGGGCTATTTTAAATCAAGTAAAATAATAAAAATATGTTTTAAAATTTTAATCTCGTTTTTCTCAAAATCTACTTGTTATAGATAAATGACACATTATTTCAGAAACCAAGTAAACTATCAAGCTAAAATTTTTGTGACTATTGGGATAGTGGAGATTTAACTACACTACTAGAACTATGTAGTTAGACTGAAAAATAAAACGTAAAAAAATATTAAGTATGGTTTTGTATGCAAAATTTACAGAAAAACATAAAAAATTATTAAAAAAAACAAGAAATTGTGGTATCTTTATAATTGTAGTAGCTTTTGAAGAGTATAATATGCTATCCTGATTTGCTAAAATTTCAGACTTCTATCTTTTACAGATTCTGAGATAATGGGTCTCAAAATTGATGAATTTAACATGGTAAGCATAGCCGGTTACAAGTGCTTTTAAAATCGGTATATAATTATAATTTTACCTTCTAATAATCATATTAAAGATGTAAAAGAATGCAAATTTCATGTTTCACCCATGAAAGTAAACAAAATTGAGTAATAATGTAAAGCACAAGTTAATGATGTACTCTATTATGTTATTATTATTATTGTTGTTGTTGTTATTGTTGTTGTTGTTAATTACGTTATTATGGTAATTTTTGTTTAGTTTTACTATGTTTCACATTCAGCTTCGCTACATTTTAAATTTGTTTATAATGATAGATTTCTTTATATAAAGAGTATAGTAATTAACGTAAATTTTACCTTTCAAAATTAGCCTGAAGTTGAAAAGAAGTTATACCTACTCAACAGCAAAATATATAATTTTCAAAATGGAACGTAATTATCGGTTACACCAAAAAGTAAAACGTTCTGAAAGCGAACGACCTGACACAACAACTAAATGAAAACTACTTGAACAATCTGTGACTAAACGAGAGTTGTGCGCTTGTAAATATAGCAGAATCTCGATGCACTCTGCACTTTGGCTAAAGCTCTAATACGGTGAAGAAATGTACACTTTCTTATTATTATCACTTTAGACGATTCGTCGCTTCACTAGTTAGTTATTTTATTTTGTTTTCCAAATACCCTGTCTCCAAACACAACGCTATGTCATCTGTCACGTATGACATGCAACGGTGATGACACATGAATAATTAACAACTAACTGTATAACAAAATACACACGCACACAGGTTGTTGTAATTGTCAAATGTTTGTAACGTTATTTTTATTACCTACAAGTGATAATACACTTCAATTACAGTTGAGAGTACAGAAATTGCCAAGTGTATTGTTGTCAATTGTTAACAGACACAGGTGTTACACTGTAAAGCAGACGAGCAGATGTTTTCTACATAAAAATTCTTCTTCTTCTTCTCCTCTTCAAGGATTAGGTTACATAAACCTAAATTTTTACAATTTATAGTACAAATGAAGATGCTTAGATGAAAAATGTTATTAGTAGCACTCGCCATCCAACTAGTGATTATCCAACGCCATCTTAAAGTCTTGTATGTAAATGACTAAATTAATGTCAACGAATATTTTTAAGCACTAATAATTAAATTCCTAAACATTTTTAAGCAAACTAAGTTTTATGTATTAAAGACTATACTCTTAAATTCTGACCCCAAAGACAAACTATTACTGCATTTATATATGAAACATTTAACTTCTCCTTTTTTCTTCTTCTTCTTCCCCTCTTCAAGGATTAGGTTGCATAAACCTATTCCGGCACCCATCTCATCCTGGACCGACCCATGTGTCTTCGACCAATGGGCTTTACAGTTCAGTGCCGCTTTCGACAATCGATCCTCTGTCATCCTTTGCAGATGATCCCACCATTGTCTTCTGTAAATTGAAATAATTTCATTTATGTTTGTTACTTCGAGTTCTGTTCTGCTATCCTCATTCCTTATTCTATCTTGCAATTTATAATTCAAAGTATTTTGAATTTCATCACTTTGAATCTTGCCGCTTTCCTTTTTTGTCATGACCCAAGCCTAACTCGCATAAATCAACGTGGTTATATGCAATTGTCTTATAAAATTGAATCCCTCTGTTGAGTCTTGTTTTATTTATAAGATTTATATGTTCTACAAATATGTTACTACAAATATTCCTAAATTTATTTATCATATCTCTTATATCATATTCAGATTCATAGCTTACTACACATACGAGGTATTTGAAACAGCTCACTTGTTCTAAAATGCTGTTGTTTATAACTATCTCAGTCCTCACTGGATATTTAGCTTTAAAGGCCATCATTTTGGTCTTTCTAACTGAAATTGTCAGTGAGTACTCTTATGCCACTTCTTATAATTGAAACATGGCTCTTTGTAAATCATCCTCATTTTCTTAAATAAGAACCATGTCATCCGCATATAACAGGGAGCCCATACAAATTGATTTGTTAAGCTGTATTCCCAAAGTCACTCTGGATTTACATGCTCTCAACATGTCGTCAATGTATATATTAAACCAGGTTGGGGAACCACAGCATCTCTGCCTAACTCCATTACGTATTGGCATGTGAATGGTAACTCAAGTCCTTTTTATCTAAACAGGCAACTCTGGAGAGATCAAAAGCCAGATAAGATTAGATACCAGACTTTTGATGTTTCACCATGCTATTACGGTAACAAGGTACAGATTTTTGTTAAGCTAACAGAAGAGAGAATTGTGATAAACACATGGAACCTTTGGTTGCATTATCAGACACACAAATAAGTGACAACACCTGACAGAATACATAAATGTCGCTACAAATTTAATAACATTTCGGGGTAGGTCAATTTATGGCTTAGTACTTCCTGGTAAGTACTCAGTGAGAACTTTGATTTATAACATTAAAACACTACCAATGGTGTTTACAATATTTTGATGATAATAAGTACTGGTAATTCACGGTACTTATAGTTGAGTATAAGTAAATGAAGTAACTGATTTTTTACGTTTCAAGAGTTATTTTAAAATAAAAAGATTGTAAAAAGTGCTGTAGTAGCTAATCGTCAACAAATATTCTTCAAAGAAGAACGGGTCATTTCAATAATTTTTACTTCACTTTCGAAACCATAATAACGAATAGGCCGAGCCTAGCAAACACTCGACAGGTTACAACAAAGTGTACACTAAAAAAAAGTCTTTCCCCACCTTCATTTTTTGCCCTTCCTGATTTAGGCAATCTTGCCAGTTCTGGCTTTGCTATCTGGTCCTCCGTCTTCCCACGTTTCTTCTACCTGTCGAGTGACAATGCGAGGTCATCTTTGGTATCCTTTCTTTCTCAATTTCTTTGTATATTTCTGCCTGTAATGCAATCGGTTGGATGTTTAATTCCTGTCTAAGTGTTGCATTTCGTAATTGCGCATCAAATTTCTCTTCACACACGCTTCAACTGACCTTAAAAAACATTATATCTGATGACTCCGTCTGTTTAAGATGTCTTTTCCTAAGTACCCAATATTCTACATTCTGAGCCACACAACAGTGTGGGTTTCTGTCATCACTCGTGTCTTTTAACATTTTATTTTTCAGAGTCGCATTATTGGTACTCCAAATAAGTGGTCAGTTCTGTAATAGTTCTGTTGGTTTTGTTAATGTCCATAAATTGTTACTGTACATAAATTAGGACTTGCCCGTCTCACAAAATATGTGAAATTTTTTTTTCTTTTATCGGCCATCTGAGGACATCTGCCAATTTCAATTCTTTATTCACTGATCTTTTCTTTTCTCTAATATTCTTTCATCTTTTCACTATGTCTCTTCTTCCTGTCTTCAGTCCACTTTGAACATGCGTTTTCCTCTCTCCTACCCTGGACTCCTTCCATTTTCAACATTTTTCCCAGAAAAATTTTCTATCAATTGCTTCTTCTGCGTTTATATTATTGTTTTCTAAATGCTTTTTGACTTCTTTTATCCAACTTGATGTTTACTTCTTTCCCCACAGATGTTTAAAGATCTGTTTTGTTAACCTTTCTTGTCGTCCATTTTATATAAATGTTCAAAAAATAATAGTCTTCTTTTTCTCACGGTTTCTTTTATATTTTCTATACTTTTATATATTTCATCATTACTGGTTAGTTTCCAACCTTCAAACGATTTTGTGGGCCTAAATTCCTAATCTTTCCAATATTTATATTTTTTCTAAATTATAACTCAATGCTAGACATTCTCTAGGCATTCTGGCCTCACTACTGTACCGTAATGTCAATTTTCGCATTTGTAGATATGCACTTTTTATTGCAAATATCTTTAGTTATTCCACATTTTCTTTCCATTTTATGAATCCTTTCTTCTATAGCAGATCCTTCTAAACCATTTTCTTGAATTATTTTCTCTAGATACTTACATTTTCTAATCCTCTGTATCATCTGGAAATTTATTAATTAAAATTTTGATTTTTTTACAGGATAAAGCAATGCCTTTTATTATTTCTATACCATGATAATTATCACGACAAAAAGACGTTTAATTACTTTTGTATAACGTAAATGAGAAGTATGATATGTCTGGGGAAAGAATTTCCGGAAAGATAGAAGCATTAACAACAGCAATTAGATAGGCATTTGTTACTGTTTTTATTTGAACTATTTTTTGTACAGCAGTGAAACATGAACCATCAGAAGGAAACAAAAAATACAGGTAACTAGAAAGCTTCAATATATAATTATGGTAAAGTGATTACCATGAATGGGACTGATAAACGGCGGATTGACGAGAACAGGAGAGCAAGAAAAACAGCTGAATGAAGTAAAAAAAAGACAATATCTTGGTTGAGGGGAAGCCTACATTGCGCAGAGACTGTCTGCAGCTAAGGGTTATAAAAGGAAAGTGAAGGAGAGACAGGATGGGGAATAAGAAATGTTGCAGTCTGTATGAGAAATAGAGATGATCGTGATAGTCTACTCAGCGGGGAATAGACGATCACCTGACGTTCGAACCATTAGTTACGATAGGAGCCATCCTACGCAGTTCCCCAGATCTTGCTCAAAAACCAAATCGCCGTTTTCAACATAACCACAGCTTTGCAGCCCGTCCCGGTGTCTGCTTCTTCTTGCTCCCCCTCGACCTGTCCTCGGTGAGGTCACCTCCTTCCTCGAAGAATTTGAACTCGTGGAATCGCTTGCATTTCGTTTCCATTCGTGAACGCCGACTCCGCAGAAAAATACCTTCTGCTTCGGAAACTGCGTCTGCGAAGGACTTCTAGAAAAATATGCGTCCGCCGAATTAATTCCTATAAAGCATGATCTAGTCACCGTGACGCGGAATCCCGGTGGTCTTCTGTTCCGTCTCGAGGCCGGCCTCAACCGGTTATTTACGAGGTTTTCGTTACACGGTGGTCTACCGATTGTGTTTACAATAGTACGACGTTTCGTTGTATTGTTATCGTCGTGTTTTTACAAATACAAATAATAGACGACGGCCTAACAACGCGGCAAATAATATTTCCAAGGTAGAAAACCTTCAGAAACCCGAGAAACTGTACACAGATTGAGACAGATTGCACAAGACTAAGAAAAACAGAGAGAATCCAGTTGAAACGTGTTATATGTGCTCGTTTTTAACGTGGGTAAATATCATCAAATGATAATGGTTTACACAATCGAGTACTGCAAGCGGTTTAATAAAGTAAGCCGTATTAATTTTACGAACGTAATATCATAGATACGGTACGTAACTATGTCACAGGATTAATGACAAAGTCGATGTAATACTGTCTACGTGACAGGCAGTTGCACGCGTGCGATTTGCGCTAGATCAATATCACAGCTGTAAAGCAGGTTACATCATCTCACACGATATATTACTAGTTCAGGCGCTGCAAATACGTAATCATCACTCCACGGACTAGCTTCAGACCTGTTTCAGAATCCACTTCCTCCTCGGTCTGCCCAGTAGGGTGATAATCCACAGGTAGACGGGCATGCGATTCAAGTGTTCACACCACCTTCTTCTGTTATCTTCAATTTTATGGTCCAATGATACAATGTTTAAATCGCGTCTAATATCCTCAGTCCTTCCCCGATCAAAAAAAGCGAACAACTTTGCGTCCCTCTTAGAAATTGCTTTTTGGCTGCCTGAATCCTCTGCACGTCCCTTTTAACAAGAATCCATGTCTGTACTAGCATACAGGAATGTGGGGACAGCCACAGTTTTATAAAACTTTATTCGGGTATCTTTTGGTGTTTTATTTTTTAGGTACCTATAAATCGTTCCACAGATGCGTCCAAATTTTGATAGCTTACTGTCCCAATCAATATCAGTTCCTTATGAGATGTTACAACCCAGGTAATCAAAATGACTACCCTGATTAAAAATCTTATTATTCACGACTATCTTAGTTCTTATACGATACCTGCTCTGAGATGTCATCGTTTTAGATTTTGTAGCAGAAATCTTTAGCCCATAGTCTTGTATGATGCTATTGACCGTAAAAATCGCCCTTTGTAACTGGTCCTCTGTTTTCTGTATCATTATTGCAAATACATAATAGCCTGTTATTTAAACAGTCAAATAATTGGCTGTTTCGATACTGTCACGGTGAGTCGTCAAAGATTTAGGTTACTCAGTTCAAGTCTAATTAACATAAAGGCTAAAGGAGAAAATCTTTCTGCAAGAAGGATATTCTTTCTTATTCTTTTGTTTCTTCTAATAAGTAACTATATATACTTTGTCACGACGGTCTCACTGATCGTCGTATGGTACAGTTAAAACAACATACAGACACCAATGAAATCACTAATTACCAGTTTTTAAGATGACAGTTCTTATTCAAGAAAAGAGGATGATTTACCAAGAGCTGTTTCAATTATAAGAAGTGGCATGAGAGTACTCACTGACAATTTCAGTTAAAAAGACCAAAATGATGGCCTTTAAAGGTAAATATCCAGTGAGGACTAAGATAGTTATAAACAACAGCACTTTAGAACAAGTGATCCGTTTCAAATATCTCGGCTGTGCTGTAAGCTATGAATGTGAATATGATATAAGGGAGAAGATAAATATATTTAGGAATATTTCTTTTACGATTCATAGAATTTTTTTAAATAAAACAAGACACAGCACAAGGGTTAAATTTTATAAGACAATTCCAATACCTACATTGATTTATGCTACTGAGGCGGTGATCGCGACAAAAATGGAATGCGGCAAGATTCAGTGTGCTGAAATGCAGGTTATTCAAAATACTTGAAATTATACACAACAAGATAGAATAAGGAATTAAGATAACCTACCATAGCAGAACTTAAGTTAAAGACATAAATGAAATTATTTCAATTTTCAGAAGACAATTTTCATTTGCAAAAGATGACAAAGCATCGATTGCCGAAAACGGCACTGAACTATAAAGCCATTGGTAGAAGAGACGTGGGTAGGCCAAGGATGAGATGAGTGCCGAAACAGTTTATAAAACCTAATCCTTGAAGAAGAAGAAGAAGAAGAAGAAGAAGAAGAAGAAGAAGAAGAAGAAGAAGAAGAAGAAGAAGAAGAAGAAGAAGAAGAAGAAGAAGAAGAAGAAGAAGAAGAAGAAGAAGAAGAAGAAGAATTAATCACTAATATCTATTTGTATTCAACAATGTTGTCTCTTACAATAATGCGAGTAATTAAAACAC
This sequence comes from Magicicada septendecula, assembly GCA_034769895.1. Taxonomy (NCBI): domain Eukaryota; kingdom Metazoa; phylum Arthropoda; class Insecta; order Hemiptera; family Cicadidae; genus Magicicada; species Magicicada septendecula. The sequence goes on along the minus strand of CM068369.1, from coordinate 17,731,688 downwards.
AAAAATTACTTTTCACTAATGCTTCGACGACTCGATCCGCACTAAAGAAATGGTTCACTCTAACTCTAATCTAACAGGTTTACACCTGCTCGATTAGGGGGAAACTGGTGGAATGACCCTCTGGACTCCTCACGAGGGCTGAAACAGCCTTTCCTCGATTTTATTCTGAGTTAAACAACTGTTATATTGTCTCTTTAGTTTTTCGTACTTATTTTTGATTATTCTTGTTATTATTACAAATTATAAGATTTCGAATAAGATTTTCACCACCGTACCACCAATTCTATAAAAAAAGTTTCGACAAATATTTTTAAAGAACACGGAAACACTTGACAGTTTTACAAATTATTCTTAACCTCTGACAATTGTTTCAGCCTGTTAGGCTATTCTTAAAAAACTGCTAAGAACAGCTAAGTATTTTAGAAATTTGAAAAGCAATTAAAAGTAACAAAAGTGTAACATTCGAACAGACAGATTTCTTTGCATCTCCTTTGTGAAAAGCTGTTATTTAGTTTAGGTAATTTTTAGACTTTTCCTTTCCATTATACTTAGTTTTTACGGTCACTTGACCTTTAGCTTCCCCCATACGAGCTCCTCCACCCTCTTCGAAATACATACCCTTCACACATGTCCATATACACACCCTTAAAACATATCCATACTGCTATACATTCTTTGTATTTAGTTGTTTGAATATTTGGCTGATAATAGTAACTGATATTAATAGGCTAATAGGCTGAAACAATTGTCAGAGGTTAAGAGTAAATTGTGAAACCACCAAATGTTTGTGTGTTTTTTGAAGGCTTTGTAGTTTTGTTTCACCAAGTGCCCAACGAGTCTTCAATCAATATAGCAAAACGTTTCGAACAGTAACAATTCAAAAAAAAATTATACAGCTCATTATCAATCAAAACAAACAGATATCGACACTATAACAGAAATATATATTAAGTAAATAACAGCAATAAAATCAAAGCTAAACAGTCTACTTATCAAGAAGGCCATCCCGAAGAGTAGAACATTTTCAGCTTTCGGTCCTTTGAAAAACGTCGACTGGTCATCTTTCGCCAGCAATTGTCTTACACAAAAAAAGTTATATTGGAGACCAGGGGTGGAGTACCTCCAACTCTTGAAGACTATCTTGTTGGTAAGTTGTCTGTTAATGCTTTTTTTTAATACTAAAATTTAAAAATAATATTTATGGTGACGTTATTAGTTTATATTGTTATGACAATTACATAAAGCTCTTGAAAATTCGAGAAAGTCATTCTACTCGTTTCTAGCTTAGCCCACCGTACAACGCCTGTGTCAAGGCCATGAGCTACCGTAGTCTCCAGACTGTTCGAGTAGGCTTGTAACTAAGCAGATTATGATAGCACGCAGCTAAAAGAATGGAAAATTATTCCAGAACTCCTGCACTGTGTATATAAGCGTCTACGGCCGGCTTAGAAGTCAGTTACATAGGGCGATTTCTTTAGTGCGGATCAAGTGATCCTTGTGGTTTAGTGCATAAGCGACAGCGGCCGGCTTAGTTGTTAGATACACCTGGCGATACCGTACAGAGCGGATTGTTGCGGATTAGTAGAAAGTGATTATTGTAATATAATCAGTGCGGAGCTCTAGTAGTTGCCAATTATTATTGCGTGTAAGTCAACTTAAATTATTGTTGAGAGTACTTTTGTCGATTTCGAATTGTCGTTGTGACTAATTAAATTTGGTAATTAATGACTTCATTAGTGTTTGTATTTTGTTCCCACTGCACAATACGACGATCAGTCAGACAGTCGTAACTATAATTTATTGATATTGTGTTCCAGTAATTTATTAACTTATAAGAAGACGACTTTCGATTTGCTAGGGGTATAAACGATATGCGTGTAATCTGCGGTAACGACGAGAAGTTTTCAAAAACTTATGGTTTGTAACATCATTAATATTAGTTGTTGAAAATTCTATGATGTAGTTCTGCTAAATTATCTCCAGTGGAAATGAGACTCAAACTTACGGGCCAAGGGTTAAGTGCACAAACATTTATGTCGGTAAGAAATTTGATTATCAAAAATTATTGTTAATAATAAAAAAAAACTTTTAACAAGAAAATATATTTTATTTTGAAAATTACATACGTTTCATAGTAATTCAACTACCATCATCAGATATAGTTGAATAAATTCAAAATTTTTTTAAATCAATTTTTAAAAACAACTGTTTAATATGTAGACTAAATTTAATAATTTTATATGTGTATATAAAATAAGTTATATAAATGCTTTTGAAATACAATATAAACATTTATTATTTTATTAAATTAGAAATTTTGAAAATATTAATTTTCCCATACGGTCATTTTTAGACTTTGGGAATGTGTTTTAATAAACTGATACTATTTAAATTTGGAAATGTGTGTATATAAATCTTGTTTTAAATATAAACACATATTCAAAGGTTTAAAAATGACCTTACAAGGAAATTTAAAAACATTTAAACATAAACATGTATATAAACATTAAGTTTAGTGTACATATAAAACAGCTGTTTTGAACAATTGATTTAAACAATTTTTGAATTCATTAAATTATATCTGATGAAAATAGTTGAACTACTATCGTTTAGTCTACAAAATAAAATATATTGTTGTCAAAAGTTTTTTTTTTTATTATTAACAATAATATAAAATGACAAGAAAAATTTGAGTAATTTTGAATATTATCAAATATTGAATAAATTCCGCAATAAAGTTATATTAGCAGTACTGCTAACTATTATACAATCTCTTTCCTTACACTAATGTATTTACTTATAATACGCGGTGTCTCTTGCAGAGTATTTTATTAGAATTTTACTAACATTAAACTTATCGTATATAATCAAGAAGTATAATATATTCTCAGAACAGCGTCACAGGATCTGACCTAGATTGTAGAGGAGAGGCAAGTAATATTTTTCTCCAAGTCTGTAGAATTACACCAAAGTTCTTTCAGCAGACTTTCAAAGAAACGTAGTAAGTTGACTGTCTCGAGAAAGCTGTTGACCGCTTTTCCGAATGCAATAATGCCACGTACGGTGCAGATAAAGGATATCCACTTTTGTTAGAGTTAGTACTTGAAAACGACTAAGGCGTTTGTGTGTGTGTGTGTGTGTGTGTCTACAAAGGCTTATGCTGTGCGACTTACGTTATAAAACTTTGCAATATCTACCGTTCTAATATTTAGCTATTAACAACTTGGCATTATATTAAACAGAAGATAATGCATATCATTAGTAATAGGATACCATAAAACACATTTTTGTAATAGCGATTTTCTCTTCTTCTTCTTCTTCTTCTTCTTCTTCTTCTTCTTCTTCTTCTTCTTCTTCTTCTTCTTCTTCTTCTTCTTCTTCTTCTTCTTCTTCTTCTTCTCCTCCTTCTTCTTCTTCTTCTTCTTCTTCTTCTTCTTCTTCTTCTTCTTCTTCTTCTTCTGCCACTCCGGCCCATGTAGAACCCTGCCCTGCTCAGTGATTCTCCTCCATTTCTTCAATGTCCAGAGCCTTACTCCTCTAACTTGTCACTCGCATCTCCCTCAAATCCCCTTCCACATATTCAGCCATCTTCTTCTCGACGTCTTCTTCTCCTTACTCCTTCCGGCTTCCTTTCCAATGTTTTTTTTGGGTCTCGATCACTTTCATTCTCACCACTTGCACCAACCATCTCAACCTTGCGCCTTCACTGCCGCAACTATGTCCGCTTCTTCATAAAGGTCTCTTAGCTCACGATTCTACCTTATCCTCCACATATCCCCGTCCCACACTGGTCCATAAATTCTGCTTAGAATGTTCCTCTTGAAAACACCAAGGTGTTTCATACCTTGCAATCTCAGCACCCATATATCGCTTGCATATGGTACTACAGGTCTGATTACGGTGGTGTACATTTTCTTTTTGAAATTTTTTTGGTACATTCCTATATTGGAATACATATATTTATTCATGCTTAGTAGATTCTGTTTCCTGCTGCTATTCTTCCTTTGATTTCATCGCTTGTTGCAACAGCGATATGCAGGTGAAAATTCAATTCATTTACCTTGAGACCTGACCGGCATGCTTTGAACTTTACTAGTAGCAATCGCGGTTAGTAGACTAGACGGTAGGGGTCGCGCGTAGGTCTGCTGTGAGTGATGACGTAAGCTGGGCACCACGGACACCAACAAATCACACATTTCAACGACCGCCTGCACTAGTCACGTTATCATCAGCTTTGTTTTTATTTAACAATAAGTGTCCAATTACTGTTTTTTTTTTAATTTTTGATTAAGACAATTAATTATTAAACTACAGCTGGGAACAACATTATAATATTGAGTTTTATATTTATTCAGCAATTATACGTAATACCATGAGTTGTAACAAGCATTGTTGTATGCGTAGTATATGTTTCGTTTCATGTGTTTGAAACATTTGCATTATTAATAGCTACGAAATAAATAGAATTTATTTAGTCATTGCTGCATAACGAAAATAAAAATTCCCTATAGTGTTTTTTAATTAGTAAAAAATAAGGCCACACAAAAATGTCAAATTGGCTTTGTAAAACATCAATTATCGATCTCAGCAAAGGCATACAGTGCACTTATTTAGTATTTTAATGGTTACTAAAACTTGTAATGATTACCTTTATTTAGGAACAAAGCTGTAGAATTATCTACCAATTACCACTACTGCACGACTTTTTAAACTTCTTTGTTTTTTCCTACGTTCACTGTCCGACCGTCTTCTCATGTCTCTACTTTTATTTATTCGTTTTATTCTAATAAATGTACACGTCCTTACAAAGCACTGAACTACAAATTCATCGATCTCAGGATGTTTACTTTTAATTCTGCCATTAAATGATACAAAAACTCCGGGACACTGGTTTACAAAGGCACCATGAAAACGAGCAAATTCTTCTTCCATTTACGTTACACTATCAACACACTCTTGCGTGGGTTTCACTAATGATCCCTTTGTTATTGTTTCCAGGTAGTTCATTCATGAAAGAGATATGTCTCGGGTTATACATCCATACTTGCTAGCCTTTCCTGGATATTTCTTCCTTACCCTGTATGCGATGTAACCGGCGATCATTTCCAGTAACTCTATGTTTTCTTCAATAGTTTCGTGTGTTTGTACTTTTTCATTTTTATATGGTAAATGTTTAATGAGGCCATCGACGGCAGCTGTGTAGTCATCATTATCATCACAGTCTTTGTCAGTGTGTTTGAGTTGCGTGGACCTTTCATTTTCATCTTCATCAATATCATACTCACATACCAAAGGAACTGAATCTTGGGTAACTACAGACGGAATATCTGCGCTCAGAGTCTGAACTTCTGTACCAGATATACAGTTTTCACTACTAATCACTTCACCACCATGACGGCTTAAAATGTGTGACTTAATTCTTTGTGTTACGATGGTAGGCAAGGGGTGGTCATAAAATCGCCCTAATCCACCTACTTGAGAAAAGTAGTTCTCAAGGATGTCTTGATTACATCTAGATGCCATAATGTAGGTGTAATTTTCAGATTTTAAATCTTTAAAGAGACCTCGAAGGCTATTTATGGACTTCAGAAACCTCTTTCGAAAAGGCAGAAGTTGTTCTTTTGGTTTATGTTTTCCAATTACTCTCATGATGAGGATAAGGCGATATAATTTGTTCAAACCATCGTCCTGTACTTGGAGACAGTTGCCGTAAACTCTTTTCAGTTTGTACTGTTCATACACTAGAATTCAAGAGTTTAGCTCGTCAAATTCATTTTTCAAAATTATTACAGATTCTTCTACGTGGATGAACTCGGAAAAATGAGAGTATTGCTTATCCAACTGTAAGTGAAAACAGTTCAACGGCTTTCCTCACATTTTGCCTCTCAGTCCCAACGACAAGAATGTGCTTCATAGATAATGTGTGTGCATACTGCAAGTCCCTTTTATCACTTTGCATTTCAACTAACTTTATGAATGCTTCTTTTATTACAAATTTTCCACATCTAGTTCTTATCCCTCGTCAAGCAAGTGATTTTGTAATAGCTTCAGAGCGTGTGGTACATCACAAAAACCCATATGTTTCTGTCTTCACTGAATGGATTTTTCAGAGACGGGTTATCCCACGAGATACTCAAATCGGTCACATTTTCCTGTTTGAAGTTCCCATGTCGCAGACAAATGCTCTAACTTTGAATCTAATATTTTCAATAATCTGAATGGTTTCATAATCTGTTCCTTTGTCACTGCAGTGTCAAAGTTATAAAATATGGGTTGCATCCACTTTCCGGTTAAACTTCTTGTAACCATGACTTGGACATTGCTATGGGTCTCTTTGATTACTTCTTCTATTTGATCGAGACTAAGATCGCTGTTAACTTTCATCTCATCGAAGCTGAGTACAACATCTCTATCAAAATTACTAAACAGACTTGCTTGAGTTTTTAAAATATTAATACTCAACTCGATAAATCCCGGTGAAACGGTAAATTGCCTAAGACGCGGTTTGATGGCAACTTCACTGGGGAGGGGATATTTTAATACATATCTCACAAAACCCAGGGCTTTATACGATATGCAGCGTAATTTAACGGCCTTATCAATATCGTCAGACGATCAACTAGAGCACCTCCCTTTTAAGAAGGTTTGTTGCTGACTTGCAGAAAATGTGCCATCAAATAAACTAGACAATTTTTTAAATTTTGATAGCTCAGGATTTGCTGAATTTAGTTGTTCTTTCAGGTTTCTTGTTTCTAGTTTTAACTTTTCATTTTCACACCTCACGGACTGTAATTCTGCAGACAGTTTATCGACACTATAACATTCCTGTGTTCTATCACTTCATGTATCTTCATGCATTTCTGTGTTGTCTGTATCACTGTCTATTGATAACTGTAGAAGATTCTGTTCTTCTTTGTGATGATTTCGCTTTTCTGCCCGTATTTTACGTTTGACGCAAGTTGAACTACTCAAATTTACTAAGGCACTACACAACGGCAAATTGAAATGAGGAACAGCATTAGGCTTTAGCCCACGTCTTTTAGGTAGATTTAATAGCTCACTCTTTAAATCGTCTGATTCATTGACGTATTGACGTATATAGTCTGATTCATTGAAATGCACTGAACACACGCCAGCGATATGAACGGCAAATGAATCGGCCAGTTTGCAAGCATTTATCCACTTTGATTTTATTTCATTGTCTTTAGGAAAGCGGTGAAAACTAATTCCTAATCGTTTCTGATGTCTATCATGGTTCGTACAACCATCAATCGCACAACACAACATAGTTACACACCCAGATTTTTAAAAACGCCACTACTTTACATGTAAACGCACACGGTAACTCACGACAATTAGATGTTCACATGACGTCATGGGCGGGCTTGCCACTGCGCATACTGTTGGTGACCCCTACCGTGTAGTCTAGTAACCGTGGTAGTAATTAACGTCCACAGTACAGATTACTAAGATTACTAATCTATAGTTTAGTAGACATTTGATGGGGTATGCAATAAGTCTTAAGCTGTCTTGACCCACCTGAAATTTCTGTCGCGGTTGCCTCTCTTATAACTTACGAACTTATAAAATTATAAACTCATAAACGCATAGGCTCATATACTCATACACTCATAAAATTATAAACTCGTAAGCCTGTAAACTTATAAACTTATTAACTTACGAACTTACAAACTTGCAAACTTACAAACCTATAAACTTGTAGACTCGTAACTTGTAAATTTATAAACGTATAAACTCATAATCCCATAAACTTATATACTCATAGGCTCATAGGCACATAAACTTATAAACACGTAAACCCGTAAAACCGTAAATTTATAAACTTATAACCTTATTAACTTGTAAAATTATGAACTTATAATTTTATAAACCTATTAACTTGTAAAGTAGTAAACTTATAGACTTGAAAATTTGAAAACTTAGAAACTTAGAAACTCAGTAACTTATAAAGCTATGAACGTATGAACGTATAAGCTTATAAGCCTATAACTTGTAAACTTATAAACTTTTACACTGGTCAGCTTATCAACTTATAATTTTTTGAATTTATAAACCCATAAATTTATAAACTTGTAGACTTATAATTTTATAAACTGATGGACATATAATTTTATAAACTTGTGAACTTAAAATTTTATAAACTTATGAACTTACAAAATAATAAATGCTTATAAATTATAAATGTATAAAACTATAAACTTATTAGTAAGGTAACACAAGCATTTTTCCCGGCCGTTTGCGTGCGGCTTGGAAACGCGTTGACTTTAAGACACACGCGGCAATGAAATTTGTCACACGGACGTAAAAAATAGGCACGAGTCGTCAACTCTGATGCGTTTTTATTCCGTTTTTTAACACGCACGAGGATAGTCACACGGTCTGTTCAGAGATGCCGCTAAAATAATTTGTCTATTTACTTGTTTCTATGGTAATTAATTTTGGTCTCCATGGTGTTGTTGAGATCTTTATTAAAAAATATTTAATGAAAAAATTTTTTTAATAAAGAATTGTTTACCACTGATAACCTATGTTTTCTTTAATCTAAACACGGACGTTTCTGTGCAGTTGTGTTTTAACCTTTATATACACACTTAACCTTTATAGCACGAACTGTAGGGACGCGCGTCCGAGACGTTCCAACGCTGGCGTCCGATTATAACCCCCCTGTGTTTTCTAAAATTATGGATGTTTACTTAGTTCAGTTTTTCAGGCTTTTTCTAAGTAACTGCAACTGTTAACCTAATGACTCCATTGCTTACTGCGTCTAAATTTTAGCTGTGTGTGTGTGTGTGTGTGTGTGTGTGTGTGTGTGTGTGTGTGTTCCTTTCTTTCACTGAGCCATGTTGACGGTGTAGAGTTTTACGTCAGTGTCCATAAAATGTCTGGTTCTGATTATTGTTTTTCTGTTTAAAGGTGTTTGTTTTCTGATTTTCTGTGTTTTCTTGATGTGTTGTATTTACAAAGCAGAGGTTTTTCGCCGAAACGATAAGTTTAGTATTTCCAATTTTCAAGGAAAAATTCTTAAGAAATATTTTCAAAACGTTTAAGATAGATTCTATTTAAATGTAGAAGTTGTCTCTGGTCATTTGGTTTTCTATTTACTCCTTTCTTCTTGTCTACAATTCCATTTAATTATAAAATATTTTATGTAACACATGAACATCAGATAAGGGTCGGTACAGACATTTATGGAGTGTTTGTTGAGCGTCAGATATGTCTCGCGCTAACACAGCTGAGAGATAAAAGTCACATTTATTTAAATCTGCTAATTTCCAATGTTGCACGCTTAACTACGCAAGTTTAACAAAACAATATTTTATATTTTATTAGATGGTATCTAAAACCAGTAAACAATTCACATGAAAAATAAGTCTCCAATTGTATATTTTTGTACTTCTTCTTCTGATAGCTCCTATCCGTTTCGGATATTGGATATCATACAGACTATTTTAACTTTCTGTACTGCTGCACGGAATAAGTCAGCTGTATTCATGCCAAACCAGGTCCTTAAATTTCTCAGCCGTGATTTTCTCGGTCGCCCAACTCCTCTCTTTCCAAGTACTTTACCCTGTAGTATGGACTGAAATAAGTAAAAATCTCTGTCCATTTCTCATGAGATGCCCCAAATACTGAAGCTTTCCTATCTCTATTGTGTTAATAACGTTTCTTTCTTTTTTTATTTTTCTAGTAACTTCAACATTATTTATATTTGATTTCCATGAAATGGTCCGTATTCTACGGTGAAGCCACGTTTCGAAAGATTCAAATTTTTTAGTTGTGGCTTCAAAGTCCAAGATTCTACACCGTAGACCGTAGAAGAGGACCGAGAATACGTAGCAACGTAAAAGTTTTTGTACCCAATTGTAAGCTTTATTTGGCACTTTATATTGTTACGAAGGTCAAACCAATCGTCGTGTTGTTCAGTGCAAACTGACACCAATAAGATTAGCTTTGTCCAACAATAAATGTTCTCTTGTTACAATTTTTTCTCACCGATTAACACAATAATCACTTTTCAATAAACCGGAACAATCATTGCGACGTGCATTGTAAATCACCAGATGTAACGTTGTTAACAAAATCTCAGTGATGACAATTCACTTCTTCTTAATGCGTTGCACACCACAGTGTCAATAACATTATTCTGAATTGTTATTTCTTTCTCAGTATTTTGGTAAAAAATACTAATTCTACTAACTCAGTAAAAAAATAATAGAGTTAGCTGATCGTCTTTAAATATCTGTGGGAAAAGAAGTCAACATGAAGTTGGATTAAAGAAGTCCAAAAGAATTTAGAAAAAAATAATATATAGCCTACGCAGAAAAAGCGACTGAAAGAGAAGATTTTTGGATAAACGTGTTAAAAATGGTAGGTGCCCAGGGTAGGAGAAAGAAAAACGCTGGTTCGAAGTAGACTGAAGACAGGAAGAAGAGACATATTGAAAAGATAAAAGAATATTGGAAAAAAAACAAGGAATAAAGAATTGAAATTGGCATGTGGTCCTCAGATGACCTATACAAACAGAAAAAAGAGTCAGCTGATTAAATCTATGCAGACAGGCTCACTTTTGTGACTAATTATTCCACTTTTTTACACTAAGTAATAAAAATGATTGCCTACTCATCAATCATCTTAACTTTCTGCCACTATCGGCAGAATTAAAAAACTTATCAACAGATTAGCTATATCACTTTGTTTTGACCTCAATGGCAAATCTAATAAATGCCAAACAATAGTTTGCTGATACCGATTGTGTGTGTGTCGGGTTGAACGAGCGTGTGCATGGGTGGGTAAACTTTCGCTCACAGTACATATGCTTATCAAAATCTATCATACGTTTAAGAACAATAACCCATTTTCTCGTGTGTGGATAAAAGCTGTGCAGTTTTCTGGCAATTCTTTATTACATTTCGCGTGTATGAATTGGCGAAGATATTTCAGGCTGTATTCAAAGACTACCTGAAGTCAGGTATTTTAAACCGTGTTGTGTTGTAAATGTAAACAGTAAGTTATATACCTTTATAAGACAAAGTTTTTAGTTTTATAAGCATTTGTTGTTTTTGTTTTAATTATTCTCGTAAAGATAATTGAATAGATCCTTAAATTCGTAGTGACCGTCAATCAATGAATTTTCCAGTGAAGGGTGTGTGTGTGTGGCTCGGTCAAAAATATAACACAAATTTTATCTTATTTGTGTCGACGTTTCGACAATGTTTATTGTCATCATCAGGACAATTGTTGCTGACGCCAAACCCACAACTGTGAAAAAAAATTGAATAGGTTTTAAAATTACCGTCACTCCAAACTTTTCCTGTAAGCAACATAATACATGTAGGTAATCATTATAAATTATTACTGAAATGAAATGAATGAAGTAAGTAATGGTAACTTAAGTTAAGGAGAAACATTATTATTACGCTAACAAATATAAGACAAAATTTAATTTTCAGGAGTTGGTATAATTTAGCCGCAGTGATTAAAACATGTATTAGTTTAAAACACAACATTGCCACACACACACGCACACACACGCACAACATACACAGACATATTCTTCTGAGGATTACACGGTCGGAGTCAATGTTATTAAGATTACATCCATGCTGGCTCTTTGGCCGTATTCCAATGCTGTTCATTCCAACCGTGACATTTGTGTTAGTGCTTTAGCTCGACTTATAGCACTCAAGATGACCGTCAAAGGCACGGCTGAAACGTCTGCTTGAATGAACAGCATTCGACTACACAACCCGGAAGAATATAATTTTTATAACATACAAACAGACACATATTGTTTCACAGTTGTCACTACATCTTATATCACAGTTCGTTAAGTACAGGGTCCGTCACGGGAACCGCATGTTTTTGTATTGGGTAGTACGGCCGACCGGTTGGCATCAGTGAGTGTGGGATGGCCTTGATTTGTTCGTTAGAGTGGGAAGTTTAGTTGCCGCCATGTCGTGGAACGTGGAGCATCGTACGTTCGCTCTCCGGCGGTTTTTCGTAAACAATGAGTCAGTGACGCAGACACAACGTGACTTTCGCACCCATTTAAATATTCCGGTCCGCCGGCCTGTTCCAGACAGCAACACCACTTTGAGATGGTTTGAAAACTTCAACACAACTGGCTCCGTAATGAAGAAAAAACCACCTGGCCCTGTCAACACAGCCCGTACGCCCGAAAACATCGAGCGAGTTAGGACGTCTGCGATACAGAGCCCTAAACGGTCGGTTCGCAAGCGTGCTGCGAATTTAAGGGATTAACGAGTCAACAGTGCGAAGGATTCTGCACAAAGATCTTCATTATCACCCATACAAAATTCAGGTATGTCAGCAACTTAGTGTAGGTGATTATGAACAGCGTCGTGTCTTTTGTGAAACCATGCTTGAAACCATGGTCAATAATGAAAACATGATTTTTCTCATGAGTGATGAAGCCCATTTTTATTTAAATGGGTTCGTTAACAAACAAAACTGTAGATATTGGTGTAATGAAAATCCTCAGATGTTACATGAGTCTCCTCTTCACAGCCCAAAAGTAACAGTATGGTGTGCAGTTAGGGAGAAGGGCATTACTGGCCCGTACTTTTTTGAGGAAAACAACATTACTGTGACTGTCAATTCAGAGCGCTACATTACGATGCTCCAAACCTTCTTCTTCCCAGAACTTCGACGTCGCAGATGGGCAATGAGGAGAGTATGGTTTCAACAGGATGGTGCAACTGCACACACAGCTCGTAATTCAATGGGTGTCTTACGGGATCAGTTTCCGGGCCACCTTATCTCCAGATATGGCAATCTTCGCTGGCCTCCTCGCTCCCCCGATCTAAGCTTATGTGACTTCTTTTTGTGGGGATATCTCAAGTCCCGAGTATATGTTAACAAGCCACGCTGCCTTGAAGATCTGAAGACGACAATCCAGGTGGAAATCGTTCGTATTCCACGTCAGATGTTAATTAACGCTACTCGCAGTTTTCGGGACCGGCTACAATCATGCATAAACATAAATGGCCAACATCTGAGCGACGTGATCTTCAAAACATAAATGATCAACGAAATTCCCAACATACACCATGTTTTGTCATAAATAAAAATATTTTTTAAGCCAAACTGACTAAGTACATCTTATTTGAAAACCATGCGATTCCCGTGACGAACCCTGTACTATTCTAGTAATTCAGTCGTAGACAATCATTAAATTTAGAGGACGCATATATAACTGAGGACCAGTTTGATGGGCGCATCCCTCCCCACCACAACTTTGGTGGAAAATAGAAAGGTGAGGAGGTGGACGTTCCAAACATTAACTGCCCCTTCATAATACCCTTTCGCTTATATTTAGCGACGTGGAACATTGCAAAAGGGTTTGCAGTATTTTTCATATAAATTTGTGAAAATTTTTCACATTATGAGTAGGTCATCAACAATATGACCATTATGCACACGTACGTTATAACTACCAAAATTTTAAAGGAAAAAATAGTTAAACAGGAACACATTTTAATAAAAATAAATTAAAGTACTAACCACAATAACACGATTTATTTTTATAAAGTGCACAAAAATGTAAAAGTTGAGAAAATTACTTTTAAAACCTAAATGAAAGTTTACAGTTCTTTTTCTTCAAAAAACTAACCTACAGTAATTATTTTATTAGAAAATGGTAAAACTTGAAACGGGTGGTACTATGTTATAATACAGTACTTCTAAGCAGGTACAATGTGTGTGCGTTCCGTTGTTCAAAAGAAAAGAAAATTACAAATTGGTTCACGGGCGCGTCAAATCTTATCAACGGGTGCACTTGCACCCGGAGACGCAGGGTTGCCGACTGCTGTATTCACTGAAAGGCACATCTCACGGAGCATTATTTGACTGGTGACTGGTGTTGGGACTAATTATTTTATTGGTAAATAATAGCGCAGCATAAAAAAAAAATATGAATTTGTCAAGCACTGAAGACGAGGAACAATATACAATACAAAACAATACACTGCAATATGTTAACAGCATTGGCTTTTGTATCTGCCAACGACATTGAAGAAAACTGCGATACTTTAAGTGAAGATTTGCCGGAAGATTTATTACCCATAGCAGACTATTTGGAAGCAACATATATCCGGGGAAGACGTGCTAGGCGAAGGCGTAGAGCCATTCCTCCACACTATCTTCCAGCATTATGGAGTCAGTACGATGCTGTGTTGCAACGTACGGCGAGAAGGAATAATCTGTCTGAAGGGTGGCACAGTGGCCTTCAAGTCACTGTGGGAAGTAAACACCCAAGTCTGTATGCCTTTTTTTTATGACGTCTCCCTTGTTAAGACAAAAGTCGGGAACCAGTTCAATCAGCTACCTGTTAATTGAACTAGCTGCCGTTGTCAGTAAACCTTACTTACTAACAAATTATAACACATTATTATATAGGAATTAGTCAAGAATTGCATAAATTTATTCACTCGCTGGGTGTTAGCAAAAACATCTCTTTATTATTATATCTAAATCTCATACTTTACTTTACTTTTAAATAAATTACTCTTATAAATTTTGCATTTAATATTTTAAAAGTTTTTATGTCTTACTCCTTTTATCTGAAAGTATTCAGCTAGATATTGTTTTAAATACCACGGATCCGGGTCTCAACTTTGTTATGTTTTAATTTATCACAACTTTAACCAAATTATTTGAAGAATAATTTTGGTTGTAAATTATAGAATTACCTTACATTTAGGTATCGTAATGTTATTACTACTTCATAACAGACATTACAAATTTTATAAGTTATTCGTTAAATTATCAAAAGTTCTTTACTGTTCATTTGTTACTTCGCTTGTTGAAACAAACATTTTTTTACAAATATTATGTTTGGATATCACCTGAATTTAACATGAGGTTGCTGTGGGGTCCATGATGGTCATCTTCCGTCGTCTCCTAGGGTGTGATCCACGGTTCCTCTTGATGTTCCATTAGATTGGTTGTTTCTGGTAGTCTCGTTCTAGACGATCGAATTTTGGTACTAGAAGTTCATACTGTTGTTGTTTGTGTTTTCCACTTCTGGAGTCGATTGTTCACATTTTACACTTTAATGACAGTTCTTATTTTAGCAGTAGTTAAATCTGGTAAGTAACATATCTTACCACTTACATTTTTTTTTCTTTAAGAGATGTGTCGGCTCAGTTTTTCTTTCTTTTTTCTTTTTATATTTCTTCACGCACAACATTATATATATTGTTTTTTATTTCCACGCTACATTGATTAAAACGAGATCATTACAAACTGGATAGAATATTTTGTTTTTAAAGATATACACCTCCGTGTATATTGATAACACAGTACCGACATCTTTACATGTCGAAGTTTCTCCAGCGAATGTGTGCATAGTTTAGCGGCGAGGGGTCAGTAAGCTGGCGCGGTTTTACGCACTGAGAAAATAGTTCGTCCTTTTAAGTAGTATTAATTATTCATTAATTAAATCGTAATACTTTATGTTACCTTTTGGTTATGAATTAGGAATTTCCTTATTTATTTAGTACGTATTTTATTTAATTAACGTAATTATTATTATTAGCTACATAACACCGTTCTTTGCGTGTTGGTACGGGACAATTTTCATGTTGATGCAGGAATCTAGGTATAGGTAAGGTGTGGATAATACTCTTACTTGTTATAAAGCAAAATTTTTTATTTGTGCGATATAAACATTTTTTTAAGTCGTCACATTTTCAATGAAATTATAAAGGAGCAGGCAGATGCAGAAAGCATGTTGCGATAATTCGAATTAAGACAGAGAGTGAAAAAAAGCACAGACCCGAAACATAAGCGTGCGGATGAACGTATCTATGATATAGTGAACAATTATGAACAGTTCGTTGAAAACAACAATATACTTACGTATTTACGGAGCATAGGCCACAATGTAAATTACTTCCAATAACCAAACCTTTTCTAAGATGTACTTTGCTTTTATGTACAAATTGTTAGGAATAAAAAAATAATTTTTATATTTTCAAATTTATTAGAAAAATAATTTTTAGAAATTAGAATTTATTAGAAAAATTAATTATAGAAAAGTATCTTTAGTAGAAATCGCGTTTTTTAGGAAAAAAAGAATTCGAAAATATTTTTTAGAAAAACTGACGCCCAACGGAGTTGAAAATTTAGCTCATATGCAAATGTAGGTTACATCATTAAATATCAGACCTTTGTGATACATTTTATCAAAATCTTGGGCGACATCCAAAAAAATTTCCGTGCATACGTTCTTGCCTTTTAGTGATCTCTCAATCCGGTCTCCCTCTGTTTCGACGAAACAACGTTTTTACCTGTTCTTATGCAGTCAATTGCGCCCCGCACTTTCAATTACTGACCGCGAATATGTCATTTAGAAACGTTCCTATACTGAACTTTGATGAATTTTCAATTTTGCAACTTTTCATTTGTGCGAGTAACCTCTTTCTTCCAATATTTTTGTTAAGTTAACTTAGGTCAGGTTTTGTTAGTTAGTTAGGTTAGTTTAGGTTCAGGTTATGTTAGGAGTGGATAGAAATATAATGGTAATTTCTGTATTGTTATAACATGGAAAAGCAATTGGTCGCCACTGACCGGATTTTACACGATTGTGTCGCAACTGACCACCGTCTGTCCAATCACATCAGTGGTGCAATACACTTTCCCAATAATGAGTGCTGAGTGTTTTAAATTCTTGAATTAAATTTGAATTTTAAAAATACTAGTAAACAATTAAATTAAAACTAGTAGAGTTATTATTATTATTACCACTATTATAATATTTCCATTCAGCTCTTTTATTTTATAAGGGAACCCCTTTACATGAATTGATTATTTCCAAATTTTCTTTAGTGTCTTTGAAAATTGATGTTCGTTACTTCCATTTGTCAACAAAATTCTGAAGTTCTTTTGTCTTATACTTTCAGATGTTGAGGCAATTAAGCTGTACGTTCTGGAAAAAACTAAAGAAGGGGCCATGTTGTTGTACTTCTCCAGTGACGCTGGTAAGTAGGCATTGTTGATCACACATGACGTCATTAGTGTACAGCGCTGCGTTCTAATCAGAGAGGTTGATTGCACGTGTTTACCAGAATCCTGTGACATATATTCGGATACGGTTTACACATGTTTGTTCTCCTATTGAAGCCGTGTTTACACCGGTGTTAGTAAGAAATGTTACCTATACTGTTTCCATGTTTAGCTTAATCCTGATGTAAACAAACAGGCGTGGCACATCGGAAACGCTATTTGTTGCTTGAGTTAGAGGCGTGTCACTCTGACAAAAGGAGTACAGACAGGGTACATATAATATTGCTACTGTATAAACACACGTAAATTGTAATACTTTTTATATTCCGGACCAAAGTAATGTTTGTGTGACTGTCAGAGCGACAATGATATATTTTGTAACTGTTAACGGATTTTTTATTTAATGTTTGAACATTGCAAGAAACAAAATAATGTAGGGCTATATTTAAAGCGAAAATAGAAGCTGTGATAATAATTTACCAGTGTACTGTGTATTATCAGTTGTTGTCAGAGAGTAATTCAATGCTTTCCATGTTTGCGTCGGAACTTGAATCAGCACTTGATTCAGCAGTGTTAATGATAAGATTGTCCACGACAGCGTCTGTAATTTGGTCGAATTCGCATAGGTTATCTTCTTCCTTGAATACATGCTCGACACAACGACTCCACTTGTCCGTCGTTATTTCATTTATCGTCTGCTCTATCAGTTGTTTTACATCATGCAGCTTATATGTTCTGTTGTTTGGGGTAACATATCCTTTCAACTGGCTCCACATTAGTTCAATGGAATTCAGAATACAGTAATAAGGAGGAAGTCTTAAAACGGCGTGCCCCGATTTTTCGGCAATATCATTTACTAAAAACTTTTTAAATTTATGTTGATTTTGCTAGCAGCGATTTCGTTCTACTGTGTGTTCATAAAGATGACTAAACGTAATCAAAAACCACTTGTTTGAGTAAAGACAACTATCACATGACTGTACAGACGTTCTGGACAAGCGTGTAACACATTACTGTGAGAAAAGTGTCAACCCCGCTGATCGAAGGCGTTTCAGATGAGCCACGTGGGCTTGTTTACATCAGGATTAAGCTAAAAACGGAAACAGTATACAAATGTTGCTAACAGAACTGTGGCAGTCCGAGTTGATCACCAGTCCGAGTTGATCAAATGACGTCACAGGCTTATGACATCAGAGATAAAGAGGCCCTGGTAGCTGGTTTCCGAAGTCTCTGTGTACATGTACGTTGACGAATTGGTACATGTGGAAAAGCATTGCATTGCAAAAAAAAAAAAACAGTCGCTCTGAGACGTTTTTAAAGTGTGGTTGACTACGTTCGGCTAAATCGTGTCTTTAAACATCGTCGCTTTGTTATAAATCAACGATATTATTACTTTGTTGTTGTGTTATATTAGTATTTGTGTTTACAGTGTTTTAAGTATCTTACTTAATATTCGATAGTTGTTTGTATTTTGTTTGCATATTCAGATCTCAGTTGGGATAATTAAAATGAGGGTTTTCGAAGGAGGAATAACACCGCTGGATATACAAAGGTTTTTAATTACTGGAGCAATTCCTGAAAAGTGTACAAAATCGTATCAAAGTAGAAACTTTAAGAGACAATGTAAACTTTATGTTATTCGTGACAATAAACTGTTTTATCGTAAATGTGACGGGCTAAGAGGTACAGAAAAATTAATAGAAATTGTTCACGACGATAATAAAATACAAAAATTGATGGGCGTAGCCCACAAAGGTGCTGATACTAGCAAACAAGCGATTGGTATGTCTGCACATCGAGGAATTAATAGCACCGTGGACATACTTTCACAACGGTACTACTTTAAAAATATAAAATTAAAGGTGACAGATTTTGTAAAAAATTGTGAAGTGTGTCAGAAAGTTACACCTCCATGGGTGTCTTGTGTACCCGAAATGAAGCCAATTCCTGTTCCTAAGAGAGTCATGGAACAAATTGGAATAGATGTTATGCAGTTACCAGAAGTGCAGGGAAAAAAATACATAGTGGTGGCAGTAGACTACTTTTCAAAGTGGGCTGAGGCGAAAGCCCTTCAAAATAAGACTGGCATTGAAGTGGCTAAATTTATTTATGAAATTATATGTAGACATGGTTGCCCTAAAATACAAATTAACGATAATGGTCGCGAGTTTGTAAATGAAGTTTCTAAAGAATTGCATAGACTGACGGGGACAAAACAAAGATTAACATCACCCTACCACCCACAGGCTAATGGATTAGTAGAACGTCAAAATAGGACAATAAAAGATAAACTGAAAAGAACTTTAATGGAAAACATTAATAACTGGCCTGATGTTCTCGAGAGTGTATTATTTGCGTACAGAACATCTAGACACAAAACAACAGGATTTTCACCTTTTTTTATGTTATACAACAGAGAACCAGTTTTACCATTAGACCTTGTTGATGAAGATAATTTGACCGATGAAGACGAGGAGTCTCTTCAGGTAGCTGAAAAAACAACGGATGTTCAAGAAGTACAGGAAGATATTGTCGAAGAAAATAAAGAAATAAAAAGAAAATTACAAAAAATATTAGAAGTGAAAAAAGTAATTGATGAAGCAGCATTAAAAAATATCAGAAGAGCTCAGATTAAACAGAAAAAGCAATTTGACGAAAGACATACAATAACAAAGAAAATGGAAATAAAACCTGGGAGTAGAGTTTTGGTAAAAAATGTGACAAAATACAAAAATAAATTAATGTTTACTGAACTTCCATGGAGTGGACCATTTACAGTTAACAAAGTTTTAAGAAACGAGTATTGTATATTACAAGATGAAAGTGGCAAAGTGAGGAAAAAGAAAGAACATGTGAAAAACTTGAAAATTTTCTACAATCTACATGATGACAAATCTGATGTGGAGGTTTCTGGTGAGTGGTGTGAAGTGATTTTTTTTTATGATCCGGTTGACGTAGAGTGGCAAATGGAAAAGTGTAAAGTGTTGGGTCTGTCCTTTGAAGGACAATGCACGTGTATTAGAATCGGGCATAAATTAGCACTTGCAAAACCACACGGTGTGAAGAAAATTGTGGGTGACGGAAATTGTTGGTTTAGGGCAGTTTCCTACGTAATTACTGGCAGTGAAGGTTATCATATGGACGTTAGAAACATAGTTGTCAATTATATGGACAATGAATTGAACAACAACCGAGCCAATGATTTATTTAAAGGTAGAACGTCACTAAAAAATATGATAAAAGAAGGCACATGGGCAACTGAAAGTGAGATATTTGGAACTGCATCACTTTTGAATACAAACATTTTTGTGTACACAAAGATAAACTCAAAAAATGGAGAGAAGTGGGACTGGCAGTTATTTACAGCAGGTGCTTCAGCAAATTTAAAAAAAAGTGAAATTCCAAGCCAAAAAAATATATACATTACAAATGAAAGTGGTTGTCATTATGAAGTTGTTATTTCAGTTCATGGAATGGGTGTAGTTTAAGCAATACCTACGTGTCTACAGAAACGTAAGTAGGCTACTATACTATTATTTTATCTCTTATTGTATATAAAGTGTAATGAAAACTAAAGACATCTTTTTATAGTGTAAATAATTAATAATTTTGTTTTTATTTTTTAAAATTAATTAATTGATACAGCTTTAAACAATTCGTTAAAACGAATTTTAAAATGATTAATTATTATGGCAACTTCGAAAGTTACATAAATTTAGTTTCATGAAACAGATGAAACTAATTTTGTACTGAGAATCCCCGAAATACTCCACTCTGTGCAAGCCGAAACATAACGTTTATTGCATACTGCAAAAATATTTTTTCTATTAGTCTTGTTTTTCTGATTGCATATAATTTACTTTAAGGAATAATGGTTAACACACAAACTAAGTTATTTTTTCATTCAAGTGAGTTTATGTTAAATTCGAATACTTTTAATCCTATAGTCGTTTAATTCTACAAGACCGAAGGAAGTGACAATAAAAGTAAGCGACGATATGACCATCCAATTTGGAATGCTTCATTCGCCGTGTTTAAAGATGAGCTTCTGGAATTTGGAGCTACCAACCACGAAAACATCAGCTCGCACAGTTCGGCGAAATTGGTAAGAAACCTGTAACATTTACTCTGAAATAATTAAGAGTGTGACGGGGCGGCGAATGGGGCCGGACCCCACCCCACAAGGTCGACAGTTGACAAGAAATGTTGTTAATCTCCTAATTTTTAAGCTGTTTTATTAATTTCACAGCTGTATGCGCTAATACAGTAGTACCCCATTTTTAAATAGAGGTCTAAAAACAAATTTATTACACAGAATATGCGTGTACGTTTGAAATATGAAATATAGGAAATTCAAGTAAATCAATAAGTATCTTATATAAACAATGTTGCAATAGCGCTTATTACTTCCATATTCCTTAAGGAAATCATATTCCTTAAGGAAATGGAAGTACTGTATGGTGATGGCAAAAAAAATCGTGTTCGAGATTATTGCAGATTCTGATTGTACTACACTCAAAACATGAAAAAAAGTCGTTTTTCGAAAAGTGTCTGTGTGTGTGCTGTCTGTCTATCTGTGTGTAGATTTTTTTTTATGGCAAACGATAACTGCCGCAAATTCAAACAGAATCAAATAATTTTGTGCGTACAGCTCTGATTTGTAGAGTACTCACGACCTATTGTTTTTGGTGAAGATCGGTTGAGGGAAAGGGGTAGTTTACCAGCAACAGTTTTTTTTATCAAGGATAATTTTTTTTTTGGCAAACGATAACAGCCGCAAATTCAAACAGAATCAAATAATGTTTCGTATACAGTCCTGAAATATGGAGTTCTCAAGACCTGTTGATTTTGGTGAAGATCGGTTAAGAGAAAGTGGTAGTTTACCTGCAACGTTTTAACAAGGGTATTTTCTATGGCAAACGATAACAGCCGCAAATTCAAACAGAATCAAAAATTGTTTGCATACAGCCCTAATTGCAGAGTTCTCAAGACCCATTGTTTTTGGTGAAGATCGGTTAAGGGAAAGGGGTAGTTTACCTGCAGAATTTTTTTATCAAGGGTATTTTCTATGGCAAACGGTAACAGCCGCAAATTCAAACAGAATCAAATAATTTTTTGTATACAGTCCTGATTTGTAGAGTACTCAAGACTTATTGTTTTTGGTGAAGATCGGTTAAGGGGAAGGGGTAGTTTACCTGCAACGTTTTTTATCAAGGGTAATTTTCTATGACGAACGATAACTGCCCCATATTCAAACAGAATCAAATAATGTTTTGCATACGTCACTGAATTGTAGAGAACTCAAGGCCTTTTGATTTTGGTGAAGATCGGTTAAGGGTAGTTTACCTGCAATCTTTTACGTTTTAACAAGAGTAAAGTACTTGAAAATTCATTTAAACTTTTTCAAACAATGGTAATTGTTAAAAATAAAATAATTTTGTTGTCAGGCAATAAAATTATAATTTTTTCATTTTAATGTAAATCATGTATAAGAGAAAATATATCGTGGGTGGCAGGCAAGCATATCTCACTTATGTACTGTTTACGTTTCCATTTTATTATTATGACTACCGCAATAAAAAGGCAGGGAAGACACACACACACACACACACACACACACACACACACACACACACACACACAAAATTCGCGTTATTTCTGGCCTCATTCATGTTTATTTTCTTACATTTGCACGCTTTTTAAATGGAAAGTGTCGAAACCCATACCAACATAACGCGTGCAAGACGAAAAAGTGTTCAGCGTGGATAGCGATTTGCTTCCTGTTGGGCAGTGTAACTGCACGTGTTTACAGAGGAACGATTCATAGACAGACTTTTCGTCTTTAGGGAATGAACCCTCTGCAAGATGCTGAGGGTCCATGAGTGACTTCGGAGCGCTCCTTCTTTTCCGCGTGTTTGTTCTGTGAAACGTACACTGTAGATTCGCAGCTTTACTCTAAGCAACGCTCAATAGGAAATGTTGAAAATTTTTGTCCACGGTGTACCCTCATACACACTAAACCTGCTCTGATGTTTTAATTACGGACGTCATAATATTAAAACTTTGGAAACTTGAGCACTACTTAATGGAGATCAATCATTAACTTATACAAGCCATTAATTTAATGCATATTTTTTATATATATGTGTACAACGTTATCGGCAACAAAGAAGTAGTTTTTGTTAAAATTCCTTCCCGGGATATTTGGCCGTAGTCCAATGTTTTCTACAAAACCAGACGTTTCGGCAATGCCATCGACTTCCATCATCAGTGAAAATCGAGTGCGATAACGTGAGGTGGTATACGTTAGTGACCACAGTACTGTGGTTAAGGCTGAAGCAGTAAGTAGAAAGAAGTAGTTTCTATGGTAATATTTCATTTCGAAAATGATTTTAAATATAAATCTTAGAATATGGAAGTCATGTATGCTTCTCCATACCGATATTTTTTATTGTGTTGTTACTTTAATGGGACTGAATTCAGTATGTTATTACACGTTTTTAACCCATTTTAAAGACTCAAATATTGATTAGTTTTAACTTGCTTTCTTTTGTATGAAGCCGACTCGACCCCCCCCCCTCAGACCAAATTCTAGATTCGCTACTGAGTACATGTCCGTGAGTACAGCGGTGAGTCCCATTACTTCGAAAGTGTTTATGCACGTGAGTTTAAACTCGGCAGTGCCCCATTTTTCTCTATTCCCCGTTACACGTCCCCATATCTCCATGAAACTGTGGAGTAGGCCTAAATTGTCTAAGTTATGCCTTTTGACATGACACAATGAAAACGGAAAAAACAAATAACGGCGCATAAGAACTGGGTGTAGGAAAGAAGCTGGTGTGACCAATCTGGAAGGAAGAACGTCTCAGGATAAACTACATGTGGCACCAACAGACTATAGGCCACACTCGAATCTAAAGACCGTATGCTGAGGAAGCAACATCCAGAATCTGCTAAAACCACCGCAGATGCGCTGTCGTCCAGGTTCGGGCAATCGCTGGCCTTGGCGCGAAAGCCGCCGGTCTCAACGCCGACACCCCACCACAAGCGGCTGGCAACTCAGCTGCCACGATGTAACGTCAGAACGGCGCTAGTCTAATAATCCAGGGGAAACCATAGACCCTGCTACATTCTTGTGAAAGATATACAGTCATATAGCAAACAGCATTTTTATTTGTTATTTCCACTTATAGTCGACTTAATGAAGCATTTTAGTAGACAATGTTTAGAACTGTTTGTAATAGAACAAACCGACATGAAACCTTTCGTACTATCTTCTACATAGTGTCCAGCACATTGAAAGTTATAAAAAGTTTTTGTTGGTCTCCCCACTAGGTGGTTTCACCCCTCCACATAGGTGGGAACTAGAAAAAATAAATGACACCTGCAGTTAATAGATCTTTAAATTTTAAGAAAAATAATTATAGCCTATGTGCTATGTGTATAGCCTATTGATGAAAACCAATGGTTTTTGAGTTTTGCGTTTGTGAATTAAACAATAATTTTATTTTTACACCCTAAAATCGT
Organism: Magicicada septendecula; assembly: GCA_034769895.1. Classification (NCBI taxonomy): domain Eukaryota; kingdom Metazoa; phylum Arthropoda; class Insecta; order Hemiptera; family Cicadidae; genus Magicicada; species Magicicada septendecula. Next base: position 17,707,112 of record CM068369.1, on the reverse strand, counting down.
TACCTCGTAAAACCTTCCGTTGTGTAACTTAAGAAATATTAAATTTGTCAAAACATTATACATTAATTTTGATTAAAATTAACTCCCGGGCTGTTTGGCCGTGGTCCAAAATTTATGAAAAAATAACGCTAACGAGTCAACGCTAACGTGGGATGATATACGTTAGCACTACGGTACTGTGTTAACTCGTTTTTACTGAAGATGGCAGTCAGTGGCACTGCCGAAACGTCTGGTTTTGTCACAAACTTTGAATCAAAAACTTTAATTTCTCTAGAACTAACATATTGTAATATACGAGTGTTTAACATGGTGGCTCAGTTTTTTTTTTTCACTTAAAAAGGGGGGTAATTACTTTGAATAATTAGAAAACCATAGGACTAATAAAAATACTACTCATATGTTAGATTAAACGTTGATAAATGTCCTTTTGTAGAAATTCTGTTTTATTGTAATAGCAGTAAAAATAACATGCGTTCTTCATACATTTCTATGAAAATTGGCAATTTTCTTGCTATAATTTTCTGCTTATCAGGTGTCAGTATTCTATTATTTTGAACACATTTAAATTTTGCAATAGATTTAAAAAAAGTCACTTCTCAAAATATTAGACTTTGAATGTTAGCTTAATTTAGTGATGTAATTGAAAAATTTCCTACTTCTTATATAACCAAACAAATACTAAATTTAGCAAAACCAGGTAAACATACTACATAAAACTTTTTAAAAACTAAATTCATTTTTTAAGTTTTTGAAGGAAAAATACTTTCTGGGATATGATTGTTTGAAGGTGTTGGTAAACTTACCTGAATCTATAAATACACAGATGACCACTGAAATGATGCAATGAAAAGTCTTATACATTAAGCCACCTATAAAATTATAAAACTTTATGTAAAAATTTAGGCTTTAATTATTTTGTTCATTGATTTTACTTCCATTTAATTATCTTTTTCTTGACTTTTCTTGACATTTGACCATCACAAGAAAAGTGAATTTACAAAGTATGAACTTCGTTCATTTCACCAACCCCTTAATTTGGCCACTTTGATTTCCTTGTGTTTTATAATGTTTTTGACATCACCTTCTTAATCGGTGTCCTGATAAACTTAAGTTTACATTTTTTCAACATCTCATTTCAAATAGCTTCCTACAATAGACACTTCTAGCAATTAAGGATGATTTCAACCCCATTGTGCCTAAAGTAGTAATGCCATTTTTACCACTGTGCTTTTTTGCTTAAGATTAATGTTCAAATATAATTTTAAAAAAATTCAAAAAATGTCACGCATTCATGCATGCATTTAAGTAAGCATCTTGCTTCTATATGTTTGTAATAATTAGATTAATGTCACACGCGCGTGTGCATATGCGTGTTGGCTCACTATAGCTATACTAAGCCTTTTTATATGGCTTTATTATTTTGTTTTAAGGATGAAGACAAAAAAAATATGTATTGACCCACATTCCAGAGGAGGGCGAATGCTAAGTATGGTAGGCTTACGCACTTCGAATTCACCTGGAAAATGTTAGTGAAACGACTTTTAATACGCTTTTTATACACACCTTAAAGTACTAGTTTACTTAATATTACACCTTTACATTAGTCCTAATCATAGTTCTTATGCAGTAATCTCAAAATATGTAATATTGGATTAATTTACACATCCTTATAATGTCACAAATTTCTGCTTTTTGAGAAAGCGAAAGCTTTTTCAATTACTCACATAGGCGCTACGGCTAAATTATTATTACAGTGAGCTTCCAGAATTATAATAGTGATCTACTTTTTTTTAATTGTGTAATCCGTAATGTCTAATTTTTTATTCTTCTATAAGTAGGAATATTTTAAATATAATTTTTAATAAGCACGTATTGGGCAGGTATTTATTTAAATTTCTGTGCTTAAATAGCACCTAATTTTATAGTGGTGTCTAAAAAATTACGTCTTTGCATGGGACACACTTGAAAAAGTGATTTCGGAATTTTGGAATAAGGGGTAAGGTTGCAATTACTTGTAGACTGAATTTCGTGTATAGGATAAAAAGAGAAATACCCTTTTTTTAAATGGGTTCCACAATTTTAGATTGATTTATAAGTTAAATAAGGTATTATTATTTGTAGTTCTGGTACCTGTTTACACTATCAACACATTTTTTTGCTCTAGATTAGACTCATAGTTTTAGTGAGTACTTAAACTATTGTTTATTCACACTTGCAAGAGCCGGACTTGATCACTAAAATAAGGCCTTTTTGTGTACTGTCCTATCTGATGCCTACAGAAAGCAATATTGTAATTACTCAAAATATAAAGCCACACACTGTAAGTGTATAAACAACTTCAGGTGAAGGCAAAAAAGTACTGACTGTAATGTCTGCAATTATAAAAATGTGACACACTTTGCGTAACTGTGTCACCTTGAAGTAACCAAAACATACGGTTTCGGCGCGAAAGTATGGTGCGTCTAGGAACGCGGGAGAATCCTTAAGAGATTTGTTATGTAATTTCATCTGCCCATTAAACATCACGGCAGTTGTAGTACTACTCAGTCATTGTCACATCAAATTAACATGCAAAACGAATAAAATTTTATCCAAACATAATTTTTTACAAAAACACCAATTCCAATTAACTAATTTGTTAAAGGTTAATACCAGTCTTATGCTTGCAACAGAAATTATCTTAATGATAACTTATGATAACAGAAAAACAAACATGATTAGAATTAATATTTATCGTGTCTTTGCAGTTCCTTGTGTAATGAAAGCTCAAAAAAACCCTCTTACAGCAACTAAAAACACAAAAGCAACCAGTTTCTCGTACGCCGATGAAAATGTAAGTGTAATTTTTTTGTTATTTTATTATAACTATAATTTATTGAAACGTCTGCTGTTTGACATTGCATTGTAATTTAATATAAAGTAGACAGTAATGATAGAATTTAGGGTTTGGCTGCTGGCTTGCACTATAGTGACGTGTTCCGATAGTCTTATTTTATCAATTTCCTGAGTTTTAGGTTTGCGCTAGTAGGCCTAGTTACAGCGGCTTTTCAACAACTAAACCACATACCTAGTGTTGTGTGTTTATTTTAATTTCTTATTTATTTTCTGGATTCATTAATATGATATTAATATAAAATTAAATTTCACAAATACTGAATAAAAAGCTCATGAAATTAAAAGAAAAACAAATTCCTTAACTGATTCTTAAGCGGTTTATATGGTTGGTGTAAAAACTACATTATTGAGTTTTACTGGTGTTGGTTCAACACTTTAGTGACAGTAAAATTTTGTTGAAAATTGAATATAATATTTACTGCTGTACTAGGTACACAAGATTTTAGTTCAACTGGTAAATGTATTATTTATTTAGTAATCGTAGTAGGTAAATGTGTTACAAATATTTTGTCTTACAACTAATAATGATGACCTTAAAAATAAGCCCATATGGAGAAGGAATTAAACTTTTTACTTTCATGGAAAGTACATTTGATCCATCAGCGTAAGCGCAAGCATATACCCAAGTTAAATTAACATCCAGAGTTAAGTTAATTTAAAAAGTATAAGAAATTTGCAGCTTTCTACAACTTTAATTTGAAAATGGATTCTTTAATAAATGCTCAAAATAGGTTATTATTACTATAAAAATAAATACATATAATTACATAATTAATAATAATTGTAATATGAACTAATTATAATTATATATAATATTATAATTAGAATTAACGTTATAATTGTAATATATTATGAATTATATAAGTATATAAATTATTTAATGCTGTCTTTAAAAACTTGAAATAATAATAGGCCTACTCATGAAATTATGTCAGCACTGCATACGTAATATGTAATCCAACCACAAAAGCCCCTTACTTAATGACTAAAAAAAACAATAATGTAGTAATACTTGGCTATAGGCCTACTTTCTTTAACTTTACAGCAAACAGTAATAACAAGACTAACTTAAACTTGTAATTATTTAAGTTAGAGTGTGATAATTTTAACAGTTTTAACAATTTAACAATCTTTTATATTGAAGCGTCTACCAGAAGAATAGTAATGTAATTTAGCATACATTATAAAAAATGTCATAAATAAAATTGGGTTAGATATCTTATATGTGAAGAGAAACCAGTCTTCATCGAATTATTACATAACTACTAACGTCAAATTGAAAACAGTTTATATTATGAAGAGCTATTTAGTTAATTTTAATGTTACTTTATAATTATATGTATCGAATTTATTTACTAAGATTGACGTTTGTTTGAAATAAGGTATTAACATTTTTTTTAAATTAAAGAAGAAATTTCAATTGTCTTATATTTCGTACATTAGGCCTACGTCTAAATTTTTATTCGTGGTTAGCTAATAAAAAGGTTACAATCGCATATGTTTTTGTTGCTTTTCTTCTAATTACGAATTGATAAACCTGGTTGTAACTTGTGTATTAATTGGTAACAAATTAATTGTTTTCATTTGTTGATTTTCACAAAACTTTTTTTAATTTGTTTTTTATTAAAGATAGACAAATAAAGCCTTGCAACTGTAAAATTAGTCATTTAGATATAATCTGTGAGTTGAAACACATAAATCTTTAAAATTCGTATTCTCATGATGTTTTTTGCAGCATGCAAAACGGCAGCCATCCGATCACCACTCAGAAGTTCCACACATCATAGAGCATGATATATCTAAGCATGCAACTCCCAAGAAAGTCAGTTACAACAATGAATTGGCGAGCATTTCAAATCCATCATTATATAATCGCCCATCAGTGATCGTCTACGCAAAACGTTGTCAGGAAAAGAAAACCCGCATTTCAAATTTAAGTCCAAAGTGTTTATTTCCTAATAGAATTTCAGATGTAGAAGTCAATAATAACGAAAATAAGACACATGAAACCATAGATGCAGCGTGTAATAATACAGCGCCACAACATACACAAAACCAAAGGAAAAAAAGAAGGTATGATCGATATAATTTTTGTATATTTTGTGAAAAAATTGTTCTTAAATTGCGCAGACATTTAATGAATAATCATAAAAATGAACAAGTTATAGCTGAATATATAGCTTTGTTTGAATCCTGTCCTGAGGAGTTAAAGGACAGGAGAAAACGAATTATGGCTGATTTAACGCTTAAAGGAAATTATAAGTATAATAAATCACTTTTAAACAATTCACTTTCTGACAAAGTGCCATGTAGTAGCTATTTGCCAGTGAAGAGGCCACCAAAGAATAAAGAATATATGCCTTCCGATTGCATTACTTGTACAGTATGTATGGGGCTAATTGTGAAAAAAACACTTTTACCAGCACGCATCACAATGCAAGAAAAAATATGATGAAAACGCAGCTATTCATTCAAGTAATGAGGGAGAAGACAATGATGTAGAAAACTGCAATAGCAAACAACCTATTATTGAAAGACGAACATGTTATATTAAAGAGTATGGACTTCAGTATTATCCAAACACTAAAGATGCTTGAAAAAGGTATGCAAGTAAACATTCTAAAAATTTTGAGAAAAGATGACTTAGGACAAAAATCGATGACTGATCGTCTGCTACTGTCTGTAGTATCTGATTTTTATTCAAGCCACCTCGCCTTCAAGGACAGGACTCATGTTACTAGAACGCTTAGAGATGGAGCCAGATTACTGGCTAAAATTCAGGATATGGATCCAGACATACAAGAGTTGAAGGACATTTTTGATCCTAATAAAATTGATGTTGTGGTAGATGCATGCCAAACTTTGTGCAATTTAAAAGATAATGGCAATGACTCGACACGTATGAACAAAAATGTAATTGTGGGAATGAATGGAAGACTGTCATGGATACTTGAGGAAGGAAGTAAAAAATTCATAGATGATATTGTTTGTAACCCAAATCTTACAGACGAAAACAAAATCTTAAAAAAGCGAAAGGTAAAAGACTTCCAAAGTTGCCTGAGGAGGCGTTGGAAATATTCTATTTCCACTAACATAGAAGTAATGAGAAGGAGAAGTAAGATATTCAAACCTATAATTATGGCTTCGGATAAAGACATTTTGAAATTTGCAAGTATGCTCAGAAATATGGAAACTGAATATCAACAAAAGGTTGAGAAAGAAGTAACAATGTTGAATTATGAAACGCTGTGCAAAGTTACTATCTGCCACATATTGACATTAAATAGGCGACGACCTTTTGAAGCAACACATTCAGAAATTGAATTTTATATGAGGAAGCAAAGTGATACTAACCACTACTCTCCAGATGTGCTAAAAACGTTAGTCGAAGAAGAAAAAGTATCACTAGGCGAATTAACGTTATATGTTGTGCCGGCGAAAGGAAATGAGGATATGCTACAATACTTCTTACTCGCATAAGGGGGGACAAAGTTACTCACGTCCGCAGCATCCTTAAGCTGTACGTGTCCCCTGGGTGGTGCTAAATGAGTAACAGTGCTGGCAGATCTGACATCCGAAACCAAAATATGAAAAAAAGAGTTACAAACAAAACTGTCCTTATGAGGGCAAAACAGACAGTGACAACTCTGAACATTCTCCAGTGGAATGCAGGAGGCCTTTCTTCTACAAAAATGACAGAACTAAAAAAGATAGTTAACCAAAATAAAGTGGATATTCTTATAATTAACGAAGCCAACATCACGGCAGAAAACACCCAATATTACAACATCCCATACTACACAGCATACACACTCTTCAAGGCAAGACAAATAGCTAGTGGAATACTTGTATCAGTCAGAAATTCACTAAAATCAGAATTCAAGACCATAAAAGGAATGAATGCTCATGATACCGCAGAAATAGTGAGGTTGGCAACTTGGGAAGGAGCTAAGAAATTTACAATATATCGGTTCATATACAGCCCGCCTGGAAACAAAAACTTGTGCCTGGATATACTTAACATCTCCCCAGCCACTATCATAGTAAGAGACTTTAACGCCGCCTCCCCGAATTGGGGATACAAATATTATAACCAAGCAGGAAGAACTGTTGAAGAATTTATCAACAGCCATAACTTGGAGCTGTTGTACAAAACAGAAGATGAAAAGACATTTCTACATTGTACAGGAGACTCCACAAACCCTGACCTTGCTATGGTATCTTCTGATCTCTGCGATAACAGTAAAAACCAAGTAATGGAAGACTTAGGAGGAAACCATCGAGCTCTCCTACTATCTATCTCGCTAAAGTTTCCTAATGGAAAACCAATCACCCGTACTACATGGAACTTCAAGAAGGCCGATTGGAAGAAGTTTCAAGAACAGGTGGAGACTAAATCAAGTTCAATTAAAAGAGAAGAAACACCCCATTTAGTTCTCAGAAATCTGTGCAACTACATCCAACAGAGTGCAAAGAACAATATCCCCAGAGGGAAACAGTACAATTACAAACCCTTTTGGACGAGTGAACTAGCCCAACAAAAACAGATCAGAGACCAAGCTAGAAAGAAAACCGAAAGAACAAAAATACAGGAAGATTTCAAAATGTGGAGAAGAGAAAGTACCAAAACGAAGCAGCAAGTGGCGAAGGCAAAAAGAGATTCTTGGAGCAAATTCTTAAAAACATTGAATTATAGAACAGATGGAGGAAAGGCACATAAATTTGTAAGTAGACTAAACAACAAACATCCAGAAAACCAATCCCAACCATTTAAAATCCAAAACAAGGAGATTACAGATGACAATAAAATAGCAAATTACTTTAACACCCACTTTTGAAATGCCCATAAACTGTCACACAAACTTAAAAAACAAGAAAAACACATCAAAACAAACATCAGGTACAAAACAACAAATAACAACGATGGACTGAGGCAGATTTTCACCCAAGATTTTACAGTAGAGGAGTTGAAAGAGGCGATCAGTAACACCAAGAAGAGAAAACAACCGGGACCAGACAACACATTCTAAGAATTTATTCATAATTTAGGATCAAAAGCCCTTACGACATTACTATTGGTATATAATAAACTTTGGAACTCCAGAGATAGCCTGCCTGATGAATGGAGGAAATCAATAATAGTCCCCATATTAAAACCTGGCAAACCAACAAACATTCTAAGTTCATACAGACCTATAGCATTAACATCTGTACTAGCAAAAATCCAGGAGAGAACGATCTCAGCCAGACTGTGCTGGTATCTAGAAAACCAAAATCTGCTTACAGAAGAACAAGCAGGCTTCCGTCAAAATCGCTCTACAACATACCAACTGATAAAACTCTCTCAAGAGATAAAAGCAGCATTTAATCGAAAGGAAAGCACCCTGGCAGTGTTCGTCGATTTTAGTGGAGCATACGATTCCGTGTGGAGAACTAGACTCATTGAAAAACTAAAAGATATCAATATAGAGGGAAACATGCTGTCTTGGCTTTCAAGATTTCTGGACCAGAGATGGGCCAGAGTCAAATTCGGTGAATCCTTCTCCAAATACAAACAGACAAAAGTAGGTCTACCCCAAGGAGCAGTACTGAGCACCACACTCTTCAATGTTTTCATAAATGACCTCTCAAAAATTTTAAAAGATAAAAATGTCAAAATGGGAATATTCGCTGATGACGTAGTCATTTGGACCTCAGCCAAAAACAATGCCAAGCAGCAGAATATATTAGAACAAAGAATGAACGAAACCTTGGACTCCTTGCACAACTGGGCCTCTGAGAACAACATGAAAATTAACATCTCAAAGACTGCTTACCAATTTTTGACGATGCGCCATAAAAATGACAACTTCAACTTGAAGATCAACAATCTAAACCTTCCCAAAAGCGAATGTACAAAATACTTAGGTGTACACATGGATAACAAACTATCTTGGAGGGACCATGTGACAAACACAGCAAATAAAGTCAACCAAAAACTGAAACTTATAAAGCGTATTGCTGGAGCTACCTGGGGATGTACGCAGGACACTCTGAATACCACATACAGAACCTATATAAAACCAGTCGTGACATATGGAAGTGGATACTTGTAACAGCCAGCAGCTCTAATCTGAAGACATTGGAAACAACACAAAACAGTGCCCTACGGCTGATTAGCGGAGGTGTGAAGACCACACCTGCCCTTTCTCTTCAGTTGTACACAGGCCACTTACCGATCACTTCAGAAATAAACCAACAAGCTGCCATCTCTCTGGACAAAATAAAAGACTTACCACAGGCAAAATGGGCAAAAAATAGCCAAGACGGGACACATCTGAAGACCCAGACATTACCAGTTAATACTGCCAACAAGTACTTGACACTGCTGGGCATCACAACTGAAATAGAACCTTTTTGCCCAAAAATTAAACCTACAGAATACCAAACAATCAACACCAATCTCTCTCTTCTGTCTGATATGAAAAAGCAAGATGCACCTTCCACAATCTTGCACCAAATGGCACTAGCAACCATTAATGAAAGATATCCCCAGGATGAATACCTTAGAATCTATACAGACGGATCGCTCATAGAAAAACATGGAAAGGCTGGCGCAGGAGTACATTGTAAACTGTTCTCCCACTACATTTCAGTGGGAGAAAATAAAACCAGTTTTGATGGAGAAATAAAGGCAATACATATGGCATTACAACAACTCTTACTCAGACCACTAACTTTTAAAAAAGCCGTTTTTCTTGTTGACTCCAAGTCTGCAATCCAGTCTATCGCATCAAACAGACAGCCTATAGATGACACTGTAAAAGAAACAGGATGCAATAAACCTTCTCAGTAAACAAGGGAAAACAATAATTCTCCAGTGGATTCCCTCACATGTAGGAATAAGTGGGAATGAAACAGCATACCTGCTAGCTAAAAAGGGTACAACATTGCAAGGGAGAAAAACACTACACAGCACAAGAACAATCAAAAGACTTGTTAAAAACAAAACACAAGAGATGTTCACCAATGAGGCCAGCCTTGCGTCTAGTGGTAAACGGTGGAAAAACATTGGAAACACTTGGGACAAAAACAAAAATATACCCAGAAACCAAGCAGTAGCGAACTTCAGACTCAATACTGGTCACGACTGCCTTGCTGAACACCTCCATCGTATTAAGATCTACAAATCCCACCACTGCACAATTTGTAAGCAGCTGAATACAGTGATGAACAGAGACCATCTTCTTGTGTGTTCGGGATTGGACCACTCTTATCAAGAGACAGGGAATCTATCAAGACTCTATTCGGATGCCAGAAGACAAATGGAATGATTCAATGTCCTGCCATTAGAAAACAACAACGTCTTACTCGCTCTATGGAAAAGAGCATTGATGTAATTATAGAATGTCGCAAAACCCTGAAAATTACGAAGTGTATATATTTGTTTGCGAGACCGGGTTTAAATACCCCATTTGATGGTTCGAAAGTAATGAGGGAGATGAAATTACTTTGTCCGAACTTAACAAAACGCGAGTATTTAACTGCGACTGGATTTGCGCCATCATGTAGCTACAATGGCGCATGTAAAAAGTCCTGCACTGTCTAAGAAAGTCAGTAAATTTATGTGCCATACACAGTCTGTCCACGATAAAAATTACGTGACTCCATTAGCGTTTGTAAATCGTGGCGTCGTGGAGAATTACTTAGCCAAACTAGAAGAGACAACGCTTCTCCCAAAAGAACCTATAGAAAATCCAGTAAACGAACGTCACATACACATACCAGACGAAGAAGAAGAAATTTCCGATGACGACGGATCAAAAGCACATAAAAGATGAAGGCGGTGGACAGAAGAGGAAAAACATAATTATATCAGAATTCTCTGAATATATAAAAAAAGGTATTAACCCGGGCACAAAAAGGGGCAAAACGTTGATTGACAAAAGAAATCCTGTTAGAAGGATGTACCCCTGCCCAGATTAATGCATTTGTTGACAACATAAATAAAAAAAAGTAAAGCTTCCATCCTCATTTTCTTATTTAAAACAGGTATAACATTACATTAGAACATTAACATTAACATTACATTTTACAAAGTAGGCTGTATTTCTATATTGTAATGAAATTGGTTATTATTTCCGTTTAATTTAAAATCATATGACCACTCTTCCTACAAAAAACACATAATACAGTAACATGCAAGATTAATCATTTTTGTACATTAGTAAAGTTTATAATCCTCTTTGAGAAACTACCTACAGCACGGTTTTGTTATATACAAAAATTAGTCTCTTCAACATTTTTTTTTCTTTATATTAATAGACTAACATTTAATTATGAAAAACCATAGTAGTGAGAATAATAACGAATATATGTACTTGACCTTACTCTTAATCACTTTCTCACACCTCCGTTAGTGTTCGAAAGTCGGAAGCTGTAGTGCAAAAGTTGAATAAAGGGTATGATTTTAAATGTAGGAAAGAACGAAATCTGCAAATGTCGAATGTCCAAAAGTAGAGGGCGTATATGATTTTTTAAATGAACAATCTGCTTTTCTTATGTATTTATATTTTTGTGTTAGTATTTTTTGTATAGGATTATTCTAATATAACTTGTATGTCATTTGTATTTTCTCGTATTTTCTGTACATAATTTAATATATATAACACATTTTTTCTGCTTTCAGTATACTGCTTAGACTTTTGTTTTAAATGTTAGTTTTATAATCTTTGCATTGTTTGAATTGTTAAATTTTTTACGTGAAAGGTTTTATTAATATAACTTAATTTTAAATTTTTGCTTTGGATTATTGCAAAATGTAATTTACATACGTGATTTATATTTTTTGTTATTATCTGCACTTATCCTTTAATATATATTTAATTATTTGCCCTTTTTATTTTAAGTTTTGATGTAATAGGCTATATAATTAAATTACGTTACTTCTGCAAGCAGTGGCGTAACTAGTAACAGCTGATTGTTGTCTACACGTTGTAAATAAATAGTCAGCTCTTTTCACTATTGCATTAATTTATAATGTTTATAATGTATTTATGTTAATAAATTAGTACTTTAAGTAAAAGTAGTAGTTTCATTTTAATTAATTCTTTTATTAGGAAATAATTATTTTTGGGTTTGTATATATTCATTTTGTGTTTGTATTTTCCCAAATATGTATTTTGTGATTATTTGTATCTTTTTGATTATGTATTTAATATATAAGATTTTTCCAAAATTTGATATTCACTAGTGTACATATCTGGTTTTCAAACTTTATTGTTTTACTCAAAATACTTTTTAATTTAAACATTTACTTTATTTATTAAATTTTTTTAATGTAATACTACTTTAATAAAAAGTATAATATATTATCTTGTTGTTTAATTATTTTCCATATGTTTCACCACTCACAGCACTAAAACCTTTGGAAGTAGCCCTAAAAAGTTAAAAGACCTACATATAAAATACCTTCACCTTCAAATCGTCTAGGTGCGATTACTTAAATTAATACACGGTATGAGTATACGAGGTGAGTAACCATCGAAATTATTAAAATACAACAGTTATTGAGTTGAATTTTTATTCTACCAAATAAGTAAAATCATACAATTGTGCCTTATTTACTTGAAATGAAATTTCCATTTTATTAACCTTTACATTGAAATGAACCTTTACCTTTATTTTGAACTTACAAACTTTTAAATACTAAAAGCTGATTTTTCTCTACACGCAAGATGTGGTTCTAAATTACTGTACAGAGAATAATAGACATATAACTGTGTAATTAAAATGAATATTTTGTTTTCGTAGTGTCCATCAATCAATGAATTTTAACGATGAAGGATTTGCGAGGACCGGTCAAAAAGTATAACACAAATTTTAAATTATTTCTGCCGACGTTTCAACAATATTTAATGGCATCATCATCCAAAAATTTAAACACCTAAACACTACATCTACTCAAAATTGGATGCAATAGTGTACAGTGTGTGGAGAAACGTTTATGTTACTACGATAATAAAATATACGTACTATTATTTAAAAATAATAAAATGAATTAAAGTGGAACTCAAACAATATTTAAATTTACTCAAGATGGTATTAAAAGTGTACGTATTAAAAAAGTAAAAGAAACTTCTCTTCTTCTTTACGATTGGCAAATTACTTATCTCTCACAGACGTAGACTGAATTTCCTTTATACGACACAAAAACGGTAGAGCTCCACATTGCTTCATAGATTTAAAAATTTAGTTATTTCTTTACTCATTGTTCGAAAACGAATCAGCTAATTGAGCAGATTACAGGGAAAAATAAAATTTGGGTAAGATCATTTTCTTACGAAGTAAACAGGTGTTACAAATAGTTTACTCTTATACGCAAAAACGTAAACTCAGGCACGCTACGTAGCGTAAATAAATGTTGTCTAATATCTGACGCATGTGAATGCACCCAAAGCGTTTAAGTGTTTGTTGAATTGTTACAAACAGATTACTCAAGTAGAATGTGTAGTCTATACGACACAACGAATGATAAACAAACAACGCACACTACCTTGGACAGGCACATGTACGCTTCAACGTACATTGCGACAGCGGAAACCAGCTGCCAGCTGAGTTATCTCTGACGTCATAAGCCAGTGACGTCATTTGATCAACTCAGACTGGTGATCAACTCAGACCTTTACAAGAACACTAGTTGACTTTTTGGTTGTTATTAAAGCCGTGTTTACTCCGATGTTAGTAACAAATGTTATCTATAAAAGTACAAACGTTGCTAACAGAACACTAGTTGACTTTTTGGTTGTTATTAAAGCCGTGTTTACACCGATGTTACTAACAACAAATGTTATCTATAAAAGTACAAATGTTGCTAACAGAACACTAGTTTACTTTTTGGTTATTATTAAAGCCGTGTTTACACCGATGTTAGTAAAAAATGTTATCTATAAAAGTACAAATGTTGCTAACAGAACACTAGTTAACTTTTCGTTGTTATTAAAGCCGTTTTTACACCGATGTTAGTAGCAAATGTTATCTATAAAAGTACAAATGTTGCTAACAGAACACTAGTTGACTTTTTGGTTGTTATTAAAGTCCCGTTTACACCCGTGTTAGTAACACGTGTTACAAACAATTTTAAGTAATATTTTGAAAAACGCTTGTGAATTTGTTACCAACAAGCTTTATTATCAATAGAAATACCGTGTTATTAACAAGAATTTTGTTACCCACTAGAAGTCGGTAAAGATCAAAGAATGTTGATAACATTTGTTAGTAACACGTGTTACCGCGCCTCTTCGATATTAGTAACAGTCTCCACTCGCTAAAAAACGCAAGGTCACTGCAACTTTTCACTTTCAGGAATAGCTTACCTGTAATTACTGTCTTGTTTGCCAATTTTACAGCCTATCATTGATAAAAATATTCAAAGTCAGAACTCGTTCTTAAAAAGTGTTTAAAGCTTCCATCAAACCTTAGTTCGCCTGACAAAAGATCAACGTCATCTTCATTCAAGTCACTTAAGAGGTAACTTCTACTATACCTACCTCTTGCCTGCAGTAAAGGTCTCACCCAGACTCTTGTTGGTCTTCTCTGCTTCGCCAAAATCACACACGTAGCTGCAGCAAGAACAACGTCTTCATCACTCGACATTTATCTGCCCACTGACCAAGCGAGGCGCAGTGGCGTGGTGATGTGGCACAATGTTAATAACAAACAAAAAGTCAACTAGTGCCCTGTTAGCAACACTTGTAAGTAAACATTTGTTACTGAACGTTGTTACTAACAGAAAAGTTGGTAACATTTGTTACTAACACCGGTGTAAACGTGGCTTAACATTTTGCCACATCACTACACCACCGCGCCCCGCCTGGTCAGTTGGCAGAAAAATGTCAAGTGTTGAAGACGTTGCTGTCTTTCAAAAACTGTAGCGATTTAAAAGCAAACCACTTACTGTTTTACGGAATCAGCTCTCCTGAGTCACTTTTCCCTTTTTTATACTCTCTCTGATATTGGCCAATCAACTTCTTCATTTTACTCTGTACTTCTGCCTTCCTCATCTTCATTTCGAGAGAAATGTCACCCCACGCGTTGTTCTTGAGATATATATCTTTGAATTGAGCGTTTGGTCCCAAAGAACAGGCTTATTGCGAAACAGCTCGATAAGGTTAATCACTCGATTCTTTTACCACTCCACTTCACTCAATATATTTTCCATTTGAACTGGAAAGGAAACTGCACACTACACTGAACTACAAAACACGCCTCGCTACTCGCATTGACAGGAAGTCACTGATGCGGACAGAACGTGTGGTGATGGCATGGAGGGGGAATGTTACTAACACCAGTGTAAACTCGGCTTAGGGCGAGAAACAGACCGGGTACGATGACATACGATGCGACGACGTAAGTCATCGCACGAAAGCTGACGGCCATGTTGCGTTATGAGAGTCCCCCCTCCCTCCGAGTACGTTGCAAGGCGCGTCGGCACGCGATGCGATGATTGCGATAATGGACGAACAGCCGGAGTCTCAGTTGGTTCAAGTATCATCGTGGATTTAAACGAAGAGAAATTAATAATTGAGGTAAACTTATGGGAGTAGATTTTTCCTTTTAATTACTATTGTCTTATTTAATTAACAATGTATTAACTACCGGTACATCAGTAATTAAATCTATGAATTTTGTTTAATACAAAATATGATACGTAATTAATAAATTCTGCACAACATGCTATAAACTATACATTTCAATATAATAGATATTTAGATAAATATGGCTCAGGTTATAACCCGTTCCGATTTCACAGAATCTCTAACCATTTTTTTTTCAGAGTCTTCCACGATCTCTCTTCACCACTGGCCTACATTCAAACGCGTTCCACATGGGACTTTTAATTCTGCCTGTTCTACTTTATTCTCTTCAGAATTGACTGCAACTTCAGGTCTTTCCTTATGTCGTCGTTTCGTAAATGATCTCTCAAACTGTACCTTTAACTTCCCTTAAAATTTGGAAACATTATTTCCGCCAACATGGTGTCCGCAAATTCACCCTAGTCATCAAGTAGAGACTATCCTCACTCCAGTCTCTACCTCATCAGTGGGCTGATTTGCGCGGACATCGTGCATAACAGCTGTTGCCAGTTGTGATAGACCTAAAATTAATTCGAATTTTTTCCAGTATGAAGTTTTTTTTTTTTAAGGGCCAAAATATTTTTTTTAGAGCCAACAATTTTTTTAGAGTATTTTCTTTAAAAAAGAGGATCCCGGTTCAACGGGATCGGGCTCCATTATACTTACACAGAATAGATCAGGACACAAATAATCGAATTAAAAATAATACTTACACAGAAGAAATCAGGACACAAATAATCGAATTAAAAATAATAAAGGAAAAAACAGAGAAACGTATAACAAAACGAACAAAATACTAATAGTTACGTACTAGTAGTATCTGCTGCACGTAGATTCCGAAACGAACATAGCTGCTAACTGAGCGTTTTGCCGGTTTATACAGCGGCAACACATTGGGTGGACGAATGTGTCCCCCTCCTCACTTTATACAGCGACAACTACTACGATGTCAATGACCACACGCAGTAAAACATTGCCGATGTCTAAGCCGGCAACACAATACGTTACAAGTGCCCAGTAGTTTGAAAGAAATGCTACGGTTTTCTTTAAGTTTCCCTACTAATGTTGTTCGTATTTCTAATTATTCAATTACTAAATATTTATTCTGTGATATAATTAATTTTATTTCATTTAATTGCTAGTATTGTTGCCGCCCCCCGACAGCGGTTATATGAACCCCACGCTGCTGGCGCCAATTGCTTCCAACATTGAAGATGGCCTCCGACGGTGGGGCCGTAATGTCTATGGAGACAAACGATAGGTCACCGCCTAACAACGCGACAAATTATGTTTCCCACTTTGTATTCAGCGCAAATGATTTAATTCCAAACGTATTGGTAGAAGGGCGTAAGCGTTGCGTTTTTACCATAATACACTTTACTAAAGTCATTATTCCTTGTTTCAGGCTATAACCTCGGCACTGACTTTCGATTGATCGCGGTTCCAAGCAACAGCACACTGAGCGCCGGAACTACATTCCGTCGTGTTCCCACAGACTACGTGCTGAGTGCCGACAGCTTGAACCAGCTGATCGCCGTGGACAGAAGCTATAATGTCTCAGGACCATTGGTGAAATTTCCGTTTACGCTGCCAGATTTTAAGTACACAACTGACTAGACTACAAAAAAAAATATAATCGACTTTAGAAGTAAACATGACTGTACAATGTAAAACTTTAGTTTCGTGTAAATGTAAAAGTTTTATCTGCAATTGTGGACGATAAATATATAGAGTTTTGTCTGAATACTGTTTGTGATTTTAACACACAGTTTCCCTTCCCTATTACCAGTTGATAAAATTGGTCAGTAAGAGTACGGTTACACTGCTTTTTTTCCCCGACCATGCACGCGCGTGGAGTTTGGAAAAAAACACAACGGTCACACGTGCGTTTTTTCACGTACGTGCACGGGCGGAAGTGTAGTCACACAGGCGGTTTATAATCGGACGGCAGCGTTGGGATGTCTTGGACGCGCATCCCCTACAGCTCTGGCTATGAAGGATAAATTTGTACACAAATGTTAAAACGCAACCGCACAGAAACGTCCGTGTTTAGTTTAAATAAAACATTGGTTATCAATAGCAAATAAATTCTTATTGAGAAAATATTTTACATTACATTTTTTTTTTTTAAAGATGTCAACAATACCATGGAGATCAAAATAATTACCATAGTAACAAGTAAATAAACAAAGGCTATTTTAACGGCATCTTTGAAGAGTCCGTGTGACCACTCTCGTGCGTGTTACAAACGCACTAAAAACGCAGCAGGTTGCGTTTCGATGCGGGAGACCTTGAAAACGCAGCAGAGTTGACGATCCGTGCGTGTTTCTACGTCCAATTTCATTTGCCACCTGTGTGTTAAATTCAATGCGTTTCCCTACCGTACGCAAACGGCCTGGAGAAAACGCTCTTACAACCCTACCTTAATGATGTGTGAAATTTTTATTCATAGTCGGAATGTGTCTTATTGTATATCAAATTAAAGACAACATCGAGGCGAATACAATAAAGGACACACCAAATGGATACTATACAATTTTGTGGCTTAGTAAATTAACGTTTTAGTGGATAGAAGCAACATTTTTACAATTGACACACTCTATTAAAATATCGGTATCGAGAACCAAACATGACTTTCATGTTTTAAGATTTATATTGTGACGACATCACAGAACAATCTACGTGTCTCTCGAACGATCCAGTGGAAAAACGGCTAAATATTGTGGCGTACGTGATTTCAACATGCGCTCGCGAAACTTTTCTAGAAGCCGCCAGCCGCGCGGATTATGTCAAGACCGCAATTAATTACGTCGTAGGTAGAGATAACGCGCAGTATGGAATAATCTAGTATTTCGGCGGGGGGGGTATAAATACCAGTACTCAACGACTTTCAGTTTCAGTTATAGTTGCCATACATTACAGTGCGGTTTGAGTTTATTGTCGGGCGATAAAGCTGTAAAAATATTAACATGAATAACAGTAAAATAACATGTAAAAATGAATAACAGTGATCAGGATTTAAAAATATTATATTTGGTTTTACTGATTTAAATAAATGTTGTTAATATTGGATATTTTTCTAATTTTACTGACATCATTAATCATTATTTAAATTATATGCAACCGATATCCGAACCAAAAGAGTAATGTTCCGACAATGAAGGGTTAGAGAGCATCGATCGAGCAATTCTAACGAGAGTCGGTTTTATTTTTATTTAAAAAAACATGTGCTATGAAATTAAATTATAGTTTTACTACTTCAAATTAAAATATTTTTAAATTGATAATTGTAAATATAATTAAATTTTGAATTATATAATAACGGTACTTACATCAAACTCCCTTCAAGCGTAGACTAGACAGTTGATCTGCACTTCTGGTCGCTGAAGATGCCGTTGACTCCAACTGTAATAACCCCAGTATATACACAAAAGTTGGCAGACACACACACACACACACAAGTCAAACTAATTAAACCGTTACAAACTCGTACCCACGTGACGAAAATACAGTGTGCTCAAAGGCGTGAACAATTACGCAATTCGAATTGAATAGTAAAATGGTTAATATTGTTATCTGATAGTAATCAATATTGGTGTGGTGAAACCAAATGCGCATGTAGAAGGGATTCCGTTATAATATTAGAAAGTTTCGTTTTTTTATGATATCACTGTAATAATTCTTCATATAATTGAGTTATGATATTGTTGTTACAATAATGATAGTACTATTAAATTTTTCCGGTGTTTAAGTGTTCACGTGTTTACGGCAATGTCCATGAAACGTGTGCGTCATTTTTCCAGTTTCACACGCAATCTGGGTGTTAACTGTAACAACTGTTGTAAGTTACTGTCACACTGACGAGCAAATACATGTCGCAGAGAAGATAAAACCCTAATTGAATGAAGATATTATAAATCTAAACATACCTGTCTCAAATATTTTAAAACTACTACTCCTTCATTGAGCGAGTGTGTTGTGCTCACGTATATGTTATCCGAGTACATACATTCAGAGACTAAGATCCTAGACTTCAAAAGGTGCCTAGATTTTATTTCGCAAATTACAATGGTGTCCAACTCACTTGTACGAATACATAAACTAACAATCCGCTTGTGACCTTTTTATTTCCATGTTCCATAAGGAAACGTAAGTATGGTGATGGCAAAAAAAGACTTGTTTAAGATAAGGGCTGATTCTGATTGTACTGCCCTCAAAACATGAAGAAAAGTCGTTTTCTGAAAAGTGTCTGTGTGCGCTGTGTCGCATAGAATTTTTACATGACGAACGATAACTGCCGCAAATTCAAACAGAATCAAATAATTTTTTGCATATGTCCTCGAGTTGTAGAGGACTGAAGGTCTATTGATTTCGGTGAAGATCGGTTAAGTGTAACGGGTACTTTACCAGCAACGTTTTATCTTTTAACAAGCGTGGAGTACTTAAGAAAGTATGCTGAAAAGAAGGTCATAATAGTCCACTGTAGAAAGGTAGATGAAATATCTATAAATGAAGAGGCTAGTTGAACGGGTTGGGGGGAGTAATTTCTATAAATGAAAATAATAGTTGAAGGGGAAGGGGATAATTTTTTATATGTGTACTATGTTATCGGTAACAAAGAAGTAGTATGTTGTTAAAATTCCTTCCCGGGCTGTTTGACCGTAATCCAATATTTTCTGTAAACCCAGACGTTTCGGCAGTGCCATCGACTGCCATCGTCAGTGAAAATAGAGTGGTCTAGCGTGAGGTGGTATACGTTAGCGACCACAGTACTGTGCTTAAGGCTGAAAGAAGAAGTATTTTCTATGGAAATATTTCATTTCTATAATGATTTTTAATATAAATCTTAGAACATGGAAGTCATGTTTGGTACTCTATGCCGATATTTTTATATTGGTGACGCGTTTCAAAGCATATGCTTCATCATCAGTTCATATAATATCTATCGTAGGGTGTAGTCATCGGTTGAAAATTCAATATCATTTACACTTTAGTACACAGTGGACCATACGTGAATATGTGCGCACTTACTGACGCCTATACAGCGCAAACGAAATGGGATTTTTAAACAATGACGACCTACGAGGCATATTCTAAGATCTGATGATGAATAATATGGTTTGAAACGCGTCTCTATATTGATAATTGCTTACCACATTCACTGGTCTGCTAAGCCCCGAACAATTAATTTCCGGGTTAACATTGTGTAACATTTACACTGTTTAAAAGGGAACCTTACACCAAAAAAATAATTTTTGACCATTTTCATTTTTTTCTCATTATTACAGCCGGAATGTTCTGAGCAAAACGATAGATAACATGTCCATGTTAAAAAATTGTAACCTCATTAAAAAAATAATAAATTGACCATGCATAAAAAAATTTCGTCTCTGGGGCTACTGCGCGCTATCACACTCATCAAACCTGCTTCGCCTTTATATACACTTCTTTAGGTATACATGCCTTCCTGAAACAATCTTAAATAAAATAAAACCAATTTTTAGTGATCTCTCTAATAAAATCATTTTCAGTAAACCCTGTTTGGGAAAGACCCAGGATCCAAACAGATCATTCAACGCAGTAATTTGGAAAAGACTGCCAAAAACTATATTTGTCGGGATCAAAACACTAAAAACAAGAGTGTATGATGGAGTTACATCATTTAATAAAGATGCAGTGGGAAAACGGGATGTGCTTAGTGCTTTGGGATTAAAATACAGTGAAAACTGGAATGAGCGATTATGGCAAATCGACAGAATGCGGGTGCGAAAAGATTAAAAAGACGTTCAATTTAGATGAAATAAAAAAGAGGAAACAAACAAGACAAGAAAAAAGATAAAGGAAAACACAAATATTATGGAGATGGACTGTTTTACAGTGTAAATTTCCCACAGTTTTATCAGAAATACATTAAAAATATTTCCCTTAACTTAAACGAGTTTACTGAAAAATTGTGTTTTCACTTCACATATATACCTTTTTCTCAAGAGCTATAAGAGATAAACTTGAACTGTTTACTGTAACTAATTACGTGTATTGACGTAAGTACTCGGACAACTTCTAAGGGTAATAACGAGCACAGTACACTCAACAAATGAAGGAGTAGTGGTTTTAAAGGATTTGAAATGTGTATATTTAGATTTATAATATTTTCAGTTACTTAACGTTTTGTCTTCTGTAGGTACTGCACTTAGCTTTCTGTGTGACTGTAACTTTAAACACCAGATTGCTTTGAATCATAAGATTGCATAATATTGCATATGCTGAACCAGAATTATAATAAAATATACTCTACAAAAATTAATTTAATTTTAATTTAAAGAAAAGCAAATTTTTTGGACGTTAAAAAACCAATCAGAACTTTTCTTAATGACTCAAAAGTATAATTCTGGTTACATAAGCACAAAAAGATCTATAAGTAAACAGTACAAATTTTAGCTCCATATATTTTATAGTTTGTGAGAAAAAGGTACATACAACACTAAAAATACGGTATAAGGCCTTTTTAACGGTTGGAAGACGCCTCTTTCTTAACTTTATTCCTTAAAGTCTGTTTGATACTGCCATCCTATCCTTCCTACTAAACGTTTCTACGTTATACATAAGCTTGTGTTGTGGTTTCCAAGTTGCATATAACTAATTATAGTTAATATTACGTCGTGTATCCGGGTACACTGGTGCTGCTCCCCCTTGCAACTTCAATGTTTTTTAAAAAATACGCGTTTCGGGACTCATGGTCCCATTATCAGGTTGGTAAAAACAAGAAACACTCACATGGAGAACGTCAACTTAATAAAATACAAATAAAAACTTTCACTCGCACATCGTTCCAGAACACAAAGTTTTTATAAACATTGCGTGTATACAATTACATCACTACACGATGCGCATCGTATCGGAACCCGCGTAAAAAAATCGTAAAAATATAGAAAGTTTTTATTTGTATTTTATTAAGTTGACGTACTCCATGTGAGTGATTCTTGTTTTTACCAACCTGATGATGGGACCATGAGTCCCGAAACGCGTAGTTTTTAAAAAACATTGAAGTTGCAAGGAGGAGTACCAGTGTACCCGGATACACGACGTAATATTAACTTTCTACGTTATTCTATACATCAACCTCCCAAAGACATGATATATTGCACCCTATGAAATGAAAGTTGTTCAGTAGTTCTATTTTCAATCACTAATTCCTACTTTTTGTAAATTTTCCATAGAAAGCACAGGAACATTCAGACTTTTCGACAAGAGAAACGAAATTATGTTTTTTGATTATTTTATGAAGTTTGCACAAATCTCCCTGTAAAATACTTTATTTGATGGATAAGAGAACCTGGTCGTCAGTAAAAAGCAACGTACAGATATTCGTGTAATCTCCGAAGTCCCAATTATAAAATGTCAAACAATAAAATGTAAAAATATGGAGATCTAAATAATTACCATAGTAACAAGTAAATAAACAAAGGCTATTTTAACGGCATCTTTGAAGAGTCCGTGTGACCATTCTTGTGCGTGTTACAAACGCACTATAAACGCAGCAAGTTGCGTTTCGATGAGGGAGACCTTGAAAACGCAGCAGAGTTGACGACCCGTCCATTTTTTCCACGTCCGTGTGGCCAATTTCATTTCCGCCTTTGTGTTAAATTTAATGCCTTTCCCAACCGCACGCAAACAGCCTGGAAAAAACGCTCTTACAACCCTAATGATAGATTATGTGATGTGTGAAATTTCTATTCATAGCGGAACGTGTCTTATTGTATATCAAATTAAAGATAACATTCAGGAGAATACAATAAAGAACACATCTAATAGATACTGTAGGCCTACAATTTGGTGACTTGGTAAATTAACGTTTTAGTGGATAGAAGGAACATTATTACAATTGACACACTCTATTAAAATATCGGTATGGAGAACCAAACATGACTTCCATGTTCTAAGATTTATATTGTTACGACATCACAGAAAAATCTACGTATTTTCCCGAACGATCCAGTGGAATACGGCTAAATGTTGTGGCGTACGTGATTTCAACATGCACTCGCGAAACTTTCTGGAAGCCGCCAGCAGCGTGGACTGTGTCAAGACCGCAATTAATTACGTCGTAGGTAGAGCTAACGCCCAGTATGGTATAATCTAGGACTTTGGGGGGGGTATAAATACCAGTACTCAACGACGTTCAGTTTCAGTTATAGTCGCGATATATTACAGTGCGGTTCGAGTTTATTGTCGGGCGATACTGAGTGCGTTCAAGTGGTTATTAGTTTACTGTTGTGTTTTATAATCGGGCGGTATAATTGTAATATAATTGTGTTTTACATTAGTTGACATTTTATTGCGTGTGAACAATTGGTATTTGATTTGTTGTAAGAGACTGTGTTGTTAATTACGAACCGTTAACTGTGAAAATTAAAGTTGGTGATTAGTGACTTAACTGG
This sequence comes from Magicicada septendecula, assembly GCA_034769895.1. Lineage (NCBI taxonomy): Eukaryota > Metazoa > Arthropoda > Insecta > Hemiptera > Cicadidae > Magicicada > Magicicada septendecula. The sequence continues at coordinate 17,683,165 of CM068369.1, read as the reverse complement.
TATATTGTATTTTGTTCTCCACTGTACCTACGACGATCAAGTAGACCGTCGTAAAAATATTTAAAATCATTCACTTACATTCGTTTCGGTAATTTCTAACAAGTTTGGTTTGTTCCTTGTATATCGTGTTTTATTTTTGACAAATTGAAATGAAATATTTCCGTAGAAACTACTTCTTTGTTGCCGATTACGTAGTACACATATAAAATATCGGTATGGAGAACCATACATGACTTCCATGTTCTAAGATTTATATTTAAAATAATTTTCGAAATGAAATATTTCCATAGAGACTACTTCTTTCTACTTACTGCTTCAGCCTTAACCACAGTATTGTGGTCACTAACGTATACCACCTCACGTTATCGCACTCGATTTTGACTGATGAAGGAAGTCGATGGCACTGACGAAACGTCTGGTTTTGCAGAAACATTGGTCTACGGCCAAACAGGACGGGAAGTAATTTTAACAACAAACTACTTCTTTGTTGCCGATAACGTAGTACATATATAAAAAATTATCCCTTCCCCTTCACTATAATTTTCATTTATAGAAAATTACCCCCACCCCGTTCAACTATCGCCTTCATTTATAGATATTTCATCTACGTTTGTACTGTGAATTATTAAGATCTTCTTATCAGGATACTTTATTTATCAAAATTAAGTACTTTACTCTTGTTACAACAAAAAATGTTTCTGGTAAACTACCCTTTCCCCGTAACCGATCTTCACCAAAATCAATAAGCTTGAGTCCTCTACAACTCAGGCACATATGTAAAAAATTATTTGGTTCTGTTTGAATTTACGGCAGTTATCGTTCGTCATGGAAATCTTTCTTGTTACAAAATACAATGTTGCCGGTAAACTACCCCTTTACCTTTACCAATCTTCACCAAAATCAACAGACCTTGAGTTCCCTACAATGTAGGGACGTATGCTAAACATTATTTGATTATGTTTGAATTTACGGCAGTTATCGTTCGTCATAGAAAAAATTACCCTTCTTATCACATAAAATGTTGCAGGTAAACTACCCCTTTCCCTTAACCGATCTTCACTAAAATCAATAAACCGTGAACACTTAAAAATTCAGGAATATATGCAAAAACTTATTTGATTTTCTTTTAATATGCGGCTGGTATCATTCGTCATAAAAAAATTACCCTTTTAAAACATAAAACGTTGCTGGTAATCTACCCTTTTCTCTTAACCGATCTTCACTAAAATCAACAGACCCTGAGGTCTCTATAAATTAGGAAGGTATACAAAAACATATTTGATTCTATTTGAATTCACGGCAGTTATCGTTCGTCATATAAAAAATTACCCTTGTTGAAACATAAAACGTTGCTGGTAAACTACCCCTTTTCCTTAACCGATCTTCACCAAAAACAACGAGTCTTGAAGACTCTATAATTAAGGGCTGTATACGAAACATTATTTGATTCTGTTTGAATTTGCGGCTGTTGTCGTTAGCCAAAAAAAATCACCCTTGTTAAAACATAAAACGTTGCTGGCAAACTACCCCTTTCTCTTAACCGATCTTCACCAAAATCGAAAAACCTTGAGTTCTATATAATTCTGGGATGTATGAAAAACATTATTTGATTCTGTTTGAATTTACGGCAGTTATAGTTCGTCATAAAAAAATTACCTTTGTTAAAACATAAAACGTTGCTCGTAAACTACGCCTCTCGCTTACACTTTTCGAAAAATGACATTCTTTCATGTTTTGAGGGTAATAGAATCAGAATCTGCAATTATCTAGAACACGTTACCATCACCTACTTCCATTTCCTTATGGAACATGGAAGTAAATTCGGTATTGAGAACCATACATGACTTCCATGTTCTAAGGTTTATATTAAACATCATTTAAATAGGCCTAAATATTGAAAAATTGTCAAGTTTTAAAATTGAAATAATATATTTCCATACAAACTGCTGCTTTGTTGCTGATAACATAGTGCACATATAAAATATCGGTATGGATAACTTGCATGACTTCTATGTTCTAAGATTTATATTTAAGATCATTTAAAAATAAATTGAAAAATTTGACAAGTTAGACAAATTAAAATAAAATATTTCCATAGAAACTACTTCTTTCTTGCCGATAACCTAGTACACCCTTCCCCTTCAACTAATTTTTTCATTTATATAAGGTCCCCCCCCCCATCCAACTACCCATTTCAATTGTAGATATTTCATCTACAGTGGATTATTATGACCTTTTTTTTGAGGATAATTTATTTATCAAAATTAACTACTTTACTCTTGTTAAAACATAAAACTTTGAAGGTGCAGTTAAACTACCCCTCCGCCTTAACCGATCTTCACCAAAATCAATAGACCTTGAGTCCTCTACAACTCGGCCACACATGCAAAATTTATTTGATTCTGGTTGAATTTTCGGCAGTTATCGTTCGCTATAGACAAAATTCTACACATAGACACACAGACACACACAAAGGCACTCTTCACTATTCTTCAAGTTTTGAGGGTAGTACAATCAGAGCACGATTTTTTTCGCCGTCACCATACTTCCATTTCCTTAGGGAACATGGAAGTAAAATTATTTGACCAATGTTTATCATTGTAAAGAAAAGGTTTCAAAATACAATTCCTTAGATCAAAACAAAAACTTCAAAATTTGTTTTTTTTTTAACTTTTGCAAAATTTGATTATAACTCTACATAACCAAAAACGGAGTCCTAGTAACTCAATTCTTTTTTAAATTTTTTTGTTCTCAACTGAAATAGATAATAGAGATGTTTCTTAAAAGTCCTAAAACAAACACAGGAAAATACCTGAACTGGCAATGTTAACACACACACACACACACACACACACACTATGACGTGTCGGCTACGTCATAATCCAGGGAACCTGTGATAATTGACGCTAGCCAATTATACAGGCTGCCTACGTTGTAACAAACTGAAACTCAAAACACAAGACAAACAAATTTACAATTATTCTAATTATAGGGAACAAGGGGAGGGCTTTAACTGATTTATGCACTCACTTTAGTACCTAACAAAGATGACATCACTTTTATTCACATAGTATACGTAACACATTACAAATAAAGATATTATTTACTCTGAGATTGTAAGGGGGTTTTCTATCTAAAATAAAATGATCATTTAGATAATGAGTTTACCTCGGATCCGAGTCTTCCTTTTTTTTGTTAAGAATTTTCAAATTTACCATACTTGATTATATGATTACATTATTCCTTAAGTACCATTTGAAGAATGGTTTTATTTAGTTGAGCAACTTTTGAAGTTACATAACGAAAGTTAAGTTACAACGTATGATTACAAGAATTGGTGGTTACACCAGTTTAAATCTTAGAGCTTATTGATTGTCTTTTGAAAGTCTTTTTCAACTTTAATTACTTATATTTTAAAATATGTATAACTCACGGAAGACGAGGTCCAGCGTCACCTCTTATATTATGGTTAACTGTCCGTGTCTTGACGAGTGATTCTTCCGTACTCTTGTAGTCGAGGATTGTCCTAGGGGTAGTCTGTCCAGTAACGATGAAATGGATGTTATGGTGCCAGCTAACGTGAAGTCGTCAGGATTCTCGGCGATAGAGTAAAGGCAGTATAGTTCGAAGTCGTCGCTTTTCACTGTTATTCACATCACCTGTTTAATTGCACCGTCGTGTTGGAGTTTACATATTGTTTGTACATTATGTTGGAATTTCTTTTAAATTGAACAATATTTGACTGGTTATTTAAATTACAGGAGATGTCACCTCTTACACACGTTTTTCCTTTTTCTTACATGTTTGTTTCACAAAATTTTACTCACTACATATTCGTTACTTATGTCTAGCTGTCCACACTTTTAGTGGAAGTTAACAATTAAATTAAAATACACACAAAATAACATTTTGTGAAGAGCCCCAGCGTGGAGCTGTTTACAGTCAGAAAGCCGCATCGTTAATCCCTAGTTGTTACAACACGAAAGTCGCAACGACGCGGAGCGAATACTCCGCCATAATATAGTTCCATCTTTTATTTAATACTACAGTCTTACAGTTAGACAAAACAAACAATCGAGATTTTCCTGGTATACTGAAATTATTACACCTATTACTAGTGACTTTAAAATATTAATTCTTTACATTATGGTTTACACGTATTTCTTATTTAATGCCGGCTCGGTATACAAGTTGAATCCGGAATTCACAGGTCATAGCATGATAAGTTTAATAAAGGGTTAACAGTTTTATTCTTTAACTTTTGCTTCCACAATTTTTAATTAATTAATACTAGTTAAATTTTCTTATTTAAGTCCCATCACTACCATGAGTTAGTCCAGGGGCAATTGGTTTAATAGTGCGATTTAATGTTTTTTAACTAACTTCCCATTCTTCGGTTTCTATTATTAAATTTTTTATTTTTTTTTACAATTTAAATCGTCACAACACTTTACAGTAAATACAGGAAAATTTTTAAAAACAAAACTACCAGAAATAAATTATCATATACTATTTCAAAATGTCTCTACAACCTTGTAAAAATACCGTATCAACGTGGTTAAAAGATGGTGAGCTATAATCAAGAAAAAACAAAGAACACTGAAACCGGAAAAGAAGAAATCCGATTTTGGGACGTTGACAGTTTACAATTTGGCAACAACTTCTTAAAATCGGCGTCCGCTGCTTCGAGATACAAAACGATTTTTTTCAGTAAAGCACGTGTTATTTTTCTAGTAACCAGCTAGGTAAGCCAACTGTTACAAAAAATTATGATTAGTATTTTTGTAAATATTTATATTGAATACAACGGTCTCATGGATCATCGTATTATTACGACGGTCTACTTGATCGTCGTATGGTACAGTGGAAAACAAAATACAAGAAACCAATTAAGTCACTAATCACCAGCTTTAATTTTCACAGTTAAACAGTTCACAATTAACAACACTCTCTCTTACAACCAATCAAATAAAAATTGTCCCACTGTTCTGGCACAGTCAAGCTAATGCGTCGAGAATCACCTACGCCACACAGATTCAGCTGGATTCATCTGGAACATTCGATAAACACGTAGATTGTTCTGTGATGTCGTAACAGTATTGTATAGTGGAAACAAAATACAGACACCAATGGAGTCACTAGTTCTTCTTCTGCTTCTATGGCGTCACAGTTCAGAGTCGAATCTTAGCCTCAATAATCATCCGCCACCATTTTTCTCCGTCCTTGGTTGGAGTCACTAGTTACCAAAATTAATTAGTCGAAAATGTCTGTAATCTATATGGTACTCTCGTACAATGATTCAAGTTAAAATTGTCCAGATACAATAATAATATCATGTAAGAATTGCGCTCTAATTATAACACAATAATCACATTCAACTAATCCGTAACAATTACTTGATCCGCAATCTACAATATCGCCATGTGCAACGAACTAATTAAGCCTGCCGTAGACCCATATATATATCCCGCAGGAGTTCCAGAATAGTTCTCCATTCTTTTGGCGACGCGATGGTATAATTTGAGTAGTTAGAGGTGCTGGAATAATCTGTAATCTACCTGAGTATATGGCCTTGACGGAGACGCTGCACCCGCTCGGGTAGCCAAAAAAGATGTAGCATGACGTTCTCGAAAAGTCGAGTGCGATACGTAATTATCGTAGAAATAATATTATTTGTATTCATGCTAAAACGTAGACACAATAAGTATTTCAAACAAACACGATAAATTTCAATTGTACAGTTAAGTGTACAGACATTAGATGTGTGCTGAACTAGTATTTGAAAATAACAAGTGCAAACAAAACCGTTCTAAAAAAATAGCACGTACAAATACCTGTTATTATATACTTATTATACATATACCTGTATTATATAATTTGTTATAAGAAATAAATTGAAACTAAAAGTATTAACAGTGTTATTTTACACTGTGACTTTATGAAGCTGTTACTGTTTTAAAGAAAATAAAAAACAAGTGAATTTATAAGCCTATCTTCCTTTGGGAATACTAATTTCAGTTTTCACTAGGAGTAAACAATAAATATAATAGTACAAAAATAATGTCAAAAACATCAGAAACATATAACAAAAACATAACAGTAAGCCACAAGAGTTACAACAATCTCATCATTTACGTGAGATGTGCAGTGAAGTTAAAATCGTCTCCAAATCACATTAACAACAAAAAGTACTATATGGCCTATCAGCTATAAGCAACTCTATGTTATAACACAATATAATTCGCTTTTTCAAAATTTACCAAGTAGGTGACTAGTATAATATATGACTTGTTATTATAGTCTGTATTATATATCTGAATAATACACGAGAATGAATGTAACATCAGTAATAATTTTTTTTTTTAATTATTAAAAACCGCTTCGTCTCTTTGCCATAGAAATATTCTTAACCTTGCTGATTTGCTTCGTTTCGTATTTGTATGGCAATCGGCACGTGCGCAGAATGAAGTACTCAGCACCAAAATACTATAAATACTAATGTACTCATACTAAACTATGTACTCATAGTACTCGTGTATTCGTTAGCTGCGTAGGGGGGGCTCCCGCGTCTCCGAACCGCGATGCCGCGAGGAATCGAGAGGAGTATTTTGAATTTCAGTTATCGTTGAATGAGAACAGATATTTCAACTTTTCAGTCACTGTTATATCCTTTCCGAGCCTCCAGGTGGTGTAGTGGTTAACGCGGGCGATTGATGCGCTTGTGGTCCCGGGTTCAATTTCCGGCGGAGGTTCCATACGGCGTGCACTCAGCGTCGTGAGGCAAACTGATTAGGCGCTGAGATAACAGCGCCGCCTCCTGGCCGTGAATACCGCAACTAGCGGCTGGTGGCGCGTAGTACTAGCCATACACCGTCACACTAACACAAAAGCCGCGAGGTACGCCTTGGTCCTTAACGGACTGTGGAGCGGAGGTTATATCCGTTTCACAAAAATCTCTTTCCAAAATACCTTTTATAGGTATATCGGCCCACCTCTAATAGACATACAATTTTTAACACAACGGGTCGTTTTCGTTTGGTTATATTTTACTTTACATTGCTGGTTACGACCAGTCAGGGTTGCGTAAGTGTAAATTATACGATTCTGTTTCCTTTGTTTAGTGTTTTCCGTTATTAGTACTTTGGCTCTTTCTACTATTTTAAAAAGTCAGCGATTACGTTCTTTCAACACCACGGAGCACTGCATACTAAACGAAGTATGTCGGGACGGTCACAATATGATTTGATATAAACTTGCAATATACCGTGGTGATGTAATAAAAACTTGTAACGTTCTAAAGTTAACACTCGTAGTTGAACTTAGCTACAATTTGGAATGTAAAAATGTGCCGACGGAGGTGGTCTGGGAGGAGAAATCCCACCATCCTTAATTAGGAAACTTAACAAATCTAATTAATAATTATCTTGTTAACAAAACTACACAAACGCATCCTAAACACAAAAAGTAAAACACATCAGACCAACAGCACACAACCCAGTAAATACATAACACTTACATACTACAATTCCAACACGCACAAAATTGCAAACACATTTAGAAAACATAATTACAAAGTAGCCTACAGAACCAACAACACCATTAGGAAACACATAAATAACTCTAACAAGGACACAGACACATACAGCAAAACAGGGGTATATAAATTAAATTGTAATGATTGTCACCAATTCTACATCGGCCAGACGGGAAGATCTTTCTCCTCCAGATTTTCAGAACATTTAAAAGCCCTCACCACAAACTACATACATTCCACATTTGCCACATATTTACAAAACGAAAACAACAGTTACACAAACATAGAACACAACATGGAAATATTACACTAATTACCTAAAAGTAGAAAAATAAACACAGCTGAACAATTTGAAATATACAGATATCTCACACTACAACCAAACATCATATTAAATGGACAATTACATTATAGATCCCATACACTATTCGATACACTGATCCAAACACACAATTTGAACCTCAGCGCCAATTCCCTCCCACCATCAACCCCCACCACACACACATATAGTCCATAACCGTTATTCTGTACAATGACATTCAGTATTTACTCCCACTGAGGAAGAGGAACATCACCTCGAAACGTTTGGGGAAGTGATAAAGAAAGTAAGTTCATATTGTGAAAGTATATATATATATATATAAATATAAATATAATATCTAATTAATAATACCAGCCGGGTTGATAGGCCGTGGTCCACAGTTGTCGTTATTAACAGTTGTGTGTTTGGCGTCAGCAAAAATTGTCCTGATGATGACAATAAACCTTGTCGAAACGTCGACACAAATAAGTTAAAAATTTGTGTTATTTTTGACCGATCCTCACTAACCCTTCACTGAAACATTCATTGATTGACGCTCACTACGAATTTAAGGAGTTATTAACAAACGTTTCGGCCCCACTATCAGATGCCATCGTCAGTGTCTAGACTGACACGGTGTCCACCAAATCACCTAACAGATGAGGTAGAGACTATGTGTTTAGCCTGAGAAGGCTCGCTTTTTTAATCGTTTGGTCCATAACGATTTAAGCTGAAAAGCACCATCATCCAATTAGCATCAAGTGCTATCTGATTGGCTTGGTGCTTGTATAATGTTTACTATGTACCTTTTACCAAAGGTTTCGCATTTCTCTCGTGTCGCAGACCCCCGGCGCTGCTCGCAAAAGTCTTTTGATACTCAGGTCTGTCCTGACCTATGCAGCTCCCGCTTGGTGGCCACTTCTGTCAGCCACCAAGAGTTGTACACTGGAAGGATTTCAATCGAAAACCCTCCGTTCCTTGTCCGAATCTATTTGGTTTGTTAGGAATTATGTAATTCGAGGTCTTCGACTTCTTACCTTGTCAGCCTTTGTCTGGTCGCTAGCTGTAACTTATTTTGCTGCAGCTGCGACCTACTCCTTCCCTTACCTACGGACCATCAGCACCACGCAACCACGTCCACCGATCCGTGTCAAAAACCCTCGGGTAATTCTAGATGACCCGTATCCGAGGAAGGTGGTTGCGGTCTGTAGGTATTAAATAAGGACATCAATAGATATTTATAATTCAACATCAGTCCCAACCCCTGAGTTAACCTCTAAGCCGTCCATTCTTCCCACCCTGCACGTCGACCGCGCTGCTTGCCACTGTTACGCCCTGTCGCCGGCACGGAGGCTCTCTGTCTGGCGGAGAGCGACCAAGGCGTCTGCCAGCTGGGCTTAAGACAGGCGACATCTGTCGTCTAGTCACTTCCAGCGGCAGTGCCATACACCACAAAGGCTTCTTCTTCCGTCTTCTACGTTAACATGTTGGCTGTTGTCCATTCCAGTATTAGGTACCCGTTTACTGTACCAGAATTAAGTCTATCACCAGGCAGCCAATGGGCTCAACACAGATGCTGCAATCATGCTCCGGGTGCAAAAACACCGAGCTATATAATGCAATGCTACGCAAAAAGCATATTCTCTACCACATCTCTGAGGTCAACTGGCGGACACCGTGCTAATGTAGACACTGATAATGTCCTCTGATGGTGAGACCAACTGTGTACCACGGCCTAACAGCCCGGCTGGTAAGAACAATTTCAACAACGTTGAAGGCCGCCGTGAAAGCTTAATAACTTGCAAATATGCTTATGTATTAAAAATTTTAATACTTCCATAGTTAACAAATGATATATTGTACAAAGAGGTAACTGTTTTTACCTGGAACAAGCCCTCAAACACTGGTAAAAGAAATACCACAAAATGGGGATACCTCTAATTGACAACACAATGTACACACTGTGTTTCGCTGACGACCAAGTCGTGGTAGCGCAGGACAATCATGACACGAAAACTTGTAGAGAAATATAAGCTATGAAGCCTTGAAGTAAACACAAAGAAAACGGAGTATATGTGCATTGGTGGGGAACAGAAGAATTTAATTTTAGAAGACGAACAAGAAATAATAAATTGCAGTAGCTAAAAATATCTAGAAACAACAGTTACACAAGATGGTAGTCTAGATAAAGCGATAAGAGAAAGAAATAACCTGGGAAGAAAATCAGTAGCATTGCTGAACAACATATTGTGGGACCAACAAATATCAAAACAAAATAAACATCGTATATACAATACAATCGTAAAATCAATTACGTCATACGGGTGTGAAATATGGCCAATAATACAAAGAACAGAAAAATTGTTGGAAGCTACTGAAATAGATTATTGGCGAAGAGCGGCAGGTAGGTCAAAACTGGAAAAAGTAAGAAGTGTCAGAATCCGGGAGATAATGGGGGTACAGTAATCTATTGTCGACGACATAAAATAGCAAATTTTGAGATGGACACCATACGGTCGTAGGCGAAGAGGAAGACCTAGGCTGAGTTGGAGAGAAGGCATCAACCTGGAAACGTGAGACCGGGATTTGGGAGAAGAATCTTGATTAGATCGGTTCCGCGACATGTAGTTGCTCTACTCTACAGTACACTCAGTTGAAGTTAGAATGTTATGTAGAGAATGCTCCGCTCCAGCATGTTGACAAATAATTGTTACTTCTTTCAAAAGAAGCTGTTCCAGTTATTCGGCATCCCCCGCGTATGTCGTTATTATTATTAATCTGAACAATGATGCGTCCGTGACGTATCGTTTCGAGTTGTTAGTGCAATCAGCTGAGGTTTGTTTTTGTTGCTGTTCCACGTCGCGCCCCCACCTTTTCTTTACAAAACTATTCAGTACTCAGCCGGTCGGCCTTTTTTTGCTCAGTCAGCTACTGGGTTCCAAGCTTGTAATTGGGTGAGCAGAGTTAGGCAATTTTCTTCAGATGTGCCCTTTGTGCTGGGAACTCAATATACCCAACATCGGTTTGGTCGAAGAGTACCGGTCGTTTTGATTTTCTCCAGGAAGCTCTCATTCGCCGGTGTAATCTGCGCGTGCTTAAAGATACTTAAAAGATACTGCGCGTACTTATTATTGGCTTCAAAAGCAAATAATAAACTCGAGAACAAACTTAAGTTTAAAAATCAAAATAAGTCTTTCGATGAATACGACGGTACAGGTGTATACAGACTTAATTGTTCGGATTGTTCAAATTTCTACATAGGACAAACGGGTCGTTCGTTCAAATTGCGTTATAAAGAACACCTCCCAAGCTATAAATCAAATATAGGAAGATCCACATTTGCTGAACATTTAAGTTCACAAGATCATAACATAAAAAGTATTAGTGAGAATTTGGACATATTACATAAATGCAGGAAATCTCTTAAACTGGACACTCTCGAAAGGTTTGAAATATATAAGGCCACTAAAGAGAATTACGATCACATCTTAAATGAAAAATCAGTCCATAAAAATAATATTTTATTCAACAGAGTCTACTATATAGAACGAGATATTAGCTGTGTCAGATCGATAAAGTTTATCAAAGGTTAAATAGGTATCGATTAATTTTACTGTATAACGTGTTCCTGCGCAGGTCCGCGGCGGCCGTATGTAGTGTTTTTCGTTTTGTTTTGTCTTGTTTTTAACGTGTATTAAATTATTTAAATATTTTTGTTATTATGTGTGTGTTGCTTTTAACGTTTGACGGGATGTGCATAATTCAACAAATGTAGTTTTAACCCATATTCATTGAGGATCTGATGATGACACTTAATGTGTCGAAACTCGAGTAATCCTGTATTCGGATTTCAAGAAGCGTGACGGAAGGTAATTAACCTGTTTTATAGTACTTAAAGAGACAGAGACAGACACTACATCTCTACGATGTCTCTACTACATCTCTACACCACACGACAGGCCCCTGCAAGACATCGTCGGCGACATCATGCTTCGAGAGGAACTTTGTTCCCTTTGCTCTTTCAAGTAAATTAAATCGCATCTGGAACTCCAAGTTTGTAGCACGCCAGACAGAAAAGAAAATGAACTAAATTTATTCATTTATGTGACACAAAAACTTTTTTATAATTAAGGAGTTTATGGTAGCATGTATGCAATAGATTTTGTAAACTGATATTGACTGATGCATCGACATTGATTCTAGTCCGCTAGCTGGCTTAATTTTTTACACTTCAAGCGGCTCATCTTTGTTATAATAAAATAAATCCATGCTGATTCTGCTCATTAACACTTATTACTAATTATTTTCTATTATCCCTTATTAATAGCGTTCAATGTAATTCTTGCAATTATTGGTGCCGAAATATTTTTGTGTTACGTCCGTTTAGGCCAAGCAGTTTGTCATACAAAGCTCGTCATACAATTTAATACATATTGCAAGTAACGAAACTCTAAGTTTTCTTTTTTACATTGCTGTGATCAAATTTAGTGCTTTCTATAGTGTTGTATAAAATAAACTTCTAAATTAGAAATTAGTTCATTTTGTCTAAATACAAGGTGGTAGCCTTCTATTTAGTTTTGGGAGCGGGACGCCTCACCTAGGTAAATGGGATAGATTCCCCTGTAGCAACCGTCAGAATTCTTCCATACATATCAGTCCGCCATATCAGGGCATGATGCCCCATTGATTAACTGTAGTTTAATCTTCCCGTTTTAAAATACTAGGCCATATAAGAATAAAGTTCTTGTTTATGAATAAAAAGTGTACATATTTTTACGTATTTAAAAATAATAAGACTAAATTCTTATTTACATTTTATATAAATTACATTCGAATTTATAAATTTCATCGTTATATGAAAAATATTTTTTCTCATTTCCTTTAATGTTTTCAACAGCAATTTTGTCAAAGTAGTCAGTCATTCTACTTAACTATATTCATATATATTATAGTAGGAATAAACCTATTTTAGTACCAAGCCACGTTTCCGTTAAATATATGAAAAATAGTCATATAGTCTGTGACTTCTCGTATTTGATGTCTCTTCTTATTACGACATGTTTCAAGACTCTTGTCCCATTGTCAAGCATAAAATTTATAGCACATATCAGATATGTTTGTCAAACGTTAAAAACCATGTCATGATGACCACAAATAACGGATTATTAAAAAACGAACTATATTAATTTGTAACTTGAATACGCGCATCGGGTGAACAGTGTACACTGCACAGCGACTCACCGCGCATATATATGCGAATTTATATGAATATTTTATATTCATATAAATTCCCTACAAAAAATTTAACATAACATGTATGGAAACAGGTGTATTCTTGTAAATTTAAATTGAAAACCGTAGAAAATTCAATTTACTTCACGTATATGAAGCCTAAACGAAAGTTGATATGTTTGTTTAATATGAATCAAATTAAAGTTTAATATTTACGAGGGTAAGACAATAAGTATCCGCCATTTTGTTATAATCATCTGTAGGTTGGCATTAACACTTAGTGCTCTTGTACGCCAACAGATGGTGCCGTTATCTCCGCTTGTAGACTGTCAGACCGTCCGTTACGTTTGTCAGCTGTGGACTAACGAAGAACAGCGTGCAGTGATCCTGTTTTTGCGGTCTGAAGGTGTGTCAGGGGTCAAAAAATCCATAGAAAACTTTTAAAACAATATGGACATGATGTGTTACTACAAAGAAGTGTATGTAAATGGATCACAAAATTCAAAAACTCCCGTAGAAGCGTCAATGGTGAGGAAAGATCAGGACGCCCAACCTCTTCCACTAAAAATGCCCTTATTCTGACCAACCAAAGAGTGACTGTCGATAAAGTGGCGTACTATCTGCAAATTGGTCATGGTTCTCTATTTGAATTTATACTAAATACAACTACTGTATTATATTAACGACTCGGAACATAAAGTTTTTTATAAGTAAAACCATAAAAGGCTTCTTCAGAGGATTTATACATAACAGGCATGCCTTTCGTAAAGTCTGTGCACGACGGATTCCAAAACATCTCACTGAAAAGCACAAGCGCAATCGTGTGCGTACTGGACCGCTGTGCCCAGCGATCCAGGTGAAGGTGAAGCTTTTTTGAAGCGAATAGTCACTGAAGATGGAACATGGATCCACCACTCTGAACCTGAAAGCAAACGCCATAGCATGGAATGGAAACACCCTGGATATCTAGTCAAAAAATTTCTAGTGTCAACCATCTGAAGGAAAGGTAGCCTAATACAAGAGTCAATACTGCAACAGTACTTGGAGAAGGGCTCAACAATAAATAATGCAAGTTGGAGTGAGATGTTTCCTAACAAACTGAAGCCTGTAATTCGATCTAAACGCTGAGGCCTATTGCAGGAAGGTGTGATCCTGTTGCATGAAAACGCGCGCCAAATACTGCTGCCCACACTGTACAAACCTTTTGAGAAATTGCGTCTCGAGGTCTTGAAGCATCCTGCATACAGCCCCCATCTCGCCCCATCGGATTACCATCTTTTTATTAACTTAAAGATGCCTTAAAGGGCCGTACATTCTCTATTTCTGTTGGTGCGGTGCATACTAGTTGCTGGTCAGCCGACAAACTATTTTTCTGATTGCATCAGGAAGTTTGTGCAACGATGGACCAAGTGTATTGAAAAGCAATGGGCGATGTCGAAAAATGAACTAACTGTCAGATTTGTACTGTTGTTATAATAAATAATAAAAATTGTTTGCAGACACTTATTTAGATATTCTCGTAGAATTATTTCAACAAGAAACGTCTCAAATATATCAAAACGAACCACCCTAAACAAAAGAGGTTCTTCAATTACTTTATAGGGTTTAGAAAATATGTTTTGATTTAGTCTTCTTTGATCGGTGTGGGGGGGAGTAATAAGCTGGCGAATAAACTCCAAACGCGGTTTAATCTGTAACAGCTGAATCGATTGGTTGCGAACATTGTTTATGTGAGTTGAATTACATCTAATGTGCATATATAGAAATACATACTTTCTGAACAATGCTGTGATATTTCTTGGAAGCCTCAGTCATAGAAACGAACGCTGTGAGAAAACCACCAAATTAGGCATACGCTTATGTTTTGATCTGTATATGGTATTGAACTAGTGCCAAAGTGCGTACGTATGCGCCTGTGTGCGTGTGTCTGTGTGTTAAAATTTTACACATTCATCAGAGCATTCCACTATTACGTCAAATCAATTAACAGACACCCGTTATCTCTCATTCAGTGTTCCAACTGACGAGAGGACGTTACAGAGGTAAAGATATCCGTCTTCATTAAGGTAACTTTTTAAATACTTAATAAGCATTGACATGTGTATGAGTGTGTTTGTGTGTTTACGTCTTTAAGCCTACCTCTAAACACATTATTTACCAAACTAGGTCGTGTGATTTAAGTTTGGACAAGTTACTACGTCCAACCAGTACGTCACCATTACAAGTGATAAGAAGACGAGAACGCCTTTCAGTTAACCTATATAATCTTCTTCTTCCGATAGTTCCTTTCCGTTTCGGATGTTAGATATTATATAGTCTATTTTAATTTTCTGTACTGCTTCACGGAATAAGTCAGTTGTATTCATGCCAAACCAGGGTCCTTAAATTTCTCAACCATGATATTCTCGGTCGCCCAACTCCTCTCTTTCCAAGTACTTTTCCCTGTAGTACGGACTGCAATAAGTAAAATCTCTGTTCATTTCTCATGATATGTAGAAGATACTCAAGCTTTCTTATCTTTACTGTGTTAATTTTTTTTTCAGTTGATTGCAGATTTGTAATCTGTTCGACTAAGCGAACATTGAACAAATTTATTGTTATTTTGGAGGGTTAGTAGTCTCAAATATTTTTACTAGTAATTTTATACAAACCACTATGTTGTATTTGATATTGACGAGCGCTTTCGGCAGTCAAGCCATCTTCAGGTCATTTACCAAGGTTGACCAAGGTAATTTAACCTTGGTAAATGATCTGAAGATGGCTTGACTGCCGAAAGCGCTCGTCAATACCAAATACAACAGGGGTTTGTATAAAATTACTAGTAGAAGAAAAATTGAACAAATTGTCTGACAAAACACATACATGATTATGAAGAGCTGACCATTTACAGCTCTTCTTGTTTTTGTTAACACATTAAACAGATACACAAATTACAAGACTAAATGGCAGAAACATGTAAAACAATGAACAAAAATCACTTCCACTTGCTGCTGGCATGATACAATAAGTTCAAAATGTTAAAGACTGGACCTATAAGGCACACATACTGGTTGATATTAACACTTAATGTTGACATGAATACAAAAGATACAGATATTACAGAACAGATAACACAGACGTTACAATACAGATAATACAGAGTACACATTATTAGTTGAACCTGACGGGTAAGTCTAACAATTTGTGCCTTATTAGTCTGTAAATGTCTTCACTATTTTCTAACTGAGTTAATAACTTCCCTTTCTGTCATCTTTCTAAGAACTTTAACATTAGTTATATATACTGTCAGGGCCGGCCCCAGCGCTTCTCCCGTCCTGTGCAGTATTTATGAGTGCCGCCCCCCTGCCTATTTTAACTCTGAACACATTCACGCACACTGGACCTACTCTAAAGATATGGCGATTGCTATAGTCGTCAAATAACGACTAGGAATGTTTGCATTGTTATGTTTATCAAATAATTAGAGCTTTTTCGCGTTTACGATGCGGCGAACGGTTACAATAAAAATTGTAGAGACAATACAAGGAATAGTGAGACAATAAAAATGTATGCCTATGTGATGACTTAAAATTAAAATACTAAATTAAATTCATTATGACTGAAATATAACAAATGTAATGTATCATATACCTTAGTTAAAAAATACTCGTCTGGCTTTTGCACTGGCAAACTCCTTTATGACTTCGTTGTAATAAAGTGATTCAGCTAACTGATGTTCTGTAGATATAGTCGCCAGATCACTCAGGTGAGACTCGGAAATACTCGATCTGTGATAAGTTTTAATAAGTTTTAGCTTCAGAAAACTCCTTTTTCCACTTGCCACTGTCACGTAATTCTTAACTGATCTTATATATTGTGATTAAAGTATGTGAATAATTTTATTTTCCCCTCAATTTCAAAACTTAACATCCCGGAATCTACCGCCCTTTAAAATTTGCCGCCCTGGGCGGTGGCACGGTTCGCCCGTGCCTGGACCCGGGCCTGTGTACTGTCCGTGAGATGCTCAGTATTTTACGGTAAAGCCACATTTCGAAAGATTCCAATATTTTAGTTGTGGGTTTGGTCAAAGTCCAAGATTCTACACCGTAGAAGAGGACCAAGAATACGTAGCAGCGTAAAAGTCTCATCTTTGTGTTTATTGTTAAATCGTGACTTTTGAATAAACTGCTCATTCTACTGTAGCTTACACTGTTCTTCCCTTTTCAATTCTGCTCTTTATTTCATGAGAGTGGTCTCATTGTTCATTGACTATAGTACCAAGATATGTAAACTTGCTTACACATTCAACTGGCCTTTGGTTTATATTAAAGGTGCAGTTTGTGAACTTATTCGTAGATACAATCATTAGCTTCGTTTTATTAACGTTGATGTCTAGGCCATATCTACGGCTGCTTTCTGTCACTCTATTCATTAGTTGTTGCAGCCCCTCTAAGCTATCTGCCAATATGATGGTATCGTCCGCATAACTTATGTTATTTATTCTTCCACCCTTCAGAGAAATTCCTACATCACGTTAATCTAAAGCTTCTCTAGAAATACCTTCCGAGTAGATGTTGAAGAAAAGCGGAAATAGTGTAGCCTACATTTTTATCTTGTCGCAGAATCTGTATCTCTTCAGTTTTAACATTGAAAATGTTTATAAGGAAGTGTCGCACATTTGCGACCGATCGCTGGTGCGTTATCGAAAATGGGAAACGGTGAGTTTCCATAGAAACTAGTTCTTTGTTGTCAATAACGTAGTACACATATAAAACTTCGCTTATGTATGCGACTACATTTAACTTATAATCTGTACATTGGTAAATGAAGAATGAATTCATTGATTGGTGAATTAAGAATAAATTCATTGATTGGTAAATAAACATAAATAAATATATTTTTTAGTTTTATTGAAGCATTTTCAATGCCTTTCTCTGTGCATTGCATTTGTGCAATGCCTGTAAATTTTCTCTTTATCTACTCTAACCACTGCAGGTTGGTTCCAATACAGTGTAGCTATTATACTTAGGTCTTTTCCATCTAATCCAATATTTTTTAGGATATCCATAATTTTCTAATGTTGAACTTGATCGAAGGCTTCTGGTAATTGATAAAACATCCAAAACAGTTTACAATATATTATAATAATAAACTGTATAATAATTTACTTGAAAATACGGCGTTTCAATAAAATAAAATTTGTATGCTTCCTGAGCCGAAGAATTTGGTCACTATGTTGAATGTAGTACATTGGCAGTTACACAAATTTCGACATTAGATAATTTTCCAATTATGAAAAACTTTACAAAAATCCCAACTGCTCTACTATTTCTTAAGTGACATAACAAATGCAGTGCACACTGTCATACATAAACACTAAAAATTAGAAACTTTTAGATTTTGGTTACAATTCCTTACAGTTTGACACCCTGAAGAATTTTCACAAATTGAAAAAAGAACATTTCTGCAATAAAAATATTATGTCTTTATAACATGCATACAGATAGACAGACAGACAGACAGACCAATGCGATATAGTTGAGATAATACTGATAACGCGGCTTGTTTTCTTAAAAAAAAATATATATTTATAGTGATTTTTAAAAATACGCATATTCTAATTAATTTGTATGTAAACTTTGAATACGTCATGTAAGTTCTCCTCGTTTATATAAAAAACACAGTCAGCAAAGTAAAATGTAATGATAAATCATAAAAAATTGTTAATAGCAATAAATATTACATTGTTTAAATGTGTGGTTGAAACAATTAAGTCCTGTGTAGTTAAGTCAATAATAACTATTGAAGTCAAATATGTAGATATAGCTGATGAATTTAAATTCAGTTATAAAATACAATAACCTTGACTAACGGGATGTTTTTTTTAATTTTTAAAACAATATAAACCAAATATTACACTTAATTATTAAACTTGGACCTATTAGAGAAGAGATTTTAAGTATTATTGCCCTACTTAATTTAAATAATTACAAGATTTATGAAAATAATTTATTTGTTCTTTTATAATTTTTGTATTTTTGGAATTTACATAAAAATATTAATATAATTAGACCAGCATTATTTAAAACTTTTAACTGTATATAGTTATTTCATTTTAACGCATGTAAAAGTGTTTCATTATCCAAATAATACGTTTGCCCTCCCACTACGTAATACCCAGGGTACTACAGGGCACCCAGTGTGTTATATCCTGTTTGCTTTGGCATGTTTCTGGCGGACTTAATGAATAATAAATGTGCCTAAACACGTATTATGTGTGCATGTGATCGAGCAAAAATACTCTCATAATTCTGTCGTTGCTAATCTTGTTATTTGAATTAGCAGTCTCTGAAACTCCAACTTCGTCAAGCTTGTTTGCTAAACTGATAAATGTCATGTTCTGGACGAGGCCTTCCAGTGCTTCCACCATTTTTAAGTCCTAAATCACAACAAAAATTTCCCGTGAATCAGCCTTCAAGGCAAGTTAAAATGAGTGGGGTGTACAAATTAAAATGTAAAGAACGCGATAAGGTGTACGTGGGCAAAACTGGACGTAAATTTGAGCTTAGGTTGAGAGAACACTCTAGAGTAGAAGTAGATAGGACCACTAATTCACTATGCGCTAGGCATTTCATGGAAACAGGGCATAAATTCACCAACCATCTAGAAAATGTTGAAATATTGAAAGTAGAAAATAATTTAAAAAACAGGAGGTTATAAGGAAAGTTAGAAATTTTAAAGGTAAAAAAGAAAAACTAATGAATATACAAACAGAACTTATTCCTTTGTGAGTAACTCGTAGAGTTTCCTGCAGGTCTCGTATGTAATATCTTCAAATAAATACCCTGCAAGTAGGTTTACTTTCACCTGACGCACGTTTCACAGAAATTATTCTCTATCTCAGAGGTATGTTTTAATTGTAATTGAATATTTCGCTGTATTTTAAGTGAAGCATTCAATAACAATTCAAAAAAAAAACCCGAAGATGCAATATAATTTCTGTGAAACTTGCGTCAGGTGAAAATAAACCTGCTTGCAGTGTATTTATTTGAAGATATTACAAACAGAATTTAGTAATGAAGAAATATTTTTTCATATTTTCCAAGAGTGAGATATGTGTATTCCGTTAGGGGCTAGGTAAGTAGACAAAACTGGGTGTGGCTTAATATGGTAACAGAGGGAGGGACGAAGCTTCTTAGCAAATAGTACATGGCTTAACGCAGCTGAGCCAATGGGGTAGTGACGACTAGAATAATAGAATAATTGTTTAATAATTTGATTTGCCGTGAAGGGAGATTCACGGATATATATATATATATATATATATACACACGTGTTCCAGTGGGATATTTTTTGTCGTGATTCAGGACTTCAAAATGGTGGAAGCATTGAAAGGCCTCGTCCAGAACATGACATTTAGCAGTTTAGCAAACAAGCATGAGGAAGTTGGGGTATTATTTATGCTAATGCACTCTTTGCTGCTAAGTTCACACCACTGTCTGCTGTTCCTTCGATATGGCCCAAATAGCTTCTCTAGAATTTAGATCCTGGGTGTAGATTGAAAGTGCGAAAACGAAATGTCCACGTTTTGGCAAAGTAGCGTCTCTCTGACAGGATTTGTGCCCAGCGATAATTTGCCAAATTAATAAATCCAGTTATGACGTAGGTACAGATGAACTACAAGAAATACCGTGGCTGCAGTCATTATTTGGTGTTCTGCCCTAAGGCAGGTCTTCAAATGGTAAAAGCTCTCCAAGCTATCCTATCGCATGCCAGTCTTTTCGTTTTTTTGTACCACCCTCTGATTTTAATGCTATCACCTCATTTTTATGCGTAGAACCTCATTCTTCTACGCCCTCTTCTTTTCTCTCCTTCTATGACACCCTCCATGACAGTTCTAAGCAAGCAGTCTCTTCTTAAACAATGACCTAACCAATTGCTTTTCCTATTTTCTATTACCTTCATGATTCTTCTCGCTTCCCCTATTCTTCTTAAAAACTTCATCACCTTTATTTTATCAACCCACCTCCCTTTTACATTGCTCGTCAAACCCACTTCTCGAATGCTTCTAATCTTTTCTCATCCTCTTTTCTCAGTGTCCACGTCTCAGCACCATATAAAGCAACGCTCCACACATAATATTTGGCCAACCATTTTATTAAATTCTTATTAATTTTGCCACACAGCAGTCTTTTCTTCTCATTAAATGCCTCTTTCGCTATAGCAACTAATTTCGCGAGTGCAGGACATATCTTCACTTACCAAAAATGCAGTTAATCATGTCAATTAATTTTTTATAATGTTACAAGGAGAAAATCTTTAATAGGCGTCGCACGAAAAAATCTATTAAATATTTCTTATATTTAAGTTTGAAACCACTTTGACCTTCCTCGTCTATGGCCTTTTCTTTCTCTGTATCCCCTTCAATCGTGTGTCACTCGTAAACAACTCGTTGAAAAATACATTTATCGAAATCGTTCAAATTTAATTGCTTTATTTCTCAGTAGATTTCATTTGTAACTGGGAGTGTTCAGAGGTGTTATACATTCCGTATTTGTTTTTTTTTATAATTATAAGAAAAATGTTTAGGAACACCGCACGTATGGGCTACCCGTTCTTTTAATTTTGCTTTCTGATATTTCCTAATTTTCCGATGTCTAAAATTACTTCTTCTTCTTCTATGGCGTCACAGTTCGAAGTCGAACCTTAGCCTCTGTAATCATCCGCCTCCATTTTTCCCTGTCCTTGGCGATCGATGTCCATCGTTTTATTTTAAGTAAATTATCAGCATCCCTCGCCATTGCGTCAATCCAGCGTGTCTTGGGTCTTCTGACAGGCCTTCTACACTCGACTTGACTAAACAGTACCTTAATAGATATTCGGTTGTCTTCCATACTAATAATGTTTCCTGCCCATTGCAATCTATGCAGTCGGATGGTGGTGACCAGATCATTGTCTTTAGACAGCTTGTATAGCTCCTCATTGTGACGCACTCTCCATATCCCATTGACTTGGATTGGTCCATATATTCTCCTGCCATATGTTATCACCGGTCTAATCATAACTTTACATATTGTGACCTTGCACTGATGGTGGATATTAATTGTCTTGAATATAGATGACAACAAACATATTCTCCATTTGCGGCCTGTATCCTCTTCCTTATTTCATTTATTTCTTCATTGTCTAAAATCCTTAATTTTCCGCTGCCTACAATTACACGCGTTATAAATTATGTTTCGACTTTTAACATGTATAACTTTCCTTTAAATAGAAGTCAGAGAAAAAGACGCTTCAGACTAGTCCGTCCGTCTTTTATTTAATGCAATAAAATTAAGTACTTTACTCTTATAAAACGCAGAACAACCCAAGTAAACTACCCCTCCCTCCTAAACAAACTAACTTGTTGCCTGGCAACAAAATTTTTATTTTTAACAATTACCATTTTTCAAAAATTTTAAATGAATTTTTAAGTACTTTACTCTGGTTAAAACGTAAAACGATGCAGGTAAACTACCCCACCCCTCTGCCGATCTTCACCAAATGCAATAGGCTTTGTGTCCTCTACACCTCGTGCACATATGCAAAAAGTTATCTGATTCTGTTTGAATTTGCGGCAGTCATCGTTCGCCATTGGAAAAAATTCTACACACAGACACAGAGACACATTTTGGAAAATGACTGTTCTTCATATTTTGAGGTTAGTACAGTCAGAATCAGCCTTTATCTCGACATGATTTTTTTCGCGATCACCATACTTCCATTTGCTTACGGAACATGGAAGTAAAAACGCTCGTGTAACCTTACCCTTAATCTCTAATGGGCTTCAAATTCTGTTGCAGATAGACAATGTTAAAAGATGCGCTGGTCATTATGACGGTCATGTTGTCCGTGACCATTGGAATCCACGGCAACTTCTGTGCAAATCCTGAGAGGCTTAGAACTGTCGACATGAACATGGCCGAGGTATAGCAAATACGAACTCAGGATCTACATTTTACCAGCATTTTTTTCACAACAACATAGGTTACTAAAACAATAACACACAACAATACAACACGGCCATTACAAAACAGTACAACACAATTTTACCGTATTCAATGAGGTACGAGATTTTTAATTGAATTTTCTCTACACGGAAGCATTATGTGTCGTGTGACAGAAATATTTCTCCCACACAATTTATAACGTTACGTTTTACAGTATACAGAAACACTAATATATTTTGTATTTAAATTATCTACCGAGCTGTTTGGCCGTGGTCTAAGGTTTACATTAAAACCAAAAGTTTCAGCAGCACTACTGGGTGCCATCTTCAGTGGATATATTCGAGACAAACCTAACGCGGGGTGTCGTACGTCAGGCCCACAGTAACGTAAGCCTTCACCACAGTACTGTGGGCCTGATGTACGACACCCCGCGTTAGGTTTGTCTCGAACACATCCACTGAAGATGCCAGCCAGTAGTGCTGCTGAAACGTTTAATTTTAATGTAAACCTTGGACCACGCCCAAACAGCCCGGTAGATAATTTAATTACAACTGACACTGGCCATGAAAGCGTTCGATGAGTAATTAATATATTTTTATAATTAATTTTTTTTGTAAACTAAATTCTATTCCATTTAATACTGAAGTTTATGCACTATAATTTTGCCGTACGTACAATGTGCCAGAATTTATTTGGAAAGCGTCTTGAATGTTCTTGATCCAAAAACAAAAATAAAATAAGTACCTAAAATTTTTTTTTAATTACAACACACGTAAAAAAGAATTAGTTAAAGTCTCGACGTACGAGTTTTTGATACCTTTATCTTTTGCAGCTCGCAGATAGAAGACTGAACTTCTTCTACGTGTACAAGGATTACGACAGCAAACCGCTTCGTTACATGTATATTAGAATACTTAAATTAAGTGAAGACAGGTACTTCGGCATCCACTTTACTGACCAGTAAGTGTGTCTTATGTCTGCAAACACTATCCATTGCGTTCTACTGCCATTGCTACTACTAACCATAATAGACATGTGTCTACGTATTTTGGATATACTGTCTATACATATTTCCTGCTTTTTAAGAAGGCTTTTACACAATGTTTAGCTTTTAAGTAACCTTTAAAATTCTTTAAATATCTTTATCGAAATGTTACCGAATCTCCTCCAGCACCTTTGCTTTAAAACTTTAAATTGTTAAAATTATCTTGTGTATTATCTTGTTCCAATCTTTGCAACTTCTTTTTTATATTTTATACACAACGGTTTTCGAAACTTATAGTCCCATCATCAGGTGATCAAATTTGTTCACCCATATGGAGTTCGTCAAGAATTAAAAGTCACACACATCTCGTTATTTAAGCGACTCCCAACCCGCGTTATCTCATGATGCGCATCGCTACGGATCTCGGGAATGACTAACGATTCTATATCATACTGTGCCCCCACTTATCTATCATATTGTTCTAGCAAGCGTATAGATGTGTCATATAGCTCGTTGAATGTGAAAGAATGTTTTTCATTCAGAAGCTGATCACCCTGAGTTTTACGGCCTCTGTGAATTTCAACCTCTTCTAGTGCGTCCACGAATTTGCTCTTTTTGCTGAAACAGTGCTTTGAAACTGTTTTAAAAATTGGAATAACTATGGTTATGATTTATGACATGTAAGGCAATGTCCGATATAATGTTCCAGATGTCACTCTTAGGCAGGTGTTCCTTGTACCTATTTAAGAATTTTCTGCCTGTCTGTCCAATATAAAAACGGGATGTATGTGACTTTTATTAATTGACGTACTCCATGTGAGTGAACATATTTCATCACCTGATGATGGTACTATAAGTCGCGAAACGCGTTGTGTTTAAAATATAAAAAAGAAACTTCAAAGGAGGGAACCTGGATACACAAGGTAATTTTAACAATTTAATTGCACATGCTACTTGGAGACCACAACAACTACGTGTATATAAAAGTTTTCAAAACGTTATATGTCTTTCTGAAAGATACAATTTTTAACATCAAATTACACACAAGCTTCTGTTAGAGTTTCCTGTACTTCAGTCTAATAATTCATAAAATTATCAGGTTTCATTTTTGCCTGCACCTACATTAGACTAAACTTCTTCCGACCGTTTTTGAACTACTGGCGTTTTGCTAGCCATCTAGTTAAAACACTTTGTCATTCAACACCTTATGCGTTCCATTTTAATATTTGTTTTGGACACGTTCTATAGTCGAACTAATTTAGCAAACGATTTAAAACTGTAGAGAAAATAAGATACGCTCGAAAAGTCTCTACAAAATCTTGTACACCGTAGAGTTACATTTTTGATAGTTACCGCCAACATACAAAGTATAATTAATAAATACCTTAGCCATGAACATTAAAAATGTTTTATTTTGAGGCTAATTTTGAAATGCAATTATATTGCTTATTTAATATACTTTCAGAATAAACTTTATGGTTTTAAATAAAAGTAATGGAATATTATTTTATGAATAAAATTTATACAAGATATGACGTTACGCTCAATTAAAGTAACTGCAATTGTGACTGAAAATTTTAACATGATAACACAGGTAAAAGTATTTAGAAATTTCTTGTCGCCATAAAATAATAGATAAATTATTAGTGTAATTTACCTCTTAGTTCAAAGATGTTTAACTTTATTTAGTATGTTTATTGCAATAAATACATAAGAACTTCTCTTTTATAGCCTGAACACAACTGCATGTTGGTCGATGCAATTTAGATATATCTCTGCTAAGAATGGGACTATGACCTACTTTGAAGGTAAGCATAAATGAACTTGGCTTTACACTTGGCAATGATTTAAATATTGTTTGTCAATTCTAAAAATATATAAACGCTTATAGTGCATTTCAGTGGCGGCCCGTGCTTAGGTTGGACGATTGCACAACCCTCATTAAATCCCGAATTGTATTTTAAAATATAGAACAACTAAACGCTATGTAACTCACCGTCTGTGGCTTAAGTAAATGTCTTTATACAATTGACATGTTTCGGGACACTTGTCCCATCCTCAGAATATTTAAAAAAGTCTCTTCATACCATCATACGATGGCACAGTCGTCAATATATTAAAAATATTAAAATCCACATAACACAAAACACAATTACACAACACAAAGTACGCACACAACAATTTTCGGTGTACACCACACGGTAACCGACAGCGCACTGGTTCATTGACTCGTGTCGCGACAATATCGCAACGCAGTATCGTACAGGACATTAGATTTAAAGTTCAGCTGATCATTTAAAACATGTGGCCTGGTAACAGGATCATTATACGCTCTATATACCTCAAACTCCTCAAGGGCGTTCATGTAACGTCCTTTAATACAAAAGTGAAGGGGTATCAAGTTGGTATGAAAATTAGTATAGTTGTGATTTTCATCAATAAGATGTTTAGCGAATTTAGATTTTACATTTTCTGTGTTATGAAAATGAGTGGGTGGCTTATGTTCAACAAACCTCTTGAAAAACCCACGGCCCGTTTGGCCCACATAAAAAGCATCACAACTATTACATATTAATTTATAGATCCCTGTTTTCTTTTCAAGGACGGTTGGTTCCCGAGTACGAAGGCTATTTAAAATGTTATTTGTAGTCTTATATGTGACAACAACGTTTGACTTGTTTAAAACAGAAGACAGAATTCTAGGTAGAAAGCTCATGTATGGTATAGAAATGTATTTATACACACTGTCCCCAGGTGCCCTTAGCGTGTTTGCGTTTTTTCGTCTCATATGTTTTTTAAGGATATTATTTACTACCGCTTTAACGCGCTTTTACCGCTTTTTTTTTCACTTTTGTAATAAAGGACGTTACATGAACGCCCTTGAGGAGTTTGAGATATATAGAGCGTATAATAATCCTGTTACCAGGCCACATGTTTTAAATGATCAGCTGAACTTTAAATCTAATGTCCTGTACGATACTGCGTTGCGATATTGTCGCGACACGAGTCAATGGACCAGTGCGCTGTCGGTTACCGTGTGGTGTACACCGAAAATTGTTGTGTGCGTACTTTGTGTTGTGTAATTGTGTTTTGTGTTATGTGGATTTTAATATTTTTAATATATTGACGACTGTGCCATCGTATGATGGTATGAAGAGACTTTTTTAAATATTCTGAGGATGGGACAAGTGTCCCGAAACATGTCAATTGTATAAAGACATTTACTTAAGCCACAGACGGTGAGTTACATAGCGTTTAGTTGATTATAAAATACGTGGCTTGGACTATAAGCGGATTTATTCCATTAACAATATAAATTATAGAATTATGAACAAAACAATATATAATAATAGCGTTTTCAAGCTAAATCAACGTAATTAATCATTTACCGATGAAAATTGCAGAACAATTACTAAAACTGTACACGCTCATGCCGCGGTGTATGCACCAACTGCGACGCGCTTTGTATATGGGGAAACACAATCCAGTAGTACTTTGGCTGACTAGAAGCCTCGGTTGTTCCAATTACAGCGGTATATGCTCACTTGGTGTGATTATAGACTGCAAAACCCGCTTGTACGTCACGGCGCCACCAGTCTGTTTGTTGGTAAATAACACGTGGTACGCCAGGTTGGAAGTTCGTTGTTAGTGTCAGTTAAGTGTCAGTCCAGTTCATCGTAAAATGCAAATAATAGTACATATAAAGGATTAAGTTCTCACAGTGTAAGATATTTATTATATTTAACTGGCAGGAATTATATTATATTTATAATTCTGGTGTAAACTTAACGAAAACGCTGTTCAGTTTACGTCCGATTGAGGAAAATATTGAAATTAAAGAGAGTAGGTAGGCCTACACCAGAGCTTTCAAATTTTAATAAAAGTAAAAATCAGGTAACAGAATTTGTAATCACAGAATTTTAATAACAGAATTTTAAATTTAAAAAAGATTTATAGGCCTACAAATAAATATTCGTAGTTACGTAGGTGTGACACTAAAATTGCTTTATTTTGTTTCCCTTGTGTATTGTTTGGAAAGGAGAAGAATTGGACATTTTCTGTTCAGAGAATAAGCCAATTTATTACCATCCAATCCAACTGAAAAGCCCCAAATTTTTCAACCACCAGCCGCCACTGGTGCGTTTACATGCGTTGCTATTTTGCACTGTAGGCATTGAGTCGTGTTGAAATCTTAGTTGAACGCTAACGTGGATATGTTTGCCGGCTGTTGTTGCTGCCAGGAGATTTAATTATTACTGTCTGAAGTATCATTTCACTTGCAACATATAATTATTAACGTTAGCTTAAAGTTATCAAAATTAAAACGGAATATGACATTAAATTTAATTAATAGTTTCTTACAAAATATATGAATAAAAATCTATTTCACAAGGCACAAAATAGGCACAGATATTTCAATTCATCAAAGTTTATAAGACAAGTATTACACGTCTTGTTTTAGAGGCGTCTGTGTATGTTGTCGATTATTGTGTTTGGTCTTCAGCAAAAATATGTACAAATATTATTTGATTTTGTGTTTTCAGTTTCAGGAAAGGAAATTCTCAAATGGTACGTACTGGGAAAAACTAATGAAGGCGCCATGTTGGTCTACCAATGTGACTTACGTAAGCACATATTATTTATTTTTCATTTATACAGTTCGTAGTATTTTTTTAATTTGCATATTAAAGATGTAATACAAAACTGGCAGATGTGTCTTCTAGAAAATTTTATGATTGGCCACTCTACAATTGACACTTTGTTGTTTGCGGACGATCAGGCTATTCTGTCGGACTCTGAAAACAGATTGCAGGTGGGTACACATTTGTTAAATTGAATCTGCAAAGATTGTAGGCATCAGGTATCCACACGTAAGACTAAGGTGACGGCTTTTCATGGAACTGATCCCGTAGGGGCAAAAAATTGTTTGTTATACATAGTACTGTCCTAGAACAAGTTAGCAATTTTGAATACCTGGCCTGGAGTGTGTTTTATAATGCAAGCAACGACGTTGTGAATAAGTTGAATAAGTTCAACCTTATGTGCGGGACCATTATGCGAACCCTTAAGTCAGCAAGTAAACGAACACGCTTAAAATCCTACAAGGTCTTCCCAAACTCCTTTATGGATCTGAGAATTGGACATTAATGAAAGGCCAGGCCAGTCGCACCCAAGCGGCTGAAATGAGATTGAGGCACGTGGCAGGGTATAGGCTACTCTCCATGATCATAGAAGAAACACAGATATACGGCAGGAACGGAATATTTTGAATATACTCGACAGGATCGCCCCATATCGGCTCAATTGGTGGGAACATCTTTGCCGAATGGATGACTGCCGCATCCCCAAACAACTCTGGAACTATAACCCGTGGGGACGGAGAGGCGTGGGACGTCCGAGGAAGCTCTGGAGTGACCAGCTCTAATCTTTGCCTATTTGAGACCGGAACAATCCATCCTTAGTTTAATTCGTGAAGATGGTGATGATGATGTTGATGATGATGATTTTATGATTTGTCCAAACTGATCGGTTATCTGTGCTAGAACCAAAAGCATACATACAATCCGTGAACGTAAGAGTATTGTCCGTCTTATTATTTTCTATTCTAGAAATACAATGCAATCTTTATTCTACGTGGACAAACGGTATTATTTCTTTCCAGATTGTGACAACAGCTACATTATTATACTGCTATATATGCTTAGACTCGGGCTATAAGGGGGCGTGGGCCGATGTTAAATGTTTCAAACGTTTCGGCCGTTCCTTTGATGGCCATCTTCAGTGCGAAAGGTCTGAAAAAAACACTTACAAACATCTCACAGTCAGCCTTAATCACCGCGGTACTGATAGTACTGTGGTTACGACCGACTGTGAGATCTTTGTCAATGTTTTTTCAGTCTTTTCGATCTGAAGATGGTCGTCGAAGGAACGGCCGAAAGGTTTGCAACATTTAACATCGGCCCCCCGCCCCCTTATAGCCCGGCAAACCAGACTATTAACAAACTCAAACTTGACGCCGCCAGTGAAAGGCTTAGACAGCAAATGTTATTTGTTTACCTGTTTGTGTTTGTGTTTGCAACTGTGACTTAAATTTTTGCTCTGTCATCGATACGTAACCATCACAATGCTTCCGACGTATCCTGTCGTAGTACTGGCAGCTCACCTACTGGAGGACGGATCCATTGCGCTCGTTTTGAGCTCTCAATTTTCTTACACACCCATCGTAACAATGTGTACCACTGTCTAATGAAGAATCGACTTAACATTGCACGCGCCCAACAGGACGATTCTGTTACTGTAACTGTGCGCTAATTAAGGTGTCTATGTATATGCGCTATAGAGAGAGAGAGAGAGAGAGAGAGAGAGAGAGAGAGAGAGAGAGAGAGAGAGAGAGATTGAGAGAGAGAGAGAGAGAGAGAGAGAGAGAGAGAGAGAGAGAGAGAGAGAGAGAGAGAGAGAGAGAGAGAGAGAGAGAGAGAGAGAGAGAGAGAGAGAAGGAGAGAGAGAAGGAGAGAGAGAGAGTGAGAGAGTAAGTGTGTGATGTGTTTGGTAAAATATAAGGAAACAATCACAGGCGAAAATCGATATTCCTGTTACAGTCCATGGGATATTCGCTCCCTGTGGTACCAAGGACGTGAGTGTTAGACAAGTGTACTTTTCCCGTGGGTACGTTTAAACCCTTCAAACGTAGAATCCGTACGTACCTTTCCCATAATCTCTTCAAACGTAATGTATATGGTGACTATAGTGATTCTCCTACTGCAGTGGTTGAATGGTGCAATAAATTTTGACAAGGAAGAGAATCCACTAAAGATATGGCCCGTCCCAGACCTGCACGTGTTGCAGCATCAGATGAAAATGTGAGACAGCTGGAAACTGTTTTACTCGAAAATAGGCGCATCAAAGTTAGATAACTTTCTCAAATGTTGAGCACCAGCGTGGGAAGTGTTCATTCCATCATTCATAGTCTTGGCTATCACAAAGTTGCTGCTCAGTGGATTCCACGACTGCTCACTGATAAGCAGAAAAATTTGCGTCCGGCCTTATCATTACAGCATTTGATACGCTATCAGCAACAAGGTAATGCCTTTCTACACCAAATTGCTGCCGGTAATGAGTTTTCGTGTTATCACTACGAATCAGAATCCAAACATCAGCGTATGCAGTGGAAGCATGCACAATCTCCGAAGGCGAAAAATGTCGGTCCGAACCTTCGGGAGGAAAAGTAATGGAGACCGTACATTTTGATTATCAGGCTGTGCTGCTCTCAGATTTTTAAGAATATGGTGTCAACATCAATGCTGAGTGATATGCAGACAGCTTAAAACGTTTACGGGTCGGCATCAAGAACAAACCTCCCGGGAAGCACACAAATGTTGCCATTCTTATGCATGATAATGCTCGGCCGCATGTAGCCCAGACGGTTCAACGTCTGCTTCTTGGTCGCATGAAGTGGGAAGTCTTATAACATCCACCTTACAGTCCCGACTTGTCCCCCTTCGATTATCATGTTTTTATGTCATTAAATAAATCACTAAAAGAACGGCGGATCAAATCGGACGTTGAGGTAGAGTTTACTGTTAGCGAATGGTTCCGTAAACAGCCACAAGAATTTTACTAGCAGGGAATCTACAGATTAATGCAATAGTTCTTAATATTAATGAACACTTATTTTAAAATCGTTTAATAAAAAATACTTTACAGCATCTAAACGTGTTTCTATTGAACAATTCTCACACTAACCTAATCTTTTAGATTTTATTGGATTCAAAGTATGTTCTTTACCCTGGTGCAATTCTTCCTCTTATTTCCATTTCTTGAACAAGGTCTCCACTGATACTACAGTATAACCAAGGTGTCTAAAACTACAGACTGCTTTGAAACAAACAGCTGATCGTAACGTCACCAACCCCTTCCACCCCCTCCACCGATCAGCTGATCATGACGTCAAACTGACTGGCTCGATACCCCCTCCAACACACTACTTACGGACTGCTTTAAAATAGTAATCACAAAACACGTAATGCTTCTGGTGTTGTACACGGTAATATTCACGTCACCAAACTGTCAGTATTGGACAGCATACGGATTTGTAAACTGAGACACTGAGACCGTCCAGTGGCTCAAGAACGTAGTTTGTAATGCATACATTTTCCTTCATTATCTTTACTTCTTCTTCTTCTTCTTCTTTAACTTCCTTTTTCGGACTCTGTCCTGTTCTATAACAACAGTCCTACATGCTGTCACTCCATCTCTTCCTTGGCCGACCAATGCTCCTCTTGGTGTTTGGTTGTCTATCCCTTCCCTTTTTCACTAGCCTTATGTCATCCATTCTCGATATGTGTTCATTCCATATGCTTCTTCTTTCCGCAATCCAAGAATTAATATCTGTTACATTACACGTTTCTCTTATACTAGTGTTTGGCAACCTATTGTACCTTGGTCTTCGTTATACGACCACAAAGCATTGGCATTGGCATTTTGTTCATCTTTCATTAAACTGAGTATAGTTCTCAGAATTTGCTATCTCTGTTTACTGATTAGTTACAAGCTGCGTCCAGTCTCGCCTCTCTCTCTGTGTGTGTGTGATTTATACGAGTTGATTGTAGAAACAAAAGCGAGTAATGGTAAAGGCAGTCAGCGGGTCTTTTCTGTTTTGTAACAATATCATAATAGTGAAAACTTACCAAAATAATGATGTAGATCTAAATAGAAGACTTTGAAGTTGTTTTACATTTTATTCATCAAAAACACAAATTTTATACACCAAAAACACCTAACCTAACCTAACCTAATTTCACGAACTGGAAAGTTATTGTTTATAATTCAGGAGGCCAAAAGGCCTTGATGTCCTGTACAATTTATTCAAATAAGTCAGTGCCTGCATGTCGCTTCCGCCACATAAACTCACACAGGTAAGAGTCTAACATGTTGCTGAACGCACCGACAAGACAGGAATGACCTACGACTACAGACGGTGGAGCGATAAGATAACTTATAATTATTCTTGTATAGTGTACGACAGTCTGTAAATGAGAGAATATCATTTTAACTAATCAGTAAACAGAGATACCAAATTCTCAGAACTATACTCAGTTTAATGAAAGATGAACAAAATGCCAATGCCAATGCTTTGTGGTCGTATAACGCAAAAGACCCCTTTCCTATTTCCCTCCGTAATATAGTCTATTCTATAGTTTGTCGTTTTTTTTTTTTTTTGAGTTGTTGCTGTATCTGGCTTTGTCTCTAATGCATAGAATACAACTGAACGTATTGTGACTCTGTAAATTATAATTTGTTGCTTCTTCTGTGAGGTATTTACTATTCCATATAAGGTTATTCATGAATCCAGCAACATTTGCTTGAAATATAAAAAAGAGGTTATAATAGATGACTACCAAACTAGAACTTTGCACTACCACAAACGTTGTTTACCTTTGTTTACAGGTTCTGACCAACATAATTTTGACGAGCGATTTATCGTGGTTCCAAGCAACTACACGGATTACCAGAAGCACGCTTACTGTGTCGTTCCCAGCGACTACATTTTGCGTGCCGAGAGCCTCAACCAGCTTCTCACTGCTGACAGAGATTACAGCTTTACCAGTGATTTAGTTAAAGTTCCCTACTTGGTAAAAGATTTTCATGTAATGCCTGCGTTTGGTGAGCCGAAAGAGGAATGTGTTATCTCTTGAAATAACTGTAGAATTGTATCTGTAATTGTAAATAAAAAATAAAAATAATTCATGTTTATTCAACCTGCACTCCCTCAATGATTGTAAATGATATGTTACGCCATTGCAGAAAACGTTCTACATGTTTGTCGGCTGTCCCAGCAGCGCCCAGCTGTAATGTTTGTGTGCGCACGTGATACTTAGGCTAGGTACACACGGGCGTAGCGTCGACGCGGCGTTACCGCTCGGCCAACGTTGAGCGGTAGTTCACACGAGCGGTGGTAGAGCACCGTCAACGCGGCGTTGCTATCCCCTCCACAGCATCAAGTCCGCTCCCGTCGGTCACCATTCTTCAAGTGCAATGGAGTTAGAATTGTATCAAAAGAAGAAGGTGGCATTTGCATATGTTGTTAATAGATACTTAATGAAAAAAATAGGCGGTTTTGGGCACATCCATTGGTTAGTGCTAGGCTTTTGAAAGGTGCATTCACGTCCCTATTCACTGATTTGTGCAACGATGAAGACAAATTTTTCAACTACTTTCGAATAAGTAGAAGATCATTTGATGAAGTCTCCAGCAGAATCGGATATGTGATACGTTGCCGAGACACAAACTGAGACTTGCAGTCAATCCGGTGGAAATGTGTGCTGTAACACTGAGGTAAGTGCAGTTTCACATTGTTTCTTCTTCCCTACAATATGCACATCTGTGCAAAATTATTAACTGTGCAAAATCTTTACTCGAACAAACAAAGTTAAAAAATTATTTTATATATTACGTTATTTTGTTATATTTCTCACGTCCATGTAATCCCTAATCTTGGGTTGTGCCAATCATTTTATAAACTTGCACGGATAACTTTAAATAGTGCTACTTTTATACATCATGTGTGGATTATAGCTAGAAATATCCATAAATTTACTGCAAACATAGTTAATACTTGTATAACTGATCATCATATGATAAGTTTAGTTGTAGGTTTAAAAAATTGTACCCAAAAAATGTACATCAAAAACAATACACAGAGAAATAATTTTTAAATAAATAATTTCAGATATGGCAGAACAATGACTGGTCTCCTATTTTAGCCGTAATTCATGCTCATATTGGCTTTCCATTAATTCCTTCCGTAATTAATGGCTTACAGGCTTTCTGTAATTGTCCTTCACATTCTTCCATTTTCCCTAAAACAGGAAAAAAATTCAATCTCATTTTACGAAAATAATATTATTACATTAAGTTTTAAAGTTACATTAACACTACTAATGATAAATTACACGAGTTTTGTCTGATTTTAGATACCTTGGGAGTGGATGCACGATTAAAGAATTACACTATTCGTATAGGATCGGCTATTCAACTCTTTGTCAAATAATAAGAAAAACATGCTCGGCTATTTGGACAGTTCTACAAGATGAATGCTGTCCACCGTTCACAGAGGATATATGGAACGAAATATCTATGACGTTTCAACAGCAAGCAAATTTTCCAAACTGGTAGGGGGCGATTGATGGAAAGCACATCCGCATTTTGAAACCAGAAGACAGTGGATCGTTGTATTTTAACTATAAACACTATTTTTCAATCGTATTATTGGCAGTTGCTGATGCAAAATATAGA
The DNA here is from genome assembly GCA_034769895.1 of Magicicada septendecula. Taxonomy (NCBI): domain Eukaryota; kingdom Metazoa; phylum Arthropoda; class Insecta; order Hemiptera; family Cicadidae; genus Magicicada; species Magicicada septendecula. Next base: position 17,647,850 of record CM068369.1, on the reverse strand, counting down.
TTTCTGTATGTAGATGTTGGTTCCTACGGCAAGGATTCTGATAGTTTCATATTTCAGAACTCTAGTCTCAACCGCAAGCTACAAAATAATGAGCTAAATATACCGAACGGTAATACACTTCCCGGAACACATCACCCAGTCATGCCTTATGTTTTTGTTGGTGACGAGGCATTTTCCTTGTCACAGCATGTATTACGCCCGTATAGTGGCAAATATCTGGCTCATAAGAAAAGAATATTCAACTTCCGATTATACCGAGCTAGAAGGTATGTCGAATGTTCTTTCGGAATTTTAAGCAACAAGTGGAGAATATTGCACAGACCCCTCAACGGAAACCTTGATTTAGCTTTAAGTATAGTCAAAGCTTGCTGCAGCCTACATAATTTTACGCTAAATAGGGACGGTTATAAATTTGAAGATACTTTTTTAACTATTGAGGGATTGCAAAACAGCAGGGAAAGGCCAGAAATTACACAAGGAGGAAACACCTTGAATTTAATGAGAAATACTTGGGCTGACTACTTTATAAGTAAAATAGGGAGATTTCTTCAAATTGTGGTTCAAATACGGCACAAATTTTTAACCACGCTGCTCTTTTGTCGTGTTTATTATGATACTTTTCACACTTCACGTCCCAAATTTCCCTGTATTTCTTCACTTCTTCGATCAAAGGTTCTATGTCCAATGATTCAGCCATGGATAAGAAAAATAAAACGAAAGAGAGCACGTCACAGAAAACCAAAATCGTCTGCGTCGACGCCCGTGTGTCGTTCAATGCTGCCAATGTACTAGCACACCGCTCTCAACGGCGCGTCAACGCCGCGTTGCAGCAGTCCCAGCGGTGACAAAAACCAACGCAGAACCAACGCTAGTCAACGCCGCGTTAACGCCCGACCGTGTGTACTAGCTAATCTTATTCTATGTACTGTTGAACCGCCGGGCGGTAACGCCGCGTCGACGCTACGCCCGTGTGTACCTAGCCTTAACACGCGTCAACAATGTTACGTAATGCGGAACGTCACGTGAGTTCGATGGTGCCGTTCTACAAACTTCTCAACTAGCCCAGCCGGTGTGTGTTTCTGCCGCTGAAGTATCATCTGGAATTTCCAAGTGTTTGTTAAGGTCGCATATTATGGAACCCTGCAGATTATGAATACCCCCACACCTGCCGCTTTGTTTTCAGTATACTTCGGGCGATTACTCTGTGCGTTCAAGTGGTCATTAGTGAAAAGTAATTATTGTGCGGGACTTTATTGATTGACATTGTTATTGCGTGTGGACAAATTAACTTGAATTATTGTACGAGTATAATCTTGTTGAATAACGTGTTGATTATAAACTGTTAATTGTGATGATTAAAGCCGGTTTTTAGTGACTCCACTGGTGTCTTGTATTTTGTTTTCCACTTTATCATACGACGATCACTTAGACCGTGATAACAATATAGTTAAATGGTTGCATGTTTCAATTTGTTTTCTATTTTGAAATAATCAAAATAGAAAACAATCCGCAAAAAAGAAAATTAATAGAAGAACTAGAAATAATTAAAGTTAAAAAAGAAGATAAAAATAAATTAATGAATATAAAAGTGGATTTTACAAATGAAGAAATAGTTTATTATATATTAAACAATAAACAAAAATAAATTAAAATAATAAGAATAACACACTAAAAATGACGAAATGTAAAAGGTTACAAAAAAAAATTATAAGTCAAGAATGAAGAAATTAACGGGAGATTCTTAAAACAATTTGACGGACGTTAGAAAAATGCCTAACGGAAAAATGTAGACAAAGTTCACGTGAAGAGCGGTAGCAGCTAGAACCAATAGGAGGGGCGATGACATAAGGGGAGGGGCCTAAAGTATAAAAGCCTACAACGTACAGTTGATAGACGTTGTTTAAAACCTGAAGATGTCAGCGATGACGAAAAGCTTAGTCGAACAATAAAAATTATAGCAGTTAGCAAATTCATAATAGAAATAACAAAAATAAATTACTGAAAAAAATATATGAAAGAAATAACCTAATTATTACTACAATTTACTACTACTTTTTAAATTGTGCTCCTCATCAACCCCACTAAAAAAACTAAACATTTGTCACAGTCAAACACCAGCACTAATATTTAACTTAACTACTATCGTTCACAAAATGTCCCAATAACCTATGGAGAAAATGAAATGAAAAAACTTCTTTCAAAATTAAAACTACATGAAAGGCGACTGATTATATGAAAGAGCTTCCGAGAATATGTGCATTCCAGAATTTTTCCGTAGAGTCTTTCTACCTTGAAATATGCTATTGAATCAATAGAAGTATCTTCAAGTAAATGTGAAAGGGCTGATTTCTGGCCATCATACAGCATTGGACACGAAGAGTAAGGAAAAGTCGCAAGAAACAAACAATATAAAGACACAATGAAGAAACTATGGTATCATTTTTTTAAATGTCCAAACCACAGAAAACATCACTTAGAGATTGATTGAGGCTCCTGCATGACGCCATCATGAGTGATGTTTTCGATTGTCGTGCGGCTAACCTGACGATGAAGCTGTTTAGAAATATCAGTAAACTTTATTACCTTTTAAGATCAAAATTTATACATATGTTACTTATGTTTTAAGGTTTTAAAAATGTAGACCTCCTTTGGAATAATATGATGTAAACTTATAAGCTAATATAAAATATAAGTATATTTGTGTCTGTACAACTTTTGATTGATGCGCTCCGGCACCTACAATTTTAGAAATCAACCACTGTGTGTAGACATCCGTATTCCAGTACCTGAAGTTGACAAAGGAAGAGGAAACGCTAGATCTATTTCAGCTGTCATCACGGAAAAACCAGCGATAGATATTTCCGTTTAGGAACAAGGAATGGCCGAAGAACAAACACAATAATAAATACATACGAAAGGGATTCCAATACATGACATTTAATCTATACAAACTGTTTTTCTCAACAAAAAAAACTGTGCCGATTTTTTGCTCCGAGATATAAAAAAACCACAATTAATGCCTCATTCATTTGCTCTTATCAAATACCATTAATTAAACCCGGTTACATATTCCGTTTCAATTCGATAACCTTACGCTCTCGTTAACAATAATATTTTGCATGTGAATTAACATTCTACAGATAATAATAGTTATATCTTTTGCAGTCACAATAGACGGCTGCATGAATGTAAGATGCTCATGTTATTAGCGGTGAACTGTGATTTTAACTGGACACAAAGTCCTTACTCCAGTAGCAACACACATAATTTTATAGACTTTATATTGACAGGAAAAAATGAAGTAATAGATACGTTTAAGTGCAAGATTATTATGATTTACCGTTAAAGTAGGTCATAGCCCCATTGCTGCCAGTGATGTATCTATAGACTACTGAAAATCGAACGTCTAAACGACGAGTAGAGACTAAAACGAGAATTTTTATAAACTACTATAAACTATAAACTACAAACCTACAAGTCCACTGGTGTTTACAAACTAAATTGCTCAGATTAGAACAAAATCTTCATAGGCCAAACAGGACGTAGCTTCAAACTAAGATAAATTGAACACACAAAGGCACTACACTCCACTACAGAATCCACCTTTGCAAACCATCTCATTGAAGCTAACTACGCATACAAAAACATCGACAATAACATGAACATTCTACACGTACACACAAAAGGAGGCCGAAAACTAGACACTCTAGAACATTTGGAAATATACAAACACACGAAAACACATAAAAACGACATCCTAAACGAACAGACAAAATTCATATCACACCCCACATACACAAGATCGATCTTTCAAAAGTCGATACCGTCGCCAACAACAAGCGGACAGTGCTCCGAACGGCAGCCTCTGAAGAAGCTTTTTAAAAGCGAAAACCGGTTCAAGCTATAAGGTAAAACGTTTAGGTTTTTACTTATAAAAAATTTGTGTTCCGTGTCAGTAGTGAACTAATTGTATTTAGTTAAGTATCGGACACGTCATGGACGACGAAATGCGAGAATTTTTGTTGTATTAATTTCATTAACCGTACTAAGTAGAGGTAAACATTCTTGCATTAAGAAATACATGATGCTAACAATTTATTAATTGTTTTCCTAAACAGAAAATATTTGTAATTATTTGTACGTATCACATAGTTTCATACCTTTAAACTTTAGTTAGAGTGCGGAGCACAAAGGAAGGCAAGGCCTGTCAGCTGCGCAGAGGCAAGAGCATAGTATCACGTGATGTGTCAGCTAATAGGAGCCAGTCAAACGTTTCACTTACTGGCTGTCGCAGTGTTACTCTCTTGTCTCTCTCTCTCTCTCTCCGTGCAATACGCTTTCACTTATCGCCATTATATGTGCTCCCAAATCTAGTATATTTGAACAAAAAAAGCATACATTCCATATTTAAATACAGATTTTACGAACAAAATTTTTCATTTTTTATTTAAAGCCATAATGTTGTTTCTGAATAGTGTTATTGTCTTCAAAATTTAGTCTCAAAATTTAACATTGTCATTGTTTATGGTTAACCATTTAATTAATTAATTAATTAGGCTTTACGTTTTGTGCTGTAACTATGCAGAAAATAATTGCGAAAGTAAGGAAATGGTTGTAGGCTATAAAAGGTTTCTAAGTGGTGTTTTAGTCCCACTGTATGAAACATCTTATTTTCTCTACACTTTTAAAGCGTTTCCTAAATTTAGTTCGACTAAAGAATATTGTCAAAACAGGCAGTTAAATTTAGCACGTAAAGTTTAGAATGACAAGGTAGTTTAACTACACGGATAGCCAACACCCAGTAGGTCAAAAAACGGATGGAAGAAATTTAGTCTAAAATAAATGGAGTAAAAAAATAGCTGCTAACTTTAGGGGTTATTGAGTTCAAGTGCAGAGGAAAGTCTAACAGAAACTTGCGTGTAACTTGATTTTAAAAACTGAGTTTTTTTGAAAGATACAAGAAAATTCAGAAACTTTTTGAATCAAAGTGCTGTTAGAAATGCGGGGAAATTTCAAGAAAACAATGTAAAGAGTTAAAAAGGTTACTAAAAGTCAAATTACTTTTGGCATTTTAGTAGTGAGTTTGTGGAAACCAGTCACTAGAATAATCAAGCAATTGTAGGTTGTAAAAGGTTTTGTACAGCCAAAACTAGTTTAGACCATCAGGTAAAAATTTATCATTTTTATCAATAATAATGTGTGATCGCAGTCGGTATTATTTTACGTAGTTAGGCAATTAAGTCTTATGAGCTGTCGCAGATGCCCCGTTTTATGTGTCCAACCACACTTCGCACACATACTTTCATACTTCATACGTCCGTGAAGTAATTCGCGGACGTGGCACTAGACACCACACAAAACTTTACGACCATGATAAACGGCTGATTATGCCACTTCTACAGCCGGCATTGACAGAATATTGAGAAGACTTTGGTCATCCGACGTATAGGTACCACGGTGTGACATCGCTGGATAGAACACCACCTCTTCACTTCATTTTGTTGTACATCATCATAAAACCTTTATTAGTATTAATATTGTTTATGAAAAACGACTTTCTTCCTCAAAGAGGCTTCAGAGAAAGGATGCTGAAGGTCAGGTGGTCAGAACGATTGTAGAATGAGAAGATTCTAGAGGGTTTAGAGGGAGAAGAACTCATTGAAAATTTCCTACCAGGTTGAAGAAATAATAGATTGATGACACACATTCTGAGGTCGATAGTAAAAAGTATCAAGGAAAACTACTACAACGCCAAATAATTTGACCTGTTTGTGGCCTTGAACGAGTGCCAATTCGATAAATTCGATAGTCTGCCGGAATCAGTAAATTTGTTTGTGTGTGCTCTGTGAACTTGTGACATTTCAAGACTATACGGATAACAATTACAAAGATATATATATAGGGTACCCAATTAGCAGATGACAGAAATACGTAGAGTCAACATTAGAGAACATCCACTCACACGGTAAGTAGTTAAATATGTGTATTCGATTAACAATTAAACAATTTAACATGTTAACAAGCCGTTAACAATTTAAAGTTTGCGATTTATGGTCTACAAAAATCTGTACTCATGAGACTCCAACAGTTATCACATATATTAGCGCGCGCGCGTGCGTGTGTGTATTACAACTTTACAATGTTTATACCAGTGGCGGTTGGTGGTTCCAAAATTTTGGTGGTTGCAGTAGTTGGTTGAGTGGATTGGAGATCGGCAAAAAGACATTAAACTATCATAATCGCAGCTATACAAAATCATTACTATAAGTAAATAACCTCAAACAACGGATAACGTTTACCTTGAACCAACGTAAACACTAAACGTGACACATAACTTATAAATCAAGAAGGCTGTGCTGATTTCATGACACAAAGTTGCGCTACAGCGCTACTAGTGGAACGTTGCAGAAACTTTGCAACCAGTGATGAGTAGCGCACGTCCTCCCATAGTAAGCTCTGCCATATACTGTTGAAGTTGCAAACGGCCTACAACCACCAGCCTGCGCGCCACATTTGAACTGTACGCGAACATTACCGCGTAGGATCTAATACGCTCTCCGTTGAAATTTATGATACTTTTAGCTGCTTAATGTTTTCGTATATTGTTTTGTAGTTTAGTTATTCTATATTGGTGGTTGTGCAACGCTGCAACCATAACACCAGCCGCCACTGGTTTATAGTGACAATTCTATGTTACTGTTACCGTTAAAGTATGGAACCCGTTATTTCATAAAATAATTAGGTATTTTATGAATTACCTAACTGAATCAGTTAAAGTATACAACAAGGGTTTTTAAAAACATATAAACACTTGGCACGTTTCACAGTTTTTCTTTAACTCTGACAGCTGTTTTAGCTTTTTGAGCTATTATCAAAGAGATCAGTGAAGAATTAAACTAAACAAAGCATGTTAGGGTGGTTAACATATGTTTATTGGTTAAAATTGGCTTCGTATGTTCAGAAATGCGATGTTTCAGAACACGGCCACATTATGCGACATAAATAGCATCGCATTTATACAGCCAATACAGGTAATAGGTACAGATCATTGCTTACAATACAGTCACTTTATAGATACAACACTACTGCACATCATACAGAAAGGTAAAAAAAATGGATTTATTAGAAATTCTAGAAATTATAAAACCAATAAAAAGTAACAAAAATTGAACAAACCAACAAACTGAATTCTGTATATCCCCTTTATTAAAAGTTGTTATTTAGTTTAGTTAATTTTATATTTTGCATTCAGACTATATTTAGTTTTTACAAACAATTGACCTTCCCTTAGCTTTTCTAAACCCCCGCCATCTACACACCCCAAACATGTCCGGAAACACGTCCTATGTTCACCACCCTCACATGCTTTGTTTAGTTTAGTTCTTCACTGATCACTTTGACAATAGCTTAATAAGCTGAAACAGCTGTCAGAGTTAAATAAAAACTGTAAAACGTACCAAGTGTTTATATATTTTTAAAAACTTTGTATTAATATGTTTCATCAAGTCCCCACGAGTCATCAATTAATATCGTGAAAAGTGTACAACATTATTGCATTCTAAAATTTAACTAGTTATTTTATAGGATAACAAATGCCCTATCGTTAAAGATTTAAATGGGAATTTCTGTCGCCTTTTCTTTTAAACAACGCGCTTGTTTGAGCTAGACGGTAGGCCTACGTGAACACTCTTTGAACCGGTTATTACTGAGTTATTGTAACATTGATGTAAATGTTGATGTTTGATGTTTCTTGTTTTGGATAAAGTTATTTTTTAAGCAGCGTAAAAGTATTTTACCTGCAGGCGTAATTAAAATTACGAATACAAAATATAATCTTTTTAAAAGTATATTATTATTATTATTATTATTATTATTATTATTAAAAATATATTATCATATAGGCGAATTCAAGCACAATTTCGCATATTTTTCAAGATTTAACAAGATTTGTAGTATTTAAAAAAAATTTATTTTTTTAAATAGTTATATATAAATCGAAAAAATCTTATAAATTATTGAATCATTAGAAAAACATTATAAATCATTTACTTTACGTTTGATGTGATTTGTATCGGATAAAATAATATTTTTTATATAAGCCTGGGTTCTAAAACTTAAAATTCATTTAAGTAAACACGAACTATTACATTATACTGTGTAATTTTTTATTACTGTTCAACTAATCATCCAGCCGTAATATTAAATTTATATTTTAAAGACTTTAAATATTTGTTATTAGTTAATTTATAAAACACGTAGTTAGTTCACGGAATAACTAGGTAAAGTTTGAAATAGTGTATTTATTTGATACGTTGCCTAACATTGTCAGGTAATTCATGAAATACCTAGTTATTTCATGAAATAACTGAATTATACACTTTAACATTAACATGACTACTGGAAGCATGTGTAACACATAAACCACGGTGTAGGGTGCAGGATTTTGTCTGTTCGTTGCGTCAAATATCTGATTGGTGCACAATAACTTTTTTTGTGAATATAGAGCAGTAAGCCCTTGATGTTTAGAAATATCTAATTGAATATGGAAAAGCAAAATCACCAATTTATTAACTCTTATTTTCAAGAAATAATTAAATAGTATAAAAGAAAATATAAATTTGCGATATTTCCTCTTTTTAAGACTCCAATAAAAACATAACATAGAGCTTAGAGCTTATATATAGTATTCCTTTGTAAGCAACTCGTTGAGATTCCTGCAGGTCTCCTATGTAAGATCTTCAAATAATACACTCCAAGTATGTTTATTTTCACCTCACTCTCGTTTCACAGGAATTATTCTGTATCTTCAGAGGTTTGTTTGAATTGTAATTCAATGTTTCGCTTACTATCTTTTTTCGTGTAAGATACTTGCAATGCATTTATTTGAAGAGCTTTTGTGTGTGTGTGTGTGTGTGTGTGTGTGTAACACTATTTGCTGCAGTCTATTTCTTGATGCATATACAATTTATTTAATATTCCTAATTTCTTTAACTCAAGATGTTTTTCCCTCAATTGGAACATTTTTCGAGAAACCTGTTGTTCCCATCCTCATCCTTCCTAATTTTAAATTTGTGGAATATTTGTGTTTTGGTTGGTTGTTGTTATGGTTACCTGTGGTTTTTTTTTAATTTTATACTGGTACTAGCTGTTACCCGCGGCTTCGCACGCGAATATTTGATATTTAATAAGTATTTTAATAAACTTTTGTATAAAAAGCTTGTATAAAAATTTTGTACTCATTAGTCAAATTCTTTCCAAATCTCTTTTCAACACTTGTACTATTTTAATTTGTACTAAATTACTATGTTGGTGCAACAGCCTTTGGAGATTTAAAAGTACTCGTTTATAAACCCTTTGGAGATATTTATAAAGTACCTGTTGAATCAAAAACGCTAAATTTTGTAAGTGTTACTGTATTAGAAGCATTGTATAACACATTAAACATTATGTTTTCCTCAAACATGAGGAAATATTTATTTCAGCAGTAAATTAAATACCAAAAACTGTTGTCATCTAAATTCACAAATGGAAACAACATGTATTTTCGCTTTGCATTAAGTAGTATGACAAAATTAGTACACGTCTTCTTTTCCACATCGTAATATATCGATATAATCGGATATTGTATAAAACATCGAAAATGTACTGCAGGAATGGATAAAGGTACAGTTCCGATGCAGTTAATATCATTTGTTTATTTACTTGTTAATAAGGTAATTAATTCTGGTCTCCGTGGTGATGTTGACATCTTTGTACGCGGAAACGAAAAAACCTAAATCGTCCGAACAGTGTAAAATATGAAACATTCCAAGTTAGACAGTATTTTTCGCCTTGTGTCAAAGGTTATCTGTGCAAAATTTGGTGGAAATCGGTGTAACGGTATGGATTTGTATTCAGTACACATAAATCCTCAGACTTTGAGTTTTATATACAGTATATAAATTATTGTGGTTAATATATTATCAATTTGAGTATTTTCGATAATACAGTGCTTTGAAAATTTTAATTAAGAATGTTGTGTTAATGGTTATAATCACAAACAGATTTATCACTGTTGCACACCACTACAGAAAAACTATTCCGATTCGCGCTTTCAAGCTTCTCAGCTCATCGTCAGGTCGGAAATAACCCGAACTGACAATGAGCTGAGAAGCTTGAAAGCGCTAATCGGAATACTTTTTCTATGGTAGTGTGCAACAGTGATAATTCTGTCTTTGAAAATTTTGTCATGTTTTGTATTGATTTGTATTTGTTCAGGTATCAGTTTGTTTTGTGTTTGTATATTTGTAAATTTTCCCATATGTTCATTATAGTGCCTTTGTGTGGTACGTGTTTTATCAGTGTCATGTTGATTATGTCTGGGAATTCATGCCCTGTGTTTACAACATGAGTGGTCAAATCAGATTTATAAATTTCTTTTTTTTTGTATGCTTTTAGATGTTTAAAATGTCAAAAACAAAAAAAAAAGACTAAAAAATGTTTTTGTCTATCAACAGGTGTTGCAGGTAGAAAATGTTTAAACCCCTGACGGTCGTGACGGTCGTGTTTCTGACGGCTTCCACGGAGACCGTAATCCACAAACACAGAGACGATTATAATTTTACAACTGTCAACATAAACATGAAAGAGGTACGTAAGAAGTGAACACTGTCTTTATTGTTTAATGTACTGTACTTGTCGATAAGTACACAGAAACATGCCAGCACAACACTCACTCTACGACCGCGAAAAAGATGTGTAAAATTTTGAAATTCATTGAAGCCTGTAAGTCAATATTTTGTAGTTTTTGTTAAAAATATTTGTCTTCCAAATGATCAAAGTCTTCTTCTTCTTCTTCTCCTCCTCCTCATCCTCCTCCTCCCATTTCCTCTACAAGGATTAAGTTATATACACCTGTTCCGGTACCCATCTCATCCTCGGACGACCCACGTCTCTTCTACAAATGGCTTTATATTTCAGTGCCGCTTTCGGTAATCGATCTTCTCTCATTTTATGCAAACGATCCTATCATTGTCTTCTGTAAATTGAAATAATTTCATTTATGTCTTTTACTTCGAGTTCTGCTCTGATGTCTGCATTCCTTATTATATCTTGCAGTGGAGAATTTAAAGTATTTCGAGGAAACTGCATTTTAGCACTTTGCATCTTGCCGCTTTCCTTTTGTGTCATGACCCACGACTCACTCGCATAAATCAATGTGAATATTGCAATTGTCTTATAAAATTTAATCCTTGTGCTGTGTCTTGTTTTATTTTCAAGATTTCTATGAACCATACCACAGATTATTTCTAAATTTATTTATCTTTCCTCTTTTAAATCATATTCAGATTATTAGCTTACAGTACATCGGAGATATTTAAATCAGCTCACTTGTTCTAAAGTGCTTTTACTTATAACTATCTTAGTCCTCACTGGATATTTACTTTAAAGGCCATGGGTTTGGTCTTTCTTACTGAAACTGTCAGTGATTACTCTCTTGCCACTTCTTGTAATTGAAACATCTTGTAATTTATTTATATTCTCTCTTATATCATATTCAGATTCATAGCTTACTGCACAGCTAAAAGATATGATATGATAAATGTTTTATATTTTACTTAATGCGTTTATGCTTAAAAAACCTTTTTCATTATATCTCTCTAAAAACACCATGTTTACACATCTTTTTAGAGCACAGAAAACTTTCTTTTTCGACAGAGCACCAAATAATTATTTCCGTGCGCTAACTTACAACCCTAATATAGTACTTAAATTCTTTTTTTGTCGTTCTTCTTATTGTCGTTTTTCGTTTCTGCCGCTTCCTGCCGGCGTCTTTCCTCGCCTTCTACTGCCTCTTTTCGGCGTCGTTCCTCGATCTTCAGTAGCATTGCTTTGAATGATTCTGTCATCTGACTGGCATCCATTTTATTTTTATCAACTACCACTAACACCACTCTTCTACAAAGTGCCCTCTGTTTCCACTGTTAACCGTTCTATCCCAGTTCTGACACCACTGTTACCACGGTCTACTGATAGTCGTAGGTACAGTGGAAAACAAAATAGAAGACACCAATTAAGTCAGTACTCACCAGCTTTAATTATCACAATTAAACAGTTCGTAATTAACAACACGATCTCTTACAACAAATAAAATAAAAATTGTTTACACGCAATAAAAAAATGCCAACTAATATAAAATATAATTGTACTAAAATTGTCCCGCGCAATTATAAAACACATAATATTTCGCCACAAAATTACGAACCGCAATAATAACCACTTGAACTCACTGACTAATATCGCCCGATAATAACTGAACTAAGGCAGATGACGCCATATATTTATACCCCCGCTCACAGACCAGAACATTCCACAACTACGCGTTATCTCTACCTACGACGTAATTAATTGCGGTCTTGACACAGTCAGCGAAGCTAGCGCCGTTTAGAAATGTCTCGCAAGCGCATGTTGAAATCACGTACGCAACAACATTCAGCCAGATTCTAATGGATCGTTCGAGAGACACGTAGATTGTTCTGTGACGTCGTAACAGTATTAATATATATTTATTTTTTCGCTAAAAGACACTCTACACTTTACAAGACCTTTGATATACTGACTCCTCGAGTTTAATTTCTATGGTTCGACCCCGTTGTTTTTACACGTAAACTAACAGTTTCATGACTTTATTGTGTGTGTATTGTGACTTAATTCAGAGAAATGAAAAGATTTCGTTTTTGTATTTTGTCTAAAAAATAGTCTACTTCAATAAAGTTATAAGTCGTATGAAAAGTTTTGGGACCGCATCTTTAAATTAAATTGCAAAGTAGTAATAAAACTTTTTTTTTTCAAAATATTTTCAAGAAGACCCTGTCTCACAAGATTTGTTCATCGTCATCATCATCATCTGCAAGGACTAAACCAAGGATAGTTTTTTCCGGTCTCAAACAGATAAAGCCTAGAGCTGGTCACGCCAGCGTTTCGTTGGACGTCCCACACCTCTCCGTCTCTTCGGCTTATAGTTGTTTGGGGATGCGGCAGTCATCCATTCGGCAAAAATGTTCCCACCAATTCAGCCGATACTGGGCGATCCTGTCGAGTATAGGCCTACTCATAATATTCAGTTTCTGACGTATATGTGTGTGTTTCTTCTATGATCATGGAGAGTATACTTTGTCACGTGCCTTAGAAATCTCAATTCGGCCGATTGAAAACGATTGGCCTGGGCTTTAGTTAAGGTCCAATTTCCAAACCCATAAAGAAGTGTGGGAAGAGCCATCACTATATACAATTTAAGGCGTGTTTCTCTACTTGCTGACTTAAGAGTTCGCCTGTGACTTTTATTAATTGACGTACTCCATGCGAGTGAAAATATTTTATCACCTGATGATGGGACTATAAGTCTCGAAACGCGTTGTTTATAAAACACAAAAAAAAAGTTGCAATGAAGGGAACCTGGATACACAACGTAATTTTAACAATTTAAATATTTGTAACTATAATTTTAAAATAGCATGAAAGTTGTATATAACAATAAGAAAATTGTTTTGACCAATCGAAACATTTCAAAGTTGTTTTTTTCTGTTACGCTTTCGGTATGTTTTACAGCTAACAAACAAGAGACTGAACTTCGTCTACGCTACTGCGGGACATCATGAAATTGACAATGGGTATTGTGACGTATTCAAGTCGGGGGAGGGTCGCTACACAGGTGTCTACAGATTCTTTGGGTAAGTATATACTTCCTTCTTTCTGTCTTCTTCTTCTTCTCCTTTAGTTTCCTAGGATACAAAATTTTAATTCTTAAAATTACCTTGTGTATCCAGGTTACCTTCCTTGAAACTTCTTGTTTTACATTTTGTACACAACTCGTTTCGAGACTTATAGTCCCACTAGATGACCCGGCAGACTTTGTCCTGCCTCTAAATTTTATTTTTCATTATGCTGAGGCCAAAAAAAAATGATGTACCAATTTCTGGATCGTATTCAAATGCAAGCCAGTTAAATGATACTTCTATTAATGCCCGTCGTACTTGAATTCGTTGTCGTTCTGCTAATAGATGAAGGCCTCTGTTTTCATTAGTTAAACGTTGACGTGCCTGTCTGTGTCGCAATCTGTCTGCTTCTAAACGTTGACTGCGCTGCTCTCCACTTTCTTGCGCACGTGAACGTACATTTAAATTCCTAATGTTTTCATTCTCCTGCGAGTGTTGTTCCTCCGTTCTTCTTTGTCGTCGCACCTGCTCGTTTTGAGCATGTTGTGATTTCCGACCGATGTTTGCCCGCCCTCTTCTTGGCATTTCTCTATCACAAAATTTCACAAATGTATATATGAAAATAAAACGTTTTAATTGTAACAATTTTATAAATACATCACGTAGCATTGCGGTTATATTGAATTTCCTTTAATTGATTTGTTGTTTGCAGCACATTCCTAAACAAAATGTAAATAGAACCTACCATTGAGTTTATATTGAATTGCCGGTAATTGATTTGTTGTTTGCAGCACATTCCTAAACTAAGTGTAAATAGAGTATTATATTCACCATTAAACAAAATGTAAATACAGTATTATATTTACCACTGTGTTTTTTAATCACTGTGTTTTTCACCCCACCTCCCAACGTGGACCAAAACACCTATTCTATGTTGCTTCTCCCGTTGCATAAAATATTTCTGGCAAGTTGGTTGAAATCGGTCCTGCTGTTTTCATATTTTCCATTTTTGACAACCCTCCCTCAAACCGCCCATTTATTAAGCCAAAAATTTTCAATAGTGCATACATGCATGTAAAATTGTTACTTCCATCGAAATTCCCTTTAATTCGATACCCCATATGCTGTATTTTCATTTTTCCAATTTTTAACCCCCCTTGGCCAAACTGACACCCCCAACCGCTTAAAAATTTTCAATAGTTCATACATGCATGTAAAATTGTTACTTGCATGAAAATTCCCTTTAATTTTATACCCCATATGCGGTATTTTCATTTTTTCCAATTTTTATCCCCCCCCCTTCGGGCCAACCTCACACTCGGCACATGTAAACCTTACTCTGAACCTAACGAACATATGGTGCGAATATGAGCTCTATCGGATAAGTGGTTCAAAAGTTTTAAGAACATGTGCAGACGTACACTGAATTTTTATATATAAAGAGTATCAGGTTGTATATACGTGTTTCTTCTATGATCATGAAGAGTATACCCAGTCACGTGCCTTGTAAGTCCCAACACAGCCGATTGGATACGACTGGCCTGGCCTTCAGTTAAAGACCAAAAAGACCAATTCTCAGACCCATAAAGAAGCGTGGTCTCCGGTCTAAAAACCGGACAACTGCTTTAAGTATGGTGTGAGGAAAGTATTGAGAAGTATAATACGTTATATGAGTGAACGTATTATCTTCACTCGTATGGAGTACGTCAATTTGTAAAAGTCACTCACGTCTCGTTATTTAAGCAATTCCCGACCCACATTATCTCACGATTCGCATCACTACGGATCTCGAGAGTGACTAATGATCATGATCCAAATCATGCTGTACACGCACTTATCTATCACCGGTCTATTGATCGTCGTATGGTACAGTGGAAAACAAAATACAAGACGCTAATTTAGTCACTAATCATCAGCTTTAATTATCACAATTAAACAGTTTGTAATCAACAAGGTAGTCTCTTACAACAAATCAAATAAAAATTGTTCACACGCAACAATAATGCCCAGTAATAGAGTTCCACAAAATTATAAACACAATAATTCTTCACTTCGACAAACACTCGATCCGCACTAACAAAAATCGTTCACGTAACTGAACTGACAACGCTGTACGCTCTGCTTTTATAGGTCGAGCAGAGTTCTAGAACGTTCCATCCTTAAATTGCACGCCACTTAATGTTGACGCTTTTGCGTATCTCAAGTCTCAAGTGGCTTCTTGACGAGTCTAGAACAAACTTGAAAGCCGCCTTGACTGGCAACACCTTGCCACACTGGACGGGAGGAAGAGTGGAGAATGTTCTGGGTTGTTTGGTAGTCTTCTCGTAACAATATTGTTTTATCGCGCTTACAGCTGTATCATATAGCTCGTTGGATTTGAAAGAAAGTTTTTCATTCGGAAGGTGATCACCCTGAGTTTGGGAGGCTCTGTAAATGTTAAACCCTTCCAGTGCGTCTATCATGAGTTTGCTCTTTTTGCAGAAATGCAGTGGTTTGAAACTGTTTTGAAAACTGCAATAATTATGGTAATGATTGATGACATGTAAGGCAAAGTTCGATTTAATGTTCATAATATCACCATTAGGCAGATGTTCCTTTTAGCCTAATGGTGACAAAATTGTTATCCAAGAATTTTCTGCCTGTCTGTCCAATATAAAAAATATTACTGTCTTCGCACTCTATTTTGTGCACGCCCAAAAGGCTTTTTACGGGTCTACGGGACCTCGGTGTCAAAGCTTTTAAAATGCAGTTATTTTGTGTAAAGAAATCTGGATGCACAAGGTAATTTTAACAATTCAATTGTACATGCAACTTGGAGACAACAACAACTGTGTATACAAACATTTATACACTTGTGCAAGTGTGTGTGTGTGTGTGTGTGTGTTAGACTTTGTAAAATAATCATCGTCATCATCATCTTCATGGATTGAACCAAGGATGGTTTGTTCCGGTCTCAAATAGACAAAGATTAGAGCTGGTCACTCCAGCGCTTCCTGAGACGTCCCACACTTCTCCATCCTATCGGCTTATTGTTCCATAGTTGTTTGGGGAGGCGGCAGTCATACATTCGGCAAACATGTTCCCACCAATTCAGCCAATACTGGGCGATCCTGTCGAGTATACTCATAATATTCAGTTTCTGCCGTATATCTGTGTTTCTTATATGATCATGGAGAATATACTCTTCCACGTACCTGAGAAATCTCACGTCAGCCGTTTGGAGGCGACTGGCCTGGCCTTTCGTTAAAGTGCAATTCTCAGACCCCTAAAAAACTGTGGAAAGAGCCATCACCTTGTAGAAGTTTAGGCATGTTCCTTTACTTGCTGACTTAAGAGTTCGCCCGACAGTCCCACACATAAGGTTGATCTTATGCAACTTATCCATAACGTCGTAGCTCGCACTGTAAGACACACTGTAGCCCAGGCATCCAATATTGCTTACTTGTTCCAGGACAGTACCATCTACAACAGTGTTTGCTCGTAAAGGATCAGTTTTACAAAAAGCCGTCGCCTTCGTCTTGATTGCAGACATTTGCAATCCAGAGTCTTTGAAAATTAGATTTAACAGATGTATAACCATCTCCAATCTGTTTTCAGTGTCCGATAGAATAACCTGATCGTCGGCAAACAACAAAGTGTCAATTGTAGATTGACCAGTTTTAAAACGTTCTGGAAGACACATCTGCCAGTTTTGTCTGACATCGTCAATATATAAATTAAAAAGAGAAGGTGATAACGGACACCCTTGTCGTACTCTACAATTGATCAGGCTAACTCTAGGACCTGTTCTTGGTTTTTTTATAAAATAATATAATAAAAATATATGTAAGTTGTTACACAATTTATTTAGCATTAACATTGCAATTAACTGTATTTAACTTGGCACAATAGTACTATACAAACTCTATTTTCAGGACTGGTAATCGAGAAAGTAGCATGAACAGCACAGTTACTGCCGCTGGAGGGATTTTGACCCACGTATTTAAGGATCCCGGTAACGGACGTAAGCATTAATTTCTGTACTTCAACTTACTTGTATAAGTTCAATTTGCCTTGTCATTAGAGAACAATCTTTGAAATTGTAGTCCCCCCCCCACACACACACACACTCAAAACACGTGTACATTGTTACGACATTACAGAAAGTCTACGTGTTTCTCGGCTATTCTAGTAGAACCAGCTGTAATATTGTGTGCGTACGTGATTCTTAACAGGCGTTAACAAGATTGTTCCAAACTCACCGGTCCGCGCGCGCTGTGTTCCAGGCCGCAAGCAATTACGCTCCAGTGTAGTGTTGACGCGTATGACGGATTATTCTGGAATATCAGCGGGGTATAAATATAGGCATTCAGCGATGGTCAGTTCAGATAAAGTACCGAATTATTCCAGTGCGGTGCGAAGTATTGTGGCTATTGTGGCGAAGTGTTGTAAGTTTTATAATTGTGCGGAATTGTACGAGTTGATTTAAAATTTTTATTACGTGTGAACATTTTTTATCTGATTTGTTGTAACAGACTATCTTGTGGAAACTGTTTAATTGTGGTAATTAAATCTGGTGATTACTGACTTAATTAGAGTCTTGTATTTTGTTTTCCACTGCACCATACGACAACCAGTCGACCGTCGTAACAATGTGTTTGTGTGTTTGCGTGGATGTGAACACTTCAGGCTACACACTTCAGGGTCGCTTTTGGGCGTGTATACGGCGTTCCAAGTCGCATGGCACCTGAGGGATTAGGAGACCCTTACTAACACACTCACCAAAACGCAGCTGGCCCGCACGCCTATGGTATGATTAATCTACTGGAGCGTCCACTACGTAACTGCAACTTTTACCATTTGAATTTTTTAACAAACGAACTTGGTATATTTGTAATCTCCATAAAAGTTAGAAGAAAATGACACCAAACACGACGTGGTTGTAGTATATTTAGACGTACTACTAAGTCTAATTTAATATTCATTTTAACGGTTAGAAATTAGAAATTTCAACAGCCCCAGGGTATAAAATCGCCAAAAAACTAGCAAAAATAATAAAAGACAACATAAGATTAGAAAATAATTATAGTATCAAAAATGATATTGATTTTGTTAACAAATTAAAAGACATTAAATTGCAGCCTAACTACAAAATCGCGTCATTTGTTATCGTTAATCTGTACACAAACGTACCTATTCAGGAAACAATAGCCATTTTAAGAGAACACCTCAACGAAGCAAAATTACTAAGTTCATAAAAAATTAACGAATTAATTGATTTATTAGAAGTTTTATTAAAGCAGAACTATTTCACGTTCAATAATATTTATTTTATTCAAGAGGAAGGCCTCGCCATGGGCTCACCACTTTCTGGCTTATTATCAGATATCTACCTGACTCGTTACAAAAATACACATTTACTGTCCAATAAAAATAAACTTCACAGCAAAATAGTCTTTTACACGCGATATGTCGATGATACTTTTATAATTTTTGACGGTTCACTACGACAGGTAGATACATTGAGATATTATATGAATAGCATACATAAACGCATACAATTCACCCTCGAAACTGAAACTGACAATAAGCTGAATTTTCTTGACTTAATAGTCATAAAAGGAAAAAATACATTCCAATACCAAATCTATAGAAAACCAACTACAACAGATATCACTATACACGCAGACTCCCACCATCCTACATCTCAAAAAATGGCTGCATATAACAGTTTTATTCATAGGCTAATTACAATACCACTTGAGACAATTGATTTTCAAAAACAGTTAAATACAATAAAATACATAGCCAGAGCTAACGTATATCAAAGTTCAATGATAAATAGACTACTCAAGAAACAGCAAAACAGACAAATGAGGCCCCCGAAGAACAAGGATGGAGCAATACACATATCAACTGAGTATGGTAATGTCCTTCCGAATATTGTAACAAATGTCTTTAAGAAAATGAATATAGCGACGGCCTTTCAAACAAGCAATAACATATATAAAATACTTGGTCCAAAAACGGTCAGACCTTTAGAAGAAAAAACAGGTGTATACAAGATAATATGTTCTGACTGTAACTGTTTTTATATAGGCCAGACGGGGAGACCTTTCATAAAGAGATTCAAAGAACATCTCCCCAAAAAGACTTTGGGAAAACTAAATCCAATTTTGGACGACATTTGATTGACAATAATCATAATTATACGGATTTTAGTACAAACTTTAAACCAATACATATATGCAATAAAGGTAGGAATATGAATGCGAATCAAGAATTTGAAATATATAAGGCCTTTAAAACCAGTCCAGATTATTTATTAAATGATCAGTTGAATTTTCGCTCTAACTCGTTGTATGACACTGCGATGCAAATCTCAGAACAACTAAGGTCCACGTCACACATCATGCGCGAGCAGCGACAGCGGTGAACTGATAGCGTTAGTTCAGTGTTGTCAAGGTGCGCACCGAAAACGTATCGCGCGCGTTAGATACTGAATACGAACTATGTTAGTGTTTTATGTGTTTGTGATATATTTTAATGTTTCGACGACCTCGCAAGATTAATTACACCTGATGATGGAACATACGTTCCGAAACGCGTAGTGTTGTTTTAAAAAGGGAAGTCACAAGACGGATAATAAGGTAAAATATTAATATATTAATTTATACAAAAATGATACTTTAATTTAGATTATAACCTAAGTTAAAATTTTATAGTTGTGAATTGGACCATATACGTACTTCTACATGAACCGCCCGGGTCGTCCCTCGCCAGACAGGGCAGGTTGTGAGTGCGCGTTCGAGAGTTCTTCTTCTAATCCCTTAGGTGGCATCCGGTTCGGAACACCCAACAGATATTTCTGACGGCCACGGCTGCACACACTTTCACCACGAACCGATACCGTTATTGCTACTGGTGTATTGGACTTAAACAGTTCTTTTGTGACGATTTTTAATTAAAAAAATATAGTAATTAATAAATAGGTAATGTGAAAGCTGAGAAATTTTAAATTTTTAATAAAATCGCTCATTTTAACTAAAATTTTATCGCTATCATAAAATTATAATAATATTTAATAAAGAGTTTTAATAATAATAAAATAAAAAGGAATACTAGTGTACAGATAGGGAAAACATTGTTAATTAACCCTGCATAGACATGCGCTAACCGGAATTAACTTGAATTCCAACCCCTAAACAAACAAATAATACTTGTAATTTTGACATTATTTAAATAATTAAACAAGACCACAGTAGTATACTTTAATAACGTTTGTAATTAAGAATATCTCTGAATAATTAGTAAGTCAAACTTTAACCATTTAAATAAAGGAGAAATATGGAACTATTTCGCTGCTACGCGTAACCTCCGCGCGATTTACTGACCCTTCCTACATAGTTACAGAGCAGAGATGATTCGTCGTTCAACCAGTAAACAGCTCAAAGCAGAGCGCTATACAAAATTTGTATTTTTTGTTAAATATGGTTATTAGTTTCAAATAACCGTGTGAAGAGTTATGTAACGAGTATGTAGTGTGTATCAGTAAAGAAGAATGTAGAAGATTAAGTGCGAAAGGTGACATCTCACATCTAGAAAGATAGTTAAAGTTATTTTAGGGTTGTATATGTAAAGTGAAATACAACCGTTCTATTACCAAATGTAAAATGTGAAGACGAAGACCTCAACTGTATTTGCCAAACCACCAAGGAACAGGACGACTTCATGACATCGTAACTCTCTCTATCATTAGTTGACACCAAGGACCTTCACCAGGAAGACGACCACGATGACAACCCTCTACCTAGAGTGTGCGGAAGAATCACGCGTGGACGACATGGATTAAAACACTTAACTAAGAGGTAGCACGGAAGCTGGTCTTCCGTGGATATGTATCTTTTGAAATAGAAGTAATTGTAAACTAAAAGACCTTAAAATGACAATCTCTAAAGTGTAAGAATAAATGTTGTAACAAGTAATTTCAGTAACCATAAGTTGTAAAGTAACACGTGTGATGTAGCGTTGGAACATTGCACTACTAAATGAAACCATTCCTCAAATGGTATAAAGAGTAATAAAGTAATTCATTAATGGAGAGTAGAGTAAACTTTAAATTCATAAGTAATACATATAAACTCGGATCCGAGGTAAAATGCGCTAACTGTATTAAAAATCTTAATGTAGAAAACCCATTACAATTTTCACTGTAAGTTAAAAGTTGGTATGTTATGTATAATCAAATAGACATAAATAAAGAGATGTCATCTTTAGTACAATACTAAATTGAGTGCATAAATCAGCAGACCCCCCCCCAGTTCCTTGTATATTAATTGTTTTAGTGATTTGATTAATTTTCAGCTTGTTACAACGAAGGCAGCCTGTATAATTGGCAGAACCAATTAATACGGGTTCCCTATGTTATAACGCAAGTAAAGATGTTATACTTTATCAACTAATACGCAGTGGTCAAACCTCCAATCTCTACTTATTCACACAGTGTCTTTATACGCTATCATATGCTTTACTCTCTGCTACATTCCATGTGCAATTAGAATTTCCATTGCACACACACTTGTATATGTATGAATGTGTGTATGTGTAAATATATTCATATATGCTCAAATTTTTCCTGTTATTCTATATTATTATTAATAACAAACAAACTTTCAAATAGAATACACACACACACGCACACACATAGGTTTACTTCTATGTTCCATAAGGAAATGGAAGTATGGTGATGGCGAAAAAAATCGTGTCCGAGATAAAGGCTGAGTCTGATTGTACTACGCTCAAAACATGAGGAAAATCATTTTCCAAAAAAAATGTGTGTGTGTGTGTGGAATTTTTTTTTGGAAACAATAACTGCCGCAAATTCAAACATAATCAAATAATTTCTTGCATATGTGTCTAAGTTGTAGAAGACTCAAGGTGTGTTGATTTTGGTGAACAATGGTTAAAGGGAAGGCGTAGTTTACCCGCAACGTTTTATGTTTTAACAAGAGTAAAGTACATAAGTTTGATAAACAAAGTATCCTGAAAAGAAGGTCATAATAATTCACTGTAAAAAGGTAGATGAAATATCTATAAATTAAAAGGGTAGTTTAAGGGGTAGGGGTGATTTTCTTTAAATGAAAATGATAGTTGATGGGGGAGAAGATAAATTTTGTTTGTTGTTAAAATTCATTTCCGGTCTGTTTGGCCGTGGTGCAATGTTTTCTGCAAAACCAGAGCTTTCGGCAGTGCCATCGACTGCCATCATCAGTGAAAATCGAGTGGGCTAACGTGAGGTGGTATACGTTAGCGACCACAGTACTGTGGTTAAGGCTGAAGACAGAAGTAGTTTCTATGGAAATATTTCATTCCGAAAATAAATGTAAATATAAATCTTAGAACACAAAAGTCATGTATGGTTCTCTATACCGATATTTTATTTTGTAAATTACAAATGTTTCCATAGTAATCTACGATTCCATTTTTTTTTTTTTTTTTGTAAATTACAAGTGTTTTGATAGTAATCTATCATCATCCTTTCATATGAAAAAAATAAAATAAAAAATTCTTGTTAAAAGATTTCTTATTATTAAAAATAGTAGCGCACACACACACACACACACACACACACACACACACACATATACAAACATCTCTAGCTACAGTCATTTTCTTAAAATTACATTATTTAATATTTACTTTTGTTGTTGAAGTTATTATTATTAACAGCCGTTATCCTCTAGTATTTTTTCAGGCACTGTAGCCTAATATTTTTCAACATCCGTTTTACGAAATAATTATCCCAATTATACTTAGCCGTGTTTTAAGCAGTCTGTTATTGTAATAAATTATGTAAAAACTATACACTGTGCTACGTTTTTCAGGTGCGGATTGGCACGTTCTGGCAAAAACAAGTGAAGGCGCCATGTTGGTCTACGCCTGGTGTAAGCATATCTTACTTATTACTTATTGCACACTATATATAACTGAGTCACTGTCTCAAAACAAGTAGTTGAGATTGCTTGCTCTAATTGGATCATACCCAGATATTAATTTTTACTATACTTTGACAACTTTTTAATGAGTTCCAACTTGGTCGTGACTACCTGCTAAAATGCTACTTGTCATGTCAGTGTTTCACGGAGCACTAGGATGAGTGGTTTAATGATTCATGACAAGGTATAATGAGTGCCACCTTCACCCTCATTCTACCGTTATTCCGGTCCTCCCAATTTTGTTACCGTTCTTCCATATCCTCATCTGGCTCTTTCCACTTCCTTATCATCTTCTCCATCAAAGCCTTATATAACTAATTTGGTCAACAACTTTGGAGTTCTTCAATTATTATTCTGTATTATTTGCACCAGTTTTTATCCTATTATAATTTACACTCCGATTTAAATATTTGTTACTCATTCTTGGTCAATACACTTATTTAACACGTAGTGTCTCCCCTTAGCTCTTCATCCAAAACCGGTTAAAGTTTTCAATTTTTTTCGAATTTTTAAAAGTTTACTTTTTCTATTATTCTGTTAAGACTCAAAATTTTCAAACCCCTCCGCCTCGTAACAGTATAGACAGTGGTTGGTTTCTAAAATTATATGTGCCGGAACGCATTAATTCAAAAGTTGTACAAACACAAATATACCTATATTTTATATTTAAGTATAAAATATATTTATGTAGATATACTTATACTATATGCAACCCAACGAGTGCTTAAAGTCTTCGCATTTCTAGCAATTCAGTTTCCAGCAAAGTCGCACGAACTTGTAGTTCTCTGCTGCCATGATATAAAACAAACAACTTATCGATAAAAGTTTTAAAGCTGTTAATTCCTGAAACTGACTTTACTGCAGCAGACATTGAAAGTTCAAGTGTATTATTAGCACAGTGCCATATAATAAGAGACGGAAATTTTTCTCTGAATAATGCTCCAACAACCTTCTTGTTTCCAATCATCACAGCAACACCATCGCATGTCAAACTCATTAAGTTATTAATTAAAAATGAATCTGTCATCCCGTAAGAGTAAAGGCAGTCAATCATTCAGTCAAATATACCCCTGTCAAGTTCAACCAAATCTAAGAACAGATTAATTGGGCCATCCATACTAGTTTGAGATATACAAAATTGAATGTATACAATCAAACTAGACTTATTACAAAGACAAATGTTTAGTTTTGTAGTGGGGCTGATGAGGGGCACAATTTAAAATGTAGTAGTAAATGTTTGTAATAATTAGGTTTTATTTTCTTGCATTTTTTTCGGTAATTTATTTTTTGTATCCAAGATGTTCCAGAACGCTATTCCGGCGCGTTCCCCCTGAAAACAAGCTCTGAGTATAGGTAAATGTTCACAGTGATTTGCAGACTGAATTAATAACAAGATGTCGACGAGTTGACCTGTCCGTGATCTAGATAACACTCTGAGGTATACCATAATTTGTTAGTGATTACTGACGCAGCGGTTGATTTCTAACATTATAGGTGCCTAAACTCACCAATTCAAAAGTTGTACATACACAAATATATTTATATTTTATTTTAACGTAAAAGTTTACATCAGGTTATTACATAGGATGTATACATCCTTAAAGTCTTATAAAATATGTAACATACGTATAGACTTGTATCTAAAAAGTTAATAAACTTACTGATAACTTATTTCTAAAGAGCTTCATCGTCAGGTTAGCCGCACGACAATAGAAAACACGTCACTTACGATGGCGTCATACTGGAGCCTCAATCAAACTCTAATTGATGGTTTCGGTGGTCGGACATTTTGAAAAAGTGTCCGTAGTTTCATCATTGTGTCATCATATTATTTGTTTCTTGACATTTCCTTACTCCTTGTGTCCACTGCTGTATGATGGCCAGAAATCAGCCCTCTCACATTCAACTTGAAGATATTTCTATTGATTCAATAGCACATTACAAACTACAAACACTCTGGGCAAAATTCTGTAATGCTCATATTCTCGGAAGCTCTTAATCAGTTGCCTTTCATGTAGTTTTAATTTTGAAGCAAGTTTTTTATATCATTTTCTCCATAACTTATTGGGACATTTTTTGAACGATAGTAGTTAAGATAAAGATTTGTGCTGGTGTTTGATTTTGACAGATGTTTAGTTTTGTAGTGGGATTGATGAGGGGCACAATTTAAAAAGTAGTAGTAAATTTTGGTAATAATTAGGTTTTCATTATCATACAGTTTTTTAGGCAATTTGTTTTTAGATCCAAGAAGTTCCCCCTGAAATCAAGCACTGTAATTATGTAATATATTTCTAAATAAAATAGATGAGTTAAGAGTACCAAGTTTGTTATTTTAATATTAAAGTAGTACTAAAGTAGTGCATGTTTACATCACAGTCACCAACGACCGTCAAGAGTTGCGATTCATTTTGGTTCCAAGCAACAACACATTGGGTGAAGACACCAAGTTCCGGCGAGTTCCCAGCGAGTACCTTTTGAGCAACGACAGCTTAAACCAGCTCCTGGCTGTGGATAGAAGCTACAATTTTACCACGAATTTATACAAGATACCGTACGCGCAACAAGATTTTAAATAGGCCTAAACATCCGTCTGACAAATGGGAGTTAACGAAATTAAACAGAAATATTTGTAAAGTGGTGTCTGTAATTATAATTAATAAATAAATTGAATTGTGTGTCTGTTGATTATTATTTGTGACTGAACTTGCAAAACAGCCATTTACAATCACACATTTGATTTCCTGATAGAGCAGCTATAACGCTCTCGAGTGGTAATCAAAAGCCGTTTTCAGGTCAATAATTCTGGAACCTATCAATAAAATACAAACGGCGGGGTAAGTCAAGTCCACGCCCCCCGTCGTGCCCCTGGGACGTTCTGTAGCCACGCTGTAACTACAGAGGCTAACGGACTTCTGTGAAGACCGACGGACGGATTGGTGGCGGAGATTTCAATAATCCAACAGCAGGACGTGCGGAAGAGCCTTAGAGGAGAAGACCTCTTCAAAAACCTGGATTCATCTGGCTCCGGATGAGAGCATCCAGTAAGTTCTCCTGCCTAGGATTACAGACGAAACCCGATCAACGGTCCCAAAGGCGAATGAGGCAGCTCAGTTCCCAACGGCAGAGAGAGCGGAAGAATCTATTGGAGTAAACAATAAAAAGAATCATTTCGGACTAACAATCTGATCTTACTTCGGGATTTAATTACTACGTTTGCGCTCAATACAATTTCATTGCAGTATGGAAAGTTTGCTAAATATAAGCACTACCCTAGCTGTTAGAAAATTTAAGTACCTAGGGAAACAATTTATGAGAATTGTTTAGAAAAATCTGCTACAGAAGAAAGGATTCATAAAGTGGAAAGAGCATATGGTATAACTAAAGGTATTTACAAGAAAAAGTGCATATTTATAAATACAAAAGTAAGGCATTACAGTACAGTAATGAGGCCAGAATGCCTGTATGCAAGTGAATGTCTAGCATCGAATTATAGTTTAGACAAACTGGAAAGATTGGAAAGACGAATTATTAGGGAAATTTTAGGCCCACGAAAAACTTTAGAAAGTTGGAAATTAAGAAGTAATGATTAAATATATCAAAGTGTAGAAAATATAACAGAAACAATGAGAAAAAGAAGACTAGTATTTTTTGGACATTTATATAGAATGGACAACAATAGGTTAACAAAATAGGTCTTCAAATACCTGTGGAGAAAGAATTCAACATCAAGTTGGATTAAAGAAGTAAAAAAAGGTTTAGAAGAAAATAATAAAAAATAATGAGAAACATATGGGAATATAATATATACGTCTTATAATATAAAAAGGAAAAATTAAATATATTTTACGACAGTCTCACTTATCGTCGTATGGTACAGTGGAAAAGGAAATACAAGACACCAATGAAGTCACTAATAACCAGCTTTAATGATCTCAAATAACATTTAAATTAATTTGTACAATAATTCAACTTAAACTTGTTCACAAGAAATAATAATGTCAACTAATAGAGTCCCGTACAATAATCACTTTTCACTAATAGCCACTTGAAATGCACTGAGTAATCGCCCGACGTAAACTGATCTGTCCGTTGCTGAATGGCTATATTTATACCCCGCTGAGGTGCCAGAATAACCGGTACCTTTGGATGACGTGTTAAACAAACAGGCGCACTCGAATTCAGTAAAAATAGTGTCCTTGAACACAGTGCGCTCACCGGTACCGTCTGGGTCTCGATTGTTGACGCATGATAAGTGTCACGTAATTGTCTTTCATTTCAAAGTAGCAGCAAAATGTACGCACACACACATTACAGCTGGGCTGTACTGGCATAGCCGAGATACTTGTAGAACATTCCGTATTACGTAACAATATATAATCTAAATGTGAAAATGAAAGAATACAGGGGAAGTGGAGGCAGAATTTAAGTCGCTCGGATGAAGATTGAATACCGGTAACTGTAAACAAGTAAAGCCTTCTGGGAGAAGTGATGTAGGAGGACCTAGAAAGAAACGGATCTGGTAATGTACAATTGGAACAGACATATTGCCGATTTCCTATGGTGTAGATAAAAATGAAAAAGAAGAAGTATTAATTATATACGCCAGATAAATTGTGACATTCCAAAATATCCGGATTCAAACCTCTGGTTGTGTTACTGCGTGGCAATGTTGTTTAGGCAAGCAATTTTAACATGATAATGTTTTTAGGCTGGGGGTCATTCCACAAAATGCGTGATGCAAAATGCGTAACGTCATCGAAAAATGTAACGCTCCAGGTGATGTTAAAACTATATTTTTTCCACACTTTCGATTCCCCACAGTCTAGAAATCTTCGGTCTCTGTCGTTTTAACATGATAATGTTTGTTATAATATAGTAAATATATTTGTTATATAGTAAATATTTGTTATATAGTTATATAGATAGAAAACATGATAATGTTTTCCACAAAATGCGTGATGCAAAATGTGTAACGTCATCGAAAAATGTAACGCTCCAGGTGATGTTAGTATTAAATAAATTTGGTCACAGTGAAATAAGATGCATATCAGTGTATATTGTTCAGTGTTAGTCGCGATGTCTTCCACTGAACGTGTGCGACGCCTGCGCCAACGACAACGTGAAGACAGGGATCGTGAAGAATTAAACGAATTCTTGGTGAATACTCCGTTCTCATCAAGTACATCTGAAGATGAGAAAATTCGCGCGTTTCAAAACAAGAAACAAGAAGAAAAGAAATCAGAAATCCGTACGAACATCGCTGAACAGGAGAGTCTGCAGTTTATGCACATTATACGTTTCAAAAGCCTAAAAACATTATCATGTTCATTATCGGTTTCGTCGAAATCCTTCTGTTTGTCACACTACTAATGTTGTTTAGGCAAGTAATTTTTGTCACACTACTGAAGCAAGTAAACATAAACACTACTAAAACAGAATAACTGAAAATAGGAGACATCCACGAGGAAGGCCCAGATCTGCAAATCCATAGGATCGGAAAGTGTAGCGAATTCAAATATTTGGGAAGCATTATTTCAGAACATGGAACAACAAAAAATGACATCAATAATAGGA
Organism: Magicicada septendecula; assembly: GCA_034769895.1. Taxonomy (NCBI): domain Eukaryota; kingdom Metazoa; phylum Arthropoda; class Insecta; order Hemiptera; family Cicadidae; genus Magicicada; species Magicicada septendecula. The sequence goes on along the minus strand of CM068369.1, from coordinate 17,618,608 downwards.
TACAACAGGGGAAAAAATCTACTTGTTTGCTAAACTCGTTACTTTGGTCGAACAAAATGAAACTTCAAACAAAACTTTGAAGCCAATCTACACAACTATTGTGGAGCCCATTTTACTTATGGCTGCAAATGCTGGCAACTTCCAGATAAAGAGAAAAAGATGATAGGAACTGTGGAAATGGACTTCTTAAGAAGAACGCGTAATATTTCTAGAATGCAACATGTTAGAAACGAAGATATAAGAAGGAATACAGGGCCCGTATTTACAACAGCAGAAAGAACAGAATGCAGACAGTTGCTATGGTATGGTCACGTAATGAGGATGGAGGAGAAGCGATGGCCAAAGAAAGCTTTGACTTACACACCACAAAACAGGAGGAGAAGACAAGGAAGACTGACAACCCAGTAGAGAACAGGAATTAAAAAAAGCATGAGAGATTGATCTATTGAAGATGATGACTGGAAGGATAGGGAGAAATGGCGATCGAAATGCGGGATGCCGCATAGATTTAGGACCCCCTCTAATAATAATATAATAATTTTTGTCACACTTTCAGTAGAAATCAAGTTTTGTTCAGTGCGGTATGAACTGCATACGTGTGTCTCTGTGTTTTCTACCTTTATTTAAATGCATGCCACTTACTAATCTAATAGGACTGGAGTCTGCAAATGTACGTACAGTTGCTTTATTTACAGATGTTACCCATTATTGACCAAAACGCTGCTTACTTAAAACATTATAACAAAGATGATAAAACTTCAAATTTAAACACAAATATTTTGCAATGATTTCGTTCTTAGCTTAATACTGATGTAAGCAAACAGGCGTGGCACATCTGAAACGCTATTTGCTACTTTAATTAGAGGCGTGTCACTCTAACAGAAGGAGTACAGACAGGGTACATGTAATACTGATACTGTACAAACACACGTAATTTGTAATAATGTGTCCTGATCAAAATAAAATTTATATAACAGTGTCAGACAGACAGTGAAATATTTTATAACAACAGTTAATGGCTTCCTTTATTAACCGTTTAAATATCACAACAAACAAAAAAGTATAGTTTATTTAAAACGAAAATAGAAGCTGCAATAATTACCAGTGTACTGAATACTGTCAGTTGCTGTCAGAGAGTAATTCAATGCCTTCCATATCTGTGTCTGTACTTGTATCATCACTTGAGTCGGCGTTATTGATAAGGTCGTCCATTGTACACAACGACGTCGATAATGTGGGCCAGTTGCCATAGCTTACCATCTTCCTTGATTATACGCTGGATACAATGACTCCACTTGTCCGCCGTTGTTTCATTTACCGCCTTCTCAATAAATCGTTTACGTCAAGCAGCTAATGTTGTGTTGTGTCGGGTAACATATCCTTTCGACTGGCTCCATATTAATGCAATACGATTCAGAATACAGTGATAAGGAGGAAGTCTTAAAACGACATGCCCCGATTTAAGTGGCAGGATACCTCTCACATGACTATACAACATTCTGCACATGCGCGTAACGCATTACTGTGTGAACAGTGTCAACGCCCCTGACTAATAGCGTTTCACATTTGCCACATGGGTTTGTTTACATCAGGATTGAACTAAGAACGGATAGAGTATAGTCATCATCATCAGCTTCAGGGATTAAACCAAGGGTAGTTACATATTGCGGTAACAGTTAAAGATTAGACTCGGTCACTCCAGCGCTTCCACGGACGTCCCACAGCCCGTCCTTTTGGATGACAGTTCCATAGTTGTTTGGAAATGCGCCAGTCATCCATTCGGCAAAGATGTTGCCACCAATTCATCCGATACTGGGTAATCCTGTCCATCCTGTCGAATGTACTCATAATACTCAGTTCCTACCGTATGTCTGTGTTTCTTTTATGATCATGGAGTATATACACTGCCACGTGCCTGAGAAATCTCATTTCATTCGCTTGGAAGCAACTGGTCTGGCCTATCATTAAAGTACAATTCTCAGACCCATATAGAAATGTGAGAAGAGCCATCACGTTGTAGAATTTTAGGCCTGTTTCTTTACTAGCTGACTTAAGAGTTCTCCTAATGGTCCCGTACATTCGCTTGAGCTTATGCAACTTATTGACAACGTCGCTGCTTGCATTATAAGAGACACTGTAGCCCAGGTATTCAAAATTGCTGACTTGTTCCAGGACAGTACCATCTACAACAATGTCGGCCCGTACGGGATCAGTTCCACGAAAAGGTATCACTTTGGTCTTAGGCATGGATATTGGTCATCCAGAGTATTTGCAGATTCGGTTTAACAAATGTATACCCATCTCAAATCTGTTTTTAGAGTGCGGCAGAATAGCCTGATTGTCCGCAAACAACAAATTGTCAACTGTAGAGTGACCAATCTAAAATGCTCTGGAAGACACATGTGTCAGTTCTGTATAACAAATATTTTAATATTGTTAAAATAAAAAAATACTTATATTATGTCAAAATAAATCAACTTTGTTTTTTATTTATATACTGGTGATAAAACCTTGCACTGGTAACATTCAGGATTATAAGGATGAACACGATAAAATGGTATGCACACCTGAAAAACAGCAAAAAACTAGCTTCCTACTTTAGGCAAGAAGATTCAAGGCGGTAGAAGCATAAATCCTAGGTAATATATTGAAACTAAATTTCTATTCTGACTCCCTACAAAACGAAGCGTTCTCTATGTTAAGTGTTACAAATTATATATAGGCCACAGAAGACGCAGCTCAAAGAGAGGCACGTTGAACACATAAAATCATTACACTGCAGCATAGAAACTTTATTTGAAAACCATCTAATTGAGGTAGACCAGACATGCACAAACATTAACAATATCATGAAAATTCTACACACGTCCACACAGAATGCCAAACACTAGACACTCTCGAACGACTAGAAATATACAAACACTCAAAATCGCATAGAAACAACATCCTAAATGAACAGGCACAATTTAAGTGTTATGAAATACTTCACTGACGGTCAAACGCAGTCACACGAATTTTACTTTGATCAGGACCAATTATTACAATTTACATGTGTTTATACAGTATTAATATTATATGTACCCAATCTGTACTTCTTCTGTCAGAGTGACACGCCTCTAATTGCAGTAGCAAGTGGCGTTTCAGATGTACCACGTCTATTTGTTTACAATAGGTAAATGCAGCGAAAAGAGTCTCAATTTGTGTTGCATAACAAAGGTCTACAAATTCTGTTTCTGTTTATTTAATAAATAAATTAGTCTTATATTTGTTTTTCTTACAAGAATATATATATATTTATTTTTTACACATTAACACTGTTTCAACAGTTTCAAACTGTCACATTCAGAATATATGTACAAGTTCTATATACATTTGTGTATGTGTGTTATATATATATATATATATACATGTGTGTGTTTGTGTATGTGTGTATATTTGTATGTAACAATCTATTTATTTATATATTGTAATAATATCTTTGTCACTAATTAACTTATCCTGTATTCTACGTTATAGTAACGTTTTAAGTTTTAATATTTCTTGCTCAAAGTCTTCTCACTTGAGATCTAAACTTTCAGTTCTGTGTCTTCAACAGTTTGACGGTACAACGGTAGCTACTGTATACGGTGAAACGTCTTGCAGTTTTTCGTTATTGAATTCGATTTACTGGGTAGAATTCAATGCTTCACTAATGTTTGTTGCTTGGTACGTCATAGGAACAACTGTGAAAAAACGAATAAAGAGACACAAATTATAAAGATAAAACGATAATTTTAAATTATAAGGAATAAGGAACATTTCGGGGGAAAACATATTTTGAAATACATCAGACAAAGAGTCCTTTAAGATAAGGAAACTTAAAGTAGCGAAGGCCATTTACCCTGAAACTGTACGGAAAGAAAAACCTTTCCAGAATTGCGAAAGTCCGCTATTATAGCACTGTGATCTGGCCGGTGATCGTATATGAAGTGGAAACAAGGTGCTTTCAAAATTTGGAACTTCTTCTTAAAATTGAATGAAGAATTCTTAGGAAAATTTATGGCCCCAAGAAAACTGAAGACGGGCACAGGCATAGACCCAAAGAAGAGCTGTTCAGGGATCTCGAAGATCTGGAAACGGCTTTCCGAAGGAAAAGACTGAGCTCTCTTGGACATATGATTCGGATAGATTAGTCCAGATTAAATAACCAAATGTTTAATTATGTTGGGTAACTTTATAGTCTGAACGGAAACACAAAACAATTCAAGGAGGGAATGATGAAACTGGGTATCTCTTTGAAGGACTGTGTAGATATAAATACATACAGAAGAAAAATTCAAAATCTTGAGGATCTCTGCGGTGAGAAGAAGACGAGAAAGGGGTGGACAGCGGAAGGAAGGCGGCGCAGAGTGTGCGAATGAAGGAGAAAATGAAATGATCTTCGCGTAGTTCACGGCTGGCCTGTTTGTGTAAAAAAAATTAAGAAAATAAATTATAAAGAATAAAAGAGATAATAAAGGATTACACGGGAAAGCGTATTTATAAGCCGTTGATGAAGGCCTGCGCGCTTCAAATGACGGAATCATCATTTGATATATAAATCTACCAACACATTAGTTCTTATATAATATTAAACACCACATACTATATAATATATTTTGAATACAGAGGCAGCAACTCATATTTGTTTCCATACACAGTGGGCCACACTTTGCTTGAGAAGCATAAGTTTCTTTGACGATTTCCAGCTAATCAATATTTTGTAAAATTCAGACGTTACTAAAGGTAATTTTAAAACTTCTTTTGTAAACATTGTAGTTGGCACTTTATTCGTCAAGCTTTGTCATTGTCTGTCATCGTCAAAACCTAATGCGGTAAACACAGAAGTAATTAACACACAATATAAAAGAAGTGTCAGTATTAATGATACCTATAGTGTAATAATTATTATCAATGTAAAAACAATAATACCTCTGCAGAAGTTACTATTTTTTATTTACACAAGCACACGCGCACACATTCACAAACAAATTAATGATAGGTGTGTAACTTCTGTATCGGCCGAGCACATATTCCGATTATAACATAAAGGTTTGTCGAAGCGACAACAGAAATGATTTAGAATTGTCTTTAGTGAATCACCAAATGTTATAAGATCTTTCATGTTGTAGGTATTTATTTACGGTCACTACTAACTTTAGTGACTCACTTGTGAGATCACTAACCTATTAATTCAGTGTGTTGTGATATCTCGTATGATGCGGATTACGGTGTTGATCACAAGTTGGCCACGTTTCAGTCAGTATGTGATACAATTCCTCGAGCGCTGACAAGAAAAACAAGCAAAGAGACTCAACTAAAATCTTAGAAGGTAATAGTTAAAGCAGCTTATTCTACGGTTCTGACACTTGGGTTGGGGGGGGGGATAAACATCTGAGTAGAATACAGCCATCACAGATGAAATTCTGCTATCTGTTAAAAGCTGAGCACGAAGAGGCAATTTACAATGAAGATATTCTAATGGTTAAACATTTTTAGTTTCCAAGATCGTATTGCAGAGAACCAAGAGTGGTGAGTATGAGTATATCGCTCATGTAAATGGGTCTCCAGATAGGATGTTGCCCAAGGAACTTTGGTAATACAAACCTGTTGGATAGCGAAGTAGCCTATAGGAAGATGTTGGTGAAGTGTATGTACTCCATTGGGTCCGGAACAGGTAAACATAGTCCCTGATACGAGAAAAGAATTCCCTCTATTGGCGAGCTCTGTATGACAATCTTTATTCTAATAAAATTTGCCCCAGAAAAAGACATAAGTTTTGTTTTAGATAAGGAAATGAGTAGTGTCTTAAGGGGGCTCCGGGAACAGTGGTGGACGAGGGGGTGGTGGAAGTGGATGACGTCACGAACAGCTGCCCTCTTGACCTACCTCAACAACAATGGGGCCATTGTTTTAGTGGGCGTCTATTGTTTCATTGTTGAAACAATGGTTTCATTGTTTTCTTTTGTTTTCTAGTGCCGCCTATTGTTGCAGTGTTGAAACAATAGCCTGCCTAGTGTTTCAGTAGCGCCTATTGTTTCAATGACAACACTGGCTGTTGAGGTAGGTCATGATCGCGAGGTCATCACCACCACCCCGGTCCATTGGTGTTTCCGGAGCCCCCCATATTTTACCGAGAGGGCGGGGCAGGCTCTGTGTGTGTGTGTGTGTGTGTGCGCGTGCGCGAATGTTTTGCAAAATATTTTGGCGTAGGTTGCGGTCATCTCGAAGTCGATGTCGTGGTCCAGCTCTGGACGATGCGTCGCTCACGAGTGCCGAGAGAAGACTGAAGGGGTTGACCAATGAGGTCGTTTATATAGACGAACAATCCCCCTGCCTGTCCTACTAATGAGCGATGCCTTGTTCACAGTGATACGATTGCACAACAACCAGTAACTTAATAAGCAATCGAACCCGGTCCGTGAGATGTTGCTTCGAGCGCGGTCAATGCAAGACTGAGCCCTTCAACACTTTGACAGTCATATAAATGATCAGCCCAGGAAACGAACGATAGAATCGCACGACAACACAAAATTTACCCTGTTTATAGGTTTTACTAACGTAGTACCAACCTCCATTTACTAAAAAGATGAAAAAAATATAAAAATGTAATTAATAATTAAATAATTAAGCAATAAACAGCAATTTATACATATAAAAACAAAAGAAGATGATTTACTTAAAATCATACTTGTATTAGATGAATAGAAGAAACACTTAACAAATAAGTAATAAAAATAATTAAGCAATCTTTGGTAATACTAATTTAAGTTTTCATTTGGAGTAAACCAACTGACATAGATTTAATATTAATATATTGATTCCACTTTGGTTAGACAAATCAGTTGCAAAACTCAGGCAATGAAATTTAGAGTGCACGTAATAGCACAACAAAGAATGTCAAAAAAATTTACGTGAGATGCCCAGTGAAATTAAAATCATATCTGAAATCACGTTAAGAAGAAGTACTAAATTTTCCTATCAGCCACTCTGTAAGTTGTAACACAACGTAATTCACTTTTCAAAAATTTACCAAGTTGGTGATAGTATAATATATAATTTGTTATTATAATCTGTATTATATATCTGCAAAACTCACCTGAATAAATGTAACATCAGTATGAATTTTTGTCATTATTAACAACAGCTTCGTCTCTTAGGCATAGAGATATTCTGAATCTAGATGTCTTGCTTCGTTTCGTAGTTGTATGGCAATCAGCACATGGGCTGAATGAAGTATTCAGCACCAAAAAGTGACTTTGTACTCGTATACTTGTAATACTAGTAGTACTCGTTTACTTGTTTATTCGTTAGTTGCGTAGGGGATGGTCCCGCGACTCGGCACCGCGAGGAAGCGAGTAATCGGAACAGGTATTTCGACTTTTCAGTCAATGTTATATACGTTCCACAAAAATATCGTTCCAAAATACGTGTTATAGGTATATCGCCCCACCTCTAATTTGGGAAGTTTTGTTATTATTATAATTTATTGATTCTCTGCCACTGGTTGATAGGGTATTATTAATTTCTTTACATATAATGTTATGTAATTAGCTTGTATCCGGTTGTTTGGGTGGTTGAAACCTATTTTTATTTTTTCTGTGATAGCAAAAGTCTGTCAGATAAATTCAGATTCAAAAGTATCATACAAGTGATAATTAAATGCAAAAAATTTACTCAATGCCATATACTATTATCTCAGAAGTTAATATTAATCTTTTACTTCTTCTTCCCTTCTTCAAGCGTTAGGTTATATAAACATTATCCCGCACCCATCTCATCCTAGGACGACCCACGTCTCTTCTACCATTGGCTTTATAGTTCAGTGCCGCTTTTGGCAATTGATCCTCTGTCATCCTTTGTAGATGATCCCACTATTGTCTTCTAAAAATTGAAATAATTTCACTTATGTCCTTTACTTTGAATTTTGCTGTGATATCTTCATTCCTTAAGCTATCTTGCAATATATAATTTAAAGTATTTTGAAGAAACTGCATTTCAGCACTCTGAATCTTGCCGCTTTCCTTTTTTGTCATTACCCATGCCTCAATTGAATAAATCAATTTAGGTATAATTTTATATTAATTATATAATTATTATAATATTTTTAACAAGCGAAACCATCCGGACAAGGAGTAAATGTTTTCTTTAAGTCGAAACAGGTTTATCGGAAAGAAGTAACAAGAAGGAAGAAAATTATTTAGTTCTAATTTGTTTTGATTTCTGCTGTAGAACGTGTACCGAGTATAGGCCCATTTTCTTTATTTAAATAAACTATCTCTATACTCACGTTCTTAAACAGCGAGTGTAAGTTGAATTGTGCCAAAGAAAGTCTGGCACACTGGGGAACGTCAAAATTATACCTTGCGTAAAGCAAGAAGCAATTTAATTTGATTAAGAAGATCGTCTTTTATATGGCTGTTTTTTTTTGTTTTTTTATGTCAATTGGTACAGCCAACGCTGCAAGTTCCCCTCATTAATGGCATTAGCACGTGGGGTTTCGTAGCAATAACGTTTACAAATAGATCCAAATATAGTCTGACTGCAGCCAGTCCAGTATAATCAAATCTGTGGAACGTGTTATCAGGTATACGGCCATCGCACACAGGTATAAAATGAAACTCTCAACTTCGGGTTTTCCCATTTTTCACGAACCCGAAAAGCTGCCCATCCAACGATCCCACCAGTCCCTACTACTGCAGTAGCAGTGTGAAGTAGGGATGATTGGCATACCACCACACACATACATATAACGAATGCACGCGTGCGCGCCTTCAATTATACACGCACACACACGCTTCAATTAACAATTAACAGAAGAATTTCATTTATTTTGCTAAGTGTATATTATACCTAGTTGAATATGGATGTTTTGATTTTATGTTCAAATTCTCATAACTGCCAAATATTAGGTTAAAAATCTTATATTATAAGTAATGTTGTTAAAATTATTTCCCGAGCTGTTTGGCCATAGCTTTATACAAAAAACAGACTTTTCGGCAGTGCTATCGACTGCCATCTTCAGTGTAAATCGAGTTTACGCTAACGTGAGGTGGTTAGTGACCACAGTACTGTGGTTAAGGCTGGAGAAGCTCCGCCCTACACCACTTCTAATTATAAATAATAAATAAATGTATTAATATAATAATTAAAAATTATTAATTTAATAATGTATTTATTTATTTAATAAATAACAAATAAATTTATAATTAGGAGTGGTGTTCACGGGACTTCTCCAGCCTTAACCACAGTACTGTGGTCACTAACCTATACCACTTCACATTAGCGTAAACTCGATTTACACAGAAGTGGCAATCGATGGCATTGCCGAAACGTCTGTTTTTGTAAAAAGCAATGGACCACGGCCAAACAGCCCTGAAAGTAATTTTAACAACATTGACTACGGCCGTGCAAGACTACGAAGTACATTATTGGTAACAATTGTAAGTACTGTATCTTAGTTGAATCATTGTTGTGACTTAAGATTAAAGATGATTGTTTCATTTGGGGATAATTTTGAAATATTAAGGACCTAACCTATAGTATATGTTGTTATTTACTGTACTCTGTATAAAGTTTCGGTGACTGCACAATTAATGTGTGATGAAAATTGTTGGCGATAAGAGCTAAACGGACCTATGAATGGTTGTTTTTCGTTGAACTAAGTATATTGCAAGGACCTTTTGAACCTTAACTAGTCACTGCTCACAGTATGTGGTGAGCAGGTATTTCCTAGTGTTGCGAAAGTAATGTACACTGTATTGTAATTTTAATAATGGGAATACAGATATTATTATATGAAACAATTTGATACTTAAAACCGCATTTCATTTCATACAATTTTATCTTCAGGTAATCAATAGTTAATTAAAATAAACTGTCGAGTACGCGACAAGGGTGTCCGTTATCAGCTTCTTTTTGACGTGAAAACGTCTATTCGCTCGTTAAGCACAGTGATAGCCGGTCAAACTTTCTTGTGTTACAAAATACCGTCAGATTTCAATCGCTAATAACTACGAGACTAATAACGCGATAACAACGGCTGAGGTCACAATGGATAGAGAATGTCTGTACGTGTTTGTTGTGCAGTGTTTGTTTTGCCTGTGACGTCATCGGGCTAGTGTAGGCGCCTGCGCGTGATTGTTGTGAATTAGCGTTGTGTAAAATTATAAATTATAATCACGCACGCACACTGGCAGGCCGCCTAACAATAGACGGGGGACGGCACTTGACCTGTGCTTCTGTCTTTTTAAATACAGTTTACTATAATAAATTAAATTTTGTTATTCTGCTTAATCTTATAGTTTTGGTCGTTCCATTTAATTCAGACTGTGATTTCATTTAAAATAAGTCCAAACACGAAGTTTGTACGACGATTTTTAAATGTTTTACTCTTATTTGTTTATTTTGAAATATTGTGATTGCTAAACTTCTGAGAATTATTTACGCGACTGTTATTAAAAAAATTTTATTATTAAAAACTAAGATTCTGATCATTTAATTTACTTTTCAACTATTTTTCTGATACACTCCCTTTGGATGCCAGAAGCCGGTTAAATGGCCCTATGGTTCATTGTTGGAACTGCTAGCGGCCGATTAAATCGGCCCGTCAAATGACACTGAGAACTGCCAGCGGCCGATCTCGCTGGCTTTTTGTATATTCATCGTAGCGGATGCATTACTTTTAGTATATTTTTATACTACACGTCAAATTAATTCTAAATAGTTAGGCTACTTTACTTTTTTATACAAGGCTTTAAACTCGAGCTCAAAATTCAACTAAGTAATATACTCGGAATTTTAAAATTATATAATATATAATATTTTTATAATAAATAACATTTTTAAAAGTTCGTGCTAGTAAAAAGACAAACAATTATTTCGATAACGTATAACAACTATTATTTCATATATTGTTTAATTTGAAATAAAAATATGAGGTTTGAAAATAATCTTTATATCTATATATTAAAATCTGTTACATATGTTGATTAATTTTTTCAGTATTATAACAATAAAGAGGTGGGTCGTCAATTTGCTCTTTATCGAGTATCACAATTGGTGAATCGGAAAAAAAATTAAAGGGAGTGTCACAGAAAAATAGTTGAAAAATAAATAAGATGATCAGTAACTTAGTTTTTAATAATCATCATTTTTAATAATAGTCGCTTAGATGGTGTTCTAAAGTTTAACAATAATTAACAATAGTTTAAAATAAACAAATAAATGTAAAACATTTGAATATCGCCATAAAAACTTCGTGTTTGGACTTATTTTAAATGAAATTACAGTCTGAATTCAATGGAACAATCAAAATTAAAAGTTTAAGCACGACAATAAAATTTAATTTATTGTAGTGGACTGTAACTAAAAAGACAGCAGCGCAGGTCAAAGGCCTGTCCCTGTCTATTGTTAGGCGGCCTGTCAGTGTGTGTGTGAGGGTCTCCTAACCATCCAGCCGCCTTCACTGCCTGGACAGCGTATAGTGTAGCGTGAGAACGCGTTTAGCTAGGACGTTGATTCGGGTGTCATTGTAAAGAGCTTGAGAAGCAGTACTAGGACTCAAAGTGGAACAATAAAAATATTCGCCGAAATATATGTAAAAATCGGTATTAAATTGAAAATTGCAAAAAAATTAAAGATGTCGTCTCATATGAGTAGTAAATATGCGCGGAATTATAGAAAACGCAAATCAGAGGAAAGCTCGCATCAAAAGGAATTTAAAAAACCTAAAAAGTCAAGTGCCGAGCAAATGCGAGAGCTACGGCAGCATCGAAAAGAAAATGAAAAAACGGCGCAAAGCAATAACGTAGGTGGCCCATCGGGCGTACAGCGGCCACCGACAGTCCAACGTCCACAGATCATGTGCAGACGTCGTTGGAAGGCATTACAGAAAACAGTGATAATATAGAGATCAATGGCAACGTGACAGCGCCAGACGAGTATGTATTGCGATCACCAAATATCGTCGTGTTGTCAACGTCGGGCATCAATGCGCGTGCGTCGATGGCGGGTGCTACGGTAGACTGTTTTCACGGAAAATCTACGGCGCGGACCTTGACTACGCCTTCCAAATCATTTTTTTAATTTATATATTGATGGTGTCATACAAACCTGGCAGATATGTCTTCCAGAGAATTTTATGATTGGTCACTCTACAATTGGCACTTTGTTGTTTGCGGACGGTCAGGCTATTCTGTGGGACTCAGAAAACAGGTTGCAGATGGGTACACATTTGTTAACTCGAATCTGCAAAGGCACTGGATTGCAAATGTCCACACTTAAGACCAAGATGATGGCTTTTCGTTGTACTGATCCCGTTCGGGAAAAATTGTTATAGATGGTACTGTCCTAGAACAAGTTAACAACACCTGGGCTACAGTGTGACTTACAATGCAAGCAACGACGTTGTGAATAAGTTGCATAAGTTCAATCTTATGTGCGGGATCATTAGGCGAACCCTTAAGTCAGCAAGTAGGTAAAGGAACACGCATGAAATTCTACAAGGTGATGGCCGTTACCACAATTTTTTTTTGGGTCCGAGAATTGGACTTTAACGAAAGGCCAGGCCAGTCGCATCCAAGCGGCTGAAATTAGATTTCTCAGTCACGTGGCAGGGTATACTCTCCATGATCATGGAAGAAAAAAGAGATAGGCTATAAACTGGCAGAAACTGGAGTATACTCGGCAGGATTGCCCGGTACCGTCTGAATTTGTGGGAACATCTTGGCCGAATGGATGACTGCCGCATCCTCAAACAACTATGGAACTATAAGCCGAGAAGACGGAGATGTGTGGGAGGTCCGAGGAAGAGCTGGAGTGACCAGCTCTAATCTTTGCCTCTTAGAGACCGAAACAAATTATCCTTGGTTTAATCCTTGAATAAGATGATGATGATATAAATAAACTACGGCACGTTGAAATGTAGGGTATAGATAGTTATAGACTTTAAGAGATACAATGTGCCTTACAGGTCCCCGCATGTGGGAACAATTTTACCTTCATCATATACTGTAATAGTGAGAAGTCCAGTTATTACTGTTCATACACAAATAAGAAGTTCCAAGTAGACGATAAGGCACCATACAAGCCTGACTTCTGTCATCTGAAGCACATATTTGTACAGGTAATACACATAATTCTGTATATTTATTTACTATAACGTTTTAGAATAGTAGGCAGAATTGACATCTAATGCAAAGTTTGTACGCAAAAAAGGAAAAACTTGAATTTCTATTGACATAATTATACTTGAATTTAACATAATTTTGTAATCATTCATTTCGTAATGACTATCATCCAATAAATGTTAACGATAAAGGGGTTGCAAGGATCGGTCATAAAGTAATAATATAACACAAATTATACTTTATTCTTAAATACTTTATCCTGAAAATTGTAATACCTCAGAACACAATTCATACAATACTAAAATTTAAATTACTGATAATGTAATAGTTCTTTAAAACAATATGTAATGAATATAATTATTTTGATGATGTAAACAAACTGTTTCAATTCCTTTACACATACACACTTACGCGCGCGCGCGCGCGCACACACACACACACACACACACACATATTTATATATTTTATATAAGTATTACAAAATAATAATTTCACTCTTGACATATGATAGGATGTTAGAATGAGAATCGGTTGAAGTAAAACTTGCGAGTTGGAACACTAATATAGACAAAAAAAATCATGTCAAAATTGTTAGATTAAATTGATTTTTGACTGTATAAGAAAATAATAAGTGCTGTGAAGTAGTGCAAAAGTATGGATAGGCATATGAGGAGGGCGCGTGTGCGTGCATGAATAACTGTGTAACGAAATAACAATAAACAACGAATTAAATTAAGTAACGTTTGTGTAAGTCAAATCTCCGACTTAAGACTTACACCAGAATGTGCATAAAATAAAGACCTATCTGGTAGTGACATTTGTTAACCATTTAAAGAACTAAATATGTAAGTTTTCTCATAAAAAATGTTATCACCCACAAGAAAAGCAATAAAATTATACAGGTTTTATTTACACGTTTTATATTGTGAATAACAATTTCTTACAAGTTGAATGTTATCTACTTGAGCGAACGTTTTGACCAATGAAATTGGCTAATACATCAGTTGATTTAATCCGAGATGGGATGTACAGTAAATCAGTCTAGCTTAGAACTCAGAAGAAGCAGACTCGTTACTCCATAAAGTGCAATCGTCACCTCTGATTTAGACGATAGGTTTGTCGGGAGTGACAAACACATATAATAAGTTTCGCGACTGAATAATCTCGAGTGCTAGTTTGGTAAAGTTCAAGATTATCCGCTTAGGCATTTATGAACAAATCAAGTTAGCTGGAGCCATATAAATCAGAATTAGTAATTCAACACTGTTCGTAGAAGTACCCAACCCGGAAGCGACCCTGTGGTAGTTTCACTTTAATTTACAACAAATATTTTGGCATTCATTTCTACTGAAGAGAAAATTTTTTAAGATTTATTTTTACACGTTTGTAAAATTACATTTATTTTAAAACATAGGTTACATTTAATTTGGTTATTTACTTATAAACGAAATGAATCGACTACTGCATGTGGAATCATAGTCAGATTTCCTTTGAAAGCGTATCCCTTATCGACAGCCACCAGCTGTTTCAAACTTTCCTCACTTAAAACTTGGTCGGAGGGAAGGATCGTGAACACGTTGCTGCCGAATACTGGTTTACTGGTCGGAACGAGGATGAGTCGATTGTCGTTTGAAGAATAACCTGCAACACACAATCGTAAACGGTAACATTGTCACAATGTAAAAGAAATAGAGTAGAGCATCGATTATCCGAATCTCTCGGGACGAGGGCCCGTTCGGATAATCGATATTTCGGATAATAAATCGTAAATTGAAAACATTATTTATCTTTACAAAAACAAAGAGTTTTATTACAAAATCATTTCCAACATACCGTTATATAATTACAGCAACCTGTATTCTGTACTGCAAAGTTTCACTAAAGCTAAACCAATAAAAACCAAAAGGACATTTAAACAGAATTATAGTTAACAAACACTGTACTACAAAATTATTTAAACCTTAAAAAACAAAACAAAACATACAGTACCATGGATTTACACTTTTTTGAAGAATTGTTTTATCACTGTCTGCTTCAAACCGATAACCCGTTTTCTCTCTGCTAAAGACTGGAATCGTTTAAGATTCATAAGCTGAATACAATCTATCTTGTCTTCAGTTTCGAGCCACTTTAGAATAGTCGGAAGTGCGTCAAAAGGTTTTACTGCCGTCGATGGTTTAGTATTAGTAGCATTCTTGCCGTCTTCATCTGAATCTGTTTCGTTTTCATTAAGTTCATTTAAAGAATCATCTATCTCTTCATCGGTTAATAACTAAAATCCAGGATCGGCTTCATCCACCTTTAGCCAATTATTTGTTTATCGATTGTAAAGCTGTATAGCTACAGCGTTTATTTATTACTGTACCGTTCTGTAATAATTTATAATATACAAAACTATTGAATTATTATAGATAAAAAATTTTTGAATTCGGATAATAGATCGTTCGGTTAATGGATGTTCGGATAATCGATGCTCTACTGTAGTTATTATTTCAGTGTACGCACATCATAATCTCTTCCTGCGCCACATCGTATCTTTGGCTTTCAAATTAAAAGAAATTTAGTAGTCATACTATTTGTGATGACCAATTACTTTTGGCTCAAGATTTTGAAGACAGAAAAGTGCGTGACTAGAAAATTGATAGAGGCATATCAGAAACGGTGACAAAAGATGAATATGAATAAAACAAAAAAACATGGCACTAGGTGATCTTCACTAAGCCTTGATATTAAAAGAAAACATGAGGAAGATTTCATATACAGAGGAATTCAATTATTTATGAGTTATAATTACGGCCAGTGGGAACCAAGACAAAGAAATACAATCCAGAATTAATTGGGGAAAGATAGTTTTAGTACGTAGGCTTTCACGGCCGGTGTCATTATAATTAATTAATACTTCCGGGCTGAAAGGCCGTGGTCGAACGCTTGATGTACTATCGCTAGACGTTTCGGCCACACCAGCGGTGGCCATCTTCAGTAGCAAAGAATGTTCGTAATAGATGGTATGCCGAACAATTCGCCCAGTGAAATGCTTGCTTGTCCCATTTCACTGGGCGAATTGTTCGGCATACCATCTATTACGAACATTCTTTGCTACTGAAGATGGCCACCGGTGGTGTGGCCGAAACGTCTAGCGATAGTACATCAACCATTCGACCACGGCCTTTCAGCCCGGAAGTTTTAATTAATTATAAAGATAGCTTTGTCTACATTAAATAAGATCCTGTGGGATAAACAAATTACAGCAGAAACTAAAACCAAAATATTTAAAACCATGGTTAGAAGTATCATAACGTACGGCTCAGAAGTTTGGACTACGAATAAACACACAAGAAAAAAATTAATGAGATGGACTTTGGAGAAGTTTAGCAAGAGTATCCAGACGTGAGGAAAGTAGAAATGACGTCATTAGGGAAGGAATGAATGTGAAAAATTCCAATTGTTTATTTTATCTAAACAAAAAAAATACAAAAGTATGGACACACGAAAAGAATGGTACAGGAAAGATTGCCATGGAGAGTTATGAAATGGACCACATCAGGAAGAAGGAAAAGAGGAAGATCACCTGTCACCTGGATAGAAGAAATTCAGATTACATTGAAGGAACGTGAAATTAAAGGGGATTTTTGGATTGACAAGCAACAGTGGAAGATGAGAATTCAACCGCTTCTGTAATCTTTGGTTCCGGAAAATGTACAGCCGGAACCAATACATTTGGTAAACATTGGTATAATGTTTGGCAAACATTGTACAGCTGGAGTAATAATGATAGTAGTCATAGTAGCGCCTGATACCTGAAAATACTTTAATTACAGTATAATAATTTGATCTGAATTTGACATCGATTAAATGCAAGTATTAATAAATTAACTGTACCCAGATGTAAAGATGAATATTTTTTTTTTGTTTAACTAAGAAGAAAAATTACCTTCATTATCGCAGAGGTAGACCAACATGGAGCCATCATCTGTTTCTGCTAGGATGTACCACGTAAATATCTCGTACTCATCTGAAATTAATAAAATAAATAACGTTATCGGAAATAAAAATTTGTTAATTGATATTCCAATTACTATACATTTATTTTACTTTTACGCTGCTACGTATTCTCGGTCATCTTCTACTGTGTAGAATCTTGGACTTTGGCTGAAGCCACAACTAAAAAATTTGAATCTTTCGAAATGTGGCTTTGCCGTAGAATACTGAGCATTTCTCATGGACAGCACATATAACTAATGGTGACGTTGGAAGAAAGATGAAGAAAGATCGAGAATTTATTAACACAGGGAAGAAAGCTTCAGTATCTGGGACAACTCATGAGAAATGAACAGAGATTTTTTTATTGCTGTCCATACTACAGGTAAAAGTACTTGGAAAGAGAGGAGTTGGGCGACCGAGATTATCATGGCTGAGAAATTTAAGGATCTGGTTTGGCATGAATACAACTGACTTATTCCGTGCAGAAGTATAAAAAATTAAAATAGAATATGCTATCGAACATCCGAAACGGATAGGACCTATCAGAAGAAGAAGATATATTTATATTAATGTACATCCAAATCAATCAGTATACTTTAATTAATTTTTATTATAATATTTAATTATCCATAATCAATATATTGTAACTACAAAGGAACGTTTCAGTCCTCGTTGAAGGACTCGGATATTTGTTTAGCAACACTTTCCAAATGCTTTCGTTTGGAGTACCTTCTGTTCTCATCTATAGTCTACACTTATTCTCTACATAATGTGTTTTATTATAGTCTAGTTATTATGAAAGCAACGGGCAGAATGTCTAGCTAGAAGTATAAATAATAGAAACATATAAAAGGAAGTTAATTCAAGCCTGAAAAAGGAAAAGCCAGATATTCTACTTCAAATAATGATAAAAAGTGAAAGAAACTTATGAAGACATTTTTGTGGAAGATAAAATTTCTTGACCATGTGTCAAAGTATGTTCGATTTTTTTCTAGGAGGCGATCGTCAAGATATTTATTTAGAAATTAGCAGAGGAGAAGTACTTGGAATATTACGGATTGAGCTGGAAGGTGTAATACACTGACAGGAACAGGGGGCAAAACATGATGAACAAACAAATTCTAGGTTTTATGTAGGCTTAAATAAGGTTTTTTAAATTTGGGTGTAACATAATTATAGATTTTAAAAATTAAGTATGTGGACAAAAAATGGAGAAATTTAATCACATGTGTGCAACGATAAGAACACTGAATGGAATGGTCAGAAGAGATACTCCTTTGAAACTTTATACAGTAATGCTAGTGCCTAGCGGCCTTTATGGCAGTGAGATTTGGACAGTGAACACAAAGACCCAAAGCCGCATACTGGCTAGTGAAATGAGCTTTTTACGATCAGTACTAGGAGTATCATGAGCGACTGTCTAAGAAATTATGATACAAGGAACATAATTAGAATATACAACCTAAACAAAAGGATAAAGCAATACATAAAGGATTGGACAGACCATGTTGAAAGCATGTTTAAAAAACAGGATACAAAAACAAATTTTGGTTTGTAATCCGAAAGGACGGCGGAATATTGGAAGACCTATAGTGGTCCGTGGTCCGTGGTCGAACCAAGGAATGCGCAACGGATCGTAAGGTCCACAGCCTGAAGAAGAAGAAGAAGAAGAAGAAGAAGAAGAAGAAGAAGAAGAAGAAGAAGAAGAAGAAGAAGAAGAAGAAGAAAAGAAGAAGAAGAAGAAGAAGAAGAAGAAGAAGAAGAAGAAGAAGAAGAAGAAGAAGAAGAAGAAGAATTAAGTGCACACTGTTATAAGATTACCCAGTATCGGCTAAATATGATGGCACATCTTAGCCGAACCGATGACTGCTTCATCTCTAACCAACTATGGAATTATAAGCCAAAAGGACGCAGAGGTGAGGCCGTCCGAAGAACCGCTGGAATGACCAGCTATAGGCTAGTCTATTTACTTAGGACCGGAATAAACCATTTTTGGCTTAATCCTTGTTGAAGATAATGATGGGAATGTAAAACTAAGTGTAAGTAATATACTACAAAGAATGTAAAGTGTATTTAAATTAAAACTGCTGATGAAGACCGAGGGGAAATTCTTATGAAAATGTAAAACTAAGTGTTAGTAATATACTACAAAGGAGACAAAGTGTATTTGAATTAAAACTGCTGGTGAAGACCGAGGGAAAAATACTTCCAAACTTTATGGATTACGATGTATGCCCAAGGATTATTCCCTTCATGTAAAAAAGATTGGCAATTGGAGTTATTGTTTTCAACAAATTGTCCTGGTCTTCAAGTGAAACCAAAAAAAAATGTATAAAATACTCTTCATATTCGATAATTTACAGTTTCTGTGCAAGTTATTTATAACTGGTGACAAACAAAAACCAGTTTTTTATTATATAGAAACAAATGTACACTGCAGACTGACTTAAGATTAGCTGGAAAATAAGTAACTGATTCCCGTAAACGAAGGAGTATAAAATGGCTTACCGTAGCTGCGAGGAAATGACTGCCTTAAAATCCCCCTGTTGTACGTGACTATTCCCATATCGACAACGACCGTATTGTCCTTTCTGCAATCAGATTTTAACTAAAGTTCTGTTTACAGTAAATGAGCGATAGTGATTATTGCTACACAAGGTTAGGCCATAAAGTAAATTATTCTTAGTTTGTATAAATTTGATTTGAATATTTTTATTTTGCATATTCTAATTTCATACTGGGGGTGTCTCGTTCGTTGCCACTTACCGCGAGCTTGTCGTTTTTCTTGAACAAGTTGATTGATGTTGTAACAGTACATATGTTACCACATCCACCTAAGTACTGAAAATTAATTTGAAGGCCACCACTAGAAAAAATACATTAAAAGGTCTAGAATACCACCAAGTATACTAAAGAAAAGTACCATAAGTTAGAATAAGTGAAGCATCATTGAAAGGAATTCACTAGTAAATGCACCAAGAAAGAAGAGAAGAAGAATCAAGACGAGACGACCGACATACTATACCCAATAGATCAGTGAGAAGGACACCACACAACCAAAGAAGAAAGAAAAATCAGTGAGGAGGACAAGACAACAAAAGAAGAAAGAAGAGTCAGGAAGAAGAATACAACAAGGACAACTTCAAGAAAGAAGAAGGAAGAACCAGTGTGAAGAAGACAAGTGAAAACCACATCATGTATAAAATGAACAATAGTGAGGAGGAGATCAGTGAAGGAAGAAGAAAGAAGAAGGAAGATCACCAGACCAAACACAAGAAGAATAAGGGAAGAAAATTGAAGTATAACAAACTAACATAAACCTTGAAAGAATATTTGTATTAAGAAGAAGGAAGAAATGTTAATTAATTATATGATATGAATCCCTAAGCTGTATGGTAAAGTCAACATTGACAACAACTCATTTAATGAACACATTTATTGTTTATGTGAAACACATTATTGTAAATAAGTATTAAATATTGTAAATAAAGAGTCACAAGCAAACTGAATAAAGACAAGATGAGTTTATGATAGCTAAATGATGTGTAGTTATAGAATAAACAGAGGAATATGCAACCAAAATAGTGAATGACCAATTGTACAGTGGGAATGATGTACATACAAACCCACTAATTAACAACAAATAAGATAATACAGGAGTAAACTAAATATGAACTATTGATAACCAATAACCAATGTACAAACATGAAATGAAAACCAGTCGAATAGTTTAAGATAGAAATATACAGCCATAAACAACACATTAATGTTTACTGAACCTATGACATAACCTAATCTGGGCATCCAGTTTCCAATAAAACTTGATAAAAAATGAACCAAAACAATGTTAGACCAAAATGTAATGAACTAGGAAGTAAATAGAGCATATAAGGAATGTTTTGTACACGATAGCTAATAGTATAATAGTATATAAAAGCTATATTTAAGTAATACAAGTATGACCAAATGCTTGTAATGGCAAAGTGACACTATGCAACCAAAATTATGTAATAAACACATTGTACAAAGCAAGTAACCCAATTAATGATTTGGTGTCGGACAGAATACTATTCCTATGAGCAATTGTAACCAAAATAACCATTTAAATAGTTTATATAAATGTAATTATAACTCAACCATTATGACAACTAGCTGCAAATAAAGTTTACAGCAACCAAACCTTGCTAATAACAGAGTCAAGTGCAGAGTGAACTGCATCACAATAACTATAAGGTCCTAGTGACTATTTGAGTTATCAATCAGAGAACAATACATCTAAAATGTCTCTGATATTAAGCATACTACCAAGTAACGCCATATAGGCATAGCAAGCCTGATTCATATGTGATAATTAAGGCATTAAACCAATAATATAGGGAAAAAGAACACTGCCAGTAGTGACTTAACCCACCAAGGTATAAATATACTATGTTAGAACTTAATTAAATGTTGTTATTAATAGGATATAAGAAAAACCAAAATGTATGACCATAAGTTTAAGAGTGAAGCTATGAAAACGGACATAGTATTAATAATAGGACATAGTTTTAAGGGAAATTTGTACAGTAGCTTAAGAGTGAGACATTACTATAAAAAATGACATAAAAACCATGAATTGTTAATAATTAATGGTTTAATGAACACCAAGCATAAATGCTAAGTGCTAAGTCTGATAACCCTTATCAGAAATATATGATAAGGGGACTCAAATTAATCGTCTTTCAAAAACACGAACAAAGAGAGTAAGCACAACATTCTCAGTGCAATTATAAGAAAGATATTAGACTTTTAAAAATAATTGCATTGTGCTTAGCCTTTCCGCATAGTCATGTAAACCAAATTTTCATAATCTTGTCCCCAAAGGCTGACGCTTACGATAGCGTCTATTTTGACGAAGTCTACCGTAAATAAACGATTTGGAAAAAACTGACCAATCAGAACACATAAAAAATCCGAAATTCATCATTCCAACCCAGGAACCAGAGACAGTCTTTTAAAAACAGCGAAGCGGACTGCACGCTAGTCGACGCCTCAGAAAAACGTGCGTTTGACAGCAAAACAGCATCAACCATGTTAACCTCAAATTGAGACCTAAGTTAGCTACCAGAAGAATCAGTGCAGTATATTTACAAGTGTAATCTAATCGGAGTTTACGCGCATAGGAGTGTGTGCAGTGTTGTGATAAAGTCTAAATAATTAATTAATTAAATTTTAATTAATTAAAAAGTGTCAATAATTAATAAAGTGTAAATCTTCAACCGACGAGAGACGCAAGTATTATTAATTACAAATATTATGTCATGATTAGTCTATAAGCAAAATAATTGAACGCTAAAAGCGATTAAAATTGAAATATAGAAACAATTCAATTCCCTATCCTTAATAGAAGGGAACCGATAAATACAAATGAACAATGTTGAAATTGAACGTTCTGAGTAATGACAGTTTAACTATTTGTATATTGTAAATATCTAGGATAAGCAAAGACATTGTGATATCAATGAAGAGTAGATGTACTCTTACTCTATCAGTAGACGAGAGTATGAAATATTTTGTTCTTAACTTCAATTAATAGTTTTCGCCGGAGTGCGATAACTATAATAAATAAATTACATTTACCTGAAATGGGAGTATCCAAGTTCATAGATGATTGTAGTACATGATAATGGATTATAGCAATCACTATTAATTACTAATAAATAACTCACTGCTTTTAACCAAATAAGGTTGCACTAAACTATGTATAAAGCATGTGCCTAACTATGAACAGTGGTTCATATTTTATATTTTTTCATTAATAATCATTGAATTTTTATTTTTATGTTAACTCTAACCGTAGCTATTATTCCAAGAAAGTGTATTTTGCAGTTTAAAAGAACCTACTACTTTTATTATTATCATCATTATTAAATTTTCAAGTCGAACAATTCGACATAACCTATAAATTTGTCAAAACACATTGTATTATTAACCAGAGGCAGTCATGCCAACTAGAGCTCATCATTTATTTTAGAGTTCCTGTTCACTTTTAAAAGTATTAATTGTTAATTAAAAAGAAGAGCAAAACTCCTTATTGTATTGAATTTCACTGTGTGTTATTTGAATAAATTGCCATTATTGTTTTTTACCAGTGAAAGAGTTGACTTTATTTGTAACAGTAAAATTACAGCTTAGAGGAGAAAAACGAGGCGGTTGGTACCATGCTGAGAATGCGAATTATTCAAATTGAATGATTTCATGTTTTGTTTACAACCGTTCAGATCAATGTACTTACAATCTTATACAATAATACTATACATGAGTTGTTATGTGTACCATATCTATGTTTGTGTATGTTAGTGTATAGGAAGAAACAACTGATCTCCTCACGACAGCTGGTCTACAAAGAGTCAACGGAACGTCAAGTGAAAGAATCCTAACAGTAAATATAATATACAAAATTAAACTATTTAAACAGGTAACTAATACGACGAAAAAAGAATAAGTACCGAGTTATTCAATCCTGGATTCAACAATAGGTTGAATTGAGGGGAATAAGTCACTAAACGGTAAAAATAATAATAAAATTTGATATTGAACAATCACGATTAGCCGAGAGCAAGACCCAATTAACAGTAAAAGAACCCTGAGACTACTATATACTTAATAATAATAATATTTAAACCATAAATTATAGACGGGAATTCGTCTAGTTACAAATTGGCTAGCCCAACAGTGTGGCTTTAAGGAGAGGAGTTTTCGTCCTTCTACAATGTGCAGAGGTATATTATGATAATCAGGTAAAATATTTCTTCTTTCTGGTGTAGCTTGCCATGCAGCATCCTGTAGTAGTTTAGTAAAGTATTGAACGGCTACTTCAATGTCTCTGGAATCCGTAATGCGAAAGTTAGAGTTGATATTCTCATTGATAATGTGTTCAAATAAATCCCAGTTAGTCTGCTTAGTGCATAAAACAGGTGGAGGTTCCCTCCAGATTACATTAGTGCTTAATGTAATTATAATGGAACTAAGTACAGGAACCGCAACATAGGACACAGCGATAACCTGATCAACGAGCTCCTCAATCCATCACTGGATGTAAGAAGGCTGAAGAGACAGTGGCCAAATGACCTGACCCGATGAACTTGGTAATAATCGCTGGATGGTTCCCACCTCAAGTGACGACTATACATCACTTATACATTACTCTGTGAAATGAGTAGATTGTAAAACTGCATTATAATAAACAAATAAAAAAAAAATTCTAATTTCAAAGGTTACATATATGTGCGCGCGCGCGCGCGCGTGTGTGTGTGTGTGTGTAAACTCTTGGTACGTTTCACAATTTTTATTTAACTCTGACAGCTGTTTCAGCTAATTAACATATTGTCAAAGAGATCAGTGAACAACTAAACTAAACAAAGAATGTAAAGGTGGTGAACATATGTTTAGGGCGTGTATCTGGAAATGTGTGCTCTGAAACATAGCATTTCTGAACATAACAAAGCGCTTTTAACTAATACAGCCAATACAGGTTTTACAGATCCTTCCTTATAACACAATCACTCCATAGATAGAAAAAAATATAACACTGCCGCACAACTTACAAAAAGGTAAGAAAATGGATTTGTTATAATTCTAGAAATTAAAAAAGCAATCAAAAATAACATAAATTTTAAGAAACGAACAAACTGAATTCTGTGTATCCTCTTTATTAAAAGTTGTTATTTAGCTTAGTTAAATTTATATTTTGCTTTCCGATTATACTTAGTTTTTACAGACACTTGACTTTCCCACTAGACATTTAGGCCTAAAGAGATGACTTTTACAGACATTACTCCACCGCACCTCCTTCAAACACACCCCGCACATGTCTCCCTAAACACATGTTCACCACCCTTACATTTTCTGTTTAATTTAGTTGTTCACTGATCTCTTTGACAATATGTTAATTAGCTGAAACAGATGTCGGAGTTAAATAAAAACTGTGAAACGAACCAAGTGTTTATATATATTTTTAAAAAAACCTTTGTAATAATATGTTTTACCAAATGCCCAACAAGTCATCAATTAATATCCTTATTTTTTTTTATTATTTATGACAACAATAGAAGCTCAAATTAATTGTAAATGTTATAAGCATTTGAAAAAGGACTTATAGAATAGATGATACATTGGTGTTATAAACATCAAAACTACCTGGCAGTTTGTTCCCTGACTTTAGTGTTTAGAGAAAAAAACAGGCAGAGAATAGAAAAGGTTACGTTCTGGAAACATCCTTTAATAATACAAAAATCATAGTACGAACTACTTACACTATTTAAGAAAAGGAATACGAGGGTCAGTTGAAAAGTTCGCGGAGCGGCAACTGTAGCTTAGCGGTAAAACTACAATTTTTCGTGTGCTGCAAGATTTGTATTTTATGTGATCTCCTGTTAATGTATAAACCTATCTATCAATTTATTTATTGTTTAGAAGCTGTTTAAATTTAACGTGTCATGCGTGTTTTGAAAAACGGACAAAATGAAACGTCGTGGCGTGATTCTTTGTTAAAAATTGTTTAGCGACAACGGAAATTCAAAACAAAATTCTAAGTGTGTCAGGAGATGCTGCGACTGCAAAACCAACGGTTTGCAAGTAGGCACTTGAGTTTAAACGTGGTCGTATGAGCATTGAAAACGTGGTCGCACTGGACGCCCCAAAAATGCAACAACTTCAGATGCGGCAGCCATCTTGCACAACGCTTTTTCACACCAAGTCCTTGAGTTAAAGTATGATGCACACGCTCATATGAGATACCTATGAGTGCAACGTCATCCACTCCTCAATCTGCGGTCTTCCAACACCCTGTAAAAGTTTTCCAATAATGCCATTTCGGTTGCACTTTTTGGACGTCCACTACTGGGATAGATTTCAGTGCTTGAACGACCACGTTTAAACTCCAGCGTGCCCCACTTACCGTTGTTTCTGAAGGCGCAGCATCTCCTAACAAATTTACAATTTTATTTTGATTTTCCATTGGTGCTAAAACATTTTTAACAGAGAATTCATCACAACACGATGTTTGATTTTATGTATTTCAAAAACACACGTGAGAGACAAATTTCTAACTAACGTTAAAAAGTGAATAGATTGACAAATGTTCACGGGAAATATACGTCTTGCAGCATACGAAACATTTTAGTTCTATCACTGAGCGCGTTATTTCTGTATATGTGGCTCCGCGAACTTTTTAACTGACCCTCTTATTTAAAATGTTTTGTACTTCAAGTAGAGAACAAAACAAAAAATTTACAGGCATTGCACAAATGCAATGCACAGAGAAGGGCATTGAAAATGCTTCAATAAATCTAAAAAAAATATATATATATTTATGTTCATTCACCAATCAATGAATTCATTCTTCATTTACCAATGTACAGATTATAAGTTAAATATAGTCGCATTCATAAGCGAAGTTTTATATGTGTACTACGTTATTGACAGCAAAGAAGTAGTTTCTATGGAAACTCACCGGTTCCCATTTTCGATAACGCACCAGCGATAGGCCGCAAATGTGCGACACGCCCTTATAAACATTTTCAATGTTAAAACAAAGTT
Source organism: Magicicada septendecula (assembly GCA_034769895.1). NCBI lineage: Eukaryota > Metazoa > Arthropoda > Insecta > Hemiptera > Cicadidae > Magicicada > Magicicada septendecula. Next base: position 17,591,900 of record CM068369.1, on the reverse strand, counting down.
GAAGAATGATAAAGTTATCAGTACTTGTTGAACAAATATCATTTGCTTCCTTCGGCGTCCTTACCAGTCTGAGGTTGTACTTTAACATTTTAAAGTCCATAGGGCAACAGATTACAAGTGGATGTTTATTAAAACCTCTTTGACGGGTAAATCCTTTATTGGGACGGCTTCCAATATATATTTTTTTTTTGCTGGACGTGTTTCGATACCTGGAATCTAGGATCGTCCTCAGAATGTGTGAGTGGCGGTTGAAAGAGAATGTTGAAAGACCTAACAACGAGGAGTAGACCTAGAAGTAGAACTGCGTAAAGATTAACGCTTTAAAAATCAACTACCAGTCTGGAAAAATCAAATAAAAATTTAGGTTATATCGAAGTTGCAAGTTTTTGACCGTATGCAAGTTGACTCCGTTTACAATCCACGTGTAGGGAGTACCACGAAGCAACGTATTCTAGGAAATTAGCTGCAATTAAAAGTGAAGAAACGGTTAATGTATAAACATTAGTCTTTTAACGTTTTGTTTATATAATTATGGCCTAAAATGATTTAGTATAAATTTAAAAGTAAAAACAGGACCTGGATTAAAATTTTTAAAATTTGCAAATAGAAGCAATTTCAAATCTTTTCACACTCGTACACAATAGGTACAGTTTCGTTTAGCAAATAGTATTAAAATTTATCTAGCTGTTAGTTAGTGGTGTAAATATATTAGTGGGGGGGGGGTTACAAATGTTTCGGTCGTTCTCTCGACTACCAACTTCAGTAGAGCGGAAACCGAGATCTGAATTGCCCTCGTGGGACAAAGAGTTAGCACAGTCTCGTCCTCCAACACATTTATGTTTACAAGATTTTTCATGTAAGAACTAGTGCTTACTACTGATAGGTCAACATTCTAACCTTGGCTCGCAATATTTATTCGTCCTGGTCAATACTGGACGTCACTGTTCTAATAGACCCGGCGGCTATTTTAGATTGAGTCTATGAGGCCTAAAGCCTATTCTCGATCAATGTTCTGCTAAACGTTTCATCCATTATTTGCTAAAAATATAAGCTTACTTTTTATTTCATCCTGTTTCGGAACCCATCTGTTCCTCGGTCTACCAACATCTCTTTTCCCAGTAGGGTGATAACCCAAGGCAGCCACGGGTTGACGGATATCAGGCATGCGGTTCAAGTGTTCACACCATCGCCTTCTATGGTATTCAATATTCTGGTGCAACAATACAACGTTTAATTCACGCCAAATATCCTTGTTCCTTTTCCGATCCAGGCCACAACAACCTTGCGTGTCTCTTAGGAATTTAATTTCAGCTGCCTGAATCTTCTGTACGTCCGTTTAACCTAGAATCCATGCCCCACTAGCAGACAGGAGTGTGAGGACAGCCACAGTTTTGTAAAATTTCATTCGGATATCCTTCCGTGTTTTATTATTCAGATACCTATGAATCGTTCCAAAGATGCGTCTAAACTTCGTTAGCTCTGACTACCCCAATCAATATCGGTTCTATATGGGATATGGCAACCCAGATAATTTAAATGACTAACGGATCCAAAATCTGATTATTGACGACTATCTTAGTTCTTATAAGACACCTGCTCTTAAATGCCATCGATTCAGATTTTGTAGCAGACACTTGTAGACCATAGTCTTGTATAATGCAATTGAACGTAAGTATCGCCCGCCGTAAATGGTCTTCTGGTCGCTGTATCATTACCTTGTCATCTGCATAAATCAATGAATTCACGTGAATATTTCGCTGATGTGATTGAAAAGACTTGTTTGTTTCTAAATGCTATGCTATGTCTGTTTACATAGACGGCTTAATATGTCTATGTGTGTCTTCATATTTATATATTTTATGTAAAAATTAAATTTTTACAACTTATAATTTACTTAAAATAAATGTAACTAAATGACACATTTATTTGTTTCAAATAGGCCTACGCTTTTTTTAAAGTAATTTTTTGAAATGTAATTTTTAAATTAAAGTAATTTTAATTTTTCTTACGTTAATCATTCACTGGAGGTTTTTATGGTTTTGTTAGGAATATTTAAAACACTGTTAGTTACGCACCCGTGGACCGTGTGGATACCGATGTATTTTGAATCTCTGGTTTTGGAAAACTCAACATAGTAATGATGTACATCCGTGACTTCTGTGTCGTATACGATGTTCAGTCTCTTTGCAGTTATCTGGAAACAAACATTTACATGTCACTGTCATCATGATCATCGTCAATATCGACATTGTCGTCACCATTCCTCTACTGTGTAAGCATGAAAATACAGTACTACTTTTTAAATTAAATATTAGTGTTACGACGGTCTACTTGATCGTCGTAGGTACAGTGGAAACAAAATACAAGACACCAATTAAGTCACTAATCGCCAGCTTTAATTTTCACAGTTAAACAGTTCGTAATTAACAACACAGTCTCTTACAACATATCAAATAAAAATTGTTCACACGCAACAAAATTTCCACTAATATTAAACCCAATTGTATTACAATTATCCCGCGCGATTATTAAAACTTCACTTAAACCACTTGAACGCACACAGTAATATCGCTTGTAATCGCCCGACAATAACTCTAACTGCACTGTAAATATATCGCAACTATACTGAAAACTAAGGCCGCTGCCGCCTTGTATTTTATACATCCGCGAATCTCCCGCCCAAACACCAATTTTGTTGGAGTCATGCCGGTTGTGTCGTGTACTGATGATCTATACGCCATGAGGAATAGTGGTATACGTTGGTCCCAGTCTGTTTGGTTCTCGTCAACAACCTTCGAAAGATGCTACGCAAGTGTCCTATTAAATCTCTGAACCATCCCGTCAGACTGAGGATGGAAAGGCGTTGTCCTGGTCTATCGTATTTCCAGTAGACGGCATAATTCTTTAAACACTCCTGATTAGAAATTTCTCCCTTGATCCATACGGATTTCCAAAGGGGCTCCATAACGGCAACAGAAGTTGTGAACTAATGGTAACTTTTGCCACAATGGTAACCTCCTAATTTGGAATCGCGTAGGCTTCCACCCACTTAGTAAAGTAGTCACCTACAACCATATGTACCGGTTTACGTCGTCAGTAACTGGGAATGGTCAAGCAATATCAATGGCAATTCTCTCGAAAGGCAGTCCAACGTTATACTGTCTCATTTTGACGTGAAAACGTCTATTCGCTCGTTAAGCACAGTGATAGCCGGTCAAACTTTCCTGTGTTACAAAATACCGTCAGATTTCAATCGCTAATAACTACGAGACTAATAATGCGATAACAACGGTTGAGGTCACAATGGATAGAGCATGTCTGTACGTGTGTGTTGTACAGTGTTTGTTTTGCCTGTGACGTCATCGGGCTAGTGTAGGCGCCTGCGCGTGATTGTTGTGAATTAGCGTTGTGTAAAATTATAAATTAGTGTAGCGTGAGAACGCGTTTAGCTAGGACGTTGATTCGGATGTCATTGTAAAGAGCCTGAGAAGCACTACTAGGACTCAAAGTGAAACAATAAAAATATTCGCCGAAATATATGTAATAATAGGTATTAATTTGAAAATTGCAAAAATATTAAAGATGTCGTCTCATATGAGTCGTAAATATGCACGGAATTATAGAAAACGCAAATCAGAGGAAAGCTCGCATCAAAAGGAATTTAAAAACCTAAAAAGTCCAGTGCCGAGCAAATGCTAGAGCTACGGCAGCATCGAAAAGAAAATGAAAAAACGGCGCAAAGCAATAACGTAGGTGGCCCATCGGGCGTACAGCGGCCACCGACAGTCCAAACGTCCACAGATCATGTGCAGACGTCGTTGGAAGGCAATACAGAAGACAGTGATAATATAGAGATCAATGGCAACGTGACAGCGCCAGACGAGTATGTATTGCGATCACCAAATTTCGTCGTGTTGTCAACGTCGGGCATCAATGCGCGTGCGTCGATGGCGGGTGCTACGGCAGACTGTGATGTTTTCACGGAAAATCTACGGCGCGGACCTTGACTACGCCTTCCAAATCGTTTTTCCTCTGCTTCTGGTTTGTGGGCCCTTGCTTACAGCACATATTTCACATGTCCGAACCCATTCCTCTACGTCGTGGCAAAGATGAAGCCCATAGAATCGCTTCCTTATTTTGTCCAGGGTTTTGTTAACGCCAAGATGGCCTCCAGACGTTCCATCATGCATCTCCGTCAAAACAGACTGGACTATACTTCGGGGAACTATCAACTGCATGACCAAGTCTCGTTCATCTGCAGTTTCCCAAGCACTTTTCAGCAATCCGTTCTCTAAGGTAAGGGAATCCCATTGTACCCAGTAGCCCTTCAGCACTTCCGAACCATGGCAGATATCTTGCCAATCCGGGCGGCGATCTTCTTTTTTTGCTGTCAAGATCGGTCCAATGTCTTCATCAGTCATCTGTTCTTGTCGACAATTTCTATCGTCCAGTCGTCTGCCTGGAAATCTACAGTGATGGCTTGAACATTGAACATATTTGCTGACGTTTTGTTCTTCCTTTTTGTGGCAATATCGGCAGTCTTCCGGGCACGGTCTTCCTGATAAGCCATCTGCATTACCATGCAGGCGCCCCTGTCGATGTTGTACCTTGAAGTTGTACTCTTACAGACGTTCGAGCTACTTTGCCAACTGCCCTTCCGTATTTTTAAATCTCAAGAGCCATGCAAGTGCGGCATGGTCGGTGCGTAGTGAAAACTCTCTTCCATAGAGGTATTTATGGAAGTGCCCCAAAGCTCTGACAATTGCCAACAACTCTCTCCTTGTAACACAGTAATTTTTCTCTGGTTTAAAAAGCGTTTTGCTATAATACGCTATTACTCATTCTTCACCGTTCTGCACTTGAGGCAAAACTGCTCCAAGACCACTATTGCTTGCGTCTGTGTCTACGATGTACTTTCCTTCGGAAGCTGGAAAAGCGAGAATTGGCTGCGAATATAATGCAATCTTCAAAGTCCTAAATGTTTGGTCACACTCTCTCGACCACTGGAAGTTTCGTTTATTTTCCGTTAGCTCATGTAGTGCTTTAGCAATAGTAGCGAAGCCTTTCATAAAACGTCTGTAATATGAGCATAACCCCAGGAAACTCCGAACTTTGTGTTTACTCTTCGGAACTGGCCAGTCTCTTACGGTGTCTACTTTATTAGGATCCATGCTAACACCCGCTGCCGAAACCAGATGGCCCAGATACTGTACTTCCTTCTGGAATAGAGAACACGGGCTCAGCTTCAGTTGTGCACCGTGAATTCTAGTTAGAACCTCCTTAAGGTTTTCCAAGTGGTCCCCAAAAGCCTTCCCGATCACTATGACATCGTCTAACTAAACAAGGCAAGTTTTTCACGACAGGCCTCGGAATACCAGGTCCATCAATCTTTCAAATGTTGCCGGTGCATTACAGAGTCCAAATGGCATGACGTTAAATTGGGATAAGCCACTTGGGGTCGAGAAAGCGGTCTTTTCCTTGTCTTCTTGATGAAGACCCACTTGCCAATATCCACTTCTTCAGGTCCAATGTGGAAAACCACTGTGCTCCGGACAACGTGTCGAGTGTATCGTCAACGCGAGGAAATGGATAGCAGTCTTTCTTTGTTACGTCATTTAACCTCCGGTAGTCTACGCAGAAACGCAATACACCATCCTTCTTCGCTACCAGCACTACAGGAGAAGACCAATCACTTGACGAAGTTTCGATTACTCCCTCTGTCAACATGTCCTGTACTAACCGAGACATTTCCTCTTGCTTAGATAATGGAGGCCTTCGAGGAGGTTGGCGTATCGGTGTTGTGTCCCCGGTATTGATGCGATGTTGTACAAGAGATGTTCTTCCCAGTGACTGTCCCCGAACTGCAAAAGAATTTTTTAATTCATGTAAAAATCGTCTGAGTTCTTTTACCTCACCCTTTGAGAGGCCGTTAGAAGATCTGTTCAATAATTCCTGCAGTTCCTCTGGTAATTTGGAAGTATTCGTAGCACAACTGGATCTTTGTTGCGTAATTCCGGCTACCCAGGCCACAGGAGTCAATTTGCCTAGGAGCGTATTTTGTTTCGTAAAGTGACAGCTTGATCCAAAATATTCACCACTCTAATAGGTACATTTTCGGTTTCGTCAGGTTTTACTAAATTTCTGGCAATTAATATGCCCGGTGTGCTGACTACCTGGGGTTCGAATATAGAGCACTGGTTGCCCCCAGAATCTACCTCGGTTCTAACCATGATGATCTTTTTGGAGTTTGGCGGAACAGTAACGGCCACTTGGTTCATGACGTCCATCGATTTTGCAGATTTAGACATGTGGAGCGCATTACTTCTTCTCCACCAATTTTCAAGACATTGTCTTTGAAGTCGACTATGAATCTGTATGCATTCATAACGTCCACACCAAGAATTGGTTCATCCACAATGTCTGCAACAATTACTTGATGATTAAACTCAAGTCGACCGAGGCGTAGGTCTATCTCCATTTTCCCAAACACTATTACAGGCAGTCCAGTATCTGTTCGCAAGCTGTAAGAGCACCAGATTGGCTTGAGATCTTTCACCACGTCGCGCCGCACAATGGAAATTGTTGCGCCGGTGACAACTGTAATCGAGGTTGGCCTTTCTTGAACAAATCCGGTAACTACCAAGCTCCCGCTGTTTTTCTGAAGTGTAGAAATTGCGTATTGCCTAGGGGCTTCGTTCCTCCAGTTAGTCAGCGCACGCCCCGTTGTACCGAATATTGCTCGTTTACCTGGGGCTGAATTCTAACCCGAGAATCTCATTGTAGATGCCCAGGAATCCCACATCTATAACACTTCGGTCTTCCATTCTTTCTTATTTTATTCTGGGCGCCGACCGTCGAGTCTCTGATCCTTGTTCTTCTTCCTCATCGTCTGTGACGTCCCTATCTTTTAGCGCGCGCACTTTATGACTTGTCCAACCAGACGCTGATTTGGCGGCGTCAAATTGCAAAGCATATACCAGGGCGTCCGCACTGTTCTGATGTCTTGCCAGTCGTAACACTTGCTTTAGTTCGTTATCTCGGACACCGGCAGTAAACGTCTGCATCGCAAAACTTGTTCGAAAATCTTCTGACGCTTCAGGATAGGCCAGTCTAATTAGTCTGTCAATACTTGCTTCAAACTCTTGAAGGCTCTCCCCGGAATGTTGTCGCCTTGCTCTCAACTGGGTGCAGTACACATCTCGCAAATATTTATCACCATACCGTAATTCCAGAGCTTTTATCAATTCGGCATAGATGTTTTGGTTGTCAGGTGGCACTTTCTGTTGTAGTTCTGCCGCGGGTCCTTTCAATGATAGAACGAGTGAAACTGCCTTGTCTTTCTCCGTCTTATTATTTGCGCATGCAGTAGCTTCAAATTGGCGGAGGTACGTTGCCCAGTGACTGCTTCCGTCAAAGGTTGGAGCTTTGACATGATCTGTCCCTACTGCAGGCAAAGTGACATTCTCTATTAACTAATTTTCTGTGTACTTTTCTGTCTTTTTCATTGGTACAGTCTGTTCAGAAAATTGTTTTGGTTGCATCTTCAGGCACTGCTCAACTTTACTTTAAATTTGTTCTCTTATGTATGCCATTGAGTTTTCTACTGCAGATGTTTTATTTGACACAGATTATTCTATGACTGATGACTTTGTAGACATCGATTCTTCAACAATCGAGACAGATTTTTCTACTTCAGCTATCATTGATTCTTGAACCTCCGATATTTTAGTAACTTGCTTATTTAGCTCACTTCGTAGGGACACAACTCTGCCGCGGTTTATTCTTGTGTCTGCTTTTGTTCTTGTATTAACTCCTTGATGTCTTCTGTTTCACGTTTACGTTCCTCTGCTTCCTGCTTACGTCATTCCTCTGTTTCTTCCCTTTCTTGTCTTTGTTCTTCTTTTTGTCTTTCTCCTGTTTCTAGCATTAGTGCTTTCTGACGTTCCTCAGCCTCTTCTCTTTCCTGCCTACGTTTTTCGTCCTGTCGTTTATCTGCTTATTCCGCGTCCTGTCTGCGTCTTTCCTCTGTTTCCAGCAGTAGGGGTTTCTGTCTCTCTTCCGCTTTCTCTGCATCCTGTCGTCGTCGTTTTTTCTGTCTGCAACAACAGCGCCTGGAAATTTTCCTTCATCTGACTGGCATCAATTTTTTCCGATTAATTATTAATTACACTCGTTTTGTACGAAGTATCCATTGTTTCCACTGTTAACCGTTCTATCCCAGTTCTGACACCACTGTTACGACGGTCTACTTGATCGTCGTAGGTATAGTGGAAAAAAATACAAGACACCAATTAAGTGACTAACTACCAGCTTTAATTTTCACAGTTAAACAGTTCGTAATTAACAACACAGTCTCTTACAACAAATGAAATAAAAATTGTTCACACGCAATAAATTGTCCACTAATATTAAACACAATTGTATTACAATTATCCCGCCCGATTATTGAACACTTCACTAATAACCACTTGAACGCAAACAGTAAATTCGCCCGATAATAACTCTCGAACCGCACTGTAATTTATCGCGACTAATACTGAACTGAACGTCGTTGAGTACTGGTATTTAGCCTATAGCCCGCCGAAAATCTAGACGATTTCACATACTACGTATTACCTCTAAACTATGACGTAATTGCTTGCGCCCTTGACACAGTGAGAGTGGCCGCGCAAATTCTCCCACCGTCTAGCAAATGCGTCGACAAGCATGTACGCCACACGCGTTACATTCCGGATAGCTCTGGAACATTCGATAAACACGTAGATTTTTCTGTGATGTCGTAACAATATTTACTTTAAAGGCCATGGTTTTGGTCTTTCATACTGAAATTGTCAGCGAGTACACTGTTGCCACTTCTTGTAATTGAAACATAGCTCTTTGCAAATCATCCTCATTTTCTTTAATATTTTAATCTTTAATATTTCATTTTCTATGCCAAGAAAATGAAATACTAGTAGCATCCAAAGCATTCTAGGATATATACGGTTTTAACAATTTAAATTTAACCCGTTTTGTACGTAATCTAAACTATACACTTTGTTTTTTTTTTGTATCGGCCATCTAAGGACCACATGCCAATTTCAATTCTGTATTCTTTGTTCTTTTCTTTTTCTCCACTGTTCTTTCATCTGTTCTCTGTGATTATTAATTACATATAAATAATAAATTACATTATATAAATATTATTAATTTCATACGTTTCGGCATCAACTCTGGAGGCCATCTTCAGTGCTTAAAAGGATTCACACAACTTACACGATGATCGACAGTTAATCATTAAGACTTCTTTCCAAAAGTACTGTGTTAACTGACGAACATCGTGTAAGTTGTGTGCTTCTTTGTGTGCTCTGAAGAAGGCCAGCACAGGTTAGGCCAAAACGTATGAAATTAATAATATTAGTGGGCCACGGTCCAACAGCCCGGCGTTTATTACCATGGGCTACTTAAATTCAACAAAATATTAAGTAGCCTATTTGTTGAATTGGCAAATTTTTATTTTTGAAAAACCAAAATATTTGGAAATTTTTCAAATCTACAAAATCAAATAATTCGCTCTCTTAGATTAAACACTTGTTATAACCCTAATATTTACTATATTATTTACTATAATACTTTAATATTTAGTTTATAGTAACATTTAAATGATTGACAGTCACTACGTAATTAAGGGTTTACTGACAACATTATTTTAATTAAAATTAACACGTATTTGAGAAAGGAAAGATATTCAATGATGTTTCTTGGCGGGATCAGTCTTATAACTCTTAATGCGTACAGGAGGTCTCACAGGAAAGTGTGAAACCTTTGACCATTTGAAATATTACACAAATCTCAGTGGTAACTTTGTAACCATTTGCATTGTACCTCGGTAGCCAATCAGACGGCACCTTCTGACGCATGCGTGAACGTTCATTAACGGATTGGACTGTTCATTCAGTTAACTGTGGAATTTATTCAAAAATCACGATTTAACAATAAACGCAAAGATGATACTTTTACGCTGCTACGTATTATTGGTCCTCTTCTACAGTGTAGAATCTTGGACTTTGACTGAAGCCACAACTAAAAAATTGGAATCTTTCGAAATGTTGCTTTAACATAGAACACTGAGCATTTCGTGGACAGCACATATAACTAATTTCGAAGTTCTCAGAAAGATGAAGAAAGAAAGGAAAGTTATTAACACAGTAAAGATAAGAAAGCTTCAGTATCTGGGACATCTCATGAGAAATGAAAAGAGATTTTACTTATTGTAGTCCATACTGCAGGGAAAAGTACTTGGAAAGAGAGGACTTGGGGGACCGAGAATATCATGCTAAGAAATTTAAGGACCTGGTTTGGCATGAATACAATTGACTTATTCCGTGCAGCAGTACAGAAAGTTAAAATAGTCTGTATGATATCCAACATTCGAAACGGATACGAACTATCAGAAGAAGATCACCCTCCGAAAGATTTCTTAATCGTTGAAATAGTTTTCACGGACGAATGTCCAAGTTTTACGCCAAATCTAAATCAAGTTCGTTAATATAGTACTTCACACATTATGAATAGAAACAAAAGTACTAGATACCACGTGTTTACACAAGAGACTGTTACAGCCAATTCGTTAATGACTGTTCACGCATGCGTCGAAAGGCCGTGACTGATAGCTGCAAAATCGGTTCCCGCAGTATTCAAAGGATCGGATAGTTTTTTCGTCAGACCTCGTATTCGTTAATATAGAGTAAGGAGTATATATTAAATATAAGTTCAAACACATTTTGCTACAGTCTATTTCTTGATGCACATATAATTTATTTAATATTTATAAATTTCTTAACCTCAAGATGTTTTTTCTCATTTGGAATATGTTTCGTTACTCTAATTTTCCCCATTCTCATCCTTCCGAATTTTAAATCTTGTGGAATATTTGTGTTATGGTTTCGTGTTGGTTTCTGGTATTTTATGCTGGTATTGTTGTGTGTGATTGTGGTCTACATAGGCCTATATTATCTTTTTAGTATTTTCGATGTTGAGTGTTTTGAAAAATATGTCATGTTTTGTTTTGATTTGTATTTGATTAGGTATTAACTTTTTTTGTATTTGGTGTTTGTGTATTTGTAAATTTTGCAATTTGTTCATTATGGTGCCTTTGTGTGTTACGTGTTTTATTAGTGTCATGTTGGTTATGTCTGGGAATTCATGTCCAGTGTTTATTGCATGTGTGGCCAAATTAGTTTTATATACTTCTGTTTTTCTGTACGCGTTTAGATGTTCAAAATAACGTTTTTTGATTTGTCCTATGTAACATTTGTTGCAATCTTGGCATTCAATTTTATATATACCAATGGTTGTTGTATTATTTTTGTTATGCGGTTTATATAGTTTTTTAAAATTACTTTTATGAATAAAGAAATCTATATGGTAAAGAAACCTAAAAATATTAAATAAATGAAATAGGCCTATAATTTATATTTTTACGTACTAATTTTTTAAAAATTAATCAATGACAACCACATAAATAATATTACTACTGCTTAATATGAAAATGTGTACCCAGTTTAGTAGAAATCTAAATATAATTTGGTACGTACATAAAATAGTTCCCGGTTTTGTGAATGTAATAGCAATGAGAACACAACAATTAAAAACTATCACAACATGAAGTCGTTGAATATTTTTAAGTTAAATATGGTATAGGCACAAAGGTAATAAGATGCCATGTTACTTAGTCATGATCGTAGTTTGAAAATAACGTCACTGAAGTGACGCTTACATTCTTCAAGCCGATTGAAAAAGCTACCCATGACTCTCTGCAGCATGGTTTCAGAAATCGCCAGAATTTCTTCGATGACTCGCTACGTGAGTTGATTTAAATCACATGGTCGTGACTGGAAAACATTAAACTTCAGATATCCCTACAAAACGAAATCACACGCAGATAAGTCTGGAGATGGGGCTGGTCCGGGTATTGCACCAAATCTTGAGACCAACTTATCTTCGAACACAGTCCTCATCACTTGCACTTACACATTTTCTGTCGCAAGCACTGATTTCGTACTTCCTTCGATTCTTTTCTGTGTCCAGGCAGTGGTTTCAAATGTTTTTTGTTTCCCAATTCGATATTGTTGAGGGATCTGGAATTCTTTTTCTTCCAACGTTGAAATGATGTCTCAACAATCTTAGTTCTGTGACATAAGAATCATTAATTTTAGAGAACGTTTCTACAGCAAACGCACGATGTTCAATTTGCCATTGAGCTATGCTTACTGAAACGGTTTAGTTTAACTGAGGTTGTAAAACCATCTGTTTATTTATTGTTCCCATAGTAACCGAACTATACAAACACACCACTTGTTCATTGATTTTAAGAGCGCTTCTGACAGTGTGGACCAGATGGCACTGTACAAAGCATTGAAGAATTCAGGATACCAACCCGCTTATTTAAATTAATCCAAGAATCTCTCTCAAAAACAGAATGTCAAGTTATAGAGCAGAAAACCGTGTCACCTTTATTCACAACTCGAACTGGACTCCGACAAGGAGATAGTCTGTCATGCTTGTTATTTAATCTAGCACTAGAAAAGCGATGAGGGGCTCCCAAATAAACACAATAGGTAGATCCTAAAGAAAAGTATACAACGTTTAGCGTACGCAGACGGTATTGATCTAATTTCTAGGAGAAAACGAGATTTCATAGTGCCTTTACAGCATTAGAGGAAGGCTCAAGTAAAATTGGACTGCAGAGAAACTTGGAGAAAACAAAATATATGTATACTGCCAAAATACTAGTAGTAAACCCCACCCTTCAAACCCCTGAAATACGAAAAAATATAGAAATTGTAAATCAGTAAATATATCTTGGATCCTGGATAAACAGCACTAACGACATCAACACTGAAATAAGAAGAAGAATATATCAAAAATAAAACATATTATGTATTAAAAAACACCTGGCATCTAGCTTAATCTCAAGAAGCACGAAATGCATAATTTACAAAAGACTTATCAGGCCAATGATGACGTATGCTTCAGAAACCTGGACAATGACAAAAAATAGCGAGAGACTTCTAGGTTGCTGTGAAAGACGGATTCTAAGAACAATATTTAGAGGAGTACAAGAAAATGGAATGTGGCGCAGGCGCTACAATTATGAACTATACCATCTTTACAAAGAGCACTATATTGTCAAGATAATCAAAATGTACAGGATAAGGTGGATTGGACACATAGAGAGACTGGAGAAAGGACAGCCTACAAAAAATATTGTTACGACGGTCTACTTGATCGTCGTATGGTACAGTGGAAACAAAATACAAGACACCAATTAAGTCACTAATCACCAGCTTTAATTTTCACACTTAAACAGTTCGCAATTAACAGCACAGTACAGCAAATCAAATCAAAATTGTTCACACGCAATAAAATGTCAACTAATATAAAACACAATTAAATTATAAATATACCGCCAGATTATAAAACACGACACTTCACTAATAACCACTTGAACACACAATAATAATATCAACTTATATAAACTCAATGGTGTTACAATTGTCCTGCACAAATAAAACACATAAAACTTTGCCACAATACTTCGAACCGCATTGGAATATATCGCCTAGTAAAACTGACCAATAAGCGCAGCTGTCGTCGTATAAATAGATAGCACAAGCGTTCCAGAATAGTCCGTACTATGCATCAGCAACACACTAGAACGTAAATGATTGCAGCCTTGGCACAGTGCGCGCGGCCGGCGACGGCTAACGCATGTTGAGATCACGTACGCACACAACATTACAGCCGGAGTCCACTAGAACATCGGAGAAGCACGTAGAATGTTTTACAATGGTGTAATGCATTTCCCGCATTACGTAACAATATTGTCTACCAGAAACCAATGGGTAGTAAAAGATAGAGGAGGACCTCGGAAAGCTGAACATAACATAAGAAAGCCAGTGCATGCAGTAGGAAGGAATGGAATCGACTCTTGGAGAAGGCCAAGATCTACCAAGGGCTGTAGAGCCACGGCTGATGATGATAGTAACCGAACACGAGATAACACTAATTGTTGTGTTCTCAGTGCCCCACCCGTTATTTGAAAAGTGTTTGTGTTGCGTGTATAGAGTTCTTTTATAGGTCCTGTGAGATGAAAGGTGTGTTTACTCTTAGACTTTACCTCGTCCATGTTTATGAAAATAGGTCTAACGCTGTGGCCGTGGCGACAGCTGGCCTTGCAGAATCCGCTGGTGAACAGAAGCATGATTAACGCTGAAAATATACCTTTGAACATTCTCTGCAACATTAGCGGGAACATAAAAAAAAAAAAATCATTAATAACTTAAGTATGTAATTATCTATCTACCTGACGATGTTATAAAAAACTGGCAGATGTGTCTTCCAGAGAATTTTATGATTGGTCACTCTAAAATTGAACATTTGTTGTTTGTGGACAATCAGGCTATTCTGTCGGACTAGGAAAACAGGTTGCAGGTGGGTATACATTTGTTAAATCGAATCTGCAAAGACTCAGGATTACAAATATCCACGCCTAAGTCCAAGGTGATGGCTTTTCGTGTAACTGGTCCCGTACGGGGCAAAATTGTTATAGATGGTACTGTCCTGGAACAAGTCAGCAATTTGGAATACCTGGGCTACAGTGTGTCCTATAATTCAAGCAACGAAGTTGTGAATAAGTTGCATAAGTTCAAACTTCATGACAGTTACTCGATCGATTTGAATAATGATATTCTAACAGAATTTAAGTATTTTGTGCTGCAAGTAGGCCTAAAATTGCAAGAAACGGTTTTTTTTCCAAATCGTTCGAATGAAGATGATATATTCCATGAGACTATAGTTTGTCCGCTCAAAGTATTAAACTGGATTATTGACTGTAAAATGACTTATGTATTTTTGAATATATACATTGCTTATCGTCTGATTTTGACGTTTCCAACAGCTAACTGTGAATCTGAAAGATTATTTTCTGCATTAAAACGTATTAAATATATGTTGAGTTTAACTATGGGAGATGAGAGATTATTTCAGTTAGTAAGATTGAATACTGAAAGCGAGATTCTTGAATCCGTCGATTTAGAAGAAATTATACAAGACTTCGCTAAAGTAAAATGAAGAAAAAGTGGATCGATTGGTATTTTCTAAGCTTAAATACTACTATGCTCATTGTAATTACTATTTAGCTAAATATTTGTCATAATTTAAGAGTTTAATAATATAACTGTTAGCTTTTGAAATTATGTCTATGCCATTTATCAGTGTCAATAATGCATAAAAGTTTGAATTTTTAATCGGGTGGGGGCACCACGCGCTTCTAAACCGACCCTTGTTGTTGTTATTAGAAACTGTTTGAAATAAAATTAGTTATAACGCTATATTATATATTGTAAAGAAATATTAATGAAATTTTAATTTATAGAAAAGTATCAAATAGTCAAATATCAAATAATAATAGTAGTAGTAGTAGTAGTAGTAGTAGTAGTAGTAGTAGTAGTAGTAGTAGTAGTAGTAGTAGTAGTAGTTGTTGTTGTTGTTGTTGTTGTTGTTGTTGTTGTATTAGTAGTAATCGTTGAAGCAGTATACTTGTTTTAATAATTAATTTGGTATTTGAACTTTAATTAATGTTATCACAATTTTATGGAACTGAGTACTTTTTATAATTATGGGGCTGAGTGTTGTTTTCCATGAAAAACGTGCCACAGCACGGCCGGCTTTAGTAGAAGGCCGGAATATTAAACGTGGCAAAACTCCAACCAGCTGATATTTGAGGCCGACTAAACGATCTCTTAATTATGTGTTTTAATCATCAAATCGCGTCATTTTTAATTGCCGGTTAACACTATTTTTATAATTCTTAATTTTTTGCAAATTAAATTTTTATTCGGTAAAATACTGTTATATTATTTATGAAATACACTGTAACGCAAAATTTTAGCAATCGCAAATTTTACTAAATCAAGCTACGCTGAACGCAAAGAAATATGTATGTTTTAGAAAGCGGGGAGGTAGTGAAACACCTGCCCCGTTAGTTGAAAGAAATTAACTTTGTAGAGTATAGCGGTAGGAACACAACGCCGGCCTTGGGGCTGACGTCTATAAGGAAGGTAATTTTAGGCTGTCACGTTTTGGGACATAACTATCATAAAATGTATTATTCGCTAGGATATTAAGGGTGTTTGCCAATGTTGTAAACTTTAAGTGCATGCAACAATAGATACCGTTATGTGAGAGAGAGCGATGTGTGAGTGAGATAAATAGAGACGCTAGTTTTTTTAAGCACGTGGGACGCGGAAAACGTTCGGCAAATCAGAAAAAGCGTCATGTTGTGCGCGGGAGGTTTTCGCTAAGTAGATTGGGCGATTTTGTATTTAGCGCTAGTTTAAACCTATGGGATTGTTTTTCTATCGAGACTTGGTAAGGGAAATTCAAAGCGAGTATAAAATATGAACTTCTAGAGAAATCAGTTGGTCTTCTTTATATCGGCGAAACTACACTGAAGAGACTCGCTTGCGCTGTTTTGCGTTAACTACATTGACATATTTTATTAGTAATGTAAAGAATAAAGTAAATTCGCAACCGTAAACAGAAGTACGGGAACGCGATAATTGCTAACACTAAAGTTATAAAGTCTAATAAACAGTAATAAGTAAATGAGTGAATGTTCGGAGTAGTAACGAATAACGAGAAGTAAATATTGCATATAAATTCTCATCAATCCGGTATATTGTGGTGAAATCACTGAAGAGAGCGAATTAGTTCGGGTTAAAGTCACGACGGAATGAGATAATCGAGAAACACGCGACGCGAACTGTGTTAGATGCACTTAAGGTAAATTCAATAATACGTGTAAACCAGAGTGTATAATTATACGACATAATTGTATGTATCACCAATATGTCAAGTGCAGTGTACATCTGTGATAAAGTGAATTAGTGCATTCATAACCAGGACTAACACGCAACAAACAGCTGCTGACGACTCACCGACCTGCAACACCTTAAGGACTACGCACATCGGAAGGATTCTCCACGCAAGTAACAAATAAATAAACATTTGATTCTATATTGTCTGATAAATATGTATTTGTAATCAAATATAGTGACTCAATTTGTCTAAAAAGAACTCATTGCCACTAAATAACATTCAAATTATAAGGTAAAAACTATCCAAGTCATATTAAGAAATTTTGTAGTATATAAATGCAAATAAATCATTAAAAGTTGATTGATATATTTTAATTTGTGTTTATTATTACTGGCGACCTGAGGTACAATAAAGAGTCGGTACACTGGAGTAAGTGTTATAGACTATTAAGTAGAAATAGTAATATTATCAGTGATTAAAGTAGTTTGTAAACCTTACTTCTCACATGCTCGTAGGCCAACATAATATGCAAATTAATAATTTAACTCTTTCAAAAAGGCCTATCAAGTAGTGTATTACAACACTAATTAACACATTCATACGATACAAATTTAATAATTCGAACAAAATTAATTCATTAGGCTTAACACTAATTCAGTAATTTCTTCAACTTAAACGTGTAGTACTAGGCCTAAGTGGGCACAGACCTATAATTTAGATTTACCTATAAATAGGCCTACTCATGATTGGCCTACATAGCATTTTAGTAATGCTATGAAATTAAATCTAACATATTAACTTTAGCTATTTTATTACATTATGCTTATAGGCCTTAGACCCAAAATTGCCACGTTTAATATTTCAGCCTTTTACTAAAGCCGGCCATGGCCACAGACATTAATTTCCTTACTCGTGTGTTGGGTGATACTGCCAAACTGAGATACTGAGATAAATGTAGTTTTTCATACTACGTATTACCTGTGTGTTGGTATTCCTAGCAAGATGAAATTAAATCCTGTTACGTTATGCTTTATCTCCAGTTCGCGCACAACAGATTTGTATGAAAACAATGGAAACTAAGATTTGTAATTTACTACGATGTAATGATAGCATCATTTCCTAATCGCATGTAGGTCAAGCGCGGGCGCGCGCGCACACACACAATTGCAGCAAACTATTGCATTTCATTGGCAAACTGTCAAAAAGAAATTGTGATCAAAGCGATCGGCGTTGACCTCATCAGTCTATATACTTCATGTTTTCCCATTTTCGTACGAAAGTTTCCAGTTTGAGCCCACGCTTCATTTTTTTGTTCTTCTTAACCAAACATTTTGGAAAGGAGAACGTCATACACAGCACATGGTGTCCGGCTCACTAACGCACACCTCGCCCTCCTAGAACAGTAAACTGACTCAACGCGTCACGAAACAGCTGGAAAATACATCGGCATGGAGAACCATACATGACTTCCATATTATATTCCGTAATATAAATCTAAGGTTTATAATTAAAGTTATTTTCGAAATGAAATATTTCCATAGAAACTACTCCTTTCTTCAGCGTTAACCACAGTGCTGTGGTCACTAACGTATACACCTCATTTTGTTGGTCCCGATTTTCCCCTATGGTGGCAGTAGATGGCACTGCCGAAACGTCTAGTTTTGCTGAAAACATTGGATCACGGCCAAACAGCCTGGAAAGGAATTTTAACAAGAAACTACTTCTTTGTTGCCGATAACGTAGTAAACATACAAAATTATCCCCTCCCCCTTCAACTATAATTTTCATTTATAGAAAATTACCCACTACCCGTTCAAATATCCTTTTCATTTATAGATATTTCATCTACCTTTCTACAGTGGATTATTATGACCATCTTTTCAGGATACTTTATTTATCAAAATTAAGTACTTTACTCTTGTTTTTAAAACATAAAATTTTGCTGGTAAACTACCACTTCCCCTTAACCGATCTTCACCAACATCAATAAGCCTTGAGTCGTCTAAAACTCAGGCATATATGCAAAACATTATTTTATTCTGTTTGTATTTTCGGCAGTTATCGTTCGCTATAGAAAAAACTCTACATAGACGCAGACATTTTCGGAAAATTATTTTTCTTCATGTTTTGAGGGTAGTACAATCAGAATCAGCCCTTATCTCGAACATAATTTTTTTCTCTATCGTCATACTTCTATTTCCTTATGGAACATGGAAGTAAAAAACAGCACCCAACGTGGCCAGGTCAATCAAACGTCTTTTCCCTACATAGATACCAAAAATCTCCCCACTGCCACAAATATGTATGCTTTAAGCAAGTAATATTTTCAAAGTAAGCACTATTACAAGAATAACGTAAATAGTATAAATAATTTTATTATTTCAATAATTTGGTTAGCGTTTGAACACATCTGATAGTAAAATGTTTGGCTAAAAATTCTACACGTAGACCTACACATAAATGGGCGAACTTTAGACACACTACTAGATTAGGTAAACAATAAATATACAAACACACAAAAACATATGAAAGCAACATTCTAAACAAACAACACAATTTAAATCACATTTAGTATTTGATCACATTACCCAATACAGAAAAGAACAATATTTCAAACGTTGGCGCCGTCAGTAAAAACAGAACAACAGCGCTCCTAGCGGCAGTGAGCGAATGATAGTTCAGGCGATAAAATAACTATTTGGTGTTCTGCCCTAAGGCAGGTCTTTAAATGGTAAACGCTCTCCAATCTGTCCTATGATATGCCAGTCTTTTCGTTTCTTCGTAACTCCTCTAATTTTAATGTTATCTATTAACTTCATTCTACCACGCCTTCTTTTTTTTTCTCCTTTCGTGACACCCTTCATGGCAGTTATAACCAAGCAGTCTCTTCTTAAACAATGACCTAACCAATTCCTTTTCCTATTTTCTATTACCTTCAGGATTCTTGTCTCTTCATCTATTCTACTTAAAACTTCATCATTCCTTACTTTATCAACTCACCTCATTTTTTTCCATTGCTCGCCAAACTCACATCACAAATGCTTCTAATCTTTGCTCATCTTCCTTCCTTAGTGTCTATGTCTCTGCACCATATAAAGCAACATTCCACACATAACATTTGTCTAACCTTTTTCTTAAATTCTTACTAATTTTGCCATCAGTCTTTTCTTCCCATAAAATGGTTCTTCCGCTATAGTAATTCTTGCTCTAATTTCACGAGTGCAGAACATATCTTTAGTTATGAGAGGGACAGGGCTCAGGGGTGGGGAAGGGACATTGAATTATAGCTTGTTGTGTGTGAGTAGGGTGGGGTGAGATGTGGGTGAAGGGATTTTTCAGTTTATTTGTTTCAATTCCGATCTGACGATGAGCTGTGAAGCTTGAAAGCGCTAATCGGGATAATTTTTACATAGTGGTGTGCAACAGTGATCATTCTGCTTGTGATTTTAACCACTAACACAACTTCCTTCATTAAACTTCTGTTAAGATGTGCAATCGACGACAGGTAATGGACAACAACAATGAGGTAATAAACAACAAGAATAAGGTAAGTAAAGTTTTTAAATATCTTAAGGTATAAGTTAAATTGAAGAGAGATTTAAGTAAGATATGGTTTAATACCATAACAATGTCTGGGTAATAATGTCATCCCAAAATACGCGCAAGTTAAAATTAAAAATAAGAACAGGTAAAAGAATAAAGCGAGGCGTTGTGGATAAAATTGGAAAGAAGGTCACTTTACTGCTTAATCAATAGATATTATAGGGAATTATATGACAGACATATGGAATTGTTAAGAATATACTCGCATGTAGTGTTGGAAGAAATATTGTATACTTTTGGTTTAGGGTATGTAGAAAAGAAATTGGAAAAGTAAAATAAAAAATCGTAGACAAGTTAAACAAATTAATAAGGAAAAACGAAGTAAAAAGGAACACCTCTCTAAGAATAATTATGAAAAAATAGTAATAAGCCTTACAGAGGTAATTTTCAATACAGAAGGAAAAGAAATGTTAGCAAAAGGCTTAAAATACGCGCCGCCACCAGAATTAAATCAAGAAAAAACGATTATTGAATGCGAAAGCATAATACAAAAACTAGGAAATGAAAATGATAAAAAAAGAATGAGGTGGGAAGTAGGGAATGCAGTAGATAAAATATTTAAGAAAAATTTGTATAATTCAAAAAATGAACAAAAAATCAAATCAACTGTAACTAAACTAAAGTATAAAATAAAAAAGAGTGATATTATAGTTAGGAAGGTGGACAAAGGAAATACAATGGTACTACTGAGAAAGGACGAATACATAAAGAAAACGGAAGAATTTATAAGTGAAGGACCATATGAGGAAATAAAGTAAGATTATACAAGTAACTACCAGTCAAGGATAAAACAAATGTTGAAACATATAACATTTATAGAAGCAAATAAGGAAAAGTATTTATTAGAAGGTAATCCAACAGCACCAACATTTAAAAGTCAGGTTAAGACACATAAAGAAGGAAAATCAATTAGACCCATTGTTTCTTTTATTAATGCACCTATTTATAAATTAACAAAGGAAGTTAGCAGAGTACTGAAAGAGAAATATGAATTTGGTACAAAATACAGCATAGAGAATAATGTATTCATTTTGTTATAGAGCTCAGAAGTGTTTAAAAGAGACCGAATCAAAAGATAGTGAGTTAAAAACGATAAAGGGAATTGTAAGGAATAATAATCATAACACCAACGTAGTGGATAAAGTTATGAAAAGGGTTAACATACAAAAAGCTAAAATAGAACCAGAACAAAAGAATTATGCAGTGTCATTGACATACATAGGTTCTCATACTAGAAAAATTATAAAAGATTTTAATAAATACGGATAGATATAGCTATTAAAAAATGTGAAACGGTATTTGATAAGATAAGGAATACAAATATAGAAAAAAATCCCAGTATTTCAGAAAAGCGGAATTTATAAATTAAAATGTAGAGACTGCAACAAAGTGTACCTAGGTGAGACATGACGAAAATTCGTATGCAGGTTGTCTGACCACAAACGTGGAAAAGGTAACAGAACAACCAATTCGTTATATGCAAGACATTTCATAGAAGACAACCATAAGTTTGTTAATCCTTTGAAAGAATACGAAATTGTAAAAGTAATAAATAACACAGTTGAAAGGAAGCTTAGGGAGGAATTAGAAATATTGAAAGAAAGAGAAAAAGGGTTAAACAATTTAATTAATACTAAAATTAAATTTGATAATAAAGAAATATTTTATAACATAATTAAGAAGTAAATGATAGAGGACAGATAGATAAGATTAAGAATTAAATTGCGTAGGACTAATTGGATGTTTTTAAAATCAGGGTGTGTGACTGGCCCACATGTGTGGATGAGAAAGACGGGTAGGTTTAAAAGGAATGTACAAACACACACACACACACACACACACACACACACACACATACACATACACAACACTGAAACACAAGGAATTTGCTAGAAAAATATGTAACTGTCCAGATGGAGGGACATGGTTCAGGGGTGGGGAAGGGACATTGAATTATAGCTTGTTGTGTGTGAGTAGGGTGGGGTGAGATGTGGGTGAAGGGTTTTTTCAGGTTATTTGTTTCAATTCCGATCTGACGATGATCTGTGAAGCTTGAAAGCGCTAATCGGGATAATTTTCATATAGTGGTGTGCAACAGTGATCATCCTGCTTGTGATTTTAACCACTAACACAACTTTCTTCATTAAACTTCTATTTTAAAATTAGTTGAATGGTAATGTGTGTTAGGTACCCTTTTATTGTTAAAAACTATTGACAAAGGAACGATTGTCTCATTTCTTTTTCAGGAGATGCTTTAAATTATAATGGTAGGTAGGCCTCACCTAGCTCTCTCATAACCTAGAAGTGAGAATGTAAGTAAAAGAAAAAACGCAATTACATAAAAAACTGCATGCTGTTTCTTAGTTGGTTTATTGTTTACTACACTTAGTAAATGTATAATATATAACATATAAATAGTATAATATAAACAGTATAATGTAAAACATTATATTATGCACCTAAAAATTATAGTATACACATTATACGTGGTTCTGTTGGTGGGGTGACGACTATCATGATATGACGATGATGACGGCTAGGACGGAAGATGGAGGGTTTGGTAGCAATCATCGTGACGATGATGATGGTGACACGAAAACGGTAATGCTGTTGATTATGATGATGATGGTAGTGACGACAAAATGTAGATGATGATAATGATGATGACCACAGCTCCGACACGGACATGGAGAAAACTTGTTCCATATGATTCCACATTAATGTATATTTAAATTTATTAGGCCCTACTTACGCTCCGTTTCATGCCGCTCTATTTGAAAAACTAAAATTATAACAGGGAAAAGCATATTTCTTCAGGTATAACCTGTACGGAAGTATTACTTTTACAAGTATTTTCAAAAATATCAATATTTATTTTTTTTGTCTAGATCCAATGACTTTTATCAGTCTTATAAAAAGAATATCCTACCAGTGATTCAAACCATTCAGTAACGGTAAAGTTGTGAATGAATTTCCTCTTAAGATACAGAAGTAAACGAAAGCTTTCTGATTGAACGTTATTCCTCAAATTAACAACGACAAATGACTCCTTACTTGGATCGTAATTAAAAAAAGGGACTTGGATTACTGTGTACTCGGTTCCTGTATAAACGAGACAACACTTTAATCCAGAATACACTTAGAAAATTCAGTGCTATATGTGTAAAATGTTGTGTACTTGACGCATGTGCATTAAGTAAAGTATGTTTACCTTGGTTATCGCATTAGTAGACCAACATGTCTCCTCCTTCTGTTTTCCCCAGAACGTACCACATAATTTTCTCGTGAAATTAATTTTTACCTGTAATATAATAGTAATCCTATTGTTAGGAATAAATTAAAAATAGACTAAAACATAATTTAAATGTGCATATATCCTTTAATTTGCGTTTGATAGTGTAAATTGTTCTTCTACAAAAAAGTTTTACAAACTTTCGTTTGCAAACATGTTTGTTTTTGGTAGTGGAAGCTAGTAGTTCTTTGGTGTGGAAGATGAGGAAAATGCCTGGCAAGAAGTACTAGAGAAGCAGTAATTTGGGAAAACAAAAGACCAGGTGGAGAATCGTCGAAAATATGAAATTCTCAAAGTTGTAAGAGAGAAAAACTTACAAAATTGACGGGGAATAGGAAGACGAGACTCGTAGACTACGAGCTAAAATGTTTCTAAAGTAAACCTTTTGTAAAAACAGTGAGCAGTGAGACGTCGAGAAAACCACAGAAAATACTAGGACCGTGTGAGGCCATGATAAATGCCAGAACGTTTTCATAACCAAAGAAAAGCGGAAAAGAATAGTAGACTGCAACTTTCAAGATACAATAATTTAAGTCTAAAGTTACCTTTATTGTTAATTTAACTTTAAATAATTGTAGCATTCTCAGCAAATATCTGTCAATCAAGGTGTTAGACAAGGATGCGATTTAGAACCTACTCTTTTTAATATTTATATTGACAATCTGGTAAGGAAATGGAAACAACCAGTGAACCGTGGTGTTAAGATATTACGAGACAGATACTTGAATGTGCTGTTCTTTGTACTTCAAAATACAGAATATGATTTGCAAAGAATACAATATAAGATCATTAATATAAAAACAAAGGTAATGGCATTTAGAGGCAAGGAGCCAATAAGAACAAAAATAGTGATTACTGATCGAATTCCAGAACAACTTTAGTTATTTGGTAAATGATTTTGGCTATGACTGCAATTATGATACTGATGTTAAGTTACATAAGTTCCAGACGATGTGTGGTAAAATCAACCGTCTTTTTAAAGTGGAGGTACGTCGAGATACAAATCTAAAGTTCTACAAAGTTATGGCAGTCCTTGTACTGTTGTATGGCTGTGAATTACGGACATCAACCAAGAAACAAGAGAGTAAAATACAGGCCTTGGAAATGGAGTTCTTAAGAGAAGATAAAAGGTGTTTTAAACGTGATCGTATAAGGAATAAGGCGATCAGAGAAGAGTTACAAGTGTTTTACTTGAATGAAAAAGTAAAGATTACAAACAATAATAGAAAGGTCACTTAGGAAGACTTTCAGATTCCAGACTGGCCAAACAAGTTTGGAAATACAAACCTATAGGTCCAGGTGTGTGGGTAGATCCAGGAAGAGATGGTTGTTGGCGGATTTTGAATGGCGAAACAGGCAGCACTTTGCCTATACCGTGTTCTGAAGAAGAAGATGATGTGAGGATGATGATGAACTTTAAAGACTGAAATTTTAAATAAATGTAAAACGTTTAAAAATAAATGTTACATTTTAATAACATTTTAATAACCTTAAAAAAATCACTGAGTAACTTAATTATGAATTTTAACCAATACATCTAATACAGGTTTTGCAGATCATTGCTTACAACACAATCACTTCATAGACACAAAAAAACATAACACTACTCCACAACATACTAAAAGGTAAAAAATGGATTTGTTAGAAATTTTAGAAATTAAAAAAGCAATAAAAAATAACAAAAATTTAACCAATGAACAGACTCAATTTTGTGTATCCCCTTTATTAAAATCTGTTATTTAGTTAATTTATTTTATATTATTTTGAATGTTCATCATTATTTTAAATTTTGCATTCACTTTATATTTAGTTCAGTTAATATTATATTTTGCATTCATGATTGTATTTAGTTTTTAAAGACACCTGACCTTTCCTTGTCTCATGCACACATTCCCCCCCTCGCCATCACAACACAGATGTTCCAGATACCCCCTAAACAGATGTTCACCACCTACACTCCACTAACATCCTGTGTTCAGTAATTTCATTCACTCGCTCTTTGACAATGGCTTAGTTAGTCGAAACAGCTGTCCAAAAAAAATTACCAAGTGTTTTTATATATTTTTTTTATATATTTTACAAAACCTTTGTATTAATTATGAATGTTAAGAAGCCAATACTACAGAACCATAGTCTTATAAGAAAGTTATCTAACTATTTGAATAATTGTTTTTAATGCATGAAAACTTAATGATCGGTGTTGGGTAGCATTCTTAAGCAAAATATAATTTACTTGGTTTGCTAAGTGTATAAGGTTTTTGGGTGTCACAGAAAATTTGATAGTTTTTTAACGACTGTAAGTAAATTTAAAAACTCGATTATCAATTACAGTTTTATACATCTGTTTCTGTTGGCTAAATTAGTCTCTTTAAGCCAAATTTAACCAAAAGAAATATTAAGCTGTTTATTTGCATATTGCGTTGTGGAAAGTCAATTTCACACTAATGACGTGAAAATTATTGTGATGTTAGTGGTAGTGTAATTGATGTATCTACAACGTTCTTGTAACACGAAAATTTATTTTTTTTTTAGGTAATACATCCATTCGCAATTCACATGAAGTCAAGAAACGGTATATTGACACTTGTAGGAAATACATGTAGTAAAACTATCCTATTCTTCTGCACCACAAGGAGTAGACACTTTGCCTGTTCCGTCTTCACAGAGTATCTCTCCACCTCACTCTTGGTCTTCATACATCTCTTGTACCAAAGGATCTATATTAAAACGTAACCTTAGGTAGTCGTCCATCCTCCATTCCGTCCAGATGCTGTAACCATTCCCTGACATATGTCTGGATTTTATCATTTATGGATAACATTTACCTGTAACTCTTCTCGAATATTCTCATTCCGCAAACAATCCTGTCCCGTGCAACCCTTTGTTCTTCTCAAAAACTTCATTTCCAAACTTTGAATCTGGTTTTTAATCTCCTTTTCAGGAACACATGTTTCAAATCCATATATTAAAACAAACATTGTTATTGTTTTGTAAAATTTAGGCCTTTGTCTCATTCCTCAGCGTTCTATGTGTGACGCTACAGGTCACCTAAAACCTAAATATTTTTGTAGTGATATCTTGGCCTGTGTCATTCCCAATACTGATAGGTACTGAGCCAGGTAATTGAAATCAGAGGCTTGTTCCAAAACTGTTCCTTGAAGAATAATTTTTGCTCTGACTAGATACTTGCAACTTGGAGACCACAACAATTATGTACAATAAACTATCAAACTCGTGACCTGGTTAAATCGAATTTCTGAGGCAATATCTCGTCTCCATGATTTGATTTGGATGACGTCAATAAATATATCAAAAAACGTCGGCAAAATATCACATCTAAGCCCTACTTCTTTATTTACTAAAATTAAAGTCTTTGTCTTTCCAGTATTTTCTATTAATTTAAAGTTGCAATATATTGTTGAACTGATCACCGTATGGTGGAGTGGAAAACAAAATTACAGACACCAATTCAGTTACTAATCACCAGCTTTAATTAATCATAAATACAGTTTATAATCATCTTGTACAATAATCCGAGCAAAATTTGTCCACACGAAATAATGATGTCAACTAATAGAGTCCCGCACAATTATAAAACAATAACACTTCGCCTCAATACTTCGAAACTCATTTGAATAAATAGAAACCTAAACTGATTTCTAAGCGGCAGCTGTAGTTGTTTAAGTAGATAGCACAAGTGTTCCAGAATAATCCATAATACGCGTCAAAATTACTCAAATACTCAAAAACACTAGAGCGTAATTGATTTCGGCCTTGAACACAGCGCGTGACCGGTGAAGTCTGGAACAGCCTCGATTGTTAATGCACGTTAAGTGTCACGTAATTGTCTTTCTTCTCAAAGTATCAATGCGTACGCACACAAACATTACAGCTGGGCTCTGCTGGGATAGCCGAGAAGCATGTAGAATGTTCTGTAATGGCGTAACACTATTATGCCCCCCCACTATTATCCCCTCTACCCCCCCCCCCCAATTGGTCCAGAGTGGCTTGCGAGCGTCATTTACGTAGATGGTTCTAGTGAGTTACAGGAACACTTAAGACAAGCATTAAAGCATTAAGCCGCTGGCGTGCAGTAAGGAGGCAAAGCTGTACTGCACCTCTGCGGGGCCTATATAAAGCCATAGCAGCCGGATTGTCAGTTCAGTTACGTGAGAGATTTTCGCTAGTGCGGATTGTGTGTTTGTCGGAGTGAAATAGTATTGTGTTAATAATAAGCCAATTTCCTTAATACATGTTCATTTCTGTCACAATGTTCGTCCCAGTCTGATGAAGTAATCAACAAATCATCTACGTATACCGTGGTGAATTGTAGTACTTCCTGTCCCAGTATCTGATAAATACATTTAACCAGAATAGCCACCGAGTTAATGAGACCAAATGGGAGTCTCTTGAATTGGTAATTTCTTCCATCGAATATGAAAGCCATGTACTTACCACTGTACGGATCCAAATTCTACTTGCCAGTACCCGCATACTGTGTCCTAAGTACTGATGAATTTGGTACCATCAAATTTCTTTAATATCTACTATTTCGCCCTTAGACGTTCTATCGTTTACAATCATCTTGTTGATTTCTCTGGCGTCAAGACAAAGCCTAACTTTTCCGTTTTTCTTTGGAATTGCAACTATAGGGTTTGTGTATGGAGAGTGACTATATTCGATGATATCATCTGCCATCATTTTATTTATTTAATTTCTTACCGTTTCTTTCAAGGAATGTACGATGGGATATGACTCCCTTCTGAATTCGACTGGTTCTTTGAATTTCAGTTTACATTGATAGTTTCTCACTTTACCGGGCATGTCAGAGAAAACATGTTTATACTTATTATATATCGATATTAGTTTATTCGCTTGTTCTTCAGTTAGGTTTAACGCTGTTTTTTCTTGCTGAAATCTCTGGATCTCTTTTATTTTATTCCGCCACATTTCTTCATTATTGTCATGATATTCTAAGTTATCTCTTAATGAACCATATCCATTATTTTTATCCTCACTAACATAATAGCTGGCACTGTTCTGAGGGGCACTTTGGCTTTGAATTAACTCAGCCGTCCATACTAAATCATCTGAGATCAGAGACACCTTCTCTCTGCTCAGGTCAATTATAGCCGAATACTGCCATAGCATATCGCACCCGACTAATTAGGTCCCTGGCTACCAAAAATATCATGGGGATTGTTGATCCATTACTTTTCACGTCTAGCAATACTTGTTTCTTTACTGACTTTTTCTGGCGTCCAGTAGCTCCGATTAGTGTTACGTTATTAACGGGTAATGTTGGTATAATTTTCTTGCATTCCCTTTGTATTCTATTTAACTCCGCGCTGTCAATAAATGAAACGTTTGCCCAGGTATCTATCATTAATTCGGTTATGATCCCACTTACGTCCGCTCTAATGTATGTGATTTCATTATTATTATTTTTCACATGGGCAGATTCTTCATTTAATAAGTCCTCTCGTATGTTTTTCAAATAATTATTTTAATTACTGTAATAGTCTTGTTGGGTATGTGGTGCTGTAGTCTAAGTTGGTACCCAGAAGATCGGATTAGTGATGGACCATTATGATATCTCACTGCCTCCTCTCGTTTAAATTCTGGTCATTGTCATTGTCTCTAATATCATTGTTATGGTGAACATCGTTGCTATTTACATTATATCTGTCCTCGCTGGTGTCCCCCATTGAATAGTAATTGTTCGTTCTCCTATTATCTTCGATACTTCTGCTCCTTCTTGTGTAATTTCTGTTGTATTGATTGTTGTTATAGTTATTGTTTCGATTACTATTCGAATATTGGTGGTTGAGTTCTAGGCTCCTGCGTCCTTGATAATATTGTCTTCTAGAACCGCGGTTATTTTCTCGATTGTGGGATCGTACGTAGTTTACCGGTGATCGATTATCAAGGTTGCCATTATTACTCTGGTTATTATTGTTCGCAGGATTATTTCTGTCCCTTAGCTGGTTGTCATTTCTGTGTCTACTTCTGCGGTAATAATTTTCATGCTCGTAGTTTTCTAACAGTGCTGCCATGGACTGTATCGTTTTAATCTGTCCGCAAAGTCTTGCTCTGGCAATCCCTTCCTCATAGTGGTAAGAGAGTTTAGTTACCAGGCACTCTTCTGGTATCTTGGGTTCCAGGTTTCTAGCGAGGCACACCTTTCCCAAGAAATAAGCCGTTGGTGAGTGACCTCTCTATGGATCATATTTTCCATTACATAGATTGTCTCGTACTATTGGGTGGATTCAGACTAATATTTGGCTTTAAACAACGCCCTAAATTCTTGATAGTCATTTAAGTCATGTCGGGTTGCTGTCCACCAGTTATCAGTCATGTCCTTAAAGTGTTCGTCTAACATACTTCTATTTACTGTCCATCTGGTTTCTCTGTTTCTTGTAGTATTCTCTTAAATCCTTTCTAAGAATTCCATTGGGTTCCTTCGATAATTGTTGAAATTAACCATTTCTCTATTGTCAGTAAGTTGGAAATTAGGTACGTGAAATGGCCTATTCCTAACCATCTCCAATTCTTCCCGTACATTTACTAGTTCTCTTTGATTTATATCTTCTATTTTCTCCGTATTATTGGTTACTTGGTTCTTTTTGCCATTAATGTTGACTTCTACGTGCCCTATTTTCTCTTCTACTTTCTCATGCACCTTTTCTATTTTCTCTTGTGTCTCCTTCTGGATTGATTCCATTCTTATTATATTATTATTCTCTACATGGTCAATCTGTATGCAGATATCTTCCTTGAATTGTTGCTGTTCCAGACTTGTTTGTTTTAGCTGATCGTTAGTTTCCGAAATCTGGTGTTTGATTGTTTCATTATACTGTTCCATTTTCTGATTAATCTCAGCAATTTCCCCTATGATCTGCTTTTTCAAGTTCTCATTGCTTCCTTCCACCTGATTTTTCAGAACCCTTCTTATTTCAGTCATTTGTTCTTCTATTTTCCTATTAGTAGCTTTCATTTTCTGACTTCATTGTTCCTTCAATTGTTGGTTATTATCTTCCATTTTCTCCTCCATCTTCTTACTGTTATCTTTTAATTCTTCCTTCAACTGTTTACTGCCATTTTTTAATTCTTCCATCTTCTCTTCCATCTTCTTACCATTATCTTCCATTTTCTTACTGTTGTCTTTTAATTCTTCCTTCAACTGTTTACTGTCATTTTTTAATTCTTCCATCTTCTCTTCCATCTTCTTACTATTATCTTCCATTTTCTTACTGTTATCTTTTAATTCTTCCATCATAAGCCTTATCATTTCTTGTATGCTTACGTTCTCCGTATATGCTGGTTTATCGGGTTGGTTTTCTTCTATATTGATGGCTTCTACCGCCACTTCTAGTGCAAGTTGAACCTCCTTCTCTTCCATATTTATTTCCGTATTAGCTGTCTTGTTCCTTTTACATGAGGTTCCTCTCCTGGACATCTTGTTTAGTTTTGTATAATCGCCGGCTATAAATGACAACTATAATCCTGTCCAATTCTTATTTATTTATTCTTTATTTCCATTTTCCTAGCCCTCAATTTGGACGTCAAATTTTATAATGTTACGTATTATTGTTCTATTTCTATAGTTTTATAATAAGTCATAAATCTTAATCTTACCCCTCATCAATGTAACTATATCCTGTAGCCCCAGGTTGTTGGTGCCAAATTGTGTTAAATTAATTATTTTCGAACTATATGAAATAAAAAATTTGAACTCTTTTATTCTGTCTTGTCTTAAATCCAATAAATTTAATTATTCTTTTCTCTTGAACATATATTGAGATTCACTAACATACAATGCCCTTCTCTTCAGTTAGTAGCTCCTTTAGGTTCGATAACATGAAAAATTCTTTCTCACGTTTAATAAAAATTTACTTAAAATCTGTGTACAGTTAAAGTCATACATGTGAAATAAAATATAATAATTATAAATCTGTTTTAGTAAAGTGATGTTGTATATGTGTGTTGAGTTAGGGGTTCTTTGGATCATACAAAAGAAACAACTTAAATAGGAACAACTAATAAAAAAAATTACAATGAACAAATAAAATTAATAATCATAATTTTTATAGTGTTTTTGTTATTTCATTTCACTGTTCTTGTGCTTTGAATTGAATAATGTTTGATCAAAGGTATATTTTAACATGATGGAACAATCGTACCAAATTTGTAGTTTAGTCTACAGATTATTTCTTGATATTAATCTTCTGGTCTTCAGTTTTCCGTGCATTATATTAAACCATTTTACTTCTCATTATTTTTTAAGTCTTCCTTCATTAATTCATCGTGTAACATTAATTTTTTTTGTAGAAAAAGTCCAGCTTCAAATTAATGTGTTCTGACTTATTTCAAAATTATTTCAACAATACCCTTTCTTTTAAAAAACTCCCGATTCAATTAGTAATGCTCTTGGCTATGACATATTTATGGGTCACAGGTTTGTTTTTATATTTTTTAATTAACATGATTCAGTTGAATCTTGTTTTTTATTAGTCACTGAAGCATATAATTAGTTTCTAGTACACTATTCCATTATTTTTAATTATTGTACACTTTGTTTGATCTTACTATATTATCTATATAGTTGTTTTATATAAATTATGTTTTATTCGCTGCTTATTTATAACCAGGTCTATTTCCTATTCAATTTCACTATACATTGTTTTTTACAATGAATCACCGTTATTTTCATTTTATTACGTTATTAAACTACCTAATGTTTGTGATTATTATTTAATATTATTTTAATTGTAATGTTTAAATCACTTTCAGTTTGTAGTGCGATTACACAAAATAACTGCTTGAGGTTCGCAGACCTCCCTATAGTTTAATAGGCTTATGCAATAACAAATTTTTTTTTACTTACTTCCTAAATTGCTAACATGTATACACTATTTTTTTTATTTATTACAACTATTTACATTTTTATTATCATTCGATCTTCCCTCCTGGGTATAATGGTCATCGTCATGTCATTGTCATTAAACTATTTAATGAATAAGTTTTCATTTCCAATTTTCATTGCATTTTTTTGTTACGATAATTCTCTTTTGTTTTTTTTATTATCTTCTACTCCTTGACATTATTCATTTTCTTTAAATAGTTACATTTTATGTTCATTCCTTTATTTGTTAAACGGATTTTATACTTCTTTGTATTTCATTTATAAGAAAGATTGCGTTTAGGCATAATTCACAACGAATTTTGATGATTAAATTGTATTTATTCTGGAGCGTAATCTTGTTATGTTACATAATATCTCTTTTTACATAGCCATTTTATTTTTACTTAATTTGGTTGTAAATTAAGTCATACCTGTTTCTATTCTCTTATTAACCACAAATTTTCAATTTATTTGCTGTTGGTATCGGATGTCTCTTTCCCTTTGTGGCGCAGCTCCTCGGTGACGTTACTTCTCTCTCGCACTCTCTCTCTCTCTCTCTCTCTCTCTCTCTCTCTCTCTCTCTCTCTCTCTCTCTCTCTCTCTCTCTCTCTCTCTGTTTGGACAGACTCACTCTGTCTATCCCTGAATTTTGTTTAGTTTTTCCACCGGTTTGTATGGATTTTTCAACTCTGTTGTTTGAGGTAATGTTCACTTCAAACTTCTACAATGCCGACACTTGGTCGCAAAACGACACCAAGGTTTTTTACATTTTATTAACTATTTTCGACACGGAACACTTCCATCTGTTATTTCTTTTGTCCTTTGACTCCAACTACGCTTTTTCATTCAAACTCACGCGCACTATCCGCCTTTTCGAGGTTATTTTTCCTCTGCCTTGTATAGAAGAGTACTCACAACAACACCAACGTTTAGAGAGCGACTGTCAAATGCCTCGTGGGTTTACCATACGCGGCGTTACTTTTTTCGCTGCCTCGTTTCGGCCGGCGGCCTTTCCTAAAAATCTGTTTAAAATATTTTTGATATAAACGCCAATAATTTTTACAAATATTGTATGTTAATATTAAATATTAAGATATCTGTATAAGTTATTTAACCCAATAACTGCCCCCGATCTGGTTCTGTTCCGCGTCGTGGAAGTACTGTCCAGCACGATTTGCGCCCAAGTCACTTTCCTGATCACATGTTACACGCGTTTTTATCCAAAATTATCGCAAAGACATCAAAATAAATTATTTTGATGAATTATCCAACTCATCAAAATAAATTTTTTTTGCTATTCTTTCATTTCATCTAATACCTTTTCGCTTTTTTAGTTTCTGTTTCCTTTCCTCACACGCACATGCTCACGCAGTCACACCACGACCTGCTTAATACAAATTTTCGCTGCTTTTTGGCGCGGGATTTTGAATTTAATGTATACGAGTCATGTACCATTAGAAAACCTGCGTACAAAACACTGAAAAATATCACATTTATTTTCAAAGTTTTGTATTTTATATAATAAGTTTTAAAATTTCATGTTTTCTTTAAGCACATAGACATTTGTAAGTTTTATGTTAACTTAAATGTTGACTCTAATTAAGCTGTGTTTTATTTCGAATGCTAAAACTGTTTCATGGTGTAAATGAAGTAAGTAAGTTATCATAGTCGTTATCATCGTCATCTTCACATCATGGCGTGCTGCCTACTCCGCGTTTATAGATATTGCAACCCTATCTCCTGGGCCTATCCACACACCTGTATCCATATTTCCAGACTTTTTAGACAGTCTTGAAACTGGCTTCCTTTCTAAGTTTTCTTCCCACCGTTGTTTTATAATATTTTAGTCTTTCGTAGTCAAACCAAGTGAATTGATAAATCTGTGTACATGACCATTTAGATACGATCAACCACAGTTACACAAACATAGAGCATAAGATGGAAATACTACACTACTTACCTTAGCCGAAATATTCGTACATACCATAGAAGAAGAACACATATTAAACAATAACAAATACACCAACAAAATCATAATATGATCAATATGTTATATTGACACAGATATGTTGATGACATTTTACTCCTATACAACGGCAACAAAAGACAAATTGAAAATTTCCACAAATACATTAACACTATACACCAAAAATTAAAATTCACACTAGATTTAGAACAAAACAATAGCATAAACTTCCTGGACCTTACAATTACCAAAACAAACAACACACACACATACAAAATATACAGAAAACCCACCACAACAGACATGGTCATACATAACTCATCCAACCACCCAACTCAACACAAACATGCAGCTTTCAACTACACGCTCCATAGGCTCACTTCAATACCCCAAAACACGCACGACTACCAAGAAGAACTCAACACAATCAAATATATAGCAGTCAAAAGTGGATACAATCCCGATTTAATAAGCAAACTACACAAACGCATCCTAAACACAAAAAGTAAAACACATAAAACCAACATCACACAACCCAGTAAATACATCACACTCACATACTACAATTCCAACACAAAATTGCTAACACATTTAGGAAACACAATTATAAAGTAGCCTACAGAACTAACAACACCATCAGGAGACACATAAATAATAGTAACAAAGACACAGACACATACAGCAAAACAGGGGTTTATAAATTAAACTGCAGTGATTGTCACCAGTTCTACATCGGCCAGACGGGAAGATCTTTTTCCTCTAGATATTCTGAACATTTAAAAGCCTTCACCACAAACTACATACATTCCACATCTGCCACACATTTACAAAATGAAAACCACAGTTACACAAACATAGAGCACAACATGGAAATACTACACTACTTACCTAAAAGTAGAAATTTAATGAAGAAATTTGTGTTAGTGGTTGAAATCACAATCAGAATGATCACAGTTGCACACCACTATATAAAAATTATCCCGATTAGCGCTTTCAAGCTTCACAGCCCATCGTCAGATCGGAATAGGCAGAAATTATTTTAAAAACAAACCCTTCACCCCTCTCCCCCACCCTGCTCACACACAACAAGCTATAATATAAATGACCCTTCCCCACCCCCTAAACCCTGTCCCACACCATCTGTACAGTTACATATTTTTCTAGCAAATTCCTTGTGTTTCTAGCAAATATTATATCTTGTTGTGTGTGAGCAGGGTGGGGGAGAGGGGTGAAGGGTTTGTTTTTAAAATAATTTCTGCCTATTCCGATCTGACGATGGGCTGTGAAGCTTGAAAGCGCTAATCGGGATAATTTTTATATAATGGTGTGCAACTGTGATCATTCTGATTGTAAAAGTAGAAAACTAAACACAGCAGAACAATTTGAAATATACAGATATCACACACTACAATCAAACAACATATTAAACGAACAATTACATTATAGATCACACATACTTTTCGATACACTGATTCCAACATAAAATTCGAATCCCAGGGCCAATTCCCTCCCACCAGCAACCCCCACCACACACACCTACATCCCATAACCGTTACTGTACAGATATTCAGTATTTAAATCCCATTGAAGAAGACGAATACCACGTTGAAACGTCTTTGGTAACAAAACCAAAAAGTAAGTGTTCATAGTGGAAGTTTAATACATATATATATATATATAATATTAAAAAAGTGAACGAAGAGGATATATCAACAACATAATTACGAACAACCGCTATAGATTGATGCCAGAGTATAATATTTGTTTATAATTTACTATGTTTACTTATTCTCAGTTGATAGTTTCAGTACATTCAACTGTATTTTGTTTAATGCAAAACACATTTTATTTATTTAGTTAATTAATTTTATTCAACAGATTATTTGTAACTGTCCGTTGTTATTTATTAATTATGAATTAAGCAAGATTTATACACAATGACGGATCATGCCATGTATGTTTGCACAGATTTATACAAATTGCGTTTACCTTATTTTAAAAATTCACTTATTTCTTATCAAGAATTTATTACTTTTATGTTTTCTAATTAAATACTTAGAATCTTTTTACTGAGATGCATGTACTTTCCTACGTAACTATGAAAAACATATTGTATTTAAATATCTACGATTCTCACAGTATGGAAAGATGAATATCAATGTACTCAACATATCTTAAGTTTGTTTTGTTTTTTTTATTGCCCAACTAGATAAGTGCCTCCAAA
This sequence comes from Magicicada septendecula, assembly GCA_034769895.1. NCBI lineage: Eukaryota > Metazoa > Arthropoda > Insecta > Hemiptera > Cicadidae > Magicicada > Magicicada septendecula. Next base: position 17,555,047 of record CM068369.1, on the reverse strand, counting down.
TAATAGCGTAATATTTTCTAAACATGCAGTTGTAAAATTTAATTTGCAAAATTTTTGTTTTTAATGCTAATTTCAGTGTTAAATAGGTGTATGTTTAAACGTTCTTTTAATTTTTCTACATATAATTTTCTACAGTAAGGACACCTAACTTTATACATACCAATTAAATTTTGAAATACATTACTTGCTTCACATTGACTCTCTCAAAATCCGTTTTATTACTGTTATATGTAATGTTTATACTTTTTTTGAGTAACTTTGAAATTTTATGATTCATGGTACTTAAAGATGTAAAATTAATATACTTAAGGTTTTAATTTTTTTTTTGTACCTTCATTGGAGAAACTATGAAATACTTTTTCATTAACTCTGTTTTGAATATTATGAACGATTCTGGCTAATATCCATTTTGTACTAAAACATCAATAATATTTTATTTTCTTCCTAATTCATTTAAATGAATATAATTCATTCAGTGTGATATGCAATCAAATGTAGCAGATTTATACTGGCGAGGTTGTACTTTTTGTGCAGTAGCATTCGAAAGTATGTTTAAATATAGGAAATTTCTTATTCAGGTGTATTTTAAATGTTATTTCTGACAGAAGTTAGGAAGATGTATTTTAAGATGTACAGTATGTCAGAAATCGACATATCCAACTTTAAAGTTTCAAGTAATCAAAGTGCTGTGGAACAGTAATTTAAATTTACAATTTACTGTTTCTAATTAATTTAATTATGACAACAAAGTCATGTTCAGCACGGAAATGGTGGTAACATTTAAAGCAATAATCACAGGACTGCAAAAATATACTTTTTGAAAATTGTTTTAAATATTTTACGTGCACTTTGTATTTTTTTTAGCGCTGATTTCAAATATGACCACCATTTTTTCCATCACGTAAGGTTTTTTCAGAAAAAAGGTATTAAAAGTTTAAAAAATTACGCAAAATGAGCTTTTGTTAAATGAAGGTTTATTAACACAAAGTGTTGGCAAATGAATTACAACTAAAATCTACTTAAATATGGTCCAAAAATCATTTAAAGATCACTGTACATTATTATAAGTCTTTATGGTACCTTTTCCACTGGCTGTCAAAGCTTCTTTTGGAATTTTTCCTGTTATGAACCTTCTGCGGGTCGTCTCTCTTAAGCATCCAGCAGTAGTCAGCAATCATGTTTACATTCCATTTTCCCTGGTATCTTCTTTCCATTTCTTTAATATCTTGATGGAATCTTTCACCTTGCTCTTCACTAACTGCACCAAGGTTTTCTGGAAAATAGTCCAAATGAGAATCCAGAAAATGTAGTTTTAAGCTCATTCGACGTTCCAATTTTTATATTTGTTCAACATATTTTTTGACAATATTTTTATAGTCTGGGTCTTTCTTGTTTCCAAGAAAGTTGTTCACTACATCTTTGAAGGCTTTCCATGCTTCTTTTTGTTTTTGGTCCATCGTAGTTTTAAATGTTCCATCCTTCATAAGCTTTCTAATATAGGCCCGACAAATACGCTTTTCTTCAATTTTGCCTCTGACAACCCAGAAAACTTGTTGCAGAGATACTTAAAACATTCTCCGTCTTCAGACAATGCCTTGACAAATTGCTCCATGACGCTAAGTTTGATGTGGAGTGGAGGGAGCAAGACTTTGCTTGGATCAACTAGACTATCGTGTATAAAATTTTTACTTCCTGGCCTTAAGGTATCCCTTAATGTCCAATCTTTTTTTACGTAATGTTGTGTAGTGTTACGACTGTCCCGTTTGCACAAAAACAGGGAAATTTAGTGTAACCACCTTGCTGGCCAAGAAGCAGAGAGAGTACTTTTAAGTCCCCACAAATGATCCAATCATGGTCCTTGTATCTTATTTTATGAAGAACCAAATCAAGATTTTCATAGCATTCTTTCAAATGTATAGAATGAGCCACTGGCAATGAGGCATACTTATTTCCATTGTGGAGCAAAACAGCCTTGAGACTTCTTTTTGAAGAGTAGATAAAAAGTCTCCATTCATCTGCTTTATAGGCAATGTTGAAACTTTTCACAAGCCCAAGTACACCATTCCAATAAACTAGCTCACCTTCTTGAGAAAAGACAGGAATGACATTTTTTTCCCTGTTGCGGAACCAAGAAAAAAAGTCCCAGGAGCTAATAAATTTTTTTCTTTCAATCTAGAGCCTAAAAGCTCTGCAGAGTCTTTAAGTAGGTCTAAGTCCCTCACCAAGTCATTTAATTCTGATTGGGTGAACAGCTGTGGTTCATCACTAACATTCGGATCATACACATCATCATCATCATCATCATTATAATCGTCATAAAAATACCGGGAACTGATTCAACGTCCTCGTAAACATTATCTAACTTTTCTGGAGACAAAGGAACAGGAATTTGTGCTCCATGAGGCACAGGACGAATCGCTGATCGAAGATTTGGGTAAGATAATTCCTTTTTGTTTTTTAAATTATATCCCCGGACATTGCAAGAACAAAAATAACAGTCATCACTATGGTTTATTGGTTCCCTCCAAATCATGGGTATTCCAAAGTTAAGAGATTGTTTTTCCCTTTGGGACCACTGCCAAAGCTCTTCAACACAAATTGAACACACTTTGTGAGGAGCTCAGGATTTGTCTGGGTCTCCTAATTTTACACCAAAGTACGTATAGTACACCTTTCTCACAAACTCAGTTATATTTCTCTGTTGTTTTTTTACTGAGAAATTACCACAAATATAACAAAAGGAATCAGGTGAATTTACACAACCTCTTGAAGCCATTTTAAGTTAAAAATTAACAAGACGACAATTCAAAACTAATTCTGTAATATGACTACACACTACAAACAAATAACACGGGCACCTCAATATGGTATATAAACAACTGAGGAACAGAAGTAAACATTACAGTGTTATAGAAGGACGGTGGTGAGGGGGGATAGAAATGAAGGCGCCTGAATGCATGCAGGTCTCAGCTTGCTTTCTTTTCTTGTAAATATCTTTTACTGATTCACATTAACTTATTACATTATTCTTTTACTTCTGATATGTAAATTATATAAACATTTTGCTAATTATCGAATTTCTGGGCCGCGCTGGTATTGGAGTGACATATTTTTTTTTCTATTCTTCTATGTTATATAAACACGAGAAAAATAATTTTAAACGGCGGTCGAACCTATTTACGGAGAGAAAAAAAATACTTCCATAAGAACGCATGCAAAGGTGAATGAGCGCCATATTGACTGTGTAGTTAGTGGGATCACCGTAGTTTGCCACAATATTTTTTAATTTATTGTGTTTTAATATGTAAATGGTGTTTTTATTCTTTATTCAGAATTTACCTCTGTTGATATGATATCTGCAATATATTTATATTGTGAATGTTACACAATTTTATGAAATAAACTTTTATTGACCATAAAACATTATTTAGATTTTATGCAAGCACATACATATATACAGTTATTCAATACGTTTTCATTAATTGATTTACTATCTTTTGTCATCAACAAGTTGACATTTTGTTGTAAAGAATACTATATGTACGCTAACTACATTCCCTAGATGTTATTTCATAACAATTTTTTTATTTTAAATTTGAACTTGTATTATGGTATTATAATATTACCCACATTGAAAAGGTCAGATATCTGCATGTTGCTGTTTTTATTACAAGATACATGAGAAACATTAATTTTACTAAAGCAAAGGCTACTGTGAGCACAAGGTAAATATTTGTTTACCTGTGTGTTGTTAATCACAGCAGGAGAATACGAAAATATATATTGTAACCTCTAGCCAATGTGGGCACTGACGATTTAAACCCAACAATGGAAAGTAGTCAAATAAGCTCTTTAGAGATTAATGATATAATATATTTCCTAATTACATATATTAGTCACACACATAGCCAGTAGGTTCAGCGTATTACATTGGCAAATTATCAATAAAAATATGCGATCGCAGCAATCCACGTAACGCTTATCAATGTTTAGTTTGCACTTTATCACCGCCATGGCCAAGGTTAAAGTATATGGCAGTGTTTGTTTATGCAGAGAGTAGGTCGTTTGGCAGTCTAAACAGACGTATGTTGAAGTTGAATCTTTTGTCCACGGCCATCAGCTGACTCAAACTGTCATCACTCATAATGTTACCGTCCGGAAGCGCGATGAATCGAAAGTCTTCAGGGTAATCTGAAACAAGGTACGCACCGGTAACTAGAAGGAAAGACAAATTAACTACACTATACATAAAATAAGATAGTATTACGATTCATATTAGCGTCCTATATGAGCGTTATATGAAAGTGTCTGACGGAGGGAGTAGAGCAGCGTAAGCAAGAGAGAGAGCGTACAATCGCAGCCATCTCACTCTAACCTCGTCACAGCGACATCAGATGCCGGTACGAACATGAAATTTTACTCAATACAAATTATCAGTTCAACCTGTGATAACTTAAAAACTAATAAATATACGGCAATTCTGAAAACAGCATTGTATTCAGCAAGTGAAGATTTATAAGTAGCCGCAATCTCAGTTAATATAATTAACAATTGAAGAAGTTATACGGAAGACGTACGCCAAAAGGAATAACGAGAGAATTATGCTACGTAGGAATTAGGTATTTTTACACACACACACACACACACACACACACACACACACAGATAAAGACCTAAGCAACAATATTCTGTGGTCAGATCTTTGAAAACACGTTTGCAAATACCTATAATCAATCGATTTGCAAACACAGGAAGTACGATTTTAACTAGAAATTCTCTGCAGTTTCAAACCTGTCACGGGGTGTTTCGTCGACCTGTTCGAGATTGTCAAAACTGGAAAAACGCATGATTTATTTGAACAGCCAATCAGCATTCCGTATTTAAAACTGACGCCAACTCAAAGCGAGGGGTAGCATCACTCTTCGTTCGGACCTTCAATGCGCTAGACGTGAATAAATTACGTACAGAAATTTTTCAATCACGCAAAAGCGTAATTAAGTATCATATTCGAGAAGTAGTCCGCAGTGAAGATGAATTAATACCGTTCAATAACTCTCGCTGCGTAAAACAACGTTAATTAATTAAATTATTAATTAATTAATCATCAGCCGTGAAGGACCTGTGCGACAGAAGGCTACAGCATCTGTAATTGCCAGAGCATCTTCTACAGCATTGATCAACATCAATTCTTCTGTGCAACACCATCAAAAGGAGGACCCCTACGGATTCCTATCTTCGGTCAACGCATCAAACAGTAAGAAATAGATTCATTGATCAATGAAATAAGCACTAAACAAATAATAAAAGCAATAAACAATTTTTAAAAGACACTAAGCATTTCACACTTTGTCATTTAATTATAAGAGTAGCTCTAACATAGTATAAGAGTGTTGAATGGAAAGTGAGGTGTAGTATTAGACTTGCAAATTATTGCAGACCTGTTCTTTAGCACTGGTTTGGGAGATAGCAATCTCTTAATCAAACCAGATAAGAGCCATAGGTCGTTTGAATGTCTTAATCGTTACTTTTCACACTCACTCAGTAATTATAAGTGTTAGGGTAGAAATAAGTACTACCATTAGCATTTACAAGTTTAAAAATAATTTATTAAAACGTTAATTAAAATAATCAAGCAAATATTAAAGTGTTATTTGTAACGATTCCCCTTGAAAACCACAATCACTGAACGAATCCTGAGAAAGAGTGTCTCCATGCGCTGAGCTAAGCTGAAACCGTGTCATTTGTATCTGGGATTTGTTCTGACGCCCAGGTAAAGTAACATCACGGGTAAGTAAAATTTATATAACATTACAAATATTAGATAATTGTGTTAGATAAAAGGGAGCGTCGTAATAGATATATACCGAAGACAGAGATGAAATAGAAATAAAATCTAATGTCGTTTATGATATTCCATGCTAAGAAAACTGCGGTCAAATATATTATGGATGCTCGGAACAGTATTTAAAAAGAAAAGCGTATCAACACAAATACAGCTGCGATAAAATAAAAACTAATAAACATGATCCAACAGCCTTAACACAACATGCTCGCGTACATGGTCACACCTTCCAGTTCGACAAAGTAAAAATAATACCTACAGAAACCAATCGTTTCAAACGGCAGTGCCTTGAGATGATAACTATTGAAAGAAATAAGCAAAATTGCGTTAACAAAAAAACCAACGTACAGAGCCTCAGTAAGTGTTATTCAAACCTGATACATTCCCAGAAAACAAACATACAATCGATATCTAACAAGTCAACAACCCCATCAACCCCCTCCTCAACTGGTAACGTTAATACATGACAGTTCTTTACTTGGTGCGTCCGCTCTTTCTCCAGTCACGAAATAGATTCACGCACTGCCACTATGCAGTACACAAAGTGAGATAAAATATAATTAATATGTATCATGTTTTTTGTATTGTAGTGCAGTGTACTGTATAGTTTTGTGTACGTATGTATCTGTGACTCAACAATATATGTAAATACTATTAGTGTTAGTCTGTACAAAACAACGCCACTGTTAATACCATACAACTTATATATTATGATCAATTCTCATTAGAATTATATTAGTTTATACTTTAAGTTGTAGGCGAGAATATGAGATAAAATAAATCTCGAAACGTCGCATAAAACCTGCATTTTGTTAGACCGAAACTCGCTATCCACTTGAAACCATAATTAACACGGTCGATAAATAATATTCTTAAAATAAGATATATTTTATAGATATCTATATACATATAGATAAGAAAGCTCCAGTATCTGGGATATCTCATGAGAAATGACCACAGATTTTACTTATTGCAGTCCACACTACAGGGAAAAGTACTTGGAAAGGGAGGAGTTCGACGACGGAGAATATCATGACTGAGATATTTCAGGAGCTGGTTTGGCATGAATACAACTGACTTATTCCGTATAGCAGTGCAGAACGTTAAAACAGTCTGAATGATATCCAACATCCGAAACGGATAGGAATTCTCAGAAGAAGAAGAAGATTACATAAAAACGCAGGTATATGCAACTAAATATTAAACTGTTCTTAACAAAGGCGTAAGTACGAAAATTTAACAAACGTGTAAGTAGTTTTGTCAAAATATCAACAATGTTAGGGTCGTTGCCCAAGAAGACATTAACTCCATTCTCATGACAGCTATATTCAATCTAATTCTATCACAAATATTCTTGAACGTATCTGGCTTGACTCGTATTTAAATAGCGGGTTCCACGATCCGGCAACAAAAATTACACGCCGGAATATTTCTTTGTTTGTGTAACATTTATTGTGTATTGAGAAATACAAAGTGGTAATACAACTTATTCTGAAGGGAAAAATTTCTGGACAACGGATTAGTTGAAGAAGACAAACACAGACATGTCTGATTTATAAGAGTGGACTTGATCAAGAGGTACTGAACACGTGTATGGCCAAGCAGAACATCGTCAAGCTTTAGCTGTTGTACTAGTCAACGTCGGGAGGCGGGCTTGGCACATTAAAGAAAAAGAAGAAGAACGATATAGAATTACCAATAATTATGGGTAGTAACAGAAGTAGATTTAAGAATAGTGAAGAGAAGCAGAAGAAGAGAAATACTTTCGGGACGCACACGTGAACTCAATGCAGAAGAGAACGCGTTACAGATTACAATAATTATTTAAAATGAAAGGGTTTGCAAATTCAATTATCATCATTATCATTTCTACTTAACGGCTTTAGGGTTTAGCGGCCTGTCCCTATCACAGTCTACCTTACTTCAGGTCTACGAACTTGTCTTCTGCTTCTAAAGTTCTGAGGATGTTTTTAGGATGTTTTCACATCCAGGAATAGGATATGCGAAATATAGATCCGTTTGGACCAAAGCCTCTACTTACTCAAGACCGTCGTGCGTGCTGAAGAGCCACACTCTTTTCGAAGTGGTCCTAAAACAGAACACGACGGATCAGAAAAATCTAGCCGCCATAGGGTTGATTGCCCTATACGGTGGCCTCAGTCAACATCGACACCTACTTCCAAATACGTTCTCTACCAATTTTTATATAACAGCTGACATAGAGACACTGTATATTTAAATATAATTACAGTTTCCATGCTTACCTCTGTTACTGCAACGGTAGAACAATATGGCGTCTTCGTTAGTCCTGGCCAGAATGTAAGATGTAGCTTTGTAATTGTCACCAGATTCTGTAAAAAATAATTCAAAAATACTTCAATTGATCCAGCTGAACATATCTATGTTAGTAGGCTCTAATGATTAAGAGATAAGAGGAGGTGAGAGGCGCTCAGAAAGGACGAGGAGGGAAATGGTAGATGACCTGAAGAGAGTCCGCCTATAATGAGTATGTGTATGGCAGAGAATCTTGGGGTCCGCGAGTGTTTGCTACCTGCCAATTGACAAGAAGATTAACAAGAACATTCGGTCCCCTTTTGCAAGCATCTTGGTAACAGTGTGGTAAAATTAAAAAGTATTTTCTATTTAATTTGACAATTATTTACATTGTTTAACAGTACAGTACACCATCTGTAATCCGGCACTGCGGTAGTCCGGCGCCTTCAGTAGTCCGGCGTTTTCAGGCTGGTGCTGGCGAGCGTGGAGAGGCCAGTAACAAGTCGCTGACCACAGACGTCAGTTGCATCATTAGTCTCTTGCTGTCTACAAAGCCGCTTATTTGCAGCTGTTATTTTTCTTGGAGTAGTTATTTGCCGAAATAACAATCACACAGAAAACAGTCGACATAGTAGACACCTGTGAAAGGAAAATCCTCAGACCTATTATAGGCCCAATACAAGAAAATGGCTCATGGAGACTGAGATACAACAACGAATTGTATCTAATATATAAATAGATACCAGTCTCAAAATTTATAAGATTACAAAGATTGCGTTGGGCCGGACATGTTATGAGAATGCAGGATGGCAGGAACCGCAAGAGGGCTTTGCTGGGTACACGGGAGGGAACGAGACCTAGAGGTAGATCGAGGAAGAGGTGGGAAGATGACGTTGCAGAGGACGCGAGAGACACGGGGATAAGAAACTGGAGGAGGGTTACAGTGGATAAAGTGGATTGGAGGTGGAGATTGCTGGAGGCCAGGGCTGTAGCGCCATAGGAGGAAGAGGAGTTATTTGCCGTGTTTATGTAATTTAAGTTCGTGTGTGTAAAATGTCGTCACATGCTGAATTGCACAGGATGCGAGAAACAATCGCTGAGAAACTAGTAGACAAAACAGATAACTTAACAACGAACGATATAAACAAGTAGCTGGCGGGTGACGAGGATGAAAAACCAGTTAATGACAAACGATGAAACAGTCGATGTGATGACCAGAGTAGTGGGGGAGAAGGAGGAGGAGGAGGAAGAGGGAGAAGCAGCGACAGCTGTTCACACAGTAGCCCATGATATGGCAGTGGACGACTTCACAATTTCTATTAAGTGGGCAGAAGAAAATGGAGAATCTGCTTGTAAAATTCTCTTGTCGAAAAAACTGCAAGAAAACGCGTTAAAAGTACTGTTTCAAACCAAGAAACAGAAGAAATTTGACAGCATTTTTATTCAAATGGAATAGTACTGTTCATTACGCTGTGTTTCATTTTTCCCACGTTTGACTAAATTATAAACATAAACTCATTTAATTAATTTTAATAATAATTAGAAGATAATTTACTATATTGTTACGACATCATAGAACAATCTACGTGTTTATCGAATGTTCCACAGTGATCCGGAATGTAATGTGTATGGCGTACGTCCTTGTTGACGCATTTTCTAGACTGTGACAGTTTTCGCGCGGGCGCACGGACGGTGTCAAGGCCGTAAGTAATTACGTCGTAACTATACTGGCGCTATCGAATAATCTAGTAATTTGGGACGGTATAAATACCAGAACTCAAAGACGTTCAGTTCAGTATTAGTGCGATATATTGGCAGTGCGATTCGAGAGTTGTAGTCGCGATATTACTGTGCGCATTCAAGTGGTTATTAGTTTAGAATGGTGTTTTATAATCGGACTGTATAATTGTAATACAATTGTGTTTAATTTTGGTTGACATTTTATTGCGTGTGAACAATTTTCATTTGATTTTTTTGTAGAGACTGTGTTGTTAATTACGAACTGTTTAACTTTAAAAACTTAAAGGTGTGATTAGTGACTTAATTGGTGTCTTGTAATGTAATTTGTTTTCCACTGTACCTACGACGATCAAGTAGACCGTCGTAACAGTGGTATCAGAAGTGGGATAGAACGGTAAACAGTGGAAACAGTGGACACTTTGTACGAGACGAGTGTAATTCATAATTAATCGGAAAACAATGGATGCCAGTCACATGATGGAAAATTTACAGGCTCTGCTGTTACAGACGGAGAAACGACAGGATGGGTAACGCAGGCAGGTAAGAGAAAAGGATGAGGAACGTCAGAAAGCACTAGTGCTAGAAACAAAAGAAAGACAAAAAGAAGGACGAAGACAAGAAAGGGAAGAAACAGAGGAACGACGTAAGCAGGAAGCAGAGGAACGTAAACGTGAAACAGAAGACATCATGGAGTTAATACAGGAGCAAAAGCAGACACAAGAACAAACCGCTGCAGAGTTGGGTCTCCTACGATGTGAGCTTAATAAACAAGTTACTAAAATATCGGAGGTACAAGAATCAATGACATTGAAAGTAGCTGAAGTAGAGAAATCTGTTTCGAGTGTTGAAGAATCGATCCCATGATACATAAAAATAATAAAAACAAATTAACTAATTTGGTTTCCGAAAAAGTAGGTCATGCACAGAGCAGATTCCTAATCTAAAATTAATAATGATATACATTAAAAAGAATAAAATTCTATAAGGTGATGGTAGTCCCCATGCTATTATACGGATCCGAATCATGGGTACCAAGAAAGAAAGATTATAGACAAATGGAAACGTCTGAAATGAAATATCTTAGATCTGTGAAAGGTTGTATAAGATTAGATCAGATAAATAACGAAGATATAAGACAGGAATTAAAAGTACAACCAGTAACGGAACTAGCGAAAAACTATAAAAAAAGATGGAAAGAGCATGTTATGCGCATGTCTACAGAAAGAATTCCAAGAAAAACCTGAATTATAAGCAACCGGAAGAAGAAGATATGTTGGCAGACCGAGACGGAGATGATGAACCCGGAACAGGCAGCCTGCCTGGACAGATAGATGATGATGATGATGATGATATTTAAAAAGAAGACTTAACGGTTATTGTCTTTAAGGAGGCATATGACTCAATTGATAGAGAGTTATTGTTCAAAATGCTTAATGAATATGGCTTTGATAATAAAACAAGAAATTTAACCAAACAAACTCTGACCTACTGCAAAGTGAAATTCAGAGGTGAAATTTCTAGACAGTTTGAAATTAAGACAGGAGTAAGACAAAGATATGGGCTATCATCGTTGCTTCTTAACTGATGTCTGGAAAAAGTAATAAGAGAATGAAAAAATTGATTGGAAGAAACTCACATTAACCAGAGAATTAGACTAGGCTATAATAGAGGTAACCTGTCAGTTGATTGTCTAGCGTTTGCAGATGATCTAGCAGTCTTGTCAGATTCAGTAGAAACAGCCATCAGACATAGAGTGAATTTACAAATTTCTTTTGAAAAAAAAGGAAACAAGACGAAAGAGTGAGTTTACAAATTTCTTTAAAAAAAAAAACAAGTTCATCACAAACATCAAGACAATGCCCAAGGAAATGAAAACTCAATACGGGCAAATCTATGGAATTGACAAATCCAAGTATCTTGGAGAAGTTATTGAATAAACTGTCTCAGAGAAAGAAGACATTAAGACACGAGTTAATAAGATGGAAGTTGCTTATCATTTAACCAAGGACACATATAACAGAAAATCCATATAATTAATGTCAAACTTAGACATTATTCAACAGTAATTCACGCGGAAGCAATTTATGCAGCTGAGTGTCTGACTCTGAAAAAGAAAATGATGATGAAAGAACTAGAAGTCACAGAAAGGAAAATAGTAAACAAAATTTTGGGATCAATAAAAGATGGGGAACAGTATATAAGATTCCACAATAATGAGCTGTAATCACGTGCTGCGAAATATACAGACGTATTTAGAAAAAGAAGAATTACTTTCTACCGATATGTACAAAGAATCAATCCTAACAGACCAACAGAGAAGATTTTAACTATTTTAGAAAGCTCAAACTGTCCAATATGTAGTTTAAAAAAAAACAAACAAAAAGACAGAAGAACTCGAGATTACCAACGGAGACATTGAAGAATGCTTGACACTCAAAAATGAGTTAAAAAGTGCCCAAGGTTTTCAGGAAAAGCCAAGAAGAGGACAGGTGCCATCTGGACTGAAGAAAGGAGGGAGAGACATCGATTAAAAATGACGGAGAAGTGGGAGAGGAGAAAGAGAGATGAGAAGAAGGGAGGAACCAGTTTAACAAAACGTAGTCCTCAGTGGCTCATACGCCATAAAAAAACTCAATTTGTGATCTACTGTGTCCACCGTAAAATCAAGCAACACCTCTTCAGCCTATTCCTCACATTTCAGATGACACGGTCGTAAAGTTCTAGTGAGAATTAGTGGTTGTTAAACTGAATATAAATTTACAAAATATGCACTTAGACAAATTTATCAAGTCGTACCAAACGTCTGACTTTCTCTCAAACACTGAACCATGACCTACAGCCCGGAGAATTGTTACAGTATAAACACTGTCCGTGAAAGCTTACGGCCATTTAGATCGTTATATTGGTATTTCTGTAAATATGAATAACGTTACCGTAACGTATCTGCCCCCCCCCCTGCACACACACACACAATTTATAAAAAAAGAACTAGGTCACATAAACGTGCACGAAACATCTACTAAACACCGAAGATATAGAAAAGAAATTGAAATACAAAATGCTATTGTCAAAAGGTTTTTCAGTATCGATATTCCAATTTATTGAGTTTAACTGTTATTTTCCTAGAGAGAATGTGTATAAAAACATAAATTTACCATGTGCTTCTCATAATTTCGAAATGGAACAAGCGGTGGAGAATCAATCTTAATGAATACAAGTCAGTTCATGTCAACTACACCAACAGAAAACTGGAACCAGTAAGGGTTTATATTAATTGACTGGAAGTGGTATATGCTAACACAGTAAAGTGAATAAATAATTACCTTATTTTATCCACTAAGTGATCTTCTTTTTCTTTTTTAATTACTACATGTTTCAGGGCTTATATCCCCATCTTCAGGTAAAAGCAAAATCTACCCTATTGTTAGGGTGTCGTTAAAAATTCACAAAGACACAAACACATAACACATTTAAACAAATTAACATAGAACATTAAATCTGTATCGGAACGCGCTACAAACGAACCAGTGCACTGGCCGAAGTCCGACTTTCAACTGATCCGTACACGCTATTCACGGTTAGTTTTCATAGCTGTGCCATATAGTTTATTTGATTTGAATGACAACTGTTCATTAAGTACCTGATTTTTATTTCTTCTTAAGGCCTTGTATATTTCAAATTCCTCTAGGGCTTCCAGTAGTTGACCCTTTTTACCTATATGTAAAGGTTCCAAATTCTCTTTAAATCCAGTGTATGTATGATTTTCGTTTGTTAGATGTTGTGCGTAATGCGATACATTAGTATTGGGGAACTTCTTAGGTAAATGTTCTTTAAATCTCTCGGAGAAAATTTTCTCCCCGTCTGATCTATATAGATTTTATCGCATTCATTACACCGGATCCTATAAACGCCGGAACAATCCTCTAGTAATGCTGTGGTATTAGGCTTAAGTATATTTGTTAATTTGTTCGTGGTCCTGAATGAGACAATAATCTCTAGCTTTTTTAATTCATTATGTAGTGTATTAGGTAGTATGTTCGTATATCTAGCAGAAACATATTGGGTTTTATCTTTAACTTTGTCCGAACGTTTTAATTTATTAGTGTGTTTATATATTATTTTATCAATGATTTTACGGATCAGTTGAAAGTCGGACTTCGGCCAGTGCACTGGTTCGTTTGTAGCGCGTTCCGATACAGATTCAGTGTTCTATGTTAATTTATTTAAATATGTTATGTGTTTGTGTCATTGTGAATTTTTAACGAAACCCTAACAATAGGGTAGATTTTGCTTTTACCTGAAGATGGGGATATAAGCCATGAAACATGTAGTAATTAAAAAAGGAAAAGAAGATCACTTAGTGGATAAAATAAGGTAATTATTTATTTAATCATATACAGTGATCTGGAGACCATACAGTAACTATGTACAGTAAAGTATGTAGGTATTACGCTGGATACAAAGGTTAAATGGAAAGAGAATGTAAAAAAAAGGAAATAGGAGCTCAACATAAACTATAGAAAAATATACTGGCTAATAGGAAGAAACTCGCAACTAACGGTTGAAAACAAACTGCTGTTGTACAAACAAGTTATGAAGCTTGTGTGGACTTACGGAATTCAGCTGTGGGGCTCTACAAAGAAAACAAACTGCTGTTGTACAAACAAGTTATGAAGCTTGTGTGGACTTACGGAATTCAGCTGTGGGGGCTCTACAAAGAAAACAAACTTAGAAAAGAAACAAACCTTTCTGAACAAAGTACGCAGAAGCATAGTGAATGGGTCTTGGTATATAAGGGACGACAAGCTACATAGAGACCTGGATGTAGAATATGTCAGCTAAATAATAACAAAATATGCAGACAAACATGATCAGAGGATTCAGATCCATGATCACCCAGTAATGCATCACGTAGTGGAAGAAGCTCCACACGAGCTGAGGCGACTCACGCGACAGAAACCACACGATCTGGTATCGCAGTAGAAAGCAATTAATGTGTATAGATCCATAAAACTCTACGTAAGAGAAAGACAGAATAATCTTGGGATTAACCTTCATCACCCGTAAAGGAGGGTGAAGGAGAAGCTGCTGGATGCGCTTGCTCAGTTGTAGCATTAAGGAAGGTGTTTTCAGTGGGTTAGAGTCCAACACTACCGGGAACTACGGGGTTCCTATTGTCTGTAGAGATTTTCACCTACCCTCGTAAAAAAAATGTTTTGAAAAATATGTAACGCGAGAATAAAATATTGCCAACCGTTGATAATGGCATTGAACAAAAATACTATTCGCTTGTCTGTTGTGTTACTATCACGTTGAAGAAAAGTGATCTGTTGTTCATTCAGTTTCCTGGAACAGCTGCGTCTCGAGATATGAGTAGGACTTTCCGCCAATGTGATAACGTTAAAAATGTCTGACGTAACGATAAGAAAGCAATTTGTAAACAGGAAAATACTTGCCGTCGTGGTAATCGTAATTCTCGTGCATAATTCCGTCCTTGTAGTCCATAGTGTAATTGCGAAGAATCGTCGAATTGTCTTTCCTGTAAACACAATAAAGAAAATTAAATTTCTCGGAATCGCTTTTTATTCTCTGTTAGTAGCCTATGTATTATCTGCAACGTCACACGCATGATTACAAAGTTTTCATTGTTTACACCAGTGATTATCCACCTTTTTTTTTGTTCACGGCACACTGTCTTATGTAGTGATATCTCGCGGCACACGAACGTACGAGTTAATAACAATTCCTCCCCTATTCCTGTAACAGGGTATGACTGGGCGCGTAGTGCTTACGCTGTGTCCCCGGAATTAACCACCGACCTTCCTCTGGAGAAAGAAGAACGATTTCTGCAGACCGAACACTTCAACTCACATATAGTAGAAACTCAATTAACCGAAACACTTTTAACCGAAATACCGTTTAACCAAAACTACCGACAAAAGAAAAATATACATTCCTGATTTTTACAATAAAAATTTATTTTTCGGGTAAAACACAAAAACTAAAGTAATAAACATTGTTTGTAAAGTGTGATTTATCATGATAGCTGTGTTAAAAACAAACAGGTTTCTCAATTTGAGATAGAAAGCAAGCATAGAGCGTCACCCGTCAGATCAATGTGTCCATTCTGTCAAGTCAAGTAGTTTTGGCACTTTCGGTAATTCACATCGACCGCTCAGTAACGTTCCGTGCAGTGGTGACCATGTGTTGTGTGGCTTGTGTGATACCTCTTATGAACTGAGCCTCATAAATTGCGCGTCATGTCAACAAAGCGGAAACTGGTCGTGATAACGATTGAAGAAAAACTGGGGACAATTATACAACAATGCAGAAGATGACACAGCAGAAAGCAGCAGCCATGACACCGCTGACGAGATCTTCTGCATTAGAGGTAAGTTTTTATTTCCGGTTTATGTGAAATACGTGTTTTTCTCAAGGCGTTTTATTAACATTTTCAGATAGCGTTATGACTTGACGAATGATCTGAAGAATCAAAGCTCCCTGCTAATTAAGCGATGGAATAATGAAGAAATATTGCTACAAGAAAGCGATGTGAAAAGAAAAAGCAAAGAAATTCATTTTAAAAATTCATAAAGTTGATGTTAAAAAATGGATTTATAAGAACAATTCTTCTTTCACTGGGGAAAGAAATACAATTTCAGCAGACCTAAAACTTCAACTCACATACGCTTCAACTATCACTTCTCAGGTTTTAGATATTAATTTCCAAAGTGCTTCTCGAGTGGTAGCAGATACATTTTTCTACCACCTGCTTGTGCGAGCTGGACTTTAGGGGACTGACAGTCATAAAAAAATAAGACAAGCTAGAAACTTCTCTTAGATGAATAAAAAATTGGTGTGCGTTTATCTTCAATAATTCACAACAAATTAAATTTTGTAAAAGAAACAACTAGTACCAAGTTTTTCTCACAAATAACACAATTACAACGGTATGGACACACAGAAATATTTTCACAGGAAAGATTGCCAAGGAGAGTTATGGAATGGAACCCATCAAGAAGAAGGGAAAGAGGAAGACCACATATCACCTGGATAGAAGAAATTCATACTATATTAAGGGAAGAAAAAATTCAGGAAGATCTTTGGATGGACAAGCAGCAGTGGAAGATGAGACTTTAATCATTTCTGTAATCTTTGGTTCCGGAAAATGTGTAAACATTGTACAGCCGGAAAAATAAAAATAACTCAAATCTTTTATTGAAGGCCTATGCAAACAAGTCCCTTGTGAAAATGTGTTTCAACTCTTTAATATTTCTCTCTTGTTGCCTTTCTAAAATAAATATCGAGTAAAATTATTTTAATTACTTTTACTAGCAATATCAAAAGTCTTGAAAGTTTTGCGGCACACACAGCAAGATTTGTTTGTGGCACAGAGTGTGCTGCGGCACACCCGTTGAGAACCACTTGATTGCTCAGCTTTTACTACAATTTGTGTCCAAACCCGACTAAATCAACATTAACTCGAACATAAACTTTTCCTTCTTTCAGCGGCGCAACAACCCATTACTGAGTCAAGGCCTCCTTTAACAGCCTCCGCCAGTTGACACAGTTAACAGTCAAGTGCAGCTGCTCTCCGTTTCCGGGTCCCAAGGATATGGCGCGCATCGTAGTTCACACCGTCTTCCCAACGTAATTGTAAAAACTGGCTGGCGGAAGAAACTGACAGATTTCTGCACTTAAACTTTTACAGATTTGTTACGTGAAGTCTCCGATCCAATCCCCAACCTGGAGGACCAGGAACTTTGATTTCGGGGTGCTCTTCCCCTAGAGAGTTGCTTTCACTTCAGCAGGCGAGCTCTCTGTCTGCCCGGTCGCAGTAGGCTAACTGACTCAGCCCATGCGTGAAGTAGTTGTGGGCTACTATAGCCTCCTCCGCCTCCACACTAGATGCACACACTGCTGCCGATGTGCACTATCCTGCCCTGCCAGGACCCAGGATACCCCCAGGCTGTCCTGACAGAATCCCCATCTCTCGTTTGCTTACCGAACCACTCTGCCGAAGGGATTGGTTACCACAATCTTGGAGTGGATTGATTACTCGGCGTAACAGGGCCCATCGAGTACGTGAGAGTGGAGTTGGGGTGGAGAGGCTGGTGCATTTCTCTTCTATGAAAGCATATGTTCGCATCACACCTCCTTTGGACCCCCGAATATAAACGCATGCTGTATTCTACTGCACACACTTATATTATTATGTCGACGTAAGTAGACACTCACATAGTTGTTTCGATAATAAATAAGATACACCGTGACTCCGGATAACTAACTAGCCCACGTGACAGGCATTATGGGAAGTTATAGACTAACCAGTGGCGGCTCGTGCTTATGGTTGTACGGTTGCAAAACCCCCATTAAATCCCGAATAAGATACAGCGTGACTCCGGATAACTAACTAGCCTACGTGACAGGCATTATAGCAAGTTATAGACTAACCAGTAGCGGCTAACGCTTAGGTTGTACTTTAAATTATAGAAATATGAATAAAACAATAATTAATAAAAGTTTTTTAAGCTAAATCATCGTAATTAATTATTTGCCGATTGAAAAGCTCAGAGGAATTCTATAATCCGTACACGGTTTGGCCGCGGTGTATGCGCCAACTGTGACGCGCTTGTATATGGGGAAATACAATGGGGTAGTGCACTGGCAGGCTACACTCGGGTGTTCCTATTATAACTATAGCCTATGGGCTCGCTTGGTGTCATTAGAGACTGCAAGACCCGCTTGCACGTCACGGTGCCACCAGTCTGTTTGTTGGTAAGTTCGAATTTTTTCTGAAGTTCGTTGTTAGTTTTACTCCAATTCATTGTTAAATGTAAATAGTAGTACATTAAATGATTAAGGTGTCATAATGTAAGATATTTATTATATTTAACTGGTAGGGCGCAATGAATACTGTCGAAAACTTATCGAAAACACCATTCAGTTTACGTCCGATTGAGGAAAATATTGAAATTAAGAGAGTAGGTAGGCCAACACAAGACCTTTCAAATTTTAATCAAAATGTAAAATCAAGTAACAGAATATTTAATAGTACACTTACAAAATATTTATATCATAAATATTTGTGGTTATGTGAGTGTGACACTAAAATTGCACTATTTTGCTTTCCTTGTGTATTGTATGGACGGGAGGAGACATTGACATTTTCTAATATTAATAATGGCTCACATTTGTACCACCGAACCGAAGTAGCTTAGGAGTAGGGAGGGTAGGCGCCTAATGTGAGCCGTACGGCATATAAGGAAGGCAGTGTGGCCAGCACTACGCTTTAGCCGCCCATTATTATCCCCAGGATGTTATCGCAGGTACTCATTTTCAACAGGCTGAGTCGACCTAGGGGCTTTAGTCCTCTCCAAATTAACCACATGTGCACAAAAAATTATGTGATTGCATTTAAATTTGGGGCAGTTATCGTTCGCCATAGAACAAATTCTACACACAGACACACGCACACACTTTTCGGAAAATGACTTTTCTTTACGTTTTGAGGATAGTACAATCAGAATCAGCCCTTATCTCCAACACGGTAATAAAAACGATATTACATACCATAATTCAATCTCTCATACATAAGAGTGCGTTACAAAAATACTGCCTTACATTTTCACATAGAAAATCAATAAACGTATGAGAAAATAATATATGTTTTGTGTCTCATATATTCAGTTAGCTTTAATTCCTGGAAGAGCAAACTTTTATTCGTTTAGTCCCTTATAAATCAAATTCAGATTTTTTTTTTTTATTAAGATTTTTCATATTCCGATTATCTAATTTTGAGAGAAATCTCAAAGCCAAATTAATTTTGTACTCTTCTAGATGACATAGAATTAACAACCCAAGCAATGACGAATGTCTTCACTTTCACGAATCTTTCAACCTTAAACTCCTTGTTAATTTCCTTATATTATTGATTCCATGAAACGTTTATTCTCCAATCTGATTAAACCTAGCGATTGAGGAGGCCATCATAAACTCTATTTATATAGGCTATAGAAAAAATTTAACAAGAAAATTTATAGGAGATTTTAAGATCAAAAATGTAATTTAATTACTCCTTTCCAATTAATTTAATTAATGCCATCTAAAATTGTTAAAAGAGTCGACGGTAGATTATTGTAAAAACTTTTGCTATACGTTTCGGCGGCCCCTGCGGCAGCCATATTCCGAAGTCTAGATGCGTACATCTGGAATCCACAACAATTATACTGGACTGGGAAAATGCTATTTCAAGTCTCTAGAGCATGTAATACTACTGAATATTGGGTGGCTACCACAAGAGCCGCTTAAAAGGTGTGGCAACAGTTTTTACACTAATCGACCGCGAAGCTTTTATCAAATTTGGTAAAAGCTATCTTATTAGGAAAAGGAAACAGCCCGAGAAAGTAACGCTATGATAAAGTAACAGCATATCACATCTTTGATTCATAATTAAAATGGAAATTTTCAACACACACATATTTCTGTGATTATCTAATTAATGTGAAACTAAATTTATGGTAATATTAATATAAGTTCTCTGTTTACTCACTTGACAAAGGTATTTATGGCGCGGTACTTGGAACCTCCTATTTTGGTCATGTCTATATAAGAATGATCCAGAGTTCTGCCGAAGTCGTTCAGAGGGCGGTAGACGATGTTCAGTCGTTTGCTGGCCAACTGTAAAATAAATTGTTTGTGTTCGATTTAATTAATTAGTAACGTAGACTATTTACAAAATTGAGTACAAATCCGAACAACTGTAAATCTTGAAGATTCTAAACACATTTTGAAAATGTCACTCAAAGAAAACAAGTTGCAGCAAATTTTGTAGGAAGCATAAGACTTTGTTGTGTGGGCCCTTAAACTTAAATTTATGTTCAGTAAACTTAAAGCAATCTTTCATAAGTCCCGTTAGCCCATGTCGTCAACAATTTTTGTCACATTATCACTGTGCAGTCACTGGAACCATACAGTAGCGTATAATGGCTTTATTACACTACGCAACTGGTTGGATGCGACTGATTGCAAATGAAGTTGTGGGATATTAGTTTAATTATAGCTAATTATACTTACTGCAATCGGTTGCACAGCTTGCAGACGATTGCAACCTTGCACTGTTTGTGCAACTTTTCGTTTCACGTACACGTTGTGGGGCATCTATTCAAATGTAGCCTATTACACTGTGCAAACCGATTGCATGCAACTCTGCTGCGCGCACATTCTGTAGACAACGAACAAACACGACATGGGATCAACACAACATATACAGCTTTTTACAAATCGCCAATATCTCAAAAATGAAAA
Organism: Magicicada septendecula; assembly: GCA_034769895.1. Lineage (NCBI taxonomy): Eukaryota > Metazoa > Arthropoda > Insecta > Hemiptera > Cicadidae > Magicicada > Magicicada septendecula. The sequence continues at coordinate 17,533,884 of CM068369.1, read as the reverse complement.
GGAGGATTTTATTGAAACATAAACCAAAATAAAATTTGTAATTTTTTTCTAAATTTTACTCGTTGACACCATATAGGTATCTCGTACTATATAGCTATACCACGAAATAGCTATTTCGTACGTAGAACGAAATTGTATCGCGTGCCAAACATTTCACTACATGCAAATTTACAAAAATTTCATTACACGGGACCGTTTTAAATCTCTGTTCTTGAAAATGATTAAAGTTATTGGTTAAAATTTATGTCGGAAACCATCTCTCCAGACTTTAAGGAACACGATGGTTAAAGAAAGCTTTTATCGGATCGGTAGTTTTTGAGGTTAGCACAGACAACGATAAAAACAAATTTTACCTCTTTATAATAGTAGTACAGACGACATGCTTATGATTGCAGAGCAGTTGCAGCCTACTTTTACTACCGTGCAACTAGTTTAATATAGGCTTGAAATCAGTTTCATGCAATCAGTTGGGTAGTGTAAAAGAGCAAGAGTATGTATGTGTGATATCAGTGTATGTGTCTGACTTACAACACATTCAAGTCATATACAAAACGCTCACTGTACCTGATCCATGTTGACATCGACCGGTGTCATTTTGTCAGTGAACCGACAGATAGCGTTACTGAAGCCTGTGAGCGCCAGTATCACCACTGCAGCAAATAAGAACTGCGTATACATTTTGTGACTGGAAGGAAACACAATACTTAAATTATTTTTTTGTTTCATAAATTATTTATGTTATTTAATGTGCATAACTCTAATTCAAACTGTATACTAAAAATCACATCAAAAATGGATACAATTTTTAATGGATAAAAACGTTTTATTGAATTGATTATAAACCGGGCTATTGTTGGCCCCGACCTAATAACCCAAGTTATACAAGTAACAAGGGGTGGGTTGAAAGGAGAGACGGTTAATTCATAATCGGTACCTTGCACAGAAAGTGAGTGTGCAAATCGGAAAAAAGAGTTAACAAGAAATTAAAATTGGAAGAGGAGTAAGGCAAGGCTGCTGTATGGCACCAACATATATCTTGATAACTTGATTAGGAAGTGCTTTGACAAAACAAGAGATGCGAATGTCGGTAGAAGAAGAATTGAATGTGTAAGGTTTGCTGATGACATGGTTGTTTCAACAGAAAAGCAAGAGACAATGAATGAAATGATAAGAGATTTGAATTTAGTATGCGAGGAATATGGAATGAGGATTAATAAGGAAAAAACTAATTGTATGGTGATTAGCAGAGAAGGAAAAAGGGAAGAACATAAAGATAGCGCAAGACAAAATACAACAGGTGGAGTTGTTTAAATATCTTGGAAGCTTGATAAGTGAATATATGCCCTGCACTCGGGAAATTAGAACAAGAATTGCTATAACGAAAGAGGCATTTAATGGGAAGAACAGACTGTTGTGTGGCAAAATTATTAAACATGGACACTGAGGAAAGAGATGAGAAAAGATTAGAAGTATTTGTGGGTTTGGCGAGGAATGGAAAAAATGAGGTAGGTTGATAAAGTAAGGAATGATGAAGTTTTAAGAAGAGAGAAGAATCCTGAAGGTAACAGAAAATAGGAAAAGGACTTGGTTAGGTCATTGTTTAGGAAGAGACTGCTTCCTCACAACTGCCATGGAAGGTGTCGTAGAAGGAGGAAAAGAAAGAGGTCGTAGAAGAATAAAGTTAGTAGATAGCATTAAAATCAGAGGGTGTTACGAAGAAACGAAAAGACTGGCATGCGATAGGGCAGCTTGGAGAGCTCTTACCATTTGAAGGCCTACCTGAGGGCAGAACACCAAATCTATATATATAAAACTCAAAGTCTTAGGATTTATGGGTACTGAATACAAATCCACACCGCTACACCGATTGTCACCAAAATTTGCACAGGTAAGCTTTGACACAAGGCAAAAAATACTGTCTAACTGGGAATTTGATATTTTGCCCCGTACGCACGATTTAGGCCCTTTTAATTATGTCTTTTTGTTGACGCGTCTAAAAATGTCAAAAACACCATGGCGACCAGAATTAATTAGGCCTACCTTAGTAACAAGTAAATAAACAAATGATATTTAGCGGCATCGGAACTGTACATTTATCCAATCCTCCAGTACATTTTCGATGTTTTATATAATATGCGATTGTATCGCGATATATTACGATGTGGAAAAGAAGAAGTGTACTAATTGTAAATTGTCCTATTACTTAATGCAAAGGGAAAATACGTGTTCTTTTCATTTGTGAGGTTAGGTACAACGGTTTTTGGTTTTTAGTTTACTGACGAAATAATTAAAAGCCATGGTCGAGGAAAACATAACGTTTAATGTGTTATACAATGCTTCTAACACAGTAACACTTAAAATAAAGAATTTAGCGTTTTTGATTTAACAGGTAGACCTACTTTATAAATATCTCCAGACTTAACAAAATTAAGTACTTTACTCTTGTCAGAACATAAAACGTTGCTGGTAGACTACCCCTTCCCCTAAACCGATATTTACCAAAATCAATAGGCCTTGAGTCCTCTACAACTCGTGCACATATGCACAAATGTATTTTATTCTGTTTGAATATGCGGCAGTTATCGTTCGTCATTGGAAAAATTCTATACACAGACAGACATACAGACACTTTTTCGGAAAATGACTTTTCTTCAGAATCAGGCCTCATCTCGAACACTATTTTTTTCGCTATCACCATACTTCCAATTCCTTATGGAACATGGAAGTATAAAACTACACAACTACACACCAGAATCCCTAGAAGTTGTAGAATTACAGGATTTCTGTCTTAACCCGATTGATTAACCATACCATTCAGGAGTTGAAAGTAAGATTTTGTCCTAATATGCTTGACATTTAGAGTAAAGGTGTGCTAAACTAGTATTTGAAGATAACTGGTAGGCCTTCGAACGAAACCGTTCCAAAAAGAATAACACGTACAAATACCTGTTATTATATACGTATTATTTATGTACTCGTATTACATAATTTTCTATAAGAAATAAATTGAAACTGGAAGTATTAACAGTGTTACTTTACACTGTGACTTCATTAAGCTGTTACTGTTTAAAAAAAAAAAAGAAACAAGAGGATTTATAGGCCTATCTCCTCTTGGGAATACTAATTTAAGTTTCCACTAAGAGTAAACAAACTGACATAGATTTAATATTAAATTATTGATTCCATTTTGGTTAGATAAACAGTTACAAAAGTCAGGCAATGTAATTTAGAGTGCACTTAACAGTACAACAAGTAATGTCAAAAACATTTACGTGAGATGTACAGTGAAGTTCAAATCATCTCCAAAATCACATTAACAAAAAGTACTATATAGCCTATCAGCAACTTTGTAGGTTATAACACAATATAATTTGATTTTTCAAAATATACCAAGTTGATGATTAGTGTAACATACAATGTGTTATTATAATCTGTATTATATATCATCATAACACAGGAGTATAAATGTAACATCAGTATAATATTTTTAATTTATTAAAACCAGCTTCGTCTTTTCGGCATAGAAACATTCTGATCCTCGGTGTTTTGGTTCGTTTCGTACTTCTATGGATATCGACACATGCGATGAATCAAGTATTCAGCAATAAAAAGTAATTTTTTACTCGTGTCCTCGTCGAACTCGTTTATTCGTTATTTGCTGAGCTCCCGCGAATCGGAACCGCGAGTAATCGGATTGGGTATTTCGAATTTTCAGTTTTCGGTTATGGTTGAATCGGAACAGGTATTTCAACTTTTCAGTCTCTGTTGTGTCCGTGCCACGAAAATATTTTTGCAAAATACCTGTTATAGATATATATTCCTATCACAGGTATTTGAGACCTTTAACAGTGTTGTATTAGATTCGTAGGTTTCTCATATAACGACGAAGAGTTAGATTTGCAATCTTTGAAACAGTACTGCAAGTCTTTTTCCAAATCTTTTTAAAGTTTGAGGCCATTTCACTGAAGATGGACTGCAGAGGTGAGGCCGAAACGCCTGATTACGCGATAACATTTTATCAGCAGAAGATTTGGAATACCACGGCCTTACAGGCCGGATAATAATTATGACAGCGGCCGTAGAAGCCTAAGAAACGGACAATGAGACCAACATTTGGAAAATTCTCTCCCCCCACTAAACCCTGCCACCCCCTCTGATTGCTTGCTGGATGTAATATCTGTTGATAATGTTACGTGATGTCTAAGCGAGACCTCCTAATTACAGTGCGATTCAGTTTATAACGTTACTAAAACCAAAATATTTCAAACCACTGTTAAAAGTGTCATGACTTACGGCTCAGAAGTTTGGACTACTAACAAACACACAACAAGAATAAAATTAATGACAGCAGAGATGGACTTTTAGAGACGTTCTTCAAGAGTATCCAGACGTGAGAAAAATTAGAAATTAAGTCATTAAAAATAGAATCAACGTGAAAAATTTAGTTGTTGACTTTGTGCAATTCAGTTGCTGGTTTTATGGACACACAACAAGAATGACACAGGAAAGATTGCCAAAGAGAGTTATGGAATGGACCCCACAAGGGGGAAGGATAAGAGAAATACCACCGATCGGTAGAAATGCAGACTATATTGAGGGAACGAGAAATTGAAGGATCTTGTGATGGACAAGCAGCAGTGAAAGTTGACAACACAATCACTTCTGTAATCTTTGGTTCCGAAAAATGTGTAAACATTGTACAACCGGAATAATAATAAGCTTATAATATTAAGTAGAAATAATAAATAGATGATGTTATTGAGCTTACCTTGATGTCAGCCTGTAGACGACAATATACGCGTATGGTGGTCGAAAATGTAGCGAGGAGAAATATTCCAACCGATATAACTATATACAAAGTTATGCGTTGATTTTATACGTTATACGCAAAAGAAGTTAGTTGCGGTATCACGCATGCGCAGAACTCGCGCTTGCTCACGTTTGTTTGACGCGTACAAGAAAGACCCAAAGTTCACAAAGTTTATCACATGGTACATTTTTACTGCAGGAAAAGTCACGATTGATTGCTTACACACAGATAATTACAACTAAATTAGTTACAGAGGGCTCCATTTCAACATTTTTCACCATCGTTGAGTATTTTGTTACATTTGTAGGAAAGCGTTGTTTTCATTTGCTTTTATTTAGAGCAATTTTATACCTTTTATAGTCCAGCTGGAATTTTGTTCATCTTTCATTTAACTCCTTATCAGCTGTACAGGCGGAAGACAAGAAAATAATTTTGAGCTGTTTATCTCTAGGATAATAGGCATTAAATGGTTATGAATGGTAGGCTCTCAGGTGGCATTCCAATAAATAAACGAGTTAGGCAAGGATGCTGTGTTTCCCCAACTTTGTTTATTATATACATTGACGACATGTTGAGAGCATGGAAGTCCTGAGTGACTTCGGGAATACAGCTTAACAAATCAATTTGTATGGCTTCCCTGCTATATGCGGATGACATAGTTCTTACTCAAGAAAATGAGGATGATTTACAAAGAGCTATGTTTCAGTTACAAGAAGTGGCAAGAGAGTAGTCAATGACAATTTCAGTAAGAAAGACCAAAACTATGGCCTTTAAAGGTAAATATCCAGTAAGATAATTGTAAACAACAGCACTTTAGAACTAATGAACCGTTTCAAATATCTTGGCTGTGCAGTAAGCTATGAATCTGAATATGATATAAGAGAAAAGATAAATAATTTAGGAATATTTGTAGTACGATTCCTAGAAATCTTAGAAATAAAACAAAACACAGGACTAGGATTAATTTGTATAAGACAATTCCAATACCCACGTTGATTTATGCGAGTGAGGCGTGGGTCATAATAAAAAAAAAGGCGACAGTATTCAGAGTGATGAAATGCAGTTTCTTTGAAATACTTTAAATTATACTTTGAAAGGTTGAATAAGAAATGAAAATATCATAGCAGAACTCGAAGTAAAGAACATAAATGAAATTATTTCAATTTACAGAAGACAGTGGTGGGATCTTCTGCAAAGTTTGACAGAAGACCGATTGCCGAAAGCGCCACTGAACAATAAAGCCATTGGTAGAAGAGACGTGGGTTGTCCGAGGATGTGATGGGTGCCGGAACAGGTTTATATAACCTAATCCTTGAAGAGAAGAAGAAGAAGAAGAAGAAGGCAATAGTCATTGGCATCATCTGTGTTTTCTGTTTAAGAGCAGGTCTTACAGGGCATATGCTCCCTCAATTCTCTTCATTCCATGGTATCCCATGCGTATATCGTCCATCATCTGGCCTTTCCTCCGTACTCTGATCCGCTCACCATTTCTTACCCTCCATTGCTTCTACCATTACATTACCTTCTGTTTGGCGCATTCAGTATCACAAACAATGCCTAATTCCTGATGATGTCCAAAATTGTGATTTTCTCTACTGCTCTTCCAAGTATCTCCTTATTTGTCACTCTATCTTTCCAGGAAATCCTTTCCATCCTTCTCCGTGTCTGTGAACTCAATGTCCATCTTCAATATCTGTGACCTCAATTACACTTCTTTCCTTATTGTCCAGGATTCTGTCATCTAGAGGAGCACGCTCAGAACAGAAAAAAACATATTCATCCTTTTTTTAGGTGTAATGGCACGCTCAATAATCTTTCCTTTACGTCTTTTTGCTTAATTTTTTTATATCTTTTTGTCTTTCTAATCTGGCTTAGAAATGTATATATATGTATGTATACCCGTCTATAACATTGGTCTGTCCTCAGTCCTCTATTCCGCTTCCCATTTACCAGCCTCTTCTGTGTTTCTACCATCAAATTACCTCCTGTTTGCGCACACAGTGTCACAAACAATCAGAGCCGCCTTTATTATTATTATTATCGACCCTACCCAGATTGTTGAAAAAGTTGACGAATTTTTTTAATCTCTTAATTTTTAAGGCGTTTTATTATATTTTTCAGCTGTGTACGCTAATATTTTTTAAATATACAAAGAATTTTTATACACCGAACTAGGTTGTACATTTCAAATATGAAGTACCGGAAAAATCAATTCTGTCCATCAAGTCGTACGGGTAAATCCTCTATTCAGAATGCTTCCATTGTAATATTTTTCTTGTTTGAAATTTCCACCATGGAATCTGGGACCTTTCTCAAAATCGGTGAGTGGTGGTTGAAATTCTCCGTAGAAAGATCAAACAACGGTAGAATCAACCGCTACTCACAGCCGCTTCTGCGGATGTTCCAAGATTCCAGGGATCGAAAGGTCAAGCAAGAAAAATATACTACGATGGAAGAAGTCCAAATAGAGGATTTATCTGTAAGAAATCACCCACCGCTTAGAGGTTTCAAAGAATGGAAAACCTGATTATCATTTCAAATGTTTCTTGTTTTGGAAAACCACACATACAAAAACATCGACAATAACATAAACATTCTACACGTACACACAAAAGGCCGAAAACTAGACACTCTAGAACAATTAAAAATATACAAACAAACACACGAAAACAAATAAAAACGACATTCTAAACGAACAGACGCAATTCAAATCACACGCATTATTCGAACATATCACACCTCACAATCACAACATTGATCTTTCGAAAATCGATTTCGTCGCCAACAACAAGACGGACGGTGCTATCAGCTTCAACCTCTTGAAGAAGCTTTTTAAAAGTGGAAACCGGTCCAGGTTGTAAGGTAAAGCTTTACGTTTTTACCCGTAAAAATGTTTTGTGTTCCAAGTCGTAGTGAAATAATTATATTTAGTTAAGAAACGGACACGTCATGGACAACGAAATCCAAGAATACTCTAAAGATTTTTCTTTTTACTATTTCCCTGTCGCTGTTTGACGGAACATATTTTATGCGCGTTTGATCTCTGCACCTTCAACGCTACGCTTTTTATATTTGATAACGGCACTGACATGCGTCCACAACTAATCATAAATCATTCTATGTCAACGTTTATCGCTAAAGTTTTTAGTATGTTATCGCGCGAACGTCAGTGTTAAATATAAATACACAAAAATTTGTCTCAAATGTGATCAGACATCCGTTTATCGTACACAGCACTATATTGAGTCTAGTATTACTGTTTAAATATTAATAACGTGTGCAGAATTGTCGAGAGGACGACTTAATCATCTGTCGCCAGAAACTATACTTGAGTATTTATACAGGTAGGCCTAATGTACACACAGTTATGTATATAAATTGCTTGAATCTTAAGCGGCATTGATACGTAAGCTAAATCTTGTATGTACAGAAAACAACAAGAATATATACTGGAAATTGTTTAATATAATTTTACCATTTATAAGGGAAATCTGAAGGCAAAAAATTGGTATGCAAAACTATACATGACTTACATGTTGTAAGACTTATATTTAAAAAAATTTACTTAATTTGGTTCCATAGTTTCTAAAAAAATATTCCCAACGTTTAAATTTGAGTTATATGTTTGACAAATTGAAATAAAATATTTTTATAGAAACTAATTTTTTGTTACATAACGTAGTACATATGGAGAACCATACATGACTTCCATGTTGTAAGATTTATGTTTAAAATAATTTAATTGAATTCGGTTCGGTAATTGCTAAAAAAATATCGTCCACACTCAAACTAATTTCACTATTTATAGATAGTTTTGTTATTATGGGGTAGTCGTTTAACAAAATGTTATATTCAGTCACATTATCCATAAAAATTAGGTAGCCTTACTTTATTCTTATAATGAAACAGAGATAATCATCCCTCCTCCGAAGCGCCCTCAAGTCACTCAGGGAACCTGGGCATCTTGCAGAGGGTTCATTCCCTAAGACGAAAAGTCTGTCTATGAACCTTTCCTCTGTAAACACGTGCATTTACACTGCCCAGCGATCCACAGGAAGCAAATCGATAACAAAAGCGTGCAAATGTAAGAAAATAAACATGAGTGAGGCCAGAAATAACGCGAATTGTGTGTGTATGTGTGTGTGTGTGTGTGTCTTGCCTGCCTTTTTATTGCGGTAATCATAGTAATAAAATGGAAACGTAAATATTAGATAATTGAAATATGCTTGCCTGCCACGAACGATATATTTTCTCTCATACATGATTTAAATTAAATGAAAAAATATAGAATTTTGTTAAAGTGAAGTGAAATGTTTCCATAGAAACTACTTCTTTGTTGTCAATAACGTATTACACATATAAAATTAACTTTTTCCATCATCAACTACCATTTTAATTTATAGTAAATTACACCGTTTCCCTTCAACTACCCTTTTCATTTATAGATGTTCCATCTACCTTTCCACATTGGATTATTATGACCTTCTTTTAAAGATACTTTATTTATCAAAATTAAGCACTTTACTCTTGTTAAAAGTAAAACTTTGCAGGTAAACTACCCCTTCCCCTAAACCGATCTTCACCAAAATCAAAAGGCCTCGAGTAATCTACACGTCAGAACTGTATGTAAAATATTATTTGATTCTGTTTGAATTTGCGGCAATTATCGTTTGATATAAAACAATTCTACACACACAAACACACACACACACATACATTTCGAAAAATGACTTTTTTTCATGTCTTGAGGGTAGTACAATCAGAATTTGCCATTATCTCGAACAATTTTTTTTTGCCATGACCATACTTCCATTTGCTTATGGAACCTGGAAGTAAAAATATAGAATTTTGTTAAAGTGAAATGAAATGTTTCCATAGAAACTACTTCTTTGTTGTCAATAACGTATTACACATATAAAACTTATAAAATTTACTTCCTCCAACATCAAATAATATTTTAATTTATAAAAATAATACACCGTCCCCTTCAACTACCATTTTTATTTATAGGTGTTTCATCTACCTTTTAAAGTGGATTATTATGACCTTCTCTTCAGGATACTTTATTTATAAAAAAATTAAGCACTTTACTCTTGTTAAAACGTAAAACGCTGCAGGTAAACTACCCCTTTCCCTTAACCGATCTTCACCAAAATCTATATGCTTTGACTCCTCTACAATTCAGAACTTCATGCAAAATAATTATTTGATTCTGTTTGAATTTGCGGCTGTTATCGTTTGCCATATAAAACATTCTACACAGACAGACAGACACACACACAGACCCTTTTCGAAAAATGACTTTTTTTCATGTTTAGATGGTAGTACAATCAGAATCTGACATTATCTGGAACACGATTTTTTTTACATGACCATACTTCCATTTCCTTATCGACCATTGAAGTAAAAATTATCTCTTGCCCTTCAACCATCACTTTCATTTATAGAAAATTACCCCCTCCCCTCAATCTAACCTTTTTATTTACAGATATTTCATCTACTTTTCTACAGTACGTTATTATGACCTTCTTCTCCGGACACTTTTTTTACCAAAATTAAGTAATTTACTCTTGTTAAAACGTAAAACGTTGCCGGTAAACTACCCCTTCTCCTTAACCGATCTTGACCAAAATCAATAGACCTTGAGTCCCCTACAACTCAGGTACATGTACAAAACATTATTTGATTCTGTTGGAATTTGCGGCAGTTACCTTTTGCCATAGAAAACTTCAACACGTCGGCACTTTTTGTAAATTGATTTTTCTTCTTGTTTCGAGGGTAATACAATCAGAATCAGCCCTTATCTCGAACACGATTCTCTCGCGATTAACGTACTTCCATTTTCTTACGGAACATGGAAGTGATAAAAATGATATGTGTGAGTAGAAACGGAATGGTATTAGCAGTAGAAGTCTGTAAGGAAATGGATATGGTAACAAGTCGTATGACTGTATAAGATGATGATGTTTATGATCATGATGAAAACGAAGATAATGATGCTGATTGTTGCTGATGGCATGTGATCCTGTTGTTGAAAATGGTGATAATCGTTCAACATATTAATAGAATTATTATCCCAGACGTCTAAGGTTTTCAAGCGACTGATCCAGCGTAGGATCCGCGACCATCTAGAAAGACTGTACGTACTGATTCCCGAACAGTTCGGCTTTCGTGAGATGTACTCCTCGACTCGTCTACTGATGAGACTCGTTGAGTGTATTACCGGGCCTCGCTGCCAGGACAAAGACGACCGCGTTCATCCTAAACATAGAGAAAGCTTTCCACTGCTTGTGGAACAAGGGTGTGTACAAACTCATGGAAGCCCTTCTAACAGATTGTTACGTTCACTTGATCGGCACTTTCTGCGAGACCGTAGCTTCAGAGTGAGAATAGACCGCGCTCTCTCTTCGGAGAGGCGTATTACCGCTGGTGTCCCTCAGGGCAGCGTACTTGGGCCTCTCCTGTTCTCGCTGTTCGTCAACGACACGCCCCGAGTTGCTGGAGTAAGATTGTCTCTGTTCGCGGACGACACTGCGGCTTGTGCCTCAGAGCCGAACGCAAACTATGGTGCCATCAAGCTCCAGCATCAACTCGATGCGTATGTCGGGTGCGCCGAGGATTGGAGAGTTGCCGTTAACGCAACTAAGAGCGCAGTTTTATAGAAAGTATATATTACACACAGTCACACACACATATTTACACTTATATAAAATTACAAATTATATATAATTTAAAAGGATCAAGAAATGAAAAACAAAATGTTTGAAAGCAGCAAATAACAAAATCAATTGTAGTGTTTATTAACACTTATATACAATTATCTGGTACATTCAATTATCTTAAATTTTAAATAGTTAATGATGACAACATATGTTTCAACAGGTAGAAAATGTTCAACTCTCTGGTGGTAGTGGCAGCTGTGTTACTGGTAGGCACAAAAGTTGATACTGGCAACGCTCTGTGTCGCGACGCTGATGAGCTTAACACAACCGACATAAACATGGACGAGGTATGACAGTAGCAAGCAATGCCTGCAATCGATTCCCTTAGGCTTTCACTTCCGGTGTCGTAATCGTTAAACTACTGTCCGGCCAGTAAGGCCGTGGTCTTCTACAGCAGGCGTTTCAACCTCGCTTCTGGAGACCATCGTCAGTGTCACAAAGGACTGATGACAAGATGTCCGACAGTAACACTACAGTACTGTGGCAAAGTACTGGACCTTTGCCGCAGTACTAATTGAAGTTTTAGGCCCTTTTGACACTGAAGATGGCCTCCAGAAGCGAGGTTGAAACGCCTGTTGTAGAAAATGGAAGACCACGGACCCTTATATGCCGGACAGTATTTGTAACAAACAATGTCTTAATTTGCAGAAAAACACGTTCACTGTGAAACACACATGACATTCTCTGGAATCTTTTTAAAAAAAGGCGTTGCTTGAGTTGTATTTCAAATATTTCTTGTGCTTCAATTTACGATTCTACAAGTTACATTTACATTTACATTACATAGTTCTTTTATTGTCTAGTTTGTTTTATTTTATTTTTATTTTATTAAATGGATTATTTGTCTTTCTATTGTTTTGTATAAAAAATTGGTCGTACTAATTATAGAAGGAAATGAATTTTGTTGACTAAAATTTTTTCTTTGAAACTTATACATTGCGTGAAAGCGCGCACAAACATGCACACTTAATTTCCGTTAATACTTGCTGCGTTTTGAATGAGTTTAGATTATTTACACAAGCCTAGAAAATTTTATATGTATACTACACATATGCAACAATTCATTTGTTCATTTTGTGGCGCATAAAGTCCAGAAAAAATATAAATGTTTCTAAACAATATTTTTTACCTTGCACAAAATAATTTCAAGATATCATTTCAAGGCTCTTAAAGCCTTTCGTTGCGTAACAGACACGGAAGTTTTCCATCGAAGGTAACAGCACCTAAATATAAATTATAGAGAATTATATTTAAATCGGAATAGAATAATTAGGAAAATTTTATTAGTAGTTTCACATGCCACAGTAATTTAATGTCAAGAATGTTGACAATAAATTAATTTCAGTGATGGTAATATTTTACAGCTTGTCAATAAGCGATTGAACTTTCTGGTTGAGTCTTACACCGGCCATATACCACGATATAATGCTAGCTATGCCGACATGCATGTAGTCGATTCTGCTAATTCCACATACATGTGGGATTTCACCGTTGTGTTGTGAGTATTATAGGGTATAATTAAATTAAAATTATTATAATTGTTAATCCAGTTACTATAATCATTAAAATTTATATAATTTTAATTATATAATTAGAATTATATAATCCTTTTTTAAGAACTCGCTGTAACAAAATTACGTTTATATAAGGTAATCATGTAAAGTATAGCAACTAAATAGTTCTGTAGCGAGATGTGTGGCAATTGAAATAGTTGCCCAGTTTACGGAGTGTATTAATACATAGCAACTCTTTATTTCCAGTGAGAACCTAGGAACGTATTCTTTCAAACACCTACTTTCTTACAAGAATGGGATTATGAAAGGTACACTTCATAACAGTGACGGTAAGTCAGTTAAACTCTTTCCCTTCGTAGTTAAATCCTGATGTAAACAAACCCACGTGGCAAATCTGAAACGATATTGGTCAGGGGCGTTGACACTGTACATACAGTAATGTATTACGCGCATGTGCAGAATGTCTGTATAGTCATGTGAGAGTTATCTTGCCATTTAAATCGAGGCACGTCGTTTTCAGACTTCCTCCTTATCACTGTATTCTGAATCGTATTGAATTAATATGGAGCCAGTTGAAAAGATATGTTGCCTGTCACAACACAACATTAGCTGCTTGATATAAAACAATTTATGAAGAAGGCGGTAAATGAAACAACGGCGGATAAGTGGAGTCATTGTGTACTGCTTACAATCAAGGAAGATAGTAAGCTATGTCAATTGGCCCACAATACCCACATCGTTGTGCACAATGGACAGTCTTATCAATAATAACGCTGACTTAAGTGATGATACACGTTCAGACACATATATGGAAGGCATTGAATTACTCTCTGACAGCAACTGATAGTATTCAGTACACTGGTAAACATCTCAGCTTCTATTTTTGTTTTAAACAAACTTTCCTTTTTTGTTTGTCGAAGTATTTGAACGGATAATAAAAAAAAGCCATTAACTGGTGTTATAAAATATTCTACGCCTCTGATTCAAATAGCAAATATCTTCTCAGATATGCCATGCCTGTTTATTTACATCAGGATTAATCTAAGAACGGAAACAGTATATATATTTTTATTTGTGCATTTTAGTGAATGAGCTTGTCATTCCAAAGAGAACTCGCTAGAAAATGTCACATTCTTTGTTTGCTGTTGTACAACTGACTGAGTATTATTAAAGATCCAACGACGTTCGTAATGAGGGCACTGGCTCTATTAGATGGTGGCCTGAATGTAAATTATGGAGATTGGGCAGTTTGGAAATTCTGTGTTTATGTTATCACAAACAGTGTTAAGGCTTCCTATGGTTTGTGTTATTCCGTAAAATTACGTACTTTTATTGGCTATAAAATATTCGCAGTCTTTCCAACAGTGTCTCATATTAACTTTATTTTGTTTTTGACGAGAAACATGTTAATATATTGTATACACTTTTAGAGTAATTTGTTAAAACAAATCTAATTTGTTTATGCACAGTCTAAAGTTTGAATCCTTCACCCAAAATCAGATAATTCTTGTTGCGATAATCATGTGTTTCTGCCCAAGCCTAGATCTTTCAGGACAAGCTCCTTCCACGCCATCCTTCCCTGTGCTAATCTTTGCTGATATCCCGCCGGAGTGATACTGAAACAGCTCAAGTCACAATGTCGTCATCGCCTAGCTGTCTGTGACGTCACCATCAGCTGACTGGCGCCATATTGCTCCCAACATAATACTGCTGTGGATTAATATTTGTGACTCGCTCATTAATTAATTACCAGTTGATAGGAATTATATATTTTTACTCACTTGTGTATACATTTATGTGTAAGCGTGCGTGCATGTGTGTGTGTGCGCGTGCGTGTAAATGAAGTGGTGAGGAAAAAGACAACAATAAAGGGACACAAACATTTGACATTAACTCAGCAAACACTGAAGTAGATACGGGTCTCGATTTGCCGATAAAAGCGACAGGCAGCAACATTGACAAGACTTTGTGTTATTAATATTCAGATTTCGTACAACTACTGTGTTAATGAGCTGCACGCATATGTTTTTACTTCTTTATTAATTGGCTGGAACAGACTTCATAATTTGTTTTTATTTTACAGGGTTGAGTCTAAACATCAATTTCACCTGGTACTTTCTGGCACAGACAGACGAAAACGCCATGTTGATCTACCTCTGCCCTGACTACCGTAAGTGTATATATACTGCAAGTTAACAGGTTTGAATCTGACTGCACTTGCAGAAACAAATTTTGACTAGTTGACTTAATCCATTTACTGGTTATTCTTTTTTTGTAAAAAAAATATACATTTATGTCTGAATATTCTGGTTCTGAAAATATATAAGTTTTGAAATATTTGACAGTTAAAAAATTTTAATTGAGAGTTTTCACTTGTATTGTATTTTATATGGAGTTTTCATAATTTCATTTTCCTTGCTGGGTTTAGTTGGATCGGTCCGGACGATTTCGTGGACCTGCTCCTACTATTTAACCGGGCGTTGTCCTCTTAAGCTGGAATGTCGATCTCAAGGTTCCCTCGTAGGTCTTGTGTCCGTCTAAGTTGATCCTGATTCAGTTCTCGTTGACAGCCATCGGCCGTTGAAGATCTCGAACGCCGTGTCCGATTTCGTGGTACAATTCAGCTGTTCCCTCGACGATACAAACCGACTTCCCACAGACTGCAAGAGACTCTCTATTAGAATGTTGCCCTATACGGGAGTGCATCTTGGACAATTGGAGAAAATGACACGAAAAGACCCCAAGCATTTGAGATCTGGTGCTACAGAAGTTTATTCAAGAAAAAACTGGAGGGAGAAGACATCGAATGAAGAAATCTTTAGAAGAGCTCAGGAGGAGAAGAGGTTTCTACAAAATTTAAAAGGCAGAAGGGCTAAGTTTATAGGGCATATACTACGACTCAATGGGTTGGTTAAGAGAATAATAGAAAAAACAATTGAAGGGAAGAATCACAGAGGACGACTCCGTTTAGACTACATGAAACAGCTTAAGGTCGATATGAACTGAACATGAAATTGTGAGTTGACAAGAAAAGCAGAAAAGCGTGAAGAATGGCGAGTTGCTGCCAACCAGCCTTTGCGCTGCTAACCCAGAAAAGAAGACTTTAATAGTCACGTGAAAGACTCTAAAAGACTGCCCAACTCACGGCTCACACCTGCTTTTATAGATCTACGCACATGGCGTCATTTTACAAGTTAAAACGTTCCAGAGTTTACTAGATTACACGTCGACCACGTGTTGGTGGACGTTAACTTCTGTTACTAAAAGTTTCCAACCAGGTGTTTTCAACTGTTTAATTCATTTGTCAGTTGAATAAATACTATTAAATTTTATGTTATGTTAAAATAATTCGTTACTAATAGTTATTCCAATTTTCACATTAATATAAATGATTTATAGTGTCTGTTAATTGGCTTACTGTTAATTAGCTTCACACAATTCGTTAAACGCACAACAATTAATCACTTTCACACTACACTGCTCTGTTATTTTTTTTGTATTGTCTATTATCGTCTTAAACTATGTTAACATTCAGTACCTGTTCCAATAACTATAGTTTGTTATAGCATTCACGCCTTTTTTGCACAGGAGACCAACCAATTCTGTGGTAGTCTGTCCTTGCATCTGATATTGCTCTTAAATTAACGCTTTGATGTCACCTGCTTCACGTTTACGTTCCTCTGCTTCCTGCTTGCGTTTTTATCCTGTTGTTTTTCCGCTTCTTCCGCCGCCTGTCTGCTTTCTTTATCCTGTCGTTTTTCCGCTTCTTCAGCCTCCTGTCTGCGTTTCTCATCCTGTTGTTTCACCGTCTGCAACAGCAACCACTGTAAATTTTCTATCATCTAACTGGCATCGATTGTTTACCGATTAACTACAAATTACACAGTCTTGTACAAGTGTCCACAGTTTCCACGGTTAACGGTTCTGTCCCACTTCTGACCCACTGTTACGACGGTCTAACTGATCGTCGTATGGTACAGTGGAAAACAAAATACAAGACACCAATTAATTCACTATCCTCTAGCTTTAATTATTACAATTAAACAGTTTGTAATCAACAAGATAGTCTCTTACAACAACTCAAATAAAAATTGTTCACACGCAATAATAATGTCGACGAGTATAAAACACAATTGTATTACAATTATTCGGCACAAATATAAAACACATAACACTTCGCCACAATACTTCGAACCGCACCGGAATATATAGCAAGTCAAACTGAAACTAAGCGCCGCTGAATCCTTGTATTTATACCCCGCTCAGACACCAGAACATTCCACATACTACGTGTCAGCGCTACACTAGGACGTAATTGACTGCGACTTTGACAGTTTGCGAGCGGCTGCCGACGTCTGGAAAAGATTCGCGAACGCATGTTGAGGTCACGTACGCACACAACATTACAGCCGGATTCCTCTGGAACAGTCGAGAAACACGTAGATTGTTCAGTAATGTCGTAACAATTGTTGGGAAACGTATGAATTGTTGGTTATTATTGTAAAATCAGGTACTGTTTAAACTTTGTACTGTGTTGTCAGTTGTAAGCAGCCTACTAACATTGCACGGCACGCGCGGATGACGTCACGCTTTTATCAAACCTTGCAATCGGCCAGCCTAGCCGACTGCAAGCCAGTATTAGTTTAGTTTATAACACGACTCCGAGCGCAACTCTCGTTAAACACGTCTCTTACAGCCGCGGCTTTTGGCTATTATACAGCATGCATTTATAACATTTCACTTTAATCGTCTACCTGCGTCCATCTGCAATGGACCACGATTTCATTCAAAATTAATCTCGGGCATTATCGCCTCAAATGCTTCCGCACGTGCCGATCGTAACTAACAAACCAAATTATTCAATAAACGCATGTTCAATATCTCAAATACAGTCCACTTCTTTCTAACAAACAATCCAGCCTTCCTTATTAGCGTCTTTGGAATAACTCGCGATTCTTCAAGAGCTTCCAAACCGCATCATTTTTGGTCCCACCGGACCGGATTTCACATTTCAGGCCAAAAACGACATCATTTTTGGTCCAATCAGGCAGGATTTCATATTTTCAGGCCAAAACAAACTACATCATTTTTGGTCCCAACGGCACAGATTTCTCATACCTGAGTACACAGGCGACAACATTTATTTATATACATCATTTCTGGAAAAACCAATCTGAAGTTAATCACGACAGACGGGCATCATTTTCGTCCTGAGCGACACCATTATCGTGAAGCACGTCGCAGTCATCTCGACAAGATTCAGCCAAGCAGTAGACCAGAGACGACGGGACGAAACAGGACAACATTTTCGAGATTCCACAGCTTTAAATGATGGAGGGTACAACATGAGGAAACGGCTAACCGGCAGAGACAGGAGGTGTAGCAGCTCCAAACGGGATCGAAGCCAGCTTCATCACGAATGGATCGACGGCCACGTGACTATAAACTTTACCTATATTTGATTTATTTTTAATAATATTTCACCCAGTGTGTATTTTTGACATATTTATATAAACAATTAACTTATTACACAATATAAATTAATAGATGGTTGGCAGCTCATTATCAGTCACAACTTTAAAGATAAAGCTATACTTTGTAATCATTTAGATTTATAATTTCAATAATTTAACTGCCAACGAGTTTGATTAGTTAGAGAGAGTAAGTTTATGTTCAAACCAACGATCGCTAGCTACCAAACGTATTTAAACTCATTCAAAATTAAGTTTGTGGTTCACATGCTCGATGCTCAATTGTTTCTAAATATCTTTCCATTTTTTATCTCAAACTGTAATAATGGCCGATGTAAGGGCTCTGATAAAAAAACGAGGTACAATTAAGGCCTCAATATCCCGAATAAATACCTTCGCGGATAATTTTGATTTGTTAAACAGCGATCCTCATGCGCTCAAAATAAAACTGCGTCATTTGATGGAATTATCCACCAAATATGACGAGATACAGTCACAAATCGAGGCTGAGGAAGCAGACGTTGCGTCAACAAGTGATAGACTGCAAACGGAGGACGATCTCTGTGCTATAGAATGTAAATTGCAACACTTGTTGGAGCAATCTGAGCACTTGAACCAAAAACCACTAATTAATACTGATGGTAAACAGCCTAAAACAACCCCCATTCAATTGGAACCAATAAAATTACCACGGTTCGAGGGTAGTATTGTGGAATGGCAACATTATTACCATATTTTTATGGAACTAATTCATGTCAGAACAGACCTGACAGATATACAGAAGCTTCATTATTTGCACTCGTCATTACATGGCGAGGCGCTTAACGTAATAAAATCATTACCCATAACACATGAAAATTACGCGGTGGCTATCGATCTGTTGAGGAATAGATATGATAGTAAGCTGATTGTCTCCGCTCACCACGTGTGGAATGTCCTAGACGTACCATTAGTTCAGCAGGAATCCCAAGGTAGCATATCGCAATTTATTGATCAAATCTCTGCAAATATAAACGCTTTAAATAATCTCAAACTGCCAGTCAACACGTTTGAAATTATTGTCGTAAATTATCTAGCCAAAAAACTTGACAGTTACACTTTACGTTTGTGGAAAGAGAGTTTATCGGTGCATAAACTCCCTGATTTTAATAATTTTATAAATTTTTTAAATTCACGTAGGAAACTACTGCAAAATATCGATAACGCGACTAGCCCAACGAGCAGGTTGAACAAAAGCGATAAGTCTCCTTATCGCAAGGCAGTTAAACAGATAAGCAATCCAAAGGGCGCATTCCACTCACATATTAGAAATAATTTATGCAGGCTATGTAACGGTGAACATAGACTTAGCGATTGCCCACAATTTATATCGCTGTCTATCCCTGATAGAAAAAATGCGTTACTAAAAAACAAACTTTGCTTAAACTGTCTCCGTTCGGGACACGAGGGTTCAAAATGTCCCTCCAAATTTTCGTGTAAAAAATGTTCTAGGCGTCACCACACCATGATTCATGTCCCCAACAGGGACGTAACTTCTGTTAACAACCAGTGCTCACTGAAATCACAGACCAATAAATCGGTATTGTTATCTACCGCCGTCTGTATGACATACAATAAGGTCGGCAAAAAATTTCCCGTTAGGATATTACTGGATTCCGGTTCTCAAGCGAACTTTTGCACAATGGATTTCGCCCGCAGGTTGGGCCTCCAATTAGTTAAATCGCAATTGCCCATTACGGGTATAAACAACTCGCTTTCCCAGGCTGACTTCAGCACTAACGTAAGGCTACATTCACGCTATAAACCCTTCACGTTAAACGTACATTGTGCCGTATTACCCAGTATAACTAATAATTTACCGGCGGAGTCATTCAATCTTACCTCTTTAAATTTACCCAAGCGCATATTCCTGGCGGATCCTCACCTACATTGCTCATCGCAAGTCGATATATTAATCGGCGCTCAATATTTTCTACAATTAATTGAACCTGTGAAATATACGCGCGGACCACACTTTCCTATAATTCAGGAAACCAAGTTAGGATTTATTTTGGCCGGTGACTTACCATTCAACGTCGATATGACTAAAACGGTTTCTTCATTTATGGTCTGTAAGGATGATAATCAGGTTTCCTCGCAACTAAAGGAATTTTGGAAGTTGGAGGAAATCTCTAGTCGCGAAACCCGATCTGAGGACTCACCGTGTGAAAGGCATTTCGTGAAAAACACTAGCCGCAATCGCGACGGGAGATTCGTGGTAGCCCTGCCCCGCAGATCTGATAAATCTTATTTGGGAGATTCTCTCCGCGGAGCAATACGAAGATTCCAATCGTTAGAATTCAAATTCAAGCAGAACCCTACCCTTTATAAGGATTATAGTGAGTTCATGAATGACTGCTTAAGACTTGGCCACATGTCGCCGCTTAATGAATACGATCTGTCGCTTGACAGGTCAGAGATCTTTTATCTGCCCCATCACGCAGTCTTCAAAGACTCTAGCTTAACCACTAAATTGCGCGTGGTATTTGACGCATCCGCTAAAACCACCAATAATTTGTCCCTTAACGACACTTTAATGGTCGGTCCTACGATCCAGCAGGATCTGTTTTCGATAATGGTTCGGTTCCGCACCCACCGATACGTACTTATTGCGGACATTGAAAAGATGTATCGCCAGATCATTGTTAATCCTAAGGATTCAAACTTGCAACGCATTGTTTGGCGTGATGCACCGCATAAGGAATTGCGACATTACGCGTTAAGGACGGTTACATATGGCACTGCTAGTGCCTCCTTCCTTGCTACGCGTTGTCTGGCTTAAATAGCATATGAAAACAAAGCCGACTACCCTACCGCTGCTAAGGCCATAGCAAATGACTTTTACGTAGACGATCTCATAACGGGTTCGGATGATCCGAACAGCTTAGCTGAAATGAAAGGCGAGGTCGAGAAGTTGTTGAGGAGGTATGGTTTTTCGTTACACAAATGGTTCTCTAACCACCATAAGATTATGACTCTTCGCGCCCAAGTAACCCGTGACTTCAGCAAGGGTCAAAACGTGCGTACCTTGGGCATACAGTGGAATGTTGAGGGGGATAACTTTTTGTACACCGTTAGGGGTGATGACAATCTAACCGTTCTCAACAAGAGAAGCGTGTTGTCAATCATTGCCGGGATCTATGATCGACTAGGTCTAATTGCTCCCATCACATTTTGCTGCAAGCATTTCGTGCAGCAGTTGTGGTTGGCGGGCACTGATTGGGACGAACCCTTGTCCGGGTCACTAGCCAATCAATGGTCGGAATTATACACCCAATTAGTCTCCGACACTCATTTTGAGATTACGAGGTCGGTTAAGAGTTCGAACAGTTGCCCAGTTAGTTCATTGCAGCTGCACGGATTCGCCGACGCTTCGGTTAAAGGTTACGCGTGTTGCATTTATGTGCGGGCGGTCTATTCGAACGGCGCCATATCATCAAACTTGTTGTGTGCTAAATCTAGGGTCGCTCCGCTGAAACAGATAACGCTTCCTAGACTTGAACTTTGTGCTTGTTTATTGTTGGCTCAATTAGCGTCCAAGGTTTTAAATGCCGTCGATTACAATTTTGACGGATTATATCTTTATTCGGATTCGATGATAGCGTTGTTCTGGATACATCAGCAATCTTCCCGCTGGAAGGTATTTGTGGCTAACCGTGTCGCAGAAATACAGCGTCTTGTTAGCAGCAGGGGAACTTGGCGTCATGTAGTATCGAATGACAACCCTGCCGACGTTCTATCGCGCGGTTGCCTCCCTCGTAGTCTGCACTGTCATGCTCAATGGTGGCATGGTCCCTCCTGGTTGGCTCGTGATGCGGCCTCATGGCCGGTCAGCGCGTTCGACATTAATACTCCCTGTACCTTTCCCGACATTGAAGAGGAACGTCGCAAGCAGGCTCAAACCTCACTAATTGTCGCGTCCTCAACACATAGTTACATTGAAAACTATTCATCTCTTACGAGGCTTATTCGCGTCTTCGCATACTGCCGTCGATTTCTTCGCAATTCTAGGCTCGCGGTGGTTGAAAGAGACACGTCCTTTTTGTCGGCTCAAGAATTGTCTGACACGCTCTTGGTTTTTGTCCGGCAATCTCAGAAGTTGCATTTCGACGTAGAGGTTAGGGAACTTGAGGCACACCGGTGCCTTCCACGCAGTAGTAAAATTCTTGCTCTCAACCCATTCCTGGATAAATCAGGCATTTTAAGAGTGGGTGGACGCTTGCAATTCTCCCCACTTAGCTACGAGACTAAACACCAAATAATTTTACACCCGCACTCTCATCTCACGAGATTAATAATTGAATACGAACACATCCGTTTGTTGCACGCTGGAGTGCAATCAACTCAAGCTTCGCTTAGGCGTAAGTATTGGATCATACACGATAAGTCCTATATCCGCTCAGTGATACATAAGTGTGTCACTTGTTTTCGTTTCCGGGCAAAAGGCGCGAATCAATTACTCGGTCAATTACCCTCTTCTAGGGTCACGCCGTCAAGGCCATTCTCACAGTCGGCCGTGGATTACGCAGGTCCGGTGTTTTTGCGCCATGGCGGGCAGCGCTCTAAGTCCACGACCAAGGCATATATCGCTCTATTTACATGCATGTGTGCGCGTGTATGTGTGTGTGTGCGTGTCCGTGTGTGTGTGTGGGTGTGTCTAGGGATTATCTGCACCAGCTGCAGCAGCGCAACAAATGGCGCACCCCATTTAAAAATTTGAAGGTCGGACAACTTGTCCTCATTTTGGATGACAATTCCCCCCCTCTAGAATGGAAGCGTGGGGTAATTACCAATGTTTTTCCGGGTCAAGATTCCTTAGTACGCGTCGCAGAAGTACGCACCGCGCTAGGTATCTTACGCCGACCCATCCACAAATTATGCCCCCTTCCGGTGGCAACGAGCTAGTCGTTTGCGTGCCTTACGGTGTGTGTGTGTGTGTGTGTGTGTGTGTGAGTGTGTGCGTGTCACATTACATGGAACACGCCCGGGACATTCCCCGGGGCGAGCATACAAGTCAATTGTATCATAAGCATTGTAACATTGTTAAGTGTCGCTAGCTATTACAGAAATAGTGACTGTGTCTCATATGTACTATCAATTATTATGAATGTTGTGTATCGTTAATGTGTTTGTGTGATTCAAATTCTGAGAACCACAAGTGTCAGTTATAGTGGCAATTATTCTATATATGTACTGTATTTTCTAAGGGTCAAAACATTATGAAATTCATTGGGGTTGTTATGTCAATATCATGGGGAAATTATTGTATTTTTATGGTGTTATCAATTTATTGTATGCTTGGTGATTGTTAATTGAATTTATATTATGTCCATTATGTCATTGCTCTCTGGCCAGTGCGCCAATTATTGTATCGCTTACGACATGTAAGTCTAATTATTATATTGTTCAATTTAACCGTTAATGTACAAAATCGTCCCGATTTTGGCGGGCAGTATGTTTAAACTTTGTACTGTTTTGTCAGTTGTAAGCAGCCTACTAACATTGCACGGCACGCGCGGATGACGTCACGCTTTTATCAAACCTTGCAATCGGCCAGCCTAGCCGACTGCAAGCCAGTATTAGTTTAGTTTATAACACGACTCCGAGCGCAACTCTCGTTAAACACTTCTCTTACAGCCGCGGCTTTTGGCTATTATACAGCATGCATTTATAACATTTCACTTTAATCGTCTACCTGCGTCCATCTGCAATGGACCACGATTTCATTCAAAATTAATCTCGGGCATTATCGCCTCAAATGCTTCCGCACGTGCCGATCGTAACTAACAAACCAAATTATTCAATAAACGCATATTCAATATCTCAAATACAGTCCACTTCTTTCTAACAAACAATCCAGCCTTCCTTATTAGCGTCTTTGGAATAACTCGCGATTCTTCAAGAGCTTCCAAACCGCAACAGGTACCGACAGGATTAAAATAAGTTAATTAATATGTTTTTTACCTGTTAACAAAGACATATTACAATTCTAAAAACACTATTACATTCAGAACATTTAAACGCGTATTGCGATGCAAAATTATTGCAGAAAAGTGCAATAATAAAGACGGCATAAAATTAACGTTATTTACTACCATAATTAAATAGTAATTAATATGTATAGTAACATGTAAACGACGAGTAAAAGATTACAAAGACAATGCAACCACTCGCCTAAAGATAAAATTTACGTGATCGCGAAAACGGACTATAAAGTGATCAGTAGAGAAAGGACGCTACCCACGAATTGGCAATGTTTAACATGTCAAAAACAATATCTGATTTGTCAGTTTGCCGTCTACTATAAATACCTCCGGCAATTTGGGCGAGGTAAACTCAAGATATCTTTACACGCCGTCAATCTGTGCGTCTGTCGATCGACCTGAACATCATCATCATCATCATCACCATCATATGCAATATAGCACGATTGGTTGTGCAGCACCGGATCATCATCCACAACAAGCTATAGAGTAGCCTACCAAGAACGCATCGGCATCATCATTGTCATAATTCAGGACGCACACACACGTACACACGCAACGGTAACTTCGACAATACACTGGTGACCAATAAATAAATATATTTTTGCGTAAAGAACTAATAAATAACAGAATCTGGGGTAGTAAAGACTTAAAGACTTAAATGTGACTACTGTAAATATTCAGAGTAAATGTCGCAAAAGTGACTTGTTGTTAAAAATAAAAATGTTATTCTTTTTATTGCGTGTGTCATTAGAAATCGTATATATTCTTAAAGTAAATGTTTTTTTTTTCTTAAAATATGAATAGCAACAATTCAATTTGTATTAGTAAAGTAGTATTATTTTTATAAATAAGTTGCTATTTTAAGAATGATTCAAAGTCAGACACCCATGCTATATAAAGTAATTGTATAATTTGTTCATCTTACATGTTTAGATATTTAAGATTATACGTTATTATTGTGTGCTGAATGGCAAAAGTATGTTGTGTGTTACAGATTTTAACCTTATAAAAGAGAATATTTTGAATTTAGTAATTTAAAATTTTAAATAGTCAATTCATTTGCAATATTTAATAAACCGTTGATTGATTCTTTTAATATGTTTTAATTCATTATTTCATGTCAGCGACGTCTCACTCCTCTTATTAAAAATATGTTTATTGTGCAACCACATATACTTAATGCATCAAACACAAAAATCCTACGACCTAGCTGGTGTTTAACACTATACAGTTGCGTTGGGTACGTGGACTGAAGTGTATTCATTTTATAATACTTGTAACGTTGCAATATATGTATGTATATATATTACAACGTTATTTTTAGACACTTACTTTTACACATATGCTCTTACTCTTTTGTGCGCACTTACCCATGTCTCGAGGATATACTCTTCTTTTGCAGTATTTACCTTGACGTTCCCCGGCTGGTTCGCAGGCTTTGGTCGTTGGTTGAGTGTGGATAAGCACGTGAATATCGTTATATAATTTTAATACAAGTAAAGAGTACAGAGGATTTAGTACTGGTTGTGAAATTAGTACGACTGTGTTAATAAAATCATATTCATTTGATTTATTATTTAATAATTCAAATTATCGTATTATTAATTGTTTTGTGTGGGTTTATTACTATTTTAACCTTTATGTTCGATCCGAATGTTATGTAATTATAACGTGTTTAAATCTTATTTCTTATATTCTAAGACATATTATACACAAACATAAAACATATA
Source organism: Magicicada septendecula (assembly GCA_034769895.1). Lineage (NCBI taxonomy): Eukaryota > Metazoa > Arthropoda > Insecta > Hemiptera > Cicadidae > Magicicada > Magicicada septendecula. The sequence continues at coordinate 17,507,611 of CM068369.1, read as the reverse complement.
TGACCTGAAATATTTATACAGACATATAATACATAACACATATAATTATTATAAAACGTGATTAACACGTATAAAATTGAATATTCATCTTGTCTTTCCAAATGTGGTTTTAATATATACCACTTAATAAAAACTTTTAATTAATTACATTTATGAAACTACTAATACAGAACATTTATTACTTTAATTGATTCTATTATTTAATGTCTCAATTAATTAACAACCTTCAAATTACTTAACTCTCATACTTGAATTTACTTATCTAATCAAATACAAAAATGCAATAAAAATATGGACCTTCCTTGACTATTTATTTATGAGATTACTACAGTTATATTCTGTATTATGAATTATACTTTGAACATTAATTATTCATTATAAAAATTTAAAAGTATACTAATTTCTTTGTAAACTTGTATATGGAATCTAGAGCTTCTTTCGATAGACCTCAGGGTCATTTATAATATTAAATAAATGTCTGACTTCACCTGCATTTTTCTGCAACCATTTAACTTTGTCGTTACCGTCATCTGGACTCTCGAGTATGTTGACCCTCTTCGGTATCACATTCTCTGTCTCTGCGCCGTTGAAATTCCTCGCTCCGTCTCCTGGATGCTGAGTTCTGACGTGGACCTCTGGTCGTGATGATGTACGGCTGGATGTAGCTGCATGTGGCTGTTCCTTGCATCCTCTCGTCTTCTGCTCTGGTTCCTCTCCTCTTCTTATCTTGTCCCTCGTGGATGTCTCGAAGTTCTATGTTACTTCTTGAAGTTCATCGACGATACGACTTCTCGTAGATTACGATTTTATAGTCTTTTAAAACAATCGTGTACCACTATTACTTGCACCGACGTAAAGCCGGTTCCATCGCACTTCAAGTTATTGAATACTGTTTAAAAACCTTACATGACTTTGTAATATTCTCGGTTGCGAGATGCGTGGATTATCTGAGCTCTATCTGAGTCTGAGTGAGTCTGAATGAGTGAGTGAGAGTGTATCGTTCGCTAGGGTTTTATACTGCTGCCGTCGTCCCATGCCTGTTGGAAACTGTTTTGACAACATTGAACAGGTCGGCGCGTCGATATATTTGCTAATTTCAACCTACGCGTCTTTCTATGAAGCGCACACTTTTTTATAAATATTATTTCAGCAATCGTTAGGTATAATATTAAACTTTGTTTATACAAATTTTGAATGTTCAGGTGTGTAAATTATGGCAGGTATGGCAAAATTTCACACGGTGGCTGAACGGTTTCCACGATCAATGACCAATTAGTCTTGAATGATAGCGCCAAGCGCCAGCTATGATTTTAAATATGTCGCTGATTCGTGTTACTTCTCGTTTTCATTCAGTATCTAAAAAACTGTTTAAAATCTTCCACCCTCGTTTGCATAATTCAACCTGTCTCTCGTTTACACATGTATACTAGCACACACACGCAGACTGATACACAAGCGGTTGCCTGTCACTATGACGTCACCTCTGCCGGTCAGCGCGTGGCAGTTTCTCCCCTTCGCTACTATTAAAAACCATTTAAGCTTTTAATTCCATATGCAGGCTCACTTAAAATATTTGATTTATTTAAAATTAAATACTACGTTTATATCTTTTATTATCTCTTATACCTAATGCTTAATTATTACATTATTTTTATTATTTACATCTTATACATCTCATACGTGCGTTCGTATGTTATCATACCTCAGTCAGGGGTTGATACATATACTTATCCTAAACGTATCGTTGTAATCAAATTTCATGAAATTTGTATATCTGTTTGTTCCATCAATCATGTGACTTGGGCTTAGCCTATCAGAATACACTAAATTCAGTGAGATTCATATGGCATATACGTGCCCCAACGTGGGGCACGAACCCACGACCCTGAGATTAAGAGTCTCATGCTCTAACGACTGAGCTCAAATATCCTTATGCAACAAATCAAATTTTATTATACTAATAAGGATATAGTGAGTGTGTAAAATTCACAAACAAGTCTATTATGGAGGAGATGAAAAATTATTTATTATACACACAAATATAGTTTTTAAAGATGTATATTATAGTATAAATTGTCATGTATTGATAATAGAAATAATTGTTTGTATTGTTCGATAATATAAATCGATTTTACTTGGTTGCTGCAACGTCCTCCTCTCCACTCGTCACTCCCGTCCTGGCGTCCTCTTCTTCCGCATCACTCCTTCCTAGTGTCCTCTTCGTCCTGACGTCCTCTTCGTCTCGTCGTCCTCTTCTACAGCGTCACTCCCTCCTGGTGTCCTCTTCGTCCTGGCGTCCTCTTCGTCTTGTCGTCCTCTTCTACGGCGGGCGGCTCCAGCGGCGATATTTCAATGAGTCTCGTTGCTATGTCCGACTGCTAACATTAATTAGTCTCTTCATAAATTGTTCACTCACAATGGTTATAAATTTCACTCGTACAGTTTATTATTAATTTATATCTTATATATTCTTAATCTCAGGATTAATATCGGTATTAATTAATGCGGTGCGTTTAATGTACACCTTCCACGATATCTTGAAAAGTCTTTAAATTCACTAAGCGGATATCTTAACTTACACGAAAACAGCACTGCACTATATTTTAAATTTTATCTAAATATTTTACCCAGTCGGTTCTTAACGCAAAACTTCGTTAAAAATTACCACGGTTTATTTTATGTATGATATTTCGACGTTCGTAAGAGAACAACTCTCTTCATCGGACTCAACTTCCCCTTGCAACTTCTACAGACAGACTGTGTCCATCCTAACTCTACAACACATGAATCTCACTGAATTTAGTGTATTCTGATAGCCTAAGCCCAAGTCACATGATTGATGGAACAAACAGATATACAAACTTCATGAAAAACTTTGTATAATTTAGCAAAGTCCTGCATGGAAATTATCTACGAATTTGATTACCCTATCTTTGATAAGAGTTACAATTGAGTTTTTCTTCACTTAAAAAAACATATTTCTAAAATAGTTATTCACCTCAGAGTATACACAAATTCAAGCTATTTACCTAAATAATTCCTTGTCAAAGTTTCATGTTAATCGGTTTACTACCACTGAAGCTATAGCGATCGCACTTTATCACACCCGCACACGCGCACAAATTCACACAAAATATACATGACAATATAGAACACATTGTTATGAAGAGTTTGGTATACCCTACATGCTTATCCATTTCTAAATACAAAACTTACGGCTAAAAGATAAAATATTACATAAAACAAATTTAAACAAGAAAATGCTCGTCATCCATGTGGTCTGATATAAACAACATAGCTTATCATCCTGTGTTCTGTTGCAATATATATATATATACATTTCCAATGACAATAATTGTAGTACAAGTAGTTGGTCTGTCATCGGTAATGTTTAGATAAGCTTCCATAATTATAGTGTTTACACTAGAATTTTTTGTTCTCTACAGATTTGACTGCGCGGATTGACTTGCGTGCAATCGGTGTTCCAAGCAACAATACACTAGACGAAGTCGCCACATACCGCCAAGTTCCCGTTAACTACGTTTTGAGTAAGCAAAGTTTGGATAAGCTTCTGGCCGTGGAGGCAAGTTATCATTTTATAGGACAGACGAGGATGCTATCGTACGCGTTACAAGATATTAAACAGGAAACAACCTCCAGTCCTTAAATGCTACAATTGTTGGAGTACACTAAGATAAATAAAAGCACTGTTTAATAGGGATTTTTATTTTTCGTTAAACACTTGTTTACTGCTACAAACTGATTATGTAAAGAGACTTGAAAGTAAATAATTTTATATTTAAGATTCAATTTTAAATCCTTCTTTTTCGTCTTCCAAACATTCCAACTGGTAACAAGCATAAGACGTCTACCAACTGATATTTACCGATCTTGATAATTAATTATGAGGCGAATCCTATAAGAACTGTCCAATGAGCACTGTAAGAGAAACCATGTCTTTAACGGAAAAGTTGGAGGTAGATTATCAGGCTCCGTCTTTGTTTTCTCTTGCGTGCGTCACAATTTTTTATTAAAGCTGCAAATATTTATTTACTAAATGTGGTATGATCAGTGGTGGACTGGTGAGGTCGGCTGGTTGGCGATCGCCGAGGGCCTCGGGCCTCGAGGAGGCTCAGGGGGTAATGTATATGAGCCATGAAAATTTTATTTCAAGAAAAAAATGAAATTATATATATTTTTACCTGTATTAAAAAACATTTGTGGTCTAAATATTGTTAGAAATAAATCTTCAGGATTTATTTTGGTCAGATTGGGAGTGATCTCTGCTCAGCCTTGTTTATATACAGCCTATTTAGTACTTACTATTGGAGGAACGTGAAGCCGCGTGGCAATTGACTGCCGCGACGAGTAGTGGGCTATTGCCATTTTTGATTGAATGTCATTGCAGCATTCAGGGCTGCGAGCTCGAAGGCCTGGGAGGGCCTCAGGGCCTTATGTCAAGATTCAAAAGGTGGCCCATGGCATAAACTTGCAGGAGGGCCCCGGTAAAAAGTTACGCTAATGGGGCTATGGATTGGTGGGACGGAGTGACAATGGAGCGGGCGCCGAGCTCAAGGGTCTCCACCGCCGTAATACATTGTGGAATATTTTTAATTGGTATTTTATGTCGATTTGTAGGGTATAAATGTTCCTTAGAGTAGAAACAAAAATTACATCTTTAAGTAAACGGAAAACAACAACAACGCAGAGAAACATGTATAGTGGGCCTAATGTTATTACATGTCACTTATTTACTTTGACGACTAACCCGGGTAAGGTTGTTTTATTTTATTGTCAATTAGCTTATCGCTAGGCTGCAGAACCACAGCAAGACTAGGGTCCCACACCCGAGTGTTTTTCCCCGGACTCCAAATAAATGAATCTAGCACGTGGTAACTGATGTAGAAGTAGAATTGGATTTAAAAAAATAAAAGATTTCAAAGAAAAAGCAATGACTAGTGAAAAAGCCAAAGACGAAGCTCCTGAAATCATCGCTACTCAAAAATATAAATTGATCTACTTCAATATTGTTGATTGTGCTAGAACAAGTATTGAAGAAAGGTTTAATCCTAACAAAGAAATTTTGAAAGACTGGTCCTTGCTGGACCCTAAAAAATTCAATGAAACCGTAAAAGTTGATAGTTTTCCTCCCGAAGTCCTATGTCGCATTTCTGAGCTATCTAAATTTCACAGAAGTCTTTTAGTAATAGAGCTGAAACAGTTTGCAGGTCAGTATGAAAATTTCATATAGACCGAAAGGCATGAGAAAGAAAAAAACAAGATAGGTCTAAGCTGAATGAAGACGAAGAAGAAGTGAGGATTATGATTTAGAATTATAAGAAAAGGAAGATAATGTTTATTGCTATGAGAAAAAAATGTCTAAGTTGTTTATTCTGTTTTACATATGCCTTTTCTGTTGTTTTTGAATTATCTAAATCTGGGCTCTTCACCAATCTTTACACAGCCTACAAGTTTGTATTAACTTTTCCTTGCACCCAAGTAATCTGTGAGTGAGTGGTTTCTAAACTAAAAATTGTCAATAATAGGCTTAGGTCAACTTTAAATCAAAAGTTAATGTTTAATCTACTGTTTATGAATGTAGAACGAGGTACATTTGTCAATTTAGATAAAAATTCAATTATAGGGCCTAGATGAAATAACAAGCAATAACCAGTGAAGAAGTTAGGAAAAAGTTGTTAGGTTAGAGCAATGTTATGAAGGATAAAGATTTTAAAGTCATTGTATCAATCCTTAAGTTTATAAAATCCTACTTCTGATATTAGGATATTAATCTTCCGTTCGTTTTTAAACATGAAAGTATTAGGTTTTATAATTTACAGGATGATGATTTCGAAACCATTAAATTATTTTTTCTATGTGGTTTCAAGTACTTTTATATTATTTCTTCTTTGAGATAAATTATATTTTAGATTTAATTTTCTTTTACAGTAATATTGCTTCTAAATCTGTACTGTAATTTTAAATGAACTAGTAGCGTGATTATTTCCAGTAGTATTTATTGGTTACTTACCCCCCCACACACACACAAATATATATTTGACATATGGTAATTATGGTTTTAAAGCTAGTTATGTTAAAGTCTAAAAATCAAATAAACTGTCCTGTATGTTTTGTATTAAAACGATCACTTACGTAAATACTATACATACCATGTGTCTATAAAGAGTAAATAAATAATTTAAAAAACTATAAGCACACAAATAGGCGCGTGCGCGTTAGTGTTTGAAGATGCAGGTGGCCCTTAACTGCTTCTAGCTAAGGGCCCCCAGCGAATCACACCCCAGAGCCAACCCTGGGTATGATTATCATTATTATGGAAACAATACTTTATTTTTATCAATTTCGAAAAATTTGAATTCCTTTTATTGACAGAATTATTTATTAAATTATTAATCCGGCTGTACAATGTTTACAGACTTTCCGAAACCAAAGATTACAGAATTGATTGAATAATCATCTTCCACTGATTTAAGCCTCACTAGTTGGTGCGCCAATTTATATTGTAACGTGATTACAGGTATTCATAAATGTTAAATTGTGTAATTAAATTTGGTTGTTTAATAACAAAAAAATTTTGCTCTATTTTTATCTATTTTGTCTGTTGATATTTATGTTGCGTGATTATTCCTCGTATTTGTTATATTTCTTAAAATATACTTTTAATATCTGGATTACTCTTCCTTATCTATTAATTCGGGAATGGATTGAAGATAATTCTTCAGTTCGGTTGTTTCTAATTTGAATGTAGCGGTTGTATTGTCCTGAAATAATTACTTAATGTATACGTTCGATTGCACTCTCAACGGATTCGTTGAGGTTAATTTTGGTTTCGTGTTTTTATTATTTGTACCACTCTCAGACGTCTTATTGACCTTCGTGCGTGTGGAGCGAATACTAATTGTACCTTACATTCGAGAAATAAAACACATGGAAATGATATTAGTAATATTAACGTTAATCTTTGCAAATTTATTTCAGTTTAGTCAAAATTGTCACTTTCGAGATACACGCTTGCAATAATCGATTCTTACCTCAGGGCCAAGTCAAAGGAATTAAATATATAAACGTGAATTCTTTTGGCTGCTACGAAAGGTTCCATTAATTAATAAACAACAATAAAGAGTACATAACAATAGAACAACTTAATACTTATTATCTAATGTAATATTACAAATAATTATTAATGTTGAAGAGTGTGGCTTACAATATTTCGTTTCGTTATGTGCGAAATGGCAAACGTAACAGCCGCACATTCAAACAGAAACAAATAATTATTTGCATATAGTCCTGACTTGTAGAGTACTCAAGACCTATTGTTTTTGGTGAAGATCGGTTAAGAGAAAGGGGTAGTTTACCAGCCACTTTTCATGTTTTAACAAGAGTAATTTTTTCTATGACGAACGATAACTGCCGCACATTAAAACAGAATCAAATAATGTATTGCATGCATGCCTGAATTGTAGAGAACTCAAGGCCTGTCGATTTTGGTGAAGATAGGTTAAGGGAAAGGGGTAGTTTACCGGCTACATTTTATGTTGTACCAAGAGGAATGTTTCCATGACGAACGATAACTGACGCACATTCAAATAGAATCAAATATTTTTTTGCATGCATCCATGAATTGTAGACGACTGAAGGCTTATTGATTTTGGTGAAGATCGGTTAAGAGAAAGGGGTAGTTTACCAGCAACGTTTTATGTTTTAACAGGAGTAAAGTACTTAATTTTGATAAACAAAGTATCCTGATAAGAATCTCATAATAATCCACTGTAGAAACGTAGATGAAATATCTATAAATGATAGGCTACTTGAACGGGGTGGGGGTAATTTTCTTTTAATGAAATTATAGTTGAAGAGGGAGGGGAGAATATTTTATATGTGTACGACGTTATCGGCAACAAAGAAGTAGTTTTTTGTTAAAACTCCTTCCCGGGCTGTTTAGCCGTAGTCAAATGTTTTCAGCAAAACCAGACGTTTCGGTAGTGCCATCGACTGCCATCATCAGTGAAAATCGAGTGCGAAAACATGACGTGGTATACGTTAGTGACCACAGTACTGTGGTTAAGGCTGAAGCAATAGAAAGAAGTAGTTTCTATGGAAATATTTCATTTCGAATATGATTTTAAATATAAATCTTAGAACATGGAAGTCATGTATGGTTCTCCATACCGATATTTAATTTCGTAAAAAAAAGTTACAGCAACTCAGATTTGGGTAAAAATTGCATTTCTTGAAAAACTGACTTGTTTGAAAGCTTGTAACTATTGTTTCCTTTAATCAATATCAATATTCAATGTCGCAGGAAGTCAGTGAGCCACTCTTGCAAACAGTGTGCGAAAAGTATTGGATTTACTTTCAAAAGCATTGACGAGTGAACTGATTCAATGTGTAAACTTTGCTCGTATGTAAGAGAGATTTTGCTCTAAAGAATTGAGATTCAAATAAGAGTGAACGGATAATTAAATGAGACGAGGGGATAAGAGTGTTTGTGTGTCTTTCATTATAAGAAATCGATGTTTACAAAGAACGTAATAGAATCATATCGCACGTCGTTTTATTCCAGTATACATACATATACAATGAATGTGTAACAAATACATGTTTCAAATGTGACAATATTACAGTATATATGCAATATTTAGTTGAAAGGTAGAATATGATAATTATAAAATTTCTTATAATTATATATTTTATTAATATACATTAAATTGTATATTCATATTAATTATGTTAAGTATTATATCATAATTAATATAAGCAGTTTTTTTAGTGACTTAAGTAGTGTCTTGTATTTTGATTTCCACTGTTCCATGCAAAGACCAGTAGACTGTCGTAACAATTTTATATTTCATATTTATAATAATTACGTTAAATATTATGTCATAATTAATATACACGTATATTAATTTAAGTCTTTACAAGTTTCAGACAAATAAGTAAATACAATTTTGTGACATGAAAAGCTTCCAGCCATATACATAATAAAACCAGAATCGAACTCACGCATCAACAAACCAAAGTACAACGTAAACTATCATACAAAATTATTCTCTTTCCACATTTCAAACATGTATCCAAACATTAACGATACAGTAAATATAATAATGAAAAATAAGTATCGCTGATTTTAATTGCTTTTCATGAATTAGTTTGAAAGTTTTGTAAATATATTGGGTTAATAATGAACTGTGCATAACAAAATGGTTTCTAAAGTATTCATTCCTATCTTTTAGCATGTGACATGTGAGTATGTTTTCTTTTGTAATAAATACAATTATTTTTAATATTTTAGTTATATTTATAATAGGACCTAAACATTTAGAATACGCTTACGTTGTTTCAAATGTTACGCTTTCTCTCAAGCACACACGTTTTTGGCTGTGGGGAAATTTATGATAGCTAAGTGACAAAAAGACGTTTAACTGAGTTGGCAACACTGTTTTTTGTTACAACTTTCGTTACATGTTTCTTTGTACGTCGAGTCAGTTTACTACCTTAATGACGCGAGGTGTACAGGTGCGAGCAGGGCCGTATACGAAGTTCTCATTTCAAAATCTATCTATGTGAGTATTCGCATATGTGGTGTCATACTAGTTTTAAATCACTTCTTTCTCACAGAACTTTCTTTAATACTGCAAAGTGGTTCCGGAATTCGAGTTTGGCCACTTTATCAGTGCTTGGTAATGTGAAAAGCCCAACGACTCCCGACAGCGTTACAGAAATTGTATACCCTGTATCATATGTTCGTCGTTTGAGATAGAGTGACATTGCTGATCTCATAGGCGTCTCACATGAGTATGTAAATCATATATTAACTTAAGACCGTTGTATGAAAAAAGTTATTGAATGTGGCTCGCGCTATTTGTATAATTTTAATTATATTAATTGTATTATTTGTCTTTCCATTATTTTGTGTAAAAGATTAGATAAAAATAGTCGTACTAATTAGAGAAAACAATGAATTTTATTTACTAAAATTTATTCTTTGGAACTTTCTTTGGCAACTTCATCAGTGCTTGGTAACGTGAAAAGCCCAACGACTCCCGACAGCGGTACACAAATTTTATACGCTGCATCATGAGTTCGTCGTTTCAGATAAAGTGACATTACTGATCTCATAGGTGCCTCACATGAACATGTAAATCTCAAGACTCAAGACCGTTTTATGAAAGAACTTTATCTAATGTGGCTCCCGCGTTAGCAGTTCTCCATTTTTTGGGCGTCTACTGCGGGTATCACGTCCCGTGCTCGTAGGGCCAGGCTTAAACAGAGTACCCATTGTTTTCTTGTCGCAGCATCTCATAACGTATTTATTATTTCGTTGTAAATTTTCATTGGCGCCTGGCATTCATTATCAAAGAATCACAGCAATCTGTTTAGTTTCCTACGTTTTTCAATCACGCTTGACACGTAAGCAATTTGTAATCAATAAATACGTTAGCAAAAATCCGTGGAAATTCACAGGTGTTCATACAAAATATCAACGTTACAATACACGAAAACGTTTTTTTAATTTCTAATATTAATGTATAGTTGCCTATCGCAAACCCTCATCATATTCAACAAACGGAAAACAACAAGAGATTGTCCCAGTTAATTAAAGACAAGATATTGCTCAGTTGCCTCTCAGAGAACCCTCATAATATGCAACGAACCGAAACACAACAAGAGGTTTTCCAGTTATTTGAAGACAATATATTGCTCACATCTCTCACTTTTGTCTTACCCTAACCAGCTACTCGATCTCTTACTAATGCGGCAGTGAGTGCTCAAATATTGCTGCAAATTGTTTTTATTTTGAAATAACGTGTTCTATTTTTTCAAATAATATGACATTCTTACGAGTAAATCCTCTAGTCAGATTTCTTCCATCGTAATATTTTCTTGGTTGAAATTTCCATTAATGGAATCTGGGACGTTCCTCAGTCCCTGTGCGTATCGGTTGAAAGACTCTCTGTTGACAGAACTAACAAGGATATAGTCTTTCTACCGCCACTGACAGATTCTGAGGACGTTCACAGATTCCAGTAATCGAATCGTCAATCAATAAGTGTACTACGATGGAAGTAGTTCGAATAGAGGATTTAGCTGTAAGAAATCGCCTACCGCTTAGAGGTTTCAAAGAACGGAATACGTGATTATCATGTCATATGTTTTTTGTTTCTGACTACGCTAAAGTGTTTTCTTTTTACTATTTCGCTGGTGGAACCTTTTTGTGTAGGTCCGTGTATGATGGAGCATATTTTGTGCGCGTTTGACCTCCGCACATTGTACGTAACGCTTTTTATATTTGATAACGGCACTGACATGCTCCGTTCTAAAGTAGTCATAATTATTTATATGTCAAAGTTTATCGCCAAAGTTTTTAATATGTTATTGTGGCAGCACGTAACAATGTCATTATAAGAATTAATACACAAAATATGCGTTGTTAAAATTGAATATTGCCTAAAGAAGTGGCAACAAAATTTACTTATCTCGCGCACGCCAGAGTTGAATATAAATACACATAGATTTGTCTCAAATGTGAGCAGACGTCCGCGTATCGTATACTGTAATATATTGAGTCTGGTATTACTGTTTAAACATTAATAACTTTTGTGGAATTGTCGAGAGGACGACGTAATCGTCTGTCGCCAGAGACTATACTTGAGGGTTTATACAGGTAATCTACACACAGTTATGTATATAAACTGCTTGAATCTTAAGCGGCATTGACATGTACAGAAAACATCAAGAATTTAAACTCGAAATTGTTAATCTAATTTTACCATTTATAAGTTAAGTCTGCAGGCAAAATATCGGTATGGAAAACCATACATGACTTCCATGTGCTAAGACTGATATTTAAATTTATTTAATTAAATTCACTTTGAAAATTTCTAAATAAATAACCCCCACTTTGTAACGTTTATTTAGAGAGAGTGTTTTATTATTATATTTAGATTTTATTGCTTTTTTTTGTGTTTCTTATAACGTTGATTAATTAAGGTGAACCACCTTTAATAGTATAATGATTATCGTCAAGCTTCAAGTTGTAATCGCTATTCTGTAACATATTGTATTGTAGACGTGATTTATTTCTTCAAATTTTGTTTTTTATTTATATTGTTTGTTTGTAATTTGTTTAAATTATTTATTTCAAATTAATAACCTTGATGAGTTAATGAGTTAGGCCTCACGTCGACGTTTAATAAAACCGTAGTCGTAATAATGCAGTAAAATTCTTTAATTCCGATTTCTCAATTTTTTATTTATAAAAGCTAATAATTATTATTTGTTTAATGGTTTAGTAAAATTCATTAAACTTGTTTGTATGGCGCAACTAGGCTTGTTGCTAATTGCATTCGATTGTGGTATCGAGTAGTCTATTTGGAGGTTCTCTTCGTAATCTATTATATGTGATCAAGTTTTAAATCGTAGAAAATATTTCACTCTTCTTTTATTTGAACAAAAAAATCCTATAATTATATTTTATTCTGTAAATAAAATAGATTTAACATCAATTGGGAATAATTATTAACATTTATTTCCATAAATTCAGCTTTAATGATTCTGAGGTCGAAGTTGTAAAGTGCCCGTATCGACTCTTGTTCTCAGTTCGATTCTTAAGTTACCTTCAATTATTATATTAATATTTTGGGTTCTTTAGACTGCTATAAAAAAGTTCGAGGGTGTCCACAAGAAGTACAGCACATTACAAAATATATAATTCTTATTTACTAATAAAGACAAAATTAATATTAATAAAATGTAGCAAAAATAATTGTTCAGTTTGATTTGCCAACACAAGGAATGATGCTATCCCAGCATGCAACAGTAGTTGTGGCAAGATGACGGTTTGTTGTCAAACCAAAGTTAGTGGAATTAATTCTCAACAAGTTTTTACAAATAAAAATAAATCACACAAAATGATCACTGTGGTCAAATTAGTTTTTTTTTCTTTCACTAGTGTTCTGTTGAAAAACGTGTTATTTGTGTTAATATTGGTGTTGTGTAGTTGTAAAAGTGATAGATTAATAGGTTAAATCTCACCAGTTCCTTTTGGTTGAAAATAATTATTCACTTTTTAAAATATTTTTTACTTGTTCTACGTTTTATTATTATTTTATATTTTCATTATTAACTCTTTCTTCTTATTTGATTCTATGTATCATAAAGATCACTTTCCTTCCACTTGAATCTGATTCTTCCTTACATTTTTTGGACCAGGGCTGCATGGAGATGTTCCTAATACTTTCGTGTCTAACAATAGAATGTAGAAGTTTCCTTTTTCTTTCGACTGGCTTGACCAAAATTTCCATTGGTCAATACCGTTGGGTTAAGAGTTCATGTGACCCTGATTATTTAAAATACATAGTTTTTATATTTTACAATTGAAATTACTCCCTATTTAGTACTTAACTAGTCTTAAAGTAGTTTACATAGTGATTTTCCTGATAAAAAGACAAACATTTTGGTATCTCACATGACATGTGTGAGTGGCCTAATAGACATTTTAGGACTTTACAAAATTGTGTTTTATAAATCATTAAATGTGTTTTGACATTTAAAAATTATATTACAATTTCATTAATTTATTTAAAATGTTGTTACTACTATATAAATAAGGCCAATCTTAGTAATTTTACTACTTCTTACTAATTTACAGTGACGTGATAGTTTACTAGTTATTTTGACAATAATTTTTATGTTGACAGTGGCCTATGTCTTGGTATTTCTTTAGTTCAATATTTCATTTTACAATTGCTATTTAGCTTGTTTTTTTAAAACCTTCTGATTAATTACAATTATTACATGAAATGTTATTATATGAGATTAAACTGTTCATTACATCCTGATTCTTTCAATTACTTCTGATAAAATAAAAATATTAACATGAAACAAACCTATTAACATAATATTATGCCCTCATGCCCAAAACTCTAACCAACATTAAACAAATAGACTAACTTTCCAACAACTGTTTAAGAAATAATAATAAGTTTATTTTTTTGTGTCAGTCCATTATGACCTGTCATTCAATATTATTTCAAGTTAGTATCACATAATTCTTATTACTATGAATAAGTTATTATACATTAATTGTATTATTACAACTGATAGCCTTTTCCCTTGAATAAACATTAATGATAAAAAAAAATAGGGAACATCAGCAACTAATATTAAAACTTACAAGTATTCTACGAACATTAAAACATGACATGAAATAAATACTATTACTACCTAAACACTTCATATATAATTTTGTTCGTTTACACATATATTTTTTTTGTTTTTTGTGATTACATTTATGTTCACTCAAAAATTGCCACTAATCTTCACAGTCCTGTCTGCGTGATTAACAATTATCATCTCTCAGTTATCTTTTCACTCCGACACTGATTGTCCTGTTTACACAGACATTATAAACAGTCATTTTCTTATTAATTAAAATACATTAATTATTATAAGCCATTGCATTGTACTATACTCAACTATAGTTTTCATTTATAGAAAATTACGCCCACTCGGTTCAACTAACCTCTTCATTTATACATATTTCATCTGCGTTTCTACAGTGGATTATTAAGATCTTCTTATCAGGATACCTTATTTATCAAAATTAAGTACTTTACTCTTGTTACAACAAACAATGTTTCAGGTAAACTACTCTTTCCCCGTAACCGATCTTCACCAAATCTAATAGGCCTTGAGTCTCCTACAACTGAGGCACATATGTAAAAAATTATTTGATTCTGTTTTAATTTACTGCAGTTATCGTTCGTCATGAAAAACTTTCTCTTGTTACAACATAAAATTTTGCAGGTAAACTACCCCTTTCCCTGAACTGATCTTCACTAAAATCAACAGGCCTCGGGATCCCTACAATTTAGGGACGCATGCAAAACTTATTTGATTTTGTTTGAATTTACCACAGTTATCGTTCGTCATAGGAAAAAGTAACCTTGTTATCACATAAAACGTTGCTGGTAAACTACCCCTTTCTCTTATCTAATCTTCACCAAAATCAACAGACCTTGAGTCCTCTACAATTCAGGGATGGATGCAAAACATAATTTGATTATGTTTTATGTTTGAATGTGCGGCAGTTATCGTTCGTCATAGAAAGAATTACTCTTGTTAAAACATTAAAAATGGCAGGTAAACTACCCCTTTCCCTTAACCGATCTTCACCAAAATCAACAAACGTCAGTTCTTTACAATTCAGGAAAGTATGCAAAATATTATTTGATTCTCTTTGAATTTCCGGCAGTTATCGTTCGTTATAGAAAAAATTACCATTGTTACGATTCTTTTCGTAAAAACACATTTTTTTTTAACGTAAAAGGGGAACATAAATAAATGAGGCAATTGGAGTATGACAGTGATGTAATATAACATACCTATTGATATAATTATATAAGCACTGTGTACGTTCCGCACATAAATAATTATTTAAATATAATATAAATATGTATTATATATATATATTTAATAAATTATTTATTTAATAAATAAATTTGTAATTAGGTGTGGTGTTTAAGGGACCTCTCCAGCCTAAACCACAGTGCTGTGGTCACTAACGTATACCACCTCACGTTAGCGTTAACTCAATTTTCCACAGAAGATTGCAGGCGATGGCACTTCCGAAACATCTGATTTGTAAAAAAAAACAGCCCTGGATGTAATTTTAACAACATAGGCTCCGGCCCTGCAAGCCTACGAAATACATTATTAGTAATAATTATAAGTACTGTATCTTAGTTGTAATCATAGATGTGAATTAAGATTAAAAAGGATTGTTTCACTAGGGGTTAATTTTGACATGTTAAAGACCTAATTTCTAGTAGCCTATATGATGTTATTTACTGTAGTCTGTGTAAGGATTAAGTGACTGCACAATAAATGTTTGATGAAAATTGTTGGCGATGAGAGTTAATCTGAAACACGAAAGATTGTTCTTTGTTGAACTAAGCATATTACAAGAACATTTAAGAACCTTAACTTGTCACTGCTCAGAGTATGTTGGGAGCAGGTAATTACTAGTGCCGTGAATGTAATGAACATTGTATTGAAATTTTAATAATGGGAATACAAATATTATTATATGAAAAAATTTGATATTTAAAACCGTATTTCGCTTTTTAAAAATTGTATCTTCAGTTAATTAATGGTTAGTATAAATAAACTACTTGACATTGGAATATCGGGTATAAGTAGTTATAGATTTGAAGAGATACAAAGTGCCTTACGGTCCCGCGACTCTAGCAACAATTTACCGTCATCGCATAGCCTACTACACTAATTGTCAGCAGTCCAGTTATTACAGTTCGCACACAAATAACAAGTGCCAAGTTGACGATAAGGCACCATACAATGGTGACTTCTGTGAACTAGAGGTTACTAAACTAGTATTTGAAAATAACAGGTACGAACGATACCGTGCCAAAAAATTAACACGTATAAATACCCGTAATTATATACTTATTATACATATACCTGTATTATATAATTTTGTTAGAAGAAATAAATAGAAACTAAAAGTATTAACAGTATTACTTTACACTGTGACTCTATTAACCTATTACTGTTTAAAAGAAAATAAGAAATAAGAAAATTTGTAGGCCTATCTCCCTTTGGAAATACTAATTTCAGTTTTCACTAGGAGCAAACGAACTAAGATAGATTTAATATTAAATTATTGATTCCATTTTGGTTAGACAAACAGTTACAAAATTCAGGCAATGTAATTTAGAGTGCACGTAATAGTACAACAAGTAATGTCAAAAAAATTTACGTGAGATGTGCAGTGAAGTTCAAATCATCTCCAAAATCACATTAACAAAAAGTACTATATAGCCTGTCAGCAACTCTGTAGGTTATAACACAATATAATTTGATTTTTCAAAATATACCAAGTTGATGATTAGTGTAACATACAATGTGTTATTATAATCTGTATTATATATCATCATAACACAGGAGTATAAATGTAACATCAGTATAATATTTTTAATTTATTAAAACCAGCTTCGTCTTTTCGGCATAGAAACATTCTGATCCTCGGTGTTTTGGTTCGTTTCGTACTTCTATGGATATCGACACATGCGATGAATCAAGTATTCAGCAATAAAAAGTAATTTTTTACTCGTGTCCTCGTCGAACTCGTTTATTCGTTATTTGCTGAGCTCCCGCGAATCGGAACCGCGAGTAATCGGATTGGGTATTTCGAATTTTCAGTTTTCGGTTATCGTTGAATCGGAACAGGTATTTCAACTTTTCAGTCTCTGTTGTGTCCGTGCCACGAAAATATCGTTGCAAAATACCTGTTATAGATATATATTCCTATCACAGGTATTTGAGACCTTTAACAGTGTTGTATTAGATTCGTAGGTTTCTCATATAACGACGAAGAGTTAGATTTGCAATCTTTGAAACAGTACTGCAAGTCTTTTACCAAATCTTTTTAAAGTTTGAGGCAATGTCACTGAAGATGGACTGCAGAGGTGAGGCCGAAACGTCTGATTACGCGATAACATCTTATCAGCAGAAGATTTGGAATACCACGGCCTTACAGGCCGGATAATAATTTAAATAATTATGACAGCGGCCGTAGAAGCCTAAGAAACGGACAATGAGACAAAAATTTGGAAATTCTCCCCCCCACTCAACCCTGTCACCTCCTCTGATTACTTGCTGGATGTAATATCTGTTGATAATGTTACGTGATGTCTAAGCGAGACCTCCTACTTACAGTGCAATTCAGCTTATAACGTTACTAAAACCAAAATATTTAAAACCATTGTTAAAAGTGTCATGACCTACGGCTCAGAAGTTTGGAATACTAACAAACACACAACAAGAACAAAATTAATGACAGCAGAGATGGACTTTTAGAGACGTTCTTCAAGAGTATCCAGACGTGAGGAAAATTAGAAATGAACTCATTGAAAATAGAATGAACGTGAAAAATTCAATTGTTGACTTTGTGCAATTCAGTTGCTACTTTTATGGACACACAACAAGAATGACACAGGAAAGATTGCCAAGGAGAGTTATGGAATGGTCCCCACACGGGAGAAGGATAAGAGAAAGATCACCGATCACCTGGGTTGGTAGAAAATCAGACTATATTGAGGGAACGAGAAATTGAAAGATCTTGTGATGGACAAGCAGCAGTGACAGTTGACAACTCAATCACTTCTGTAATCTTTGGTTCCGAAAAATGTGTAAACATTGTACAACCAGAATAATAATAAGCTTATAATATTAAGTAGAAATAATAATTAGATGATGTTATTGAGCTTACCTTGATGTCAGCATGTAGACGACAATATACGCGTATGGTGGTTGAAAATGTAGCGAGGAGAAATATTCCAACCGATATAACTATATACAAGGTTATGCGTTGATTTTATACGTTACACGCAAAAGAAGTTAGTTGCGGTATCACGCATGCGCAGAACTCGCGCTTACTCACGTTTGTTTGACACGTACAAGAAAAACCCAAAGTTCACTAAAGTTTATCACTTGGTACATTTTTACTGCAGGAAAAGTCATGATTAATTGCTTCCACACAGATAATTACAACTAATTTAGTTACAGAGGGCTCCATTTAAACATTTTTCACCATCGTTGAGTATTTTGTTACATTTGTAGGAAAGCGTTGTTTTCATTTGCTTTTATTTAGAGCAATTTTCTACCTTTTATAGTCCAGCTTGAGTTTTGTTCATCTTTCATTTAACTCCTTATCAGCTGTACAGGCGGAAGACAAGAAAATAATTTTGAGCTGTTTATCTCTAGGATAATACAGATTAAATGGATATGAATGGTAGGCTCTCAGGTGAGAATCCAATAAATAAAGGAGTTAGGCAAGGATGCTGTGTTTCCCCAACTTTTTTTATTATATACATTGACGACATGTTGAGAGCATGGAAGTCCTGAGTGACTTCGGGAATACAGCTTAACAAATCAATTTGTATGGCTTCCCTGCTATATGCGGATGACATAGTTCTATTCAAGAAAATGAGGATGATTTACAAAGAGCTATGTTTCAGTTACAAGAAGTGGCAAGAGAGTAGTCAATGACAATTTCAGTAAGAAAGACCAAAACTATGGCCTTTAAAGGTAATTATCCAGTAAGGACTAAGATAGTTGTAAACAACAGCACTTTAGAACTAATGAACCGTTTCAAATATCTTGGCTGTGCAGTAAGCTATGAATCTGAATATGATATAAGAGAGAAGATAAATAAATTTAGGAATATTTGTAGTACGATTCATAGAAATCTTAGAAATAAAACAAAACACAGGACTAGGATTAATTTTTATAAGACAATTCCAATACTCACGTTGATTTATGCGAGTGAGGCGTGGGTCATAATAAAAAAAAAAGGCGACAAGATTCAGAGTGATGAAATGCAGTTTCTTTGAAATACTTTAAATTATACATTGAAAGGTAGAATAATGAATGAAGATAACATAGCAAAACTCGAAGCAAAGAACATAAATGAAATTATTTCAATTTACAGAAGACAATGGTGGGATCCTCTCCAAAGTTTGACAGAAGACCGATTGCCGAAAACGGCACTGAACCATAAAGCCATTGGTAGAAGAGACGTGGGTCGTCCGAGGATGTGATGGGTGCCGGAACAGGTTTATATAACCTAATCCTTGAAGAGGAGAAGAATAAGAAGCCAATAGACACCGGTATCATCTGTGTTTTCTGTTCAAGAGCAGGTCTTACAAAGCGTATGCTCCCTCCATTCTCTTCATTTCATGGTATCCCATGCGTATATCGCCCATCATCTGGCCTTTCCTCCGTACTCCGATCCGCTCTCCATTTCTCACCCTCCATTGCTTCTACCATCACATTACTTTCTGTTTGGCGCATTCAGTATCACAAACATGGCCTAATTCCTGCTGATGTCCAAAACTGTCATTTTCACTACTGCTCTTCCAAGTATCTCCTTATTTTTGTCACTCTATCTTTCCAGGAAATCCTTCTCCGTGTCGGTGACCTCAATGTCAATCTTGAATGTCTGTGACCTCAATTACTCTTTTTCCCTTATTGCCCAGATTTCTGTCATCTAGAGGAGCACGCTCAGAACAGAAAAAAACTTCTCCATCCTTTTTCTATGTGTATTATTAATGGCACGCTCAATAATCATTCCTTTCCGTCTTTTTGCTTTATTTTTTATATCTTTTCTTGTCTTTCTAATCTGGCTTAGATATGTATATATGTATACCCGTCTATAACATTGGTCTGTCCTCAGCCCTCTATTCCCCTTTCCATTTACCAGCCTCTCCTGTGTTTCTGCCATCAAATTACCTCCTGTTTGCCACACACAGTGTCACAAACAATCAGAGACGCCTTTACGGGGGACCCTACCCAGATTGTTGAAAAAGTTGACGAATGTTTTTAATCTCTTAACTTTTAAAGCGTTTTATTATATTTTTTTCAGCTGTGTACGCTAAATTTTTAAATTTACAAAGAATTTTTATACACCGAACTAGGTTGTACTTTTCAAATATGAAGTACTGGGAAAATCAATTCTGTCCATCAAGTCGTACGGGTAAATCCTCTATTCTGATTGCTTCCATTGTAATATTTTTCTTGTTTGAAATTTCCACCATGGAATCTGGGACCTTTCTCAAAGTCGGTGAGTGGTGGTTGAAATTCTCCGTATAAAGACCTAACAACGGTAGAGTCAACCGCCACTCAAAGCCGCTTCTGAGGACGTTCCAATATTCCAGGGATCGAAAGATCAAACAAGAAATATACTACGATTGAAGCACTCCAAATACAGGATTTTTCTGTAAGAAATCACCCACCGCTTAGAGGTTTCAAAGAATGGAAAACGTGATTATCGTGTCAAATGTTTCTTGTGTTGGACTACTCTAAAGTGTTTTATTTTTACAACTTCCATGTCGCTGTTTGATCTCTGCACTCTGTACGCTACGGTTTTTATATTTGATAACGGTACTGACATGCTCCGTTCACAACTAATCATTAATCATTCTATGTCAAAGTGTATCGCCAAAGTTTTTAGTATGTTATCGCGCGAACAGTATGTTGTATGATGAATATAAATACACATAAACTTGCCTCAAATATGATCAGATATCCGTGTATCGTACACAGCAGTATATTGAGTCTGGTATTACTGATTAAATATTAATAACGTGTGCGGAATTGTCGAGAGGACGACGTAATCATCTGTCGCCAGAGACTATACTCGTAACTATACAGGTAATGTACACACAGTTATGTAAGTCATATAAACTGCTTGAATCTTAAGCGGAATTGATACGTAAGCTAAATCTTGTATGTACAGAAAACAACAAAAATATATACTGGAAATTGTTTAATATAATTTTACCATTTATAAGGGAAATCTGAAGGCAAATAATTGGTATGCAAAACCATACATGACTTCCATGTTCTAAGACTTCTTGCCATGGGTGTCTTGCCTGCCTTTTTATTGCGGTAATTTTAATAATAAAATTGAAACGTAAACATTAGATAATTGAGATATGCTTGCCTGCCACGAACGATATATTTTCTCTCATAAATGATTTAAATTAAAATGAAAAAATATAGAATTTTGTTAAAGTGAAATGAAGTGTTTCCATAGAAACTACTTCTTTGTTATCAATAACGTATTACACATATAAAATTTTTAAATTTAATTTTTCCATCATCAACTACCATTTTAATTTATTGAAAATTACCCCTTCCCTTCAACTACCCTTTTCATTTTTAGATGTTTCATCTACCTTTCTACAATGTATTATTATGACCATCTTTTAAGGATACTTTCTTTTATCAAAATTAAGCACTTTACTCTTGTTAAAACGTAAAACGTTGCTGGTAAACTACCCCTTTCCCTTAACCGATCTTCACCAAAATCAGTAGGCCTCGAGTCCTCTACACTTAAGAACTGTATGCAAAATATTATTTTATTCTGTTTGAATTTGCGGCAGTTATCTATGACATAGGAAAATTCTACACACAGACACTTTTGGAAACATGACTTTTCATGTTTTGAGGGTAGTACAATCAGAATCTGCCATTATCTCGAACACGATTTTTTTGCAATGACCATACTTCCATTTACTTATGGAACATGGAAGTAAGAATATAGAATTTTGTTAAAGTGAAATGAAATGTTTCCATAGAAACTACTTCTTTGTTGTCAATAACGTATTACACATACAAAACTTCTAAAATTTACTTCATCCATCATCAACTAATATTTTAAATTATAAAAAAATTACCCACTATCCCTTCAAATACCCTTTTCATTTATAGATTTTTCATCTGCCTTTCTAAAGTTGATTATTATGACCTTTCTTCAGGATACATTGTTTATCAAAATTAAGCAATTTACTCTTGTTGAAACGTAAAACGTTCCTGGTAAACTACCTCTTTCCCTTAAACGATCTTCACCAAAATCAATAAGCCTTGGGTCCTCTAAAATTCAGAACAGTATGCAAAACATTATTTGATTCTGTTTGAATTTGCGGCTGTTATCGTTTGCCATAGAAAAAATATTCTACACACAGACAGAAAGACAGACACACAGACACACAGACACACACACACACACACACACAATTCGAATAATGACTTTTTTAATGTTTTGATGGTAGTACAATCAGAATCTGACATTATCTCGAACACGATTTTTTTCGACATGACCATACTTCCATTTTCTTATCGAACATTGAAGTAAAAATTATCTCTTGCCCTTCAACCATCACTTTCATTTATAGAAAATTACCCCCTCCCCTCAATCTAACCTTTTCATTTACAGATATTTTATCTACTTTTCTACAGTACATTATTATGACCTTCTTCTCAGGACACATTTTTTACCAAAATTAAGTAATTTACTCTTTTTAAAACGTAAAAAGATGCCATAAACTGCCCCTTCTCCTTAACCGATCTTGACCAAAATCAATAGACCTTGAGTCCTCTACAACACAGGTACATATATATATATACAAAACATTATTTGATTCTGTTGGAATTTGCGGCAGTTATCGTTTGCCATAATCAAACTTCAACACGTCGGCACTTTTTGTAAAATGATTTTTCTTCTTGTTTCGAGGGTAATACAATCAGAATCAGCCCTTATCTCGAACACGATTCCTTCGCGATTAACATACTTCCATTTTCTTACGGAACATGGAAGTGATAAAAATGATATGTGTGAGTAGAAACGGAATGGTATTAGTAGTAGAAGTCTGTAAGGAAATGAATATGGTAACAAGTCGTATGACTGTATGAAGGTGATGATGTTCATGATCATGATGCAAACGAAGATAATGATGCTGATGGTTGCTGATGGCATGTGATCCTGTTGTTGAAAATGGTGATAATCGCTCAACATATTAATAGAAATTATTATCCCAGACGTCTAAGGTTTTCAAGCGACTGATCCAGCGTAGGATCTGCGACCATCTAGAAAGACTGGACGTACTGATCCCCGAACAGTTCGGCTTTCGTGAGATGTACTCCTCGACTCGTCAACTGATGAGACTCGTGGAGTGCATTACTGGGCCTGGCTGTCAGGGCAAACAGACGACCGCGTTCATCCTAAACATTGAGAAAGATTTCCACTGCTTGTGGAACAAGGGTGTGTACAAACTCACGGAAGCCCTTCTAACAGATTGTTACGTTCACTTGATCGGCACTTTCTGCGAGACCGTAGCTTCAGAGTGAGAATAGACCGCGCTCTCTCTTCGGAGAGGCGTATTACCGCTGGTGTCCCTCAGGGCAGCGTACTTGGGGCTCTCCTGTTCTCGCTGTTCGTCAACGATACGCCCCGAGTTGCTGGAGTAAGATTGTCTCTGTTCGTGGACGACACTGCGGCTTGTGCCTCAGAGCCGGACGCAATCTATGGTGCCATCAAGCTCCAGTGTCAACTCGATGCATATGTCGGGTGCGCCGAGGATTGGAGAGTTGCCGTTAACGCTACTAAGAGCGCCGCGGTAATATTCCCGCGACGACGTAAGCGGCTTAATGTTGATTCCCGACTCACCTGGCAAACCCATGTCCAATACATCCGTCAATGCGCTTCGGCGCAGCTCAGTAGACTTTGGCCCGTGCTATCTAATCCGTCGATGACCCCCCCCCAGGCATCATCTTCCACGTTCGTGTTGCCCATGATTATTAATGTCTGTCCTGTTTGGGGATACCTTGTTCATTGACCATCACTCCAGCGCGTTCTCGACCGTAGACTTAAGCTAGCGTGTAAAGTCCCCGGAGGTACTCTTTTCGACTATTGAGGAGAGGACTAGGTCTCCGCTCTTTTGTGGACACCTTGAGACGGCTGACGCTTAGATTCTATGGTCGGGCAGTCCGTGTGATCCATAATCCCCTCATCGCCGGACTCGGTAACTATACTTCAAGGCCAGGTGAGTCTTAGAAGCTACCGCGTTTACTAGTCCCCGTGGTATAATCCACCATCGAGGGTCGCTTCAAGACCTTCAGTTATAGAAAAAATACTGACCCAGTGGCAGGAGTCCTAACTTAGACTCGGGACACAGCATGCTTCTGAATCTGGACTCACTCCATAAGCCTCCGACAACACATTCGTGCAGAAGTGTTTATTATACAGAACGTGTTATAGGAAGTATGTATTACACACACACACAAACACACGCGTACACATTTACACATATATAAGGTCACAAATTATATATAATTTAAAAGGAACAAGAAATGAAAAACAAAATGTTTGAAAGCAGCAAATAACAAAATCAATTGTAGTGTTTAGTAACTCTTATAAACAATTATCTGGAACTTTCAATTATCTCAAAATTTTAAATAGTTAGTGATGACAACATATGTTTCAACAGGTAGAAAATGTTCAACTGTCTGTTGGTAGTGGCAGCTGTGTTACTGGTAGGCACAAAAGTTGATACTGGCAACGTTGAGTGTCGCGACGCTGATGAGCTTAACACAACCGACATAAACATGGACGAGGTATGACAGTAGCAAGCAATGCCTGCAATCGATTCCCTTAGGCTTTCACTTCCGGTGTCGTAATCGTTAAAACTACTGTCCGGCCTGTAAGGCCGTGGTCTTCTACAGCACACGTTTCAACCTCGCTTCTGGAGACCATCGTCAGTGTCACAAAGGACTGATGACAAGATGTCCGACAGTAACACTACAGTACTGTGGCAAAGTACTGGTCTTTTACCGCTGTACTGATGGAAGTTTTAAGTCCTTTGTGACACTGAAGATTTGCTCCAGAGGCGAGGTTGAAACGCCTGTTTTAGAAAATGGAAGACCACGGACCCTTATAGGCCGGACAGTATTTGTAACAAACAATGTCTAAATTTGTTAAAAACACGTTCACTGTCAAACACACATGACATTCTCTGGAATCTTTTTAAAAAAAGGCGTTGCTTGAGTTTGTTTCAAATATTTCTTGTGCTTCAATTTACGATTCTCCAAGTTACATTTACATTTACATTACATAGTTCTTTTATTGTCTAGTTTGTTTTAATTTATTTTAATTATATTAAATGCATTATTTGTCTTTGCATTGTTTTGTATAAAAAATTGGTAAAAACTGGTCGTACTAATTAGAGAAGGAAATTAATTTTTTTGACTAAAATTTATTCTTTGAAACTTTATACAGTCACGTGAACGAGCGCACACACATGCATACTGAATTTCCGTTAATACTTGCTGCATTTTGAATGAGTTTAGGTTATTTACCCAAGCCTAGAAAATGTTGTAAGTATACTACACATAAGCAACAATTCATTTCTCCTTTTTGTGGGGCACAAAGTCCAGAAAAGTTATACATGTTTCTAAACAATATTTTGTACCTTGCACAAAATGATTTCAAGATATAACTCTTAAAGCCTTTAATTGTGTAACAGACACGAAAGTCATCAAAGGTAACAGCACCTAAATGTAAATTACAGTATAGAGAATTATATTTAAATCGGAATAGAATAAGTAGGATAATTTTATTAGAAGTTTCACATGCCACAGTAATTTAATGTCAAGAATGTTGACAATAAATTAATTTCAGTGATCTTGGTAATATTTTACAGCTTGTCAATAAGCGATTATACGTTCTGGTTGAGTCTTCCCCCGACTATGCACGGCAAACCAATTTTAGATATGGCGACATCCATGTAGTCAATTCTGCTAATTCCACATACACGTGGGATGCCACCATGTTACAGTGAGTATTTATAGGGTATAATTAAATTAATATTATTATAATTATTAATCCAGTTACTATAATTTTTAAAGATTATATAATTTTAAGTATATAATTATAATAATATATTATAATTATTATATAAATATATAAATCTTGTTTAAGAATTCGCTGTAACAAAATTACGTTTATATTAGGTAATCATGTAAAGTATAGCAATTAAATAGTTCTGTAGTGAGATGTGTGGCAATGGTAATAGTTGCCCAGTTTACTGAGTGTATTAATACATAGCAACTCTTTATTTCCAGTAGGGACCTAGGAACGTTATCTTTCCCCAAACAACTTCTTTCTTACAAGAATGGGATTATGAAAGTTACACCTTATTTCAGCGGCGGTAAGTCAGTTAAACTCTTTCCCTTCTTAGTTAAATCCTGATGTAAACAAAGCCACGTGGCAAATCTGAAATGCTATTGGTCAGGGGCGTTGACACTGTACATACAGTAATGTATTACGCGCATGTGCAGAATGTCTGTATAGTCATGTGAGAGTTATCTTGCCATTTAAATCGAGGCACGTCGTTTTCAGACTTCCTCCTTATCACTGTATTCTGAATCGTATTGAATTAATATGGAGCCAGTTGAAAAGACATGTTGCCTGTCACAACACAACATTAGCTACTTGATATAAAACAATTTATTAAGAAGGCGGTAAATGAAACAACGGCTCAGATGTGCCACGGCTGTTTATTTACATCAGGATTAATCTAACAACGGAAACAATATATATTTTTCTATTTGTGCATTTTAGTGAATGAGCTTGTCATTCCAAAGAGAACTCGCTAGAAAATGTCACATTCTATTTTGCTGTTGTACAACTGACTGAGTATTAGTAAAGATCCAACGACGCTCGTAACGAGGCCACTGGCTCTATTACATGGTGGCCGGAATGTAGATTATGGAGATTGGGGAGTTTGGAAATTCTGTGTTTATGTTATCACAAACAGTGTTAAGGCTTTCTATGGTTTGGGTTATTCCGTAAAATTACGGACTGGTTTTGGCTATAAAATATTCGCAGTCATTTTAACAGCGTCTCATATTAACTTTATTTTGTTTTTGACGAGAAACATGTTAATATATTGTATACACTTTTTGAGTAATTTGTTAAAACAAATCTAATTTGTTTACGCACAGTCTGAAATTTTAATCCGTCATGCAAAATCAATTAATTCTTAGCGATAATCATGTGTTTATACAAAAGCCTAGGTTATACAGGACATGCTCCTTCCACGCCATCCTTCCCTGTGCTAATCTTTCCTGATATCCCCCCGGAGGGATACTGAAACAGCTCATGTGACCATGACGTCATCGCGTAGCTCTCTGTAACGTCACCATCAGCTGACTGGCGCCATATTGCTCCCAACATAATACTGCTGTGGATTAATATTTGTGACACGCTAATTAATTAATTACCAGTTGATAGGAATAAAATATTTTTACTCACTTGTGTATACATTTACGTGTAAGCGTGCGTGCATGTGTGTGTGTGTGTGTGTGTGTGTGTGTGTGTGTGTGTGTGTGTGTGTGTGTGTGTGTGTGTGTGTGTGTGTGTGTGTGTGTGTGTGTGTGTGTGTGTGTGTGTGTGTGTGTGTGTGTGTGCGTGTAAATGAAGTGGTGAGCAAGAAAACAACAATAAAGGGGCACAAACATTTGACATTAACTCAGCGAAAACTGAAGTAGATACGGGTCTCGATTTGCCGATAAAAGCGACAGGCAGCAACATTGACAAGATTTTGTGTTATTAGGATTCAGACTTCATACAACTACTGTTAATGAGCTGCACGCATATGTTTTTATTTCTTTATTAATTGGCTGGACCAGACTTAAAAATTTGTTTATATTTTACAGGGTTGAGAAATGACCAGAGTGAGACCTGGTACATTCTGGCACAGACAGACGAAAGGGCCATGTTGATCGTCTTCTGCCCTGACTATCGTAAGTGTATATAGGTATACTGCAAGTTAACAGGTTTGAATCTGACTGCACTTGCAGAAATAAATTTTGACTAGATGACTTATTCCATTTACTGGTTATACTTTTTTTGTAAAATACAAGATATACATTTATATGTGAATATTCTGATTTTGAAAATATATAAATTTTGAAATATTTGACAGCTAAAAAAATTTAAATAGAGAGTTTTCACCTGTTTTGTATTTTAAATAGAGTTCTTATAATTTCATATTCCTGGATTTGCTGGGTTCAGTTGGATCGGTCCGTGCGGGCTCGCGGGCCTGCTCTTACTATTCAACCGGGCGTTGTCCTCTTAATCTGGGATGTCGATCTCAGAGTTCCCTCCTAGGGGTTGTGTCCGTCTAAGTTGCTCCTGATTCAGTTCTCGTTGACAGACATCGGTCGTTGAAGATCTCGAACGCCGTGTCCGATTTTGTGGTATAATTCAGCTGCTCCCTCGACGATACAATCCGACTTCCCACAGACTGCAAGAGACTCTTTATTAGAATGTTGCCCTATACGGGAGTGCATCTTGGACAATTGGAGAAAGTGACACGAGAAGACTCCAAGCATTTGTGACCTGGTGCTACAGAAGAATATTCAAGATAACCTGGAGGGAGAAGATAACGAATGAGGAAATCTTTAGAAGAGCTCAGGAGGAGAAGAGCTTTCTACGAAATTTAAAAGGCAGAAGAGCTAAATTTATAAAGCATACACTACGACTCAATGGGTTGGTTAAGAGAACAATAGAAGAAACAATTGAAGGGAAGAATCACAGAGGCTCTTCCCTTTGCATCTGCTTTTGCTCTTGAATTAACGCTTTGATGTCACCTGCTTCACGTTTACGTTCCTCTGCTTCCTGCTTACGTTTTTCATCCTGACGTTTTTCCGCTTCTTCCGTTTCTCATCCTGTTGTTTCACCGTCTGCAACAGCAACCATTGTAAATTTTCTATCATCTAACTGGCATCGATTGTTTACTGATTAATTACCACATACACTTAATGTATGAAACACAAAAATCCTACGACCTGGCCAGTGTTTAACACTATACAGTTGCGTAGGGTACATGGACTGAAGTGTATTCATTTTATAATACTTGTAACTTTGCAATATATGTATGAGTGTGTGTGTGTGTATATATATATTTCCAATAACAATAATCGTAGTACAAGTAGTTGATCTGTAATCGGTAATGTTTAGATAAGCTTCCATGATTATTGTGTTTCCACTAGAATTGTTTGTTCTCTACAGCTTTGCCTGAGCAGATTGACTTTCGTATAATCGTTGTTCCAAGCAACAATACACTAGACGAAGTCGCAACATACCGCCGAGTTCCCGTTAACTACGTTTTGAGTAAGCAAAGTTTGGATAAGCTTCTGGCCGTGGACGCAAGTTATCATTTTATAGGACAGATGAGGATGCAATCGTACGCGTTACAAGACATTAAAAAGGAAACAACCTCCAGTCCTTAAATGCTACAATTGTTGGAGTACACAAAGATAAATAAAAGCACTGTTTAATAGGGTTTGCTATTTTTCGTTAAACACTTGTTTACTGCTACAAACTGAGTATGTAAAGAGACTTGAAAATAAATAATTTTATATTTAAGATTCAATGTTTAATGCTTCTTTTTCGTCTTCCAAACATTCCAACTAGTAACAAACATAAAACGTCTACCAACTGATATTTACCGATCTTGATAATTAATTATGAGGTGAATCCTATAAGAATTGCCCAATGAGCACTCTAAGAGATACCGTGGCTTTAACGGAAAAGTTGGAGGTAGATTAACAGGCTCCGTCTTTGTTTTCTCTTGCGTGCGTCACAATTTTTTATTAAAGTTGTAAATATTTATTTACTAAATGTGGTATGATCAGGGGTGGACTGGTCAAGTCGGCTGGTTGGCGATCGCCGAGGGCCTCGGGCCCCGAGGAGGCTCAGGGGTTATATGAGCCATGAAAATTTTATTTCGAAACAAAACGAAAAATATATATATTTTTTCCGGTATTAAAAAACTTTTCTTGTCTAAATATTGTTAGAAATAAATCTTCAGGGTTTATTTTGGTCTGATTTGGAGTGATCTCTTCTCAGCCTTGTTTATATACAGCCTATTTAGTATTTACTATTGGAGGAAAGCGAAGGAGGTTACTGTAGACGCGCCGCGTGGCAATTGACTGACGCGACGAGTAGTGGGCTAGTGTCATTTTTGTTTCAATGTCATTGCAGCATTCAGGGCTGCGGGGCTCGAAGGCCTGGGAGGGCCTCAAGGCCTTATGTCAAGATTCAAAAGGTGGCCCATGGCATAAACTTGCAGGAGGGCCCCGGTTAAAAAGTTACGCTAATGGGGTTATGGATTGGTGGGACGGAGTGACAATGGACCGGGCGCCGAGATCAAGGGTCTCAATCGCCGTAATACATTGTGGAATATTTTTAATTGGTATTTTATGTAGATTTGTAGGGTATAAATGTTCCTTACAGTAGAAAAAAAATTACCTCTTTAAGTAAACGGAAAACAACAACAACGTAGAGAAACATGTATAGTGGACCTAATGTTATTACATGTCTCTTATTTACTTTGACGACTAACACGGGTAAGGTTGTTTTATTTTATCGTCAATTAGCTTATCGCTAGGCTGCAGAGCCACAGCAAGACTAGGGTCCCACACCCGAGTGTTTTTCCCCGGACTCCAAATAAATGATTCTAGTACGTGTTAACTGATGTAGAAGTAGAATTGGATTAAAAAAAAAAGAATTTCAAAGAAAATAGCAATGACTAGTGAAAAAGCCAAAGACGAAGCTCCTGAAATCATCTCTACTCAAAAATATAAATTGATCTACTGCAATATTGTTGATTGTGCTAGAACAAGTATTGAAGGAAGGTTTAATCCCAACAAAGAAATTTTGAAAGACTGGTCCTTGCTGGACCCTAAAAAATT
Organism: Magicicada septendecula; assembly: GCA_034769895.1. Taxonomy (NCBI): domain Eukaryota; kingdom Metazoa; phylum Arthropoda; class Insecta; order Hemiptera; family Cicadidae; genus Magicicada; species Magicicada septendecula. The sequence goes on along the minus strand of CM068369.1, from coordinate 17,476,468 downwards.
CAATGAAACCGTAAAAGTTGATAGTTTTCCTCCCGAAGTCCTATGTAGCATTTCTGAACTATCTAAATTTCACAGAAGTCTTTTAGTAATAGAGCTGAAACAGTTTGCTGGTCAGTATGAAAATTTCGTATAGACCGAAAGGCATGAGAAAGAAAAAAAAAACAAGAGAAAGGCTAAGCAGAATGAAGACGATGAAGAAGTAAGGATTAAGATTTAGAATTATAAGAAGAGGAAGATTATGTTTATTGCTAAGAGAAAGAAAATGTCTAAGATGTTTATTCTGTTTTACATATGCCATTTCTGTTGTTTTTGAATTATCAAAATGTGGGCTCTTCACCAATTTGTACACAGCCTACAAGTTTGTATTAACTTTTCCTTGCACCCAAGTAATCTGTGACTGAGTGGTTTCTAAACTAAAAATTGTCAATAATATACTTAGGTCAACTTTAAATCAAAAGTTAATGTCTAATCTACTGTTTATGAATATAGAACGAGGTATATTTTTCAATTTAGATAAAAATTCAATTATAGGGCCTAGATGAAATAACAAGCAATAACCAGTGAAGAAGTTAGGAAAATGTTGTTAGGTTAGAGCATGGTTATGAAGGATAAAGATTTTAAAGTCGTTGTATCAATCCTTAAGTTTATGAAATCCTACTTCTGATATTAATCTTCTGTTGGTTTTCCAACATGAAAGTATTAGGTTTTATAATTTACAGGATGATGATTTCGAAACCCTTAAATAATTTTTTCTATGTGGTTTCAAGTACTTTTATATTATTTCTTCTTTGAGATAAATTATATTTTAGATTTAATTTTCTTTTGCAATATTATATTGCTTCTAAATCTGTACTGTAATTTTAAATGAACTAGTAGCGTGATTATTTCCAGTAGTATTTATTGGTTACTTACCCCCCTCCACACACACACACACACACACACACACACACACACACACACATATATCATTGTCATAGGTAATTATGGTTTTAAACTAGTTATGTTAAAGTCTAAAAATCAAATAAACTGTCCTGTATGTTTTGTATTAAAACGTTCACTTACGTAAATACTGTACATACCATGTGTCTGTAAAGAGTAAATAAATAATTTAAAAACTATAAGCACACAAATAGGCGCGTGCGCGTTTGTGTGTGGAGCTGCAGGTGGCGCTTGACTGCTTCTAGCTGAGAGCCCCCAGCGAATCACACCCCAGGGCCGACCCTGGGTATGATTATCATTATTATGGAAACAATACTTTATTTTTATCAATTTCGAAATATTGGAATTCCTTTTATTGATAGAATTATTTATTAAATTATTAATCCGGCTGTACAATGTTTACAGACTTTCCGAAACCAAAGATTACAGAATTGATTGAATAATCATCTTCCACTGATTTAAGCCTCACTAGTTGGTGCGCCAATTTATATTGTAACGTGATTACAGGTATTCATAAATGTTAAATTGTGTAATTAAATTTGGTTGTTTAATAACAAAAAAATTTTGCTCTATTTTTATCTATTTTGTCTGTTGATATTTATGTTGCGTGATTATTCCTCGTATTTGTTAAATTTCTTAAAATATACTTTTAATATCTGGATTACTCTTCCTTATCTATTAATTCGGGAATGGATTGAAGAGAATTCTTCAGTTCGGTTGTTTCTAATTTGAATGTTGCGGCTGTATTGTCCTGAAATAATTCCTTAATGTATACGTTCGATTGCACTCTCAACGGATTCGTTGAGGTTAATTTTGGTTTCGTGATTTTTATTATTTGTACCACTCTCAGACGTCTTCTTGATCTACGTGCGTGTGGAGCGAATACAAATTGTACCTTACATTCGAGAAATAAAACACATGGAAATGATATTAGTAATATTAATGTTAATCTTTGCAAATTTATTTCAGTTTAGTCAAAATTGTCACTTTCGAGGTACACGCTTGCAATAATCGATTCTTACCTCAGGGCCAAGTCAAATGAATTAAATATATAAACGTGAATCCTTTTGGCTGCTACGAAAGGTTCCATTAATTAATAAACAACAATAAAGGGTACATTACAATAGAATAGCGTAATACTATATTATCTAATATAATATTACAAATAATTATTAATGTTGAAGAATGTGGCTTACAATATTTCGTTTCGTTATGTGCGCAATGCATTCTGGTTGTGTCGTGACGTCATAATCATGGCCGCTGTGTTGCCGGTATGGTTAGAGTATATTGGCTTCCAATGTCTTTAATAAAATATTGTCATTTAGTGTTCACTATTCCTTATATTGTTCTTATTTTCTTTTATAAAATGTTTATTAGTTATTAATATGGTGTAAGTGGTTAGTGTCGCTGGTGATGACTCGCATTTGGATGACAAAAACTGGTTGGTTATAAATTTGTAGAATACGTACTATTTCCTCAGTTAAATTTAATTTTATGTTTCCATCTTTTTAATCACTTTAGAATTTCTTCATTTTTCGCTGGTAGTCGTTACTGTTGATTTATATGGTTTGTTATAATGACTTCATGATTGTTCCGTTTTTTAATTTATTCTTCTTACTTTGGTTTCTTCTTTATTAAAAGATTTCTTTACTTAATAATAATTTTGATCTGCACTCCTCAACCGTATTCAATCGTGGTTAACAATCAAGTTTCTAATTTCTTCTTTTTGTCATAGAAACTGTCCAAAATTTCCTGGATTCTGATTGGCCCATCAGGCAAAGTTCAAATGTTACATGACCAAGACCCTTCAATTACATTTCATTTTATAATTTGCCTTTAACTTATTGTTTTGATAGTTCATCTTCTTTTTTCACAGTACTAAATTAATATAGAATATTGAACTTTCACTTGTGAAACTTACTTGTTTTCTCCCGTACGCGTTTCGGCGTGATGTGCGCCTTCATCAGCGGATTGAGATAGACTGCCAGTAACTCGTAACGGTTTTATTTGGTAGGTTGAGTGGGGGTGGTGTGTGGTGGAAGGGGATTGGCGCGGGGATCCGAATTATTGTTTGTTTTATGTATAATTATGTCAAAAAGTGTGTGATTTACAGTGTAATTTGTCGTCAAGTATGCTGTTTGGTTGTGTTGTGTAGTGTCTGTATATTTCATATTGTTCTGCTGTGTTTAGTTTTCGACTTTTGGGTAAGTAGTGTAATATCTCAAGATTAGTATCTATGTTGGTGTTGCTGTGGTTTTTTGTGTGCATGTGTGTGGTAAACGCGGAATGTATATTGTTGTTGGATAACGCTTTTAGGTGTTCAGAGTAACGAGATGAAAAAGATCTTCCCGTCTGGCCTATATAGAAACTATTGCAATCATTACAGTTTAATTTGTAAACACCTGTTTTGTTGTATTTGTCTATGTCCGTGTTTGTATCATTGATGTGTTTTTTGATGGTATTGTTTGTTCTGTATGCTATTTTGTACTTGTGTTTCCTGAATGAATTGGTGATTTTGTGTGTGTTGGAATTACACACACAAAATCGCCAACACATTCAGGAAACACAAGTACAAATGATTAACTGAATGCATTAATAACTATGTCAAGTTCACACACACACATAATTAGTATAACCACTCAATTTAGGCACCACTCCAACTTTACAAACACACAAACATATACGAAACGGAAGTACAATATAATAGTTTTTCGTCATGTCTTAGGAATGATTTGAATTTCCAGAAAAAATGTCAATACATTTTTTCCACCGAGTCTGCTGTCACAGATTACACCAAAGTTTATTCACAGTATCGAAAATAAAATTTCTTAGTATTTCAAAAACGTATTTATTTTCAAATTAATTTAAAAATCATTTGATTCTTATGTACAATTGTTTACATTAAAAAAGAAAGAAAGGCCCACCCGTTTTTGTTTATATTGAAAAACACAATTATTTAGTGAACCCAGTTATAAAATAGGCAAATAGGCCTAGGCCAATATTGTGGAAATTATTTTACAGTTAGTTGTGAAAGTTGTAACCAATGTTTGTAAAACATAAGTTCGCTTTGTATATTGCAATAAAACATGCAGTAAAAATCATTTTAAAACTGCTAAGAAGCTGTTACACACTTTATGACGCTATAGACATGTTTTAAATTGATTTTGATAAATTTTATTTAAAGTAGCTGTAAGTTCTGAAATAAGAGATGGGTAATTATGTGTGATATGTCAAAATGCCCATAAATGTATTCTCTGTCATGTCAACTGCAAATTTAGTGTACGCGTGACTAAAGGTGTGAAAGAGGAACACACCTTTATTCCTGTTTCCCTGAATAACTCCTAAAATAATTAACGTATGCGTTACATAAATTACATAAATGTAATATGCGTTACATAAATAGCGCTAGATTTTTCGTATGTCATAAACTCAAAACATATAATTTTACTATTGATTTTTTAACTGAATTCACATTTCTGTAGAAGCCTTACCTTCACAAAAGTTATAAAACATTTAGATAATACAGTATTTTGCAGACTCTGGCATATCCTTACATGATATCTAGCTAGCAAGGTAAAAATCTATTACGTGTTTTAGATTTGAACCAATCAGGAACTCCAATTTCCATTTGAGTTGTGCTCTAGTAAAGAAAACATCGTTCAGTTCTCTTCTGTAACTCGTCCTTGTAAGACATACTCTCTGTGCGAGTTTTTCGTGACAGTACAGTACGTTTTTATATAAGACTGACGACAGTCCAAGATCTTAGTTACGAGATAACCGTAAGCTAGATCAAGGGGTTAGTAGCAGGCAGAACTAAGTTGATTTAAAGATCTTATAGTGATAACCCGCGTTAATCAAGATTTCCGTTTAGGGACAGTTGTATTCATCGGGATGGGCCTACACCTGTATGAACGCGTGGACACATTAAGAATGCCGGAAGGTGTATGCTAAACACACCGCATTAAATAATAACTAATTAACCCACTTTATCGAACCTGAGATTTATACGTAAAAACCATATCGGACAAATAGACGGCGTGCGTGTGTGAATCGCAAGGACAGCGTGTCAAATAAGCCAGCGGTCAACTCTAACGTAGCAGCTTACAATCGTACGGCAAAAATGAATTCATCAACCAAGTAAAATAAATATTTTTTAAATAATCATTCATTAATATCTGAAGACAATAGATTTTTAATAAATAATTTGTTTAGAGAGTGTTACATACAAGATTTAAATTTTTTCTAATGTAATAAATGCCGACCTCCAGATAAGAGACTGTGTTAAATATTATTAGTTTTAATACACGTGTGTGCGTCCTCTATTTGTTTCGTTGCAATATGTTTATTTAATTTCATTATATTTCTGTCAGAGGGTAACCCCTTTTCTGAAACTTTTAAACACTCAAAGAGACTTTTGCTGTGGCGTTCATGCTGTCTCTCGGCACTCTCATCCTACCTCGTCCTCCACCTTTGGATTTACTTCAAAAATTCCCCCCTGCCTTCAGTCAGTAAATGCTATTTTATTAATTCCTTTCATTCACGTTTTCGATTATCTCTCAATTTATCTTGGTTGGTTGTTAGGAATGTAAGAAAGTATAGTTGTTTGAGGTCCAAGATTTCCAATTATGTAAAACAAAATTGGCTGCCATAAGGATAGTTCCACATAAAAATAATGTAAAATATTTTCGGAGACGGAAGATTCCTCTTACTTTATTTTTTCATCCTAATACTATTCCTTCTCAATGTTTAGATCAAGTGTACTAGAAAATGTGTTTGGTTTTTATTTGTACACACTTGACAGCTTGTTTGTTCTAAACTTTCTGATTTTCATGTACCATCGTAGTTATGAGTGGATCCTACCACTGGCTCCTTGTATATTGTGGTAACTTGATATAACTTGTTCAGTGCGAGTCCTTATGCTTCTCTGATAATGAATTTGTTGAGCACTGCTTACATGTGGTGGGTCGAACAACTGTTGATTTAAATTATAAGGAGTTCGTGAAAATGATATTTGTTAAGTGAGGGTGCTTGTGTTTGTTAGATATATTGTACTTCAATGTTAATTTGTTAATATTTAAATTAAGTTGTTGGATGTTAAGCTTATTTTCCTTTTATATAACGTATATTTCACCCGAGCCTATAGACCTTATCTCAGCTTAAGAGTAGACAAAAGCGTTGCTTCTGTTCCACTTAGGTGATTTTCAGTGGACGAGTCCACGCGTGGTGGTGGACCCGACCCACCCACAAGTCGGTGGCTACGTTCGGCTGGATATCCAGAACATTGGGGTATAGCGCTGTACCTTGTTCAAGGATACGGACAAAAACGATAACGGACGAGAAGGCGGAGAAGAGAGTCGTAAGAACGGTGTATGTCAGCAACGATGATTTTAGTGTTAGTATAGAAGCTAGTCCTCGAAGATAGCTGCTGCGGCATGGAAAATGGACTTCATAGCGACGTAGTTGATTGAATAGGCGTCTCACCTTCTCTGATGGTAAGTGGAGAAAAACCGCTGCCTATGGCGACAGAGAGTGATGTTCATAACCTAAAAGAGTGTTCGTCTGATAATAGCATTTCTTGTAAAAAGGTTTCCGACGCGTCTTAGAAGACGAAACTAACATACGTATTACCTGTAACTTGATCAGAAACTTACGCTGATTGGATGTCACTCGGCAGTTGTTAGAACATTTCAATCAGGCAAAAAACCACCACGGAACCGAGCACAATAGAAGCGTTACAATGGCAGTTCCATCATTCATCGTACCCTACAACAGATCGGATACGTCTTCATGGAGCATTTAATCATTCACAAGCTTCAAGCAAAACAGCCAAACGGAGTTTAGAGGGATCGGTTCAGTAAATGCAGGGACAAACGATTTGGAGTGTTGTATAGGACGGCCATTAAGAAGACGAAATGAGGTGTCAAGTAAGAACACGAAGCCGCTTAAGAAGTGCAGACGACGATAACTATGTTTTATTTTAAGGTTCTATTGATTACAGGTTTTTCTTGTAGTGGTTTGGAAAGAATTTAGTCTTATTGAATTTTAAGGTCTTCTTTGATGAGCTATAACTGATCTAGTGTGAGGTAAACAACTCAGACTATTTTAGCTGAACAGTAAGAATAAACTAGTTACATTAATATCTAGGTCAGGAATTCGCAAACTTCACAGACAACAGCCAAATGGATTTCAAAGAGTTCGGCTCAGGTAATACAAGGACAAGCGATTTATGATGTGTATGGCGCCCACGCTCTTTTTTTCACATGTATATTCTCCAAAAAGATGGGACGAGGTGTCAAATAGGAGCAGGAAGCCGTTTAATTCTTGAAATGCTGATGACGATGACGACGTATTCTTTAAAGATTCTAGTGATAGCAGTAAAGACGTTGTCGTGATTTAGGAAGATATTAGCCTTGTTGTATGATAATGTCTTCTCTGATTAGCTGTAACTGACCTAGTTGTGTGCGGTAAACGTCTCAGACTATATTGGCTGAACAGTCAGAGTAAAGTGATAACATTGTTGTCTAGGTCAGGAACATGTTGAGGACGTTGACCACAGCTGTTTTACATCTGGTTATAACACTCTTCTCTTACAGCTTGTTTTCCTAATAACATTTGTTAGTAGAACTATTCTTACTAATTACAACGTCTTAACTTCCAAACGGTTTTTGTATATTTTGATAGATTATACATTGTATTTAAGATTTTAACAACATATAATTAGCGCAATACAGACTCTTTATGTAGAGAATAAAATCTTAATAGAAGCAGGGAAAACGAGAGCAGCTCCTAGAGTTGGCGTGATGAATTGTGGAGTACGACAAGGGTGTCCATTAACACCTTCACTTTTAATGTATATATTGACGATGTCACACAAAATTGGCAGATGTATCTTCTAGAATATTTTATGCTTGGTCACTCTACAATTAACACTTTGTTGTTTGCGGACGATCAGGCTATACTGTCGGAATCGGGAAACAGATTGCAGATGGGTATACACCTGTTAAATAGAATCTGCAAAGACTGTGGATTGCAAATATCAACACTTAAAACCAAGGTGATAGCTTTAACAAGTTAGCAGTTTAGAATACCTGGGCTACAGTGTGTCTTATAATGCAAGCAACGACGTTGTGAATAAGTTGCATAGTTCAATTTTTATGTGCGGGACCAATAGGCGAACCCTTAAGTCAGCAAGTGAAGGAATACGCCCAAAATTCTACAAGGTGTTGGGCACTTTCCACACTTCTGTATGGGTCTGAGAATTGGACTTTAACGAAAGGCCAGTCCAGTCGCCTCTAAACGGCTGAAATGAGATTTCTCAGTCACGTGGCAGGGTATACTCTCCATGAACATAGACGAAACAGATATACGGCAGGAATTGAATATCAGGAGTATACTCGACAGGATCGCCCAGTATCGGCTGAATTTGTGGGAACATCTTTGCAAAATGGATGACTGCCGGAACCGCAGACAACTATGGAAATATAAGACGAAGAGACGGAGAGGTGTGGGACGTCCGAGTGACCAGCTGTAATATATGCCTATTTCAGACCGGAACAAACCATCCTTGGTTTAATCCTTGAAGATGATGATGATGATAATGATGATGATGATGGCAAGTGGCAAACAGTCGTAACTGTTTTTAGATATTGTAAAAAGTAATGTCACATACGCATATAGAGATTTTTGAAGAAGACAAAAGAAAACAGGCTAAACAAACGTATTACCGTAGGAAAACAAATTTGGTAGTCAGCTTTAATCAAACAAACATTATTATCACCTAATTATAATATTGTCTTGTTTATGTCATGGACAGTAATTAGTTCTTTATAGCTTTTTGTTGTATTTCAGTTTTTGTGCACTCTATTAATTAAAATGATACCATATTCAACAAATTTGGCAAAATTTTACACAATATGATGTATGCGATTCCTAAAATGATTATTAATCGATGGCGCAATATACTTATTAAAAATTATAAGATTTCGGACGTTAGCCATCTTCAGTTAAAATTAATAAGGACGACATTTCGACCCCTATAGAATCAGAGGTCATCTTCAGACAAACAATAAATTAATGCATTGATAAATCTATCCCTAAAAAATAAATATAATCAAAATTCCAAACCTTAGTTAGCCTATACAAATTTAGTGCTAAAATAATAGTAGTAATAATAATAATATTAAAACAATACTCACCGTTCCATCAAATGAATCCTTGCACGTGAGTATACGTTGCAACAACGGGAGGATTCCTTCCTTGATGGAATGGTGAGTATTGTTTTAATATTATTATTGTCATTATTTTACTCATATTTGTATAACTAAGGTGTGGGACTTTGTTATATTTGGAACGATATCAATTTGTTAGTGATAGATTTATCTTTGACCTATGATTCTATAGAGATTGAAACGTCGTATTTACTAAGAACTAAGATAGTCGTGCATAATCAGATTTTGGATCAGGTTAGTCATTTCAATTACCTGGGTTGTAATATCTCATATAGAACTGATATTGATTGGGATAGTAAGCTAACAAAATTTAGACCCATCTGTGAAGCTATTCATAGGTACCTGAAAAATAAAACACGAAAGGATACCCGAATTAAATTTTAAAAACTGTGGCTGTCCCCACATTCCTGTATAATAGTAGGATATAGGTAAAAGGTGCGTGCAGAGGATTCAGGTAGCCGAAATGAAATTTCTAAGAGGGACGCAAAGTTGTTCTCTCTTGGATCGGAGAAGTAACGAGGATATTAGACGCGATTTAAACATAGCATCATTGCACCAGAAGATTGAAGACCCCAGAAGGAGGTGGTGTGAACACTTGAATCGCATGCCTGATATCCGTCTACCTGTGGCTGTCTTGGGAATCACACTACTGGGAAGAGAGATGACGGTAGACCGAGGAGGAGATGGTTTCCGGAACAGGTCTAAGACCTAGTCCTTGGAGTGATGGTGATGAGGAACAGTCAGCTGTTCTTAATTTAAAGAAATTAGTATGGTTTATTTATTGTAACAAACTTGATGAAACTAGTATAAAATCTTAAATACAAGACGAACGTATAATGCGTAATAAATAATGTTGTTCTAATGTATTAGTTTTATCAATGTAATGAAAAAAAGAGTAGCATTTGAATCACAAGTTATCACACATTTCGAAACACTTTTCTTTCCGAACTGATAACAAGTGCAATCAATGAAAGTGACTCTAGTAAAAAAAAGTAATTTGGTAAACAAACACGGTATAGGGAAGTGTGTGTATGTGATAACGAAACGGAAAAAAGCTGCGGCCAACATCTCACAACAGTCAACAAGTCTCTGACCCAGATAATATGGTTATCAGTTTATTCAGCACATGCCAGAGGTGTTCACCTTGCACTCGGGCAGTTACAACACGTCCGAAGAAACCTTACTATCACTGGACAACAGCAACAAATAAAAAATGTTACTTTCCTTTACTAAAATGGTCAAGGAAATACGGCGACCAACAAAAATATGGCATAGATACGATATTATCAGTTCTTTGTATTAAGATATGGAAATTTAACTACATATTTAAATACCTTTATGTACGGAATCTAATATATACGTCTGATATAGCCTATATGCAACGCTTAACTACAAGTTACATCATTTATTTTTTATTTATTCATTTTTGACTTCCATGTTCCATAAGAAAGTATGGTGATCGCGAAAAAAATCGTGTTCGAGATAAGGGCTGATTCTACTTGTACTAACCTCAAAACATGAAGAAAAGTTACTTCCTTAAAAGTGTCTGTGTGTATGTCTATGTGTAGAATTTTTTCTGTGGCGAACGATAACTGCCGCAAATTCAAACAGAATCAAATATTTTTCAGTACCATATTTGCTTGGAAAGAATCTAAGGTGTCTATCAAGCAAGTGTATTTTAAACGACAAATTGCAACATAATCCTCGGTGCGTTGTCTGTAGTTCATAACAGCTACGTCGTAACCTCCAGCTATTTGATAAGCCGAAAAGTTGACAACAGCAGATTCAAAGGCTTCGCATGCTTCTTTGTCATTTTTTTGCAATTAAATTATCAAACGTTCCATCCTTAAACGGGTCACGAATCTCCAGGCGAACAAAGATTCGACTGTGGAGATTTTAACTTTAAATACTCAAATTCTTCTCCTTCCTAAGTGCTTTAACAAATATTTTGAAAGCCCGAACTTAATACATAAAGGTAGCGTTATGATGTTGTCATGGGCAACTTGAAAACTGTACTAGATATTCTTGTTTTCGGGCAAGAATATATCATTTAGGCTCATTTTTTAAGTGAGAATTTTCTACTCAGCGCTATGGGCTGGGCTCCATGGGCAGTAGACTGTTCCCTCGTGTAACGATGCGTGTAAGAGAACATATAACGAAATAGATAATTATTTACAGCAACATCGCTCATAGATCAAATAGATCATCATCATCATCTTCATCATCATCATAAAGTAGGTTTAAACCAAGAATGGTTTGTTCCGGTCTCAAATAAGCAAAGATTAGTCCTGGTCACTCCAGCTCTTCCTCGGACGTCCCACACTTCTACGTCCCCTCGGCTTATAGTTCGATAGTTGTTTGGGGATGCGGCAGTCATCCATTCGGCAAAGATGTTCCCACCAATTCAGCCGATATTGGGCGATCCTGTCGCATATACTCATAATATTCAGTTCTTGCCTTAGGCTATATCTGCGTTTTTTCTATGACCATGGAGAGTATACCCTACCCCGAGGAAACTCATTTCAGCCGCTTGGATGCGACTGGCCTGGCTTTTCGTTAAAGTCCAATTCTCAGACCCATAAAGAAGTTTGGAAAGAGCCATCACTTATAGAATTTTAGGCGTGTTCTTTACTTGCTGACCTAAGGGTTCGCCTGATGGTCTCTCACATAAGGTTGAACTTATGCAACTTATTCACTAAGTCGCTGCTTGCATTATAAGACACGCTGTAGGCAAGGAATTCAAAAGTGCTAACTTGTTCCAGGACAGTACCATCTACAACAATTTTTGCCGTTCACTGCCATAGCAGCCTGCTTGTCAGTTCTCTCCCCTCGTTTTGCGAATACAAAGCTGCAGCGTCAATTGAACCAGCTTCCGGACTGGCTACGGAAATGGCTGGTGATAATCAATACGGAGAAATCAGAGGCGATCTGTTTCACCCGTATGTCCATCTCCCGTTGCAAGCCCCTCTCCCTGGAAGGGAGGCCTATCGCCTACAAAGAGTCGGTGAAATATCTAGGCGTTCGGCTCGACCGGCGTCTTTGCTTCAACGCTCACGTGAAAGATACCCTCTCGAAGGATCACGGCGTCCGAGCCAAACTTTACCCATATCTCGCCCTCTATCTTTTGTTTCTTCGGTCTGTATTGACCTTTGCGGCACCTGCTTGGTGGTCACTTATCTTCGCCGCCAAGAGGCGTATGCTGGAAAGTTTCCAATCCAGAACCCTCCGTTTCTTGTCGGGATCTCCTTGGTTTGTGAGAAACAGTGTAATTCGAGGAGATCTTGGAGTTCCTACTCTCTCTGCCTCTGTCTGGTGGTTAGCTGCAACACTCCTTGCTGCAGCTGAGACCTCTTCCTTCCCTTACCTAAGGGCCATCAGCACCACGCAACCGCCTCCCCTGTCATGGTCAAACGCCCTCCGGCGATTCTCGATGAACCGCAATAAATCTAAAACAATATATATCTTTAACATCTGACCCTGACCCAGAGTTTACCTGCAAAGCTGTTTCCTTCTTCACAGCCTAGTACGCCGACCGCGCTGTTTGCTGCTGCTACGCGCTATCACTGGCACTGAGGCTCTCTGACTCTCGGGGAGCGACCGATGCCTCATGGCGTCTGCACGCGTGACTAGGGACGTGTGACATCTGTCACCTGAACCCGTTCATGCGGCAGTGCCCAACAATATGCACAAGTTTTAAAATAAATAAATAAATAAACCTCTCTCCTCCGCCTTCTCAATTAACTGGTTGGCGGTTGTCCATTCCAGATTTAGGCACCAGTCGAATGTACCAGAATTATGTCTATCGACAGGCAGCCATTGGGCTCGACCCAGATGCTCCAATCTAGCACCGGGTGCAAAGACGCCCCGCTACCACGATGCTACATGCTACATGCTACACGCTTGTCAGTTCAGTTACGTGAGCGGTTTCCATTAGCGCGGATCGAGTGTTTATAGCGGATTGTTGTTATTAGTGCGGACTACTTTATAGTTGACATTATTATTACGGGAGACCGTTATAACAATATCTACCAACACAATAAAAGTTATGGCTCACTACGGAAAACTTCCAGTACGCTGAAAGATTATTATTGAAGATAAAGTATTGAAACAGACCTCAAATGTTAACTATTTATGTTGTGACATGTGTTTTGAGATTGACAACGATTTACAAAATAAGGTCAGTAGATTTCATCACTGGCTGTGCCAGTGCTATTGTATAGCTGTGAATCCTGGATTACAAAGCAAAGAGAGAAAGTAACATACAATAAGCAGAGCTGAGATTTGGAAGAAGAGTTAAAAAATGCACAATAAAGTATCATATAAAAAATGCAAATATACGGGATGAATTAATTACGTGTAATATAAATGAGAAAAGTGAAGAATACAGGGGGAACTGGAGACAGTATTTAAGTCGCACGGATGAAGGTAAAATACCAGTAATTGTAAATAAGTAAAAGCTTTATTTGTAAATAAGTACAAATAAGAAAGAAGGCGAAGAAAAAATGGATCTCATAATGTTAAGTCGGAACATGTATATTGCCTAACACCTGAAGTGTAGAAGAAGAATGACAACGGTTGGTATAAATAAGTCAGAATATTGTGGGTGAGGGTTACGGGAGATACGTTGAAATGAAGAGTCTGCCACGGAGTAAGGGTTGACTGGAGGATCGCCTTAAATTAGGTGGGTGAAAAACATTGCACAATAATAAAATCCAGCATTCCAAACTGACAACTGTAGTGCGATTTATTTCAAAGTTTTATGAAGTTGGACGATTGCCAATTCGATAGTCTGCCGAAATCAACACACTTGTTTGCCTTCTGTCAACTTAGTGACATTCCCCAATTAAACTGATAACAATTACACCGTATCTTCCCAACAATATTAGTCCATTTTTAATTTGGTAAAGAAAAGTTACAGCAACTCAGATTTGGGTAAAAATTGCATTTCTTGAAAAACTGACTTGTTTGAAAGCTTGTAACTATTGTTTCCTTTAATCAATATCAATATTCAATGACGCAGGAATGTGCCACGCTTGCAAACAGTGTGCGAAAAGTATTGGATTTACTTTCAAAAGCATTGGCGAATGAGCTGATTCAATGTGTAAGGTTTTGAGCGTTTGAAACTTTGTTCTTATGTAAGAGAGATAATATACATTATATTGTATATTTATATTAATTATGTTAATTATATTTTTCATAATTAATATAAGCAGTTATTTTTTAGTGACTTAAGTAGTGTCTTGTATTTTGATTTCAACTGATCCATGCAAAGATCAGTAGACTATCGTAACAATTTTATATTTCATATTTATAATAATTACGTTAAATATTATCTCATAATTAATATACACGTATATTAATTTAAGTCTTTACAAGTTTTAGACAAATAAGAAAAAAATCAAATTTTGAGACATAAAAAGCTTCCAGCCATATACATAATAAAAACCAGAATAGAACTCACGCTTCAAGAAACCAAAGTACAACGTAAATTATCATACAAAATTATTCTCTTTCCACATTTCAAACATGTATCCAAACATTAACGATACAGTAAATATAATAATTAAAAATAAGTATCGCTGATTTTAATTGCTTTTCATGAATTAGTTTGAAAGTTTTTAAATATATTTGGTTAATAATGAACTGTGTATAAGAAAATGGTTTCTAAAGTATTCATCTCTATATGTTTTAGCATGTGACATGTGAGTATGTTTTCTTTTATAATAAATACAATTGTTTTTAATATTTTAGTTATATTTATAATAGGACCTAAACATTTAGAATACGCTCACATTGTTTCAAATGTTACGCTGTCTCCCAAGCACACAAGTTTTTGGCTGTGGGGAAATTTGGGATAGCTAAATGACAAAAAGACGTTTAACTGAGTTGGCAACACTGTTTTTTGTTACAATTTTCGTTACACGTTTCTTTATACGTCGAGTCAGTTTACTACCTTAAGGGCGCGAGGTGTACAGGTGCGAGCAGGGCCGTATACGAAGTGCTCATTTCAAAATCTATCTATGTGAGTATTCGGATATGTGGTGTCATAGCAGTTTTAAATCACTTCTTTCTCACAGAACTTTCTTTAATACTGCAAAGTGCTTCCGGAATTCGAGTTTGGCCACTTTATCAGTGCTTGGTAATGTGAAAAGCCCAACGACTCCTGACAGCGTTACAGAAATCTTATACCCTGTATCATATGTTCGTCGTTTGAGATAGAGTGACAGTGCTAATCTCATAGGCGTCTCACATGAGTATGTAAATCATATATTAACTTAAGACCGTTGTATGAAAAAACTGATTGAATGTGGCTCGCGCTTTTTGTATAATTTTAATTATATTAATTGTATTATTTGTCTTTCCATTATTTTGTGTAAAAGATTAGATAAAAGTAGTCTTACAAATTAGAGAAAACAATGAATTTTATTTACTAAAATTTATTCTTTGGAACTTTCTTTGGCAACTTCATCAGTGCTTGGTAACGTGAAAAGCCCAACGACTCCCGACAGCGGTACACAAATTTTATACGCTGTATCATAAGTTCGTCGTTTCAGATAAAGTGACATTACTGATCTCATAGGTGCCTCACATGAGCAGGTAAATCTCAAGACTCAAGACCGTTTTATGAAAGAACTTTATCTAATGTGGGTCCCGCGTTAGCAGTTCTCCATTTTTTGGGCGTCTACTGCGGGTATCACGTCCCGTGCTCGTAGGGCCAGGCTTAAACAGAGTACCCATTGTTTTCTTGTTGCAGCATCTCATAACGTATTTATTATTTCGCTGTGAATTTTCATTGGCGCCTGGCATTCATTATCAAAGAATCACAGCAATCTGTTTAGTTTCCTACGTTTTTCAATCAGGCTTGACACGTAAACAATTTGTAATCAATAAATACGTTAGCAAGAAACCGTGGAAATTCACAGGTGTTCATACAAAATATCAACGTTACAATACACGAAAACGTTTTTTTAATTTCTAATATTAATATATAGGTGCCTATCGCAAACCCTGATCATATTCAACAAACGGAAAACAACAAGAGATTGTCCCAGTTAATTAAAGGCAAGATATTGCTCAGTTGTCTCTCAGCGAACCCTCATAATATGCAACGAACCGAAACGCAACAAGAGATACTCCAGTTATTCGAAGACAATATATTGCTCACATCTCTCACTTTTGTCTTACCCTAACCACCTACTCAATCTCTTAATAATGCGGCAGTGAGTGCTAAAATATTGCTGCAAGTTGTTTTTATTTTGAAATAATGTGTTCTATTTTTTCAAATAATATGATATTCTTACGATTAAATCCTCTAGTCTGATTTCTTCCATTGTAATATTTTCCTTCGTTGAAATTTCCATTAATGGAATCTGGGACGTTCCTCAGTACCTGTTCGTATCGGTTGAAAGACTCCCTGTTGACAGAACTAACAAGGATAGAGTCTTTCTACCGCCACTGACAGATTCTGAGGATGTTCACAGATTCCAGAAAACGAATCGTCAATCAATAAGTGTACTACGATGGAAGTAGTTCGAATAGAGGGTTAGCTGTAACAAATCGCCTACCGCTTAGAGGTTTCAAAGAACGGAAGACGTGATTATCATGTCATATGTTTCTTGTTTTTGACTACGCTAAAAGGTGCCTCTCCGGGAACCCTCATTATATGCAACGAACAGAAACGCAACATGAGATTTCCCCAGTTATCCAAAGACAATATATTGCTCAGGTACCTCTCCACACAAATCCCCATAATATGCAAAGAACCAAAACTCAACAAGAGGTTTTTCAGTTATTTAAAGACAATATATTGCTCAGTGCCTCTCCCCGACCTTCATCACATACAACAAACCAAAACGCAACAAGAAATTTTCCAGTTTTTTGAAGACAATATATTTCTCAGGTGCTCTCTCCGCGAACCCTAATAATTTACAACGAACCAAAACCCAACAAGAGGTTTCCCAGTTATTTAAAGACAATACATTGCTCAGGTGATGCTCCGCGAACCCTCATAATATGCAAAGAACCGAAACACAACAAGAGGTTTTCCAGTTACTTGAAGACAATATATTGCTCACTTATCTCACTTTTGTCTTACCCTAACCACCTACTCAATCTCTTAATAATGCGGCAGTGAGTGCTAAAATATTGCTGCAAGTTGTTTTTATTTTGAAATAATGTGTTAGAACTAACAAGGATAGAGTCTTTCTACCGCCACTGACAGATTCTGAGGACGTTCACAGATTCCAGAAATCGAATCGCCAATCAATAAGTGTACTAAGATGGAAGTAGTTCGAATAGAGGATTTAGCTGTAAGAAATCGCCTACCGCTTAGAGGTTTCAAAGAACGGAAAACGTGATTATCATGTCAAATGTTTTTTGTTTCTGACTACGCTAAAGTGTTTTCTTTTTACTATTTCGCTGGTGGAACCTTTTTGTGTAGGTCCGTGTATGATGGAGCATATTTTGTGCGCGTTTGACCTCCGCACATTGTACGTAACGCTTTTTATATTTGATAACGGCACTGACATGCTCCGTTCAAAAGTAGTCATAATTATTTATATGTCAAAGCTTATCGCCAAAGTTTTTAATATGTTATTGTGGCACCACGTAACAAAGTCATTATAAGAATTAATACACAAAATATGCGTTGTTAACATTGTATATTGCCTAAAGAAGTGGCAACAAAATTTACTTATCTCGCGCACGCCAGTGTTGATTATAAATACACATAGATTTGTATCAAATGTGAGGAGACGTCCGCGTATCGTATACTGTACTATATTGAGTCTGGTATTACTGTTTAAACATTAATAACTTTTTGGAATTGTCGAGAGGACGACGTAATCGTCTGTCGCCAGAGACTATACTTGAGTGTTTATACAGGTAATGTACACATAGTTACGTATATAAGGTGCTTGAATTTTAAGCGGCATTGACATGTACAGAAAATAACAAGAATTTAAACTCGAAATTTTAAATTTAATTTTACCATTTATAAGTTAAGTCTGAAGGCAAAAAATCGGTATGGAAAACCATACATGACTTCCATGATATTTAAAATCAATTACTTAAATTCACTTTGATAATTTCTAAATAAATATTTCCCACTTTTTAACGTTTATTTATTTAGAAAGTTAGAGTGTTGTTTAATATTTAGATTTTATTGTTTTGTTGTGTTGACTTACAACGTTGATTTATTAAGAAGAACCTCCTTTAATAGTATAATGACTATCGTCAAGCTTCAAGTTGTAATCGCTATTCTGTAACATATTGTATGGTAGACGTGATTTATTTCTTTAAATTTTGTTTTTTATTTATATTGTTTGTTTGTAGTTTTTAAATTATTTATTTTATATTAATAACCTTGATGAGTTAATGAGTTAGGCTTCACGTCGACGTGCTGATTTTAATAAAATCGTAATCATAATAATGCGGTAATATTCTTTATTTCCGCTTTCTTTATTTTTTATTTATAAAAACAAATAATTATTATTTGTTTAATGGTTTAGTGAAATTCGTTAAACTTGTTTGTAAGGCGGAACTAGGCTTGTTGCTAATTGCATTCGATTGTGGTATCGAGTTGTCTATTCGGAGGTTCTCTTCGTAATCTATTATATGTGATCAAGTTTTAAATCGTCGAAAATATTTCACTCTTCTTTTATTTGAACAAAAAAATCCTTTAATTATATTTTATTCTGTAAATAAAACACATTGAACATCAACTGGGAATAATTATTAGCATTTATTTCCATAAATTCAGCTTTAATGATTCTGAGGTCGAAGTTGTAAAGTGCCCGTATCGACTCTTGTTCTCAGTTCGATTCTTAACATACTTTCAGTTATTATATTAATCTTTTGGGTTCTTTAGACTGTTATTAAAAATTTTGAAAATGTCCACAAGAAGTACCGTACCTTAGAAATTATATAATTCTTATTACATCCATGTTCCATAAAGAAATGGAAGTATGGTCATGGCGAAAAAATCATGTTCGAGATAATGGTAGATTCAGACTGTACTACCCTCAAAACATGAAAAAAAGTTATTTTTCGGAAATTGTCTGTATGTGTGTCAGAGTGTCCGTGTGTAGAATTTTTCTATGTCAAACGATAACTGCCGCAAATTCAAACAGAATAAATTAATATTTTGCATACAGTTCTGAATTGTAGAGGACTCGATGCCTATTGATTTTAGTGAAGACCGGTTAAGGGGATGGGGTAGTTTACCAGCAACGTTTTACGTTTTAACAAGAGTAAAGTGCTTAATTTTGATAAATAAAATATCCTTAAAAGAAGGTCATAATAATCCAGTGTAGAAAGGTAGATGAAATATCTATAAATGAAAAGGGTAGTTGAATGGGTAGGGGGTAATTTCTATAAATTAAAATGGTGGATGATGATGGAGAAAATAAATTTTATAAGTTTTATATGTGTAATACGTTATTGACAGCAAAGAAGTAGTGTCTATGGAAACATTTCGTTTCACTTTACAAAATTTTATAGTTTTTAATTTTAATTACAAATCATGTATGAGAGAAAATATATCGTTCGTGGCAGGCAAGCTTATCGCAATTATCTAATGTTTACGTTTCCATTTTATTATTACGACAACCGCAATAAAAAGGCAAGCAACACACATACACACACACACACACACACACACACACACACACACACACTTCGCGTTATTTCTGGCCTCACTCATGTTTATTTTCTTATGCATGTGTTTACAGAGGAAGGTTCATAGACAGACTTTTCGTATTTAGGAAATGAACCCTCCGCAAGATGCTCAGGGTCCATGAGTGACTTCGGAGCGCTTCGGAGGAGGGATGATTATCTGCGTAGTTCGGTTTCTTTATAAGAATAGAGTAAGCCTACCTAATTTTTATGGATAAAGAGACTGAACATAAAATTACATTAAACGACTATCCCATAATTACAAAAATATCTATAAATAGTGAAATTAAATTGAGGGTGGACGATATTTGTTTAGAAATTACGGAACCGATTTCAAGTAAATTATTTTAAACATAAATCTTACAACATGGAAGTCATATATGGTTGTCCATACCGATTTTTTAATAATAAAGACAAAATTAGTATTAATAAAATGTAGCAAAAATAATTGTTCAGTTTGATTTGCCAACACAAGGAATGATGCTATCACAGGATGCAACAGTAGTTGTGGCAAGATGGCGGTTTATTAATAAAAATAAATCACACAAAATGTTCACTGTGGTCATATTAGTTTTTATTTTCTTTCAATAGTGTTTTGTTGAAAAACATGTTATTTGAGTTAATCTTGGTGTCGTGTAGTTGTAAAAGTGATAGATTAATAGGTTAAATCTCACCAGTTCCTTTTGGTTGAAAATAATTATTCACTTCATAAAATTTTTTTACTTGTTCTTCGTTTTATTATTATTTTATATTCTCATTATTAACTCTTTCTTCTTATTTGATTCTATGTATCATAAAGAACACTTTTCTTCCACTTGGATCTGATTCTTCCTTACACTTTTTGGACCAGAGCTGCATTGAGAAGTTCCTAATACTTTCGTGTCTAACAATAGAATGTAGAAATTTCCTTTACCCTTCGACTGGCTTGTCCAAAATTACCAAAATTCCCGTTGGTCAATACCGTTGGGTTAAGAGGTCATGTGACCCTGTTTATTAGAATACATAGTTTTTACATTTTATAATTGAAATTACTCCCTATTTAGTACTTATCTAGTCTTAATTTTGTTTACATAATGATTTTCCTAATAAAAAGACAAACATTTTGATATCTCACATGACATATGTGAGTTTCCTAATAGATATTTTAGCATTTTACAAAATTCCGTTTTATAAACCATTAAATGTGGTTTGTCATTTTAAAAATCATATTACAATTTCGTTAATTTATTTAAAATGTTGTTGCTACTATAAAAATAAGGCCTATTTTACTAATTTTACTACTTCTTACTAATTTACAGTGATGTGATAGTTTACTAGTTACTTTGACAATAATTTTTATGTCGACATTGGCCTATGTCTTAGTGTTTCTTTAGTACAATGTTTCATTCTACAATTGTTATTTAGCCTGTTGGTTTAAAACCTTCTGATTAAATATAGTTATTACATGATATTAAACTGTTCATTACATTCTGATTCTTTCAATTACTTCTGATAAAATAAAAACATTAACATGAAACAAACCTATTAACATAATATTATGCCCTCATGGCCAAAACTCTAACCAACATTAAACAAATAGACTAACTTTACAACAAATGTTTAACAAATAATAATATTTTTTTTGTGGCAGTCCATTATGTCCTGTCATTCAATATTATTTCAAGTTAGTATCACATAATTCTTATTACTATGAATAAGTTATTATACATTGATTGTATTAACACAACTGATAGCCTTTTCCCTTGAATAAACATTAATGATAAAAAGAAATAGGGAAAATCAGCAACTAATATTAAAACGTACAAGTATTCTAATTTTATCATCAGGTGTATTGTAAACTTCCTCCTATTTTCTATGGCTCGTCAGTGATAGTAAAAAACAATAAATAAGTGAACAATATAACACAAATGTACTAGTCAATACGATTAACGTTGATATAATATCTCGTAGCAGTGCGCACTGTACTATTGTCAACACACAACTGAGTCAGCCTCAGAGTTCATTATTTATCTTCATTACTGTGTCGTATAATATATTGGATTTAAAAAGGAGTTGGTCATTGAGTAAACACTTGTTATTAATTTTGGAAGCTGTGTAAATTTCGAATTCTTCTAGAGCATCCATGAGTCTGCCTTTGCTACATATGTGTAAGGGTACTAATTTATCTGTGAAACTAGTGTAACTATGGTTTTCATTTACAAGATGCATGGCGAATGTCGATTTCAAGTGGATTATTGGCAGAGGTTTACTTAAACGTTTATGAGAATACATATTTATTGTCTACTAACAACACACTATACAAAAATATTATTTCGTACACACGATATGTAGACGATACTTTTATTGTATTTGATGGTACAGACAGACAAATAGATAAGTTACTCAGTTATATGAATGGATTAAATAGTAAGATCAAATTCACAATGGAGTTGAATGTAATGGCTGCTTGAATTTCTTGGACTTATCTGTACGAAAAGAGAACAATTATTTAACCTATAAGGTCTATAGAAAACCAACGACCACAGACATGGTTATCAACGCTCATTCATATCACCCTGAAACTCAGAAATTGGCTCCTTTTAATGCCTTTATCACAGATTATTGAGTATACCTTTATGTAGTAATGACTATCAAGAGGAGATAAATACAATTAAATATAAAGCTATAAATAATGGGTATAAAGATGACATAGTTGACAAGCTTATACGTAAACACAAATACAAAATGAAAAATAAAAATAAAAACAAAACAAAAACCGACAAAGACAAGAACTATTATGTCACTGGTGTATTCACCAATGTGATGCCTAACATGCTTAGCATTGAATTCAAAAAACTTAATATTAACGTCTCCTTTCGAAAAAACAACAATCTAAAAAATATATTTAAACTAAGACCACCTAGAGCAATGGAAAACAGTTCAGGAATATATAAGATACAATGTAGTGACTGCGACAAGTTCTATATCGGCCAGACTGGACGTAAATTTTTAGAAAGATTCAAAAACCATATGCCGCGAAGGGACATTAGAAATTTGAAATCGACATTCGCCATGCATCTTGTAAATGAAATCCATAGTTACACTAGTTTCACAGATAATTTAGTACCCTTACACATATGTAGCAAAGGCAGACTTATGGATGCTCTAGAAGAATTCGAAATTTACACAGCTTCCAAAATTAATAACAAGTATTTACTCAATGACCAACTCCTTTATAAATCCAATATATTATACGACACCGTAATGAAGATAAATAATGAACTGTGAGACTCACTCAGTTGTGTGTTGACAATAGTACAGTGCGCACTGCTACGAGATATTATGTCAACGTTAATCGTATTCACTAGTACATTTGTGTTATATTGTTCACTTATTTATTGTTTTTTATTTTCACTGACGAGCCCTAGAAAATTGGAGGAAGTTTACAATATACCTGATGATGAAAGTTTACTTTCCAAACATGTAGTGATACAATTGAAATACTACAAGACCGCAAGACGGACTATAAGGTATTTATACTTTTATAAATTTACAATTGAAGCAGTAAGTAGAAAGAAGTAGTTTCTATGGAAATATTTCATTTCGAAAATAATTGTAAATATAAATCTTAGAACATGGAAGTCACGTATGGTTCTCCATGCCGATATTTGTTACCAATAACGTAGTACATATACGAAAAATTATCTCTTCCCTTTCAACCGTCACTTGCATTTATAGAAAAGTACCCCCTCCTTTAAACTAACCTTTTCGTTTATAGATACTTCATCTACTTTTCTACAGTAGATTATTATGACCTTCTTCTCATGATACTTTTTTACCAAAACTAAGTAATTTACTCTTGTTAAAACGTAAAACGATGCCATAAAGTGCCCCTTCCCCTTAACCGATCTTGACCAAAATCAATAGACCTTGAGTCCTCTACAACTCAGGCACACATACAAACAATTATTTGATTCTGTTTGAATTTGCGGCAGTTATCGTTCGCCATAGGAAAACTTCTACACGTAGGCACTTTTCGTAAACTGACTTTTCTTCTTGTTTTGAGGTAGTATAATCAGAATCAGCCCTTATCTCGAACACGATTCTTTCGCGATTACCATACTTCCATTTTCTTACGGAACATGGAAGTGATAAAAATGATATGTGTGAGTAGAAACGGAATGGTATTAGTAGTAGAAGTCTGTAAGGAAATGAATATGGTAACAAGTCGTATGACTGTATGAAGGTGATGATGTTCATGATCATGATGAAAACGAAGATAATGATGCTGATGGTTGCTGATGGCATGCGATTATGTTGTTGAAAATGGTGATAATCCTTCAACATATTAATGGAAATTATTATCCTTGACCTCTAGGGTTTTCAAGCGACTGATCAAGCGTAGGATCCGCGACCATCTAGAAAGACTGGACGTAGTGATCCCCGAACAGTTCGGCTTTCGTGAGATGAACTCGACTCGTAGGATTGTCTCTGTTTGCGGACGACACTGCGGCTTGTGCCTCAGAGCCGAACTCAAACTATGCGGCCATCGAGCTCCAGCGTCAACTCGATTCGTATGTCGGGTGCGCCGATGATTGTAGAGTTGCCGTCAACGCTAATAAGAGCGCCGCGGTAATTTTCTCGCGACGACGTAAGCGGCTTCATGTTGATTCTGGACTCACCTGGCGAACCCGTGTCCAATACATCCGTCAACGAGTTTCGGCGCAACTCAGTAGACTTTGGCCCGTGCTATCTAATCCGGCGATGACACCCCCCCCCCGCATCATCTTCCATGTTCGTGTTGCCCATGATTACTTATGACTGCCCTGTTTGGGGATACCTTGATCGATGTCATTGACTAGCGTTCTCGACCGGGGATTTAAGCTCGCGTGTAAAAGCCCCCCGAGGTACTCTTCTCGACTTTGGAAGAGAGGACTAGTTGTCCGCTCTTTTGTGGACACCTTGAGACGCCTGACGCGTAGATTCTATGGTCGGGCAGTCCGTGTGACCCATAATTCCCACATCGCCGGACTCGGTAACTATACTCCAAGGCCAGGTGAGTCTGAGAAACTACCGCGTTTACTAGTCCCCGTGGTATAATCCACCATCGAGGGTCGCTTCAAGACCTTCAGTTATAGAAAAATACTGACCCAGTGGCAGGAGTCCTAATTTAGACTCGGGACACTGTGCAACCCCCACTCGTGTGTTTGTAACCGCAGCATGCTTCTGAATCTGGACGTACTCCATAAGCTTCCGACAACCCATTCGTGCAGAAGTGTTTATTATACAGAACGTATTATAGGAAGTATATATTACACACACTCACACACACATATTTACACATATATAAAATTACAAATTATATATAATTTAAAAGGATCAAGAAATGAAAAACTAAATGTTTGAAAGCAGCAAATAACAAATCAATTGTAGTGTTTATTAACTCTTATCAAAAATTATCTGGAACATTCAATTATCTTAAAATTTTAATAGTTAATGATGACAACATATGTTTCAACAGGTAGAAAATGTTCAACTCTCTGGTGGTAGTGGCAGCTGTGTTACTGGTAGGCACAAAAGTTGATACTGGCAACGCTCTATGTCGCGACGCTGATGAGCTTAACACAACCGACATAAACATGGACGAGGTATGACAGTAGCAAGCAATGCCTGCAATCGATCCCCTTAGGCTTTCACTTCCGCTGTCGTAATCGTTAAAACTACTGTCCGGCCTGTAAGGCCGTGGTCTTCTACAGCACACGTTTCAACCTCGCTTCTGGAGACCATCGTCAGTGTCACAAAGGACTGATAACAAGATGTCCAACAGTAACACTACAGTACTGTGGCAAAGTACTGGACCTTTGCCGCGGTACTGATGGAGTTTTAAGTCCTTTGTGACACTGAACATGGCCTCCAGAGGCGAGGTTCAAACGCCTGTTGTAGACAATGGAAGACCACGGACCCTTATAGGCCGGACACTATTTGTAACAAATAATGTCTTAATTTGTTAAAAACACGTTCACTGTCAAACACACATGATATTCTCTGGAATCTCTTTAAAAAAGGCGTTGCTTGAGTTTTATTTCAAATATTTCTTGTGCTTCAAGTTACGATTCTCCAAGTTACATTTACATTTACATTACATAGTTCTTGTATTGTCCAGTTTGTTTTATTATTATATTAACTGCATTATTTGCCTTTCCATTGTTTTGTATAAAACATTGGTAACAACTGGTCGTACTAATTAGAGAAGGAAATTAATTTTTTTGACTAAAATTTATTCTTTGAAATTTTATACATTCGCGTGAACGCGCGCACACACATGCACACTTAAAATTTCCGTTAATACTTGCTGCATTTTGAATGAGTTTAGGTTATTTACACAAGCCTAGAAAATGTTGTAAGTATACTACACATATGCAACAATTCATTTGTCCATTTTGTGGCGCATAACATCCAGAAATGTTATAAATGTTTCTAAACAATATTGTTTACCTTGCACAAAATGATTTCAAGATGTAACTCTTAAAGCCTTTAGTTGTGTAACAGACACGAAAGTTTTTCATCGAAGGTAACAGCACCTAAATATATATTATAGAGAATTATATTTAAATCGGGATAGAATAATTAGGATAATGTAATTAGAAGTTTCACATGCCACAGTAATTTAATGTCAAGAATGTTGACAGTAAATTAATTTCAGTGATGTTGGTAATATCTTACAGCTTGTCAATAAGCGATTCAACTTTCTGGTTGAGTCTTACTCCGACGATACACCGCGAACCAATTTTTTCTATGCCGACATCCATGTAGTCGATTCTGCTAATTCCACATACACGTGTGATACCACCATTTCATCGTGAGTATTTCTAGGGTATAATTAAGTTAATATTATTATAATTATTAATCCAGTTACTATAATTATTAAGCATTATTTAATTTTAAGTATATAATTATAATAATATATTATAATTAATATATAATTATATCATTCTTTTTTGAGAATTAGCTGTAACAAAATTACGTTTGTATTAGGTAATTATATAAAGTATAGCAAGTAAATAGTTCTGGTGTGAGATGCGTGGCAATGGAAATTGTTGCCAAGTTTACAGAGTGTATTAATACGTAGCAAATCTTTATTTCCAGTGAGAACATAGGATCTCGGACGATTTCTCTCAAAAGCCTACTTTCTTACAAGAATGGGATTATGAAAGCTACACCTTATTTCAGCGACGGTAAGTCAGTTAAACTCTTCCCCTTCTTAGTTAAATCCTGATGTAAACAAACCCACGTGGCAAATCTGAAACGCTATTGGTCAGGTGCGTTGACACTGTGCATACAGTAATGTATTACTCGCATGTGCAGAATGTCTGTATAGTCATGTGAGAGTTATCTTGCCATTTAAATCGAGGCACGTCGTTTTCAGACTTCCTCCTTATCACTGTATTCTGAATCGTATTGAATTAATATGGAGCCAGTTGAAAAGATATGTTGCCTGTCACAACAAAAAATTTGTTGCTCGAACAAAACAATTTATTAAGAAGACGGTAAATGAAACAACGGCGGACAAGTGGAGTCATTGTATACGGCTTATAATCAAGGAAGATAGTAAGCTATGTCAACTGGCCCACATTACCCACATCTTTGTGGACAATGGACAATCTTATCAATAATAACGCTGACTCAAGTGGTGATAACGTTTCAGACACAGATGTGGAAGGCATTGCATTACTATTTGACAGCAACTGATAGTATTCAGTACACTGGTAATCATCACAGCTTCAATTTTCGTTTTAAACAAACTTTACTTTTTTGTTTGTAGAAGTATTTAAACGGTTAATAAAAAAAGCCATTAACTGGTGTTATAAAATATTCTACGCCTCTGATTCAAACAGCAAATAACGTCTCAGATGTGCCACGCCTGTTTATTTACATCAGGATTAATCTAAGAAATGAAACAGTATGTATATTTCTATTTGTGCAATTTTGGTGAATGAGTTTGTCATTCCAAAGAGAACTCGCTAGAAAATGTCACATTCTTTGTTTGCTGTTGTACGACTGACTGAGTATTAGTAAATATCCAACGACGCTCGTAATGAGGGCACTTGCTCTATTATATGGTGGCCTGAATGTAAATTATGGTGATTGAGTGTTTGGAAATTCTGTGTTTATATTATCACAAACAGTGTTTTGTATTGTAGGCTTCCTATGGTTTGTGTTATTCCGTAAAATTACGTACTGGTTTTGGCTATAAAGTATTTCAGTTTTGTTAACAGTGTCTCATATTAACTTTATTTTGTTGTTGATGAGAAAACATGTTAATATATTTTGTACACTGTTAGAGTAATTTGTTTAAACAAATCTAATTTGTTTATGCACAGTCTAAAGTTTGATTCCGTCAGCCAAAATCAGTTAATTCCTAGCGATAATCATGTGTTTATACCCAAGCCTAGGTATACAGGACGTGCTCCTTCCACGCCATCCTTCCCTGTGCTAATCTTTGCTGATATCCCGCCGGAGGGATACTGGAACAGCTCAAGTCACCATGTCGTCATCGCCTAGCTGTCTGTGACGTCACCATCAGTTGACTGGTGACATATTGCTCCCATCATAATACTCCTGTGGATTAATATTTGTGACTCGCCCAATAATCAAATACCAATTGATAGGAATAATATATTTTTACTCACTTGTTTATACATATACATGTAAGCGTGCGTGCATGTGTGTGTGTGCGTGTACATGAAGTGGTGAGGAAAAAGACAACAATAAAGGGACACAAACATTTGACATTAACTCAGCAAACACTGAAGTAGATACGGGTCTCGATTTGCCGATAAAACGACAGGCAGCAACGTTGACAAGACTTTGTGTTATTGGGATTCAGATTTCATACAACTACTGTTAATGATCTGCACGCATATGTTTTTACTTCTTTATTAGTTGACTGGAACAGACTTCATAATTTGTTTATATTTTACAGGGTTATTGAGGCCAAATCTGAGTGTGACCTATTACTTTCTGGCACAGACAGACGGAAACGCCATGTTGCTCTACTACTGCCCTGACTATCGTAAGTATATATATACTGCAAGTCAATAGGTTTGAATCTGACTGCACTTGCAGAAATAAGTTTTGACTAGTTGACTTAATCCATTTACTGGTTATTCTGTTTTTGTAAAATAAAAGATATACATTTATATCTGAATATTCTGATTTTGAAAATTCATAAACTTTGAAATATTTGACAGTTAAAATATTTCAATAGAGTTTTAACTTGTTTTGTATTTTATACAGAGTTTTTATAATTTAATTTTCCTGGATTTGCTGGGTTTAGTTGGATCGGTCCGGAGGATCTCGCGGACCTGCTCCTACTATTTAACCGGGCGTTGTCCTCTTAAGCTGGGATGTCGATCTCAGGGTTCCCTCGTAGGCTTTGTGTCCGTCCAAGTTGCTCCCGATTCAGTTCTCGTTGGCAGCCATCGGTCGTTGAAGATCTCGAACGCCGTGTCCGATGTCGTGATACAATTCAGCTGTTACCTCGACGATACAATCCGACTTCCCACAGACTGCAAGAGACTCTCTATTATAATGTTGCCCTATACGGGAGTGAATCTTGGACAATTGGAGAAAGTGACACAAAAATACTCCAAGCATTTGAGACCTGGTGCTACAGAAGAATATTCAAGGTAAACTGGAGGGAGAAGATAACGAATGAGGAAATCTTTAGAAGAGCTCAGGAGGAGAAGAGCTTTCTACGAAATTTAAAAGGCAGAAGAGCTAAGTTTATAGGGCATATACTGCAACTCGATGGGTTGGTTAAGAGAATAATAGAAGAAACAATTGAAGTGAAGAACCATAGAAGACGACCCCTTTTAGACTACATAAAACAGCTTATGGTCGATATAAACTGCACATTATATTGTGAGTTGAAAAGAAAAGCAAAAAAGCGGGAAGAATATCGAGCTGCTGCTAACCAGCCTTTGCGCTGCTAACCTAGAGAAGAAGACTTTAATAGTCACGTGAAGGACTCTGAAAGACTGCCCAACTCACGGCTCACCTGTGCTTTTATAGATCTACGCACATGGCGTCATTTTACAAGTTAAAACGTTCCAGAGTTTACTAGATTACACGTCGACCACGTGTTGGTGGATGTGAAATTCTGTTACTACAAGTTTCCAACCAGGTGTTTTCAACTGTATAATTCTTTTGTCAGTTGAATAAATACTATTAAAATTTATTTTATATTAAAATAATTCGGTACTAATAGTTATTCCAATTTTCACATTAATATAAATGGTTTATAGTGTGTCTGTTAATTGGCTTACTGTTAATTAGCTTCACACAATTCGTTACGCGCACACTTATTCACTTTCACACTGCACTTCTTTGTTGTTGTTTTTTTATTCTCTATTGTCGTTTTAAACTATGTTAACATTCAGTACCTATTCCAAAAACTATAGTGTATTATAGCATTCACACCTGTTTGCACAAGAGAGCAACCTATTCTGATGTAGTATGCCCTTGCATCTGATTTTGCTCTTGAATTTACGCTTTGATGTCACCTGCTTCACGTTTACGTTCCTCTGGTTCCTGCTTACGTTTTTCATCCTGTCGTTTTTCTGCTTCTTCCGCCTCCTGCCTGCGTTTCTCATCCTCTCGTTTCACCGTCTACAACAGCAACGTCTGTAAATTTTCCATCATCTAACTGGCATCCATTGTTTACCGATTAACTACAAATTACACAGTCTTGTACAAGTGTCCACAGTTTCCACGGCTAACGGTTCTGTCCCACTTCTGACCCACTGTTACGACGGTCTAACTGATCGTCGTATGGTACAGTGGAAAACAAAATACAAGACACCAATTAAGTCACTATTCTCTAGCTTTAATTATTACAATAAACAGTTTGTAATCAACAAAATAGTCTCTTACAACAAATCAAATAAAAATTGTTCACACGCAATAATAATGTCGAGGATTATAAAACACAGTTGTATTACAATTTTTCCGCACAAATATAAAATACATAACACTTCGCCATAATACTTCGAACCGCACTGGAATATATAGCAACTCAAATTGAAACCAAGCGCCGCTGAAGCCTTCTATTTATACCCCTCTCAGACACCACAACATTCCACACACTACGCATCAGCGCTACACTAGGACGTAATTGACTGCGGCCTTGACACATTGCGGGCGGCTGCCGACGTCTAGAAATGTCTCGCGAACGCATGTTGAGGTCACGTACGCACACAACATTACAGCCGAATTCCACTGGAACATTCGAGAAACACGTAGATTGTTCAGTAACGTCATAACAATTGCTGGGAAACGTATGAATTGTTGGTTTTTATTGTAAAATCAGGCACCGACAGGATTAAAATAAGTTAATTAATAATACGTTGTTTACCTGTTAACAAACACATATTACAATTCTAAAAACTGTATTACATTAAGAACATATAAACGCGTATGGCAATGCTAAATTATTGCAGAAAAGTGCAATAATAAAGGCGGCATAAAATGAACGTTAATTACTACCATAATTAAGTAGTAATTAATGTGTGAGTTACATGTAAACGACGAGTAAAAAGTTACAAAGACAATGCAACCACTCGCCTAAAGATAAAATTTGCGTGACGGCGAAAACGGACTATAAAGTGATCAGTAGAAAAAGAACTACCCACGAATTGGCAATGTTTAACATGTGAAAAACGATATCTGATATGTCAGTTTGCCGTCCTATAAATACCTCCGGCAATTTTTGGCGAGGTAAAACTCAAGATATCTTTACACGCCGTCACTCTGTGCGTCTGTCGACCGACCTGAATATCACCATCATCTGCAATATAACACGATTGGTTGTGGAGTACCGGATCATCATCCACAACAAGCTATAGAGTACCAAGAACGCATCAGCATCATCAGCATCGTCATTGTCATAATTCAGGACGCACGCACACGTACACACGCAACGGTAACTTCGACAATACACTGGTGACCAATAAATAATTATATTTTTGCGCAAAGAACTCTTAAATAACGGAATATGGGGTAGTAAAGACTTAAAGATTTAAATGTGAGTACTGTAAATATTCAGAGTATAAGTCGTAATAGTGGATTGTTGTTAAAAATAATAATTTTATTCTGTTTATTGGGTGTGTCATTAGAAATCGTATATATTCTTAAAGCAAATGTTATTTTTTTATTAAAATATGAATAGCAGCAATTCAATTTTATTTTAGTAAAACAATAATATTTTTATAAGTAAGTTGCTATTTTAAGAGTGATTCAAAGTCAGACACCCATGCTATATAAAGTAATTGTATAATTTTTTCATCTTACATGTTTAGATATTTAAGATTATACGTTATTATTGTGTGCTGAATAGCAAAAAAAATGTTGTGTGTTACAGATTGTAACCTTATGTAAGAGAATATATGAATTAATAATTTCGAATTTTTAATATTCTCTTCATTTGCAATATTTAATAAACCGTTGATTGATTCTTTTAATATGTTTTAATTCATTATTTCATGTCAGCGACGTCTCACTCCTCTTATTAAAAATGTGTTTATTGTGCAACCACATACACTTAATGCATGAAACACAAACATTCTACGAACCTAGCCGGTGTTTAACACTATACAGTTGCGTAGGGTACATGGACTGAAGTGTATTCATTTTATAATACTTGTAACGTTCCAATATGTGTATGTGTGTGTGTGTGTGTGTGTATATATATATATGTATATGTATATATTACATTTAATATTTATAATTAAATTGACCTCAAGATGTTATTCTTTGTTCTCAGTAACATCTTGAGGTAAATTTAATTATAAATATTAAATGTATTATATACATCAAGAAACGGACTGTAGCAGAAAGTGACTAAATATATATATATATATATATATATATATATATTATAACAACTTCTCTTTATATATTATATTTGTCAATTTAACATATGCCTCTTTTGTGCGTCAACAAATTACATAAAGACTTTTCTTTCACTATTACACTACTCTGTATAAATATAATGATAGAAAAATGTTACTTACCAGTGACTTTTTACTTTACCTGGGCGTCAGAACAAATCCCAGATACAAATGACACTGATTCAGCTTAGCTCAGAGCATAGAGACACACTATCTCAGCATTCTTTCAGTGAGTGTGGAATTCAAGGGGAATCGTTACAAATAACACTTTAAACTTTGTTAAAGTTTGTTTAATTAACGATTAAATGTTATTTTATTAATGGTCTTTCAAAGCTAAGTTAAGGACTTATTGCTAACCTAACTCTTATTATTAATGAGTGTGTGTGAAAAGTGAAGATTAAAACGTCCAAACGACCAATTGCTCTTATCCGATTTACTTAGGAAAATTTATATCTCCTAAACAACCTGTTCTTTATTGCTAAAGAACAGGTCTGCAATAATTTCCACGTTCAATACTACACCTCACTCTCCATTCAACACTCCTATATTACGTTATTACTAATCTTAATATTTAAATACAAATATGAATTTACTTAGTGTCTTTTAAAAATTGTTTATTGATTTTATTATTTATTTTGTTACTTATTTCATTGATCAATGAATATATTTCTTACTGATTGATGCGTTGACCGTAGATAGGAATCCGTAGAGATCCTCCTTTTGATGGTTCGGCTCAGAAGAAATGATGTTGACCAATGACGTTGAACGATGACCCTCGGCGCTTTCAGATGCTGTAGCTAATCTGGTGCACAGGTCACTTCAGAATTAATTAATTATTAATTAATTAATTTTTTAATTAATTCATTGGTTGTTACACAGCGAGAGTATTTATTAATGAACTTTACTAGATCCTCTGCTACTGCGAACCACTTCTCGAACTGTTATTAAATAAATCTTTGCGTGGTTTGCGAAATTTAGCTCGTATCTAACACACGTCTTGCCTATTTAATGTTCGAACGAAGAGTGCTCGGTTCCCCAAGTCTGAGTAGGCGTCTCTTCTGAATACAGCTTTCTGATTGGTTGTTCCAAACAAATCATACGTTTTCTATTTGAAACAATATCGAACAAGTCGACCAAACGCCCCTTAACAGGTTTGAGATGGTAGAGAATTACTGGCTAATTTCATACTTCCTCTGTTTGCAAATCGTTTGATTATGGGTATTTGCAAACGTGATTTCACAGATCTGACCACAGAATATTATTGGTTAGGTCTTCCTCTGTAAGTGTGTGAAAACACCTAATTTGTACCTAGCCTAATTCTCTAGTTATTTCTCTTGGCGTTCTTCTTCTGTATAACTTCTGTAAATGTTAATTATATTGGTTGATATTTTGGCTACTTATAGAGCTTTAATTGCTGAACACTATGCAGGTTTCAGAATTGCTGTATATTTATTAGTTTTGAAGATATTGCAGTTTTAACTAATAAAAATAATTGAATAAAAATTCATGTCTGTGCCGGCAACCTTTGTAGCAGTGGCGAAGTTAGACAGAGATAGCTGTGATTATACCCTCTCTCTTGCTTACGCCGCTATACTCGCACAGTATGACACTTTCATATAACGATCTGATGGGTCGGCTTTATGAATCGTTATAATGTATAATATTCAAAATTTATATTTATTTTACCTCACGATGTGTTTTTCCCTTATTTGGAACATGCTTCGAGAACTCCTGTGTCCTCATCCTGAGCCTTCGTGATCTTCCGTCTGGTGAAGCACTTGTGTGTTGCCTGTATGTTATTTTGGTTTCTTGTTGGTCTCTGGTATTTTAAAGTGTTTTATTGTGTGTGATTGTGATGTATGTATTAGTATTTTGTTTATTTTCGATGTTGAGTGCTTCGAATATTGTGTCATGTTTCGTATTTGTTCATGTATTATTTTGTTTTGTGTTTTGTGTTTGCATATTTGTAAAATTCCTCAAATGTTCATTATGGTGCCTTTGTGTGGTACATGTTTCATTAGTGTCACATTGGTTATGTCTGGGAATTCATGTCCCGTGTTTATTCCATTCGTGGCAAAATTGGATTTATATAATTCTGGTTTTTTGTATGCATTTAGATGTTCAAAATAACGTTTTTTCAGCTCTTTTTTTGTTTGTCTTATCTAACATTTATTGCAAACTTGGCATTCAATTTTGTATATACCGTTAGTTATTGTATTATCTTTGGTGTGTGGGTTATTTAGTTTTTATAAATTGTTTTTATTAGTTTTGTATGCTATTTTTATATCTGTGTTTTTAAACAGTTTTGTTAGCTTAGTCATTTTATTATTTATGTATGTGAATGTGGCCCATTTTTGTTGTTGTTATTATTTATGTGTTGTTCATTTTGACGAATTCTTAATTGTTCAGTTTTTATTTTATATTTGATTTTATATTCTACTTTGTTTACAGTATTTTTATTGTATTCATTTTCATAACCAATTTGGTATATTATATTTCTTTCATTGTCAGTTTCTTGTTTAGTGGAATTTTGTACATTCTGTTAAATAGCGAATAGATTGCTGCTATTTTATGTAGTGGTGGGTGGTCAGAATGGTTAGGTATAATGATGTTGGTGGAAGTTGGTTTTCTGTATATTGCATATTGCATGTGGTTGTTGTTTCTTGTGATGGCTATGTCTAAATAGTTTTTTTTGTTATGTTTTCTTTCTTCTGTGAATTGTGTTTCTGGATGTATGTTATTGATTTGTTTTAGTATGTTCTCTGCATTGGTGTTTTTGTTATTTGATGCATATAGCCCATCATCTACATATGTTATGTATCAAATAACGAAAACACAAATGCAGAGATCATACTAAAACAAGTCAATAACATACATCCAAAAATACAATTCACAGAAGAAAAGAAAATATAACAATATCAACTATTTAGACATAACCATCACAAGAAACAACAACCGCTTACAATATGCAATATACAGGGTACCAACTTCCACCAACATCATTATATATAATCACTCTGACCACCCACCACAACATAAAATGGCAGCATTCTATTCGCTATTTAACAGAATGTACAAAATTCCTCTAAACAACAAGAAACTGACAAATAAAGAAATATAATATACCAAATTGGTTATGCAAAATGAATACAATAAAAATACTGTAAACAAAATAGAAAATAAAATAAAATCTAAAATAAAAACTGAACAATTAAGAATTCGTCAAAATGAACAACACATAAATAATAACAACACAAAAATGGGCCACATTCACATACATAAATAATAAAATGGCTAAGCTAACAAAACTGTTTAAAAACACAGATATAAAAATAGCATACAAAACTAATAAAAATTATTTACAAATCTAAATAAACCATACAACAAAGATAATACAATAACTAGCGGTATATACAAAATTGAATGCCGAGATTGCAATAAATGTTACATAGGGCAAACCAAAAACAGCTGAAGAAACGTTATTTTGAACATCTAAATTCATACAAAAACCAGAAATATATAAATCCAATGTGGCCACACATACAATGAACACGGGACATGAATTCAAAGACATAACCAATGTGACACTAATAAAACATATACCACACAAAGGCACCATAATGAACATTTGAGAAAATTTACAAATATACAAACATAAAACACAAAACAAACTACTACCTGAACAAATACAAATCAATACAAAACATGACACAATATTCAAAGCACTCAACATCGAAAATAAAAAATACTAATACATACACCACAATCACACACAATAAAACACTCTAAAATACCAGAGACCAACAAGAAACCAAAATAACATCCAGCCAACCACAAACACTTCACCAGACGCAAGATCACGAACGCTGAGGATGAGAACACAGGAGTTCTCGAAACATGTTAAAAATAAGGAAAAAATAACATCGTGAGGTAAAATAAATATAAATTTTGAATATTTTATATATATCAGGAAACGAGCTGTAGCAGAAAGTGATATATATATATATATATATATATATATATATATATACATTATAATCTCTTGAGTCCTACCAGTTGAAGTCCCAAATCGCTGATGCCAATTTATTATCTTACTGATGTGGTATAATTTTATTTCCCGATTTAAAGCGCCAAATTGTTTTATTTCAAAAACAATTATAATTCTTCTTCTTATTTATTTATCTTTCT
Source organism: Magicicada septendecula (assembly GCA_034769895.1). NCBI lineage: Eukaryota > Metazoa > Arthropoda > Insecta > Hemiptera > Cicadidae > Magicicada > Magicicada septendecula. The sequence goes on along the minus strand of CM068369.1, from coordinate 17,439,510 downwards.
CCCTTATTTTAGTTTAATTCACCTCACCTTTGTCTTGTAGTTCAATTTGAATTTCGTTCCTAAAAAATAGGGGTTACCAACCTTTATTTTCTGATAAAAAATATCCACTTTTGGCTATATTAAGGATTAAAATGTCATTAACATTAAAATAAATAAAATATACGATTGAAAATATTCAATACTGTATTATTTCTTTAGCGTTTTTTATTTCTTTCTTTTCTAAATAAATAAAATATTTTTATAATATAATGTTTGCTCCAACTCTTGTTTTATACTTGCTCAGCGGTTGGCAATAGTGACCAGGCCTTGCTAAATAAAATACCATGTTTTATTTTGGTTATTTTAAATTAGTTGGGTTTTTGTGATTACAGAAAAATTAACAAAAGATCTTTAGAAAGTACAAAACTTCACATAAAACATAATTAAATAATATACAGGTTCTTAATAAATTAATTCTTAGGTTATATGTTATGTGTTGGATCAAATTTGGTGAATTTAGGTGAACAGTTCGTTTTAAGAGAAGATTACAATGTCCAATAATTTGATCACCATAAATTAAAAAGTTAATAAAGATATAAACTGATTGTCACTAGTTTATTCATTAATTGAGTGTTAAATAAAGTTTATTAGTGAGTGAAAAAGTGTCAAAGTGTAGACTAGTCCTTTTCTTATTTAGTTTTTAATTCAATTTTATACTTAGCACATTTCTTCACATTTGATGTTTAATTTCATGTTTATTCTCTTTTATGATTTGTAAGATATATTTATTCTTTCAATTTAAAGTGATTTGGTTTTAAATATTTCTTCTGGTCATACTATTATAATATATAATATCATTTCAGTTCATTAATATCTCATTTCTATTATTATTTATTTCTTTTATTTAAGTATATTGAGCTGCGTGGATTTTTTAATCTTCTCTTCTCTGAATCCAATAATAGACTAACGAATTTTTTTGTTAATGTTTGGTTGTCAAGGCAGTAAGCCTAATACTCCTATTGGTTGAAAAATTGTTTACATTGTTACACATTACTACTGATTTTTCTACAAAATTAACAAATATTTTTAAATTAGTATAATCTTCTTATACTATTATGAATTCTCAAGATAATAACACTATTGCGTTGCATTTATTTTATAAATTAATTAGAAACCAAACATGAATAATTTCTGTTCAGTATTTACCAAGTTACTAGATTAACAATTTTGTTTTTATATTAATTAATTTATAACTGATTCTTTTGGTATAAATTGTGTGTCTCTAAATTTATATAATCAAACCTAATAGTATTACCTATATTTTGCCCTTAATTACTACTGTTATAATATCACATTTTACAAGTTTTTTTTTTTAAATAGGCTCCTCATGCCTAGTCCAACTGATTTTCTTTAGACAATTATTATAACAGATTTCTTTGGTTTCATGAAACTGAACTATTTTAAACACAACTACAATAAACTAACATATAACATTTGATTATTCATAATCATTCTTAAAACATAATACTATTCTTTTCAGCATACTATGCACATGCTATTCCTTAATGCATTTAGTACATTTCTACTCCCATTAACTATCATTCATTAAACATGCTTTTTTACCCTTATATACTCTTTTTAACACAAACAAATACCTATAACTTTTACTTAACTATTATTTCTATTTTAAAACATGAACATTAATTTTACCTATTTTACTTGTATAGGCTTATTATGCCTTAGGTTTTTCACAGTATGCATTCATCATTTTTTCATCAAACTTATTTATTATTCATTTTAACACTTTATTCCTACTACTGATTTTCAGTTAGTATATTTTTCTTGGTTCTTTTATGCACTTTAGGATTATATTATTCACTATTTTTTTTCTTTTATTCACTTTGAGCTAACCACACAACTCACCTTATCATTAAAATTGTGTATTTATTATATAAGAGTTTTATTCCATTTATATTTTAATAATAATATTACTTATCATTACTCAATCTACATTTATGTATTGATAGTTTTACATGGAACTACTTATACTTCTATCTATAGCTTTGTACTTCCATTATTATCTTTACTATATTATTACTGAAAAAGGGGTGGTATTGTGGTCAGAAAGTTATTCATTTTTGCCTTTCCGTATGCCAGTCACTTGGGTTTTGTCATCGTCTTAGTCCTTGTCTAGTTTCTATGTCAGTATTGTTACATTCATTAAGTCTTTGATACATTGATTTTCTTTAGTCCTTCAATGTGGTAACTTATTTTTCTTTTTAATGGTAATTTCTTCTTTATAGATGGGCTACTTTACGTAATGTTATAACATATATATATATATATATATATATATATATATATATTGTAGCATGACAGATAATCCCCTTAAATCAATTACCAAATGATCATTAATAAAACTCATGTATATGGAATATCTAGAAAGATCCAAAGGAAAATCTTTTAAAAAGCACTATAAATTATTATAATAACAAGAAAAAGTAAACATGAAGAAAAAATCTGCCACTAATATAATTGTACAACTAAATTAAAAACCCAGAAAACTAAATTTAAAATAACAATATTACCCAGGTAGGATAGAAGCAGGCAATGAAGATACCCAGACCAAGTAAACCGACAAAGTAAACAGACCAGAGTAAACAAAAGAATATAAAACGAAATGGTACTGAAGAACCAAGAACGAAGAAAGAAGAAATCTAGAATAAAACAATATACTGAATAATCAGAGACAAGTGAAGATCACTGGAATAAAGGAAGTGAAACACGACCAATACCAAACAGAAACCCCATAGGGAAGAAACCAAAAAACCCCAAAAATAAATGAATGTCACAATAGAAAGTATAACACCCCAACAAACCATATAATAATGTAAAACTGATAAAAACAAAAAGTGTTTAAAGTGTTAAGTAGCAGTGCACCCAAAAAAGTTATTGTATAGTTTATATAGACAAATCTTACCAGTTCCCCCATGGTTAAATATTTCATATTATAAAACTATAAAAGGACTAGTGATAATATCAAGAAATAACCAGGGACAAGTGCAAGTTACTAAATTATAATAAATAAACTTTGAAAAGGTACATGAATTACCGTGCCAATAAATAACTTTAAATATTTTTAAACAGTATCATGATAATAGTTAATCAAGTAATATGGTGAAGGAGCAAGGAATACTCTTGCTAATAAATTGCCACTATTTATATGAGAACATTCCACAGAATGATTAATATAAACAGATAGCTTGGTTTTAGTACAAAGTGACGGGGAATACATCCCTAAAATTGGGAAGTACAAATAAGATTGTAAATAAATAATTTTAAAAAAGTGTTGAACATTTAATGGAACCAAAATGTTATGTTCCTATTTCCATATATTAACTATATAAATAAGATTTAGTATTGAGCAGTATTGTAGTTATAAAAGGTTATTTTGTTAGTAATTTAAATTAGGAATGCAATATCTGAATGTAGATACCATTCCTATATTGTAAATGTTTTTATTAAGTTACTGTGTGTAATCAGTAAACAAAAAAGGTATGATTCAAAGTACCAGATTTAATAGTAAGTAAGTGTTATATTTTAATTGTTTAAAATTAATATTCAATGTTATAATAGTAAAGGAACAAATTGTTAATAAATGTTATACTAGAATAGAAGGTCAGAAAAGTGTACAAACTAACTATATTAGTAAAAACAATGCAAATAGCAACAGATAAAATCTAGGCCAGATAGTAAATTTAGACTACATAATAATTGACAAATGTAGTCCTATAAACCAACTAAACTGATAATATTTAAGTAAGATAAATCCACCATATAGTAATACAATGTAACTAATACTTTATAAAGATATTGTCAGAAGATAAGTAAAATTATAAATAAAAATGGAATGTGGTATCTAACATTATCAGAGGAGGAGTCATAGATAAATGAATTATATTTAAACACAATAATTAATAAACTAAATTGCAAGAAATTAAGTAAAAATTGACAATTTTATCAATTTCAGATTCAATATAATAATAATTATGTCAGAGAAAATGGCTATTATCTGGTCAAAAACAGGAAACACATATTTGAACCTACTTTCCAAAATGAAAGAAATATAACTTTTTTAAATGAAAACTTTGTAAAACTATATTTATTAGTATCAAAATAAGCAAAATAGAATAATGAAACCGAATATGTATTTAGTATTTCATACAGTTAATTAATAACGAAAATATTTTCCGGGTATAATGTATTCAAATAAAATGTATCGGAAGCTAAGATAATTTGAAACAATGTATAATATATATTAAATTGGCTAAGATTTTCAGGAGACGAAGGAAATGAGAACAGTTCATTATTATCCGTTGAAGCGAGTACTTAAACGAGATTTTTGCTCTGCATAACCTTAACTAATGGCGTCTTATAAATGAACCCAGTTCGGTAAAAATTTTTATAAATTTTTATTTTGAGTTTTTTATTTGTGAACCGGTGAAAAGAAACAATGAACAGTGCATCACCAATAAACAGAACAACACACGCCTAATTAATTAAAATAACACCTGTACAATAAATTTTACAGACGAACGAACAAGGTTAATTCCGACACGTGTGACAAAGTGAGATAGACATAATCACCAACATTTACACCAAGTGAACTATTAAACAATACACCAGTAACACTCAATTAACTACAGAACCATTATACACAATTGCTGAGACCAATAAACGGAGAAAGGACATCTTTATTGAAACAAATATTTCGTCGAGATTAGACGTTCCACTGCGCAGACTCCGGTCGGCCATTTTGATTCTCATCATCCTATTCCAGCTGTGAAGCAACGAATTTCTACTGCATTGGTTTGAAATAAAAATTATATATAAACTTTATTTATTAATTATAACGTGGTATTTGTTAGTATTAAGACATTTATAATTGTAAGTGTTATACTTTCTTGTCCCTACCCTTCTCTGGCTATTCTAAAATAACCGTTCAAAGAACTATTTTTTATATACAATCAATGTTAAGTTTTTTATCGACCGGCCCTGAGTAGAGTCGATACTGCTGTCATATATCGATTCTTATCGATAAACTTTAAACAATTTGTTAATAAAATCACTATTTTTGCAATTTGGGTTTAATTTTTCTTTAACATACTTAAAGAATAAGTTGATCAAGGACACAGATGAACCGAAAGGCGGTATCTACGAAATTAAAGAAAGCATCGAAGAAGAAGAAGTGCCGTTTTTCGACTAGTACTGGAGTTAACCAGATTATCATAAAGTAATTTACAGAAAGTGATACAACTACACTTATCAACATAATACCATTCAATTTTTAACTCCAAACAACAAACCCGATTATTTTTTAAATATTAGTAAATAAAAACGACACAAAAATATTTTTTCAGAAAAAACAAATTTTTTTTTAAATAAAATTATTTTTTTTTATTTCAAATTTTCACAACATTATTACACAGATTTCATTTTGTAACCACAAGGACTGTTACAAAATATATATATTTCTAATTACAATAATTGTAGTACACGTAGTTGGTCTCTCATCGGTAATGTTTAGATAAGCTACCATGATTATAGTGTTTACACTAAACTTTTTGTTCTCTACAGCTTTGGATCTGGAGTTTGACCTTCGTTTAATCGGTGTTCCAAGCAACAATACACTAGACGAAATCGCCACATACCGCCAAGTTCCCGTTAACTACGTTTTGAGTAACCAAAGTTTGGATAAGCTTTTGGCCGTGGACGCAAGTTATAATTTTACAGGACAGATGAGGATGCTACCATCGTACGCGTTACAAGACATTAAAAAGGAAACAACCTCCAGTATTTAAATGCTACAATTGTTGGAGTGCACTAAGATAAATAAAAGCACTGTTTAATAGGGATTGCAATTTTTCGTTCAAATTTGTTTACTGCTACAAACTGAGTATGTAAAGAGACTTGAAAATAAATAATTTTATATCGAAGATTCAATTTTTAATGCTTCTTTTTCGTCTTCCAAACATTCCAACATAAAACGTCTACCAACTGATATTTACCGATCTCGATAATTAATTATGAGGCGAATCCTATAAGAATTGTCCAATGGGCACTGTAAGAAGAACCGTGTCTTTAACGGAAAAGTTGTAGGTAGATTAACAGGCTCCGTCTTTGTATTCTCTTGCGTGCGTCCCAATTTTTATTAAAGCTACAAATCTTAGTTACTAAATGTGGTATGATCAGAGGTGGACTGATCAGGTTCGGCTGGTTGGCGATCGCCGAGGGCCTCGGACCCCGAGGAGGCTCAGTGGGTAAAGTGTATGCGCCACGAAATTATTAGTTCGAGAAGAAACGAAAAATATATATATTTTTGACGGTATTAAAAACTTTTCTCGTCTAGATATTGTTAGAAATAAACCTTCAGGATTTATTTTGGTCAGATTGGGAGTGACCTCTTCTCATCCTTGTTTATATACTGTGACGATTTTATTAAAAAAAATAAATTAGTTAATTAAGTTGATAATGTATAGGTTGATAAATTTTAAGTGTTTAATAAAATCTCACATTTTTTTACCTAAAGCTTATTGTAATCATTAAATAATAATAATATTTAAATGAAAGTCTAATAATATATTAAAAGGAATACGAGAGTACAGAAAGGCTAAAGCTTGTTAATTAATCCTGCATAAACAGGCGCCAACCAGAACCAACTTGTTTTCCGACCCTTTAACTAACTAAAAATAATTGTAAATTGATTATTTTTTTTAAATAATTAAACTAGATCACTATAATGTACTTTGATAGCATTGGTAACTAAGAATCTCTCTACTTAATTATTTAATCTAATTTTAGTCCTTTAAATAAAAAAGAAACTTGGAACTATTTTTATGTTGAGTTGAACTGTCGCGAGATTACTACTCCTACCCCTAACTATTTTCGCCCACTTGCTAGGGAGCGGTCAAACAGTAAGCTGTGTACTGCCGATATGTGCAACGTTAAAAATAGTTTATTACAAAATGTAATTAATCCGTCAGTTAAGACACTGACGCATTCTTTTTACTATTAAACAATGTGTTGCGTTAATGTAGTTGAACCGCGACTCATATAAATATGGTGTAAACGAGTGAGAATGAATAACTAAAATTTAGCGCCGGTGACATCTCTTCAAAAATCTTAAAATATAATACTTATGTAATTAAAACTGTGGTAATCCCATGAAGTGAAGTGCTACAATCAAACTATCATGTGAAGTCTATACAGGTGAATGAAACTTTGTGTTAATCATTCAGATCAACGAGCTATTACTATCAGTTAGCCAAGAGCTGAGAACCAGGAGACACCATGATCTAAAAGACTTCAGGACTACACCATTCCCGGATACGAAGATAATGAGACATACCTGACCTACTTCAAACATGCTGCAACCGAGGACCTACGACTGGAATAACGCAGAGCTGGAAGACATCCAAAAAGGTGACACGGAGGCAAGCCTTCCGTGCTTATGAAATACTAAATATTATATTCAACAAAAGACAATTAATTTAACCACATTAAGAGATTTTAAGTAATTGTATAACAGTAATTGTATACTCATAACTTGTATACTTATCCCTAGTAAAAGAGTTATAGCTCTAAACTGTAAAGCCTTATTGTTTAAAAGATTAATAAAGACCATTCTTCAAATGGCAAAATTTTAAAGCTTTATATGGCGAGGTAACCATTCTTAACGTATTTAGAGGAAATCCCGGATCCGGAGAATTAATTAAATTCATGTACATCTTATTTTGAGGGGCCTTGTAAAGAATAAAATATAATCATCATGTAAACTGTAAGCTATTGAAGCATATGTGTCGAGAATTTTAAGTAGAGAAAATAATACAATATGTAATAAAGAGATGTCATCAGGAGTACCTACTATACTGAGTGCATAAATCAACAGTCTCCCCTTCCCTGAATCCTTGTATATTTATTGTTTGTTGTTCTGATTAATTTTCAGCTCGTCACAAGTAAGGCAGCCTGAATAATTGGCAGAACCAATTATTGCGGGTTCCCTAAGTTATAACACAGGAGAAGATGTTATAAATTGCGCCACTCTGCTAATTTGCTTAAATTTTGCGAATCCTTTGTAAAAAATTTTGTGACTTGTGTTATTTAAGAAGTAATTGTGTCCCGATAAACCCACACACCTAAGCTGTTGATTTATTCACTCATGTACTTTAAAATGTGTCTAAAATATTAAATAAAAATTAAACGATAATAGTTATTATAATAGTATAATAAATAAGTAATTTAAATATTATTTAGATATAGGAATGAACATAATGTTAACTAAAAACGCCCCAAGAATACGATATAACAGTAGGTACGTGCTTGTCAAAAAGTTCATTCATCAACCTGTCGGTTTGTAAACAATATCAGACCAGTTGAATTCTTGTCTGCGCCTGTGTGTGTAAACTGTCATAGTGAACCTCCCCCCATAGTTGAGTTAAACTACAACGACACCCTCTTTGTTAGTTCTATTGTTATAAGAAGCGTGTCTCTTCCTGTGTGTAGTAGCCGAAGGGGGAATCTTTTGCCGTACGCATATTTAAACCTGTGTGAGATTTCTCTCTCTCTACCAATGTAAAATGACAAAGCTTGTCATCTCATTTTGATTGTTTATTAATGAAAGAGTAAGAATATGATTGATTTATATTTTTATATTTGTGTAAAAAAAGAAAAGATAGCGTTGTATAGTATTTAATGCAAATAGTAGAATAATTAGTTATAGCCACTCACTTTGCGAAAATGGCTGAATTTAATCCAGATCTATTATTAAAAGATGAGCTATGCTACGAAGCACTTTTACGAGGTCTAAAACACGTGAATGTAACCGTGTCTGAATTACGAAAATGATTACGCCAAACCGGATCAGAGATAACCTCGCAGTTAGATAAATTGCGTGAACTCGATTATGACGGCGAACGAGAAACCTGTTATGCGAAATATAGGGAACTGATAGTATTATCTCAGAACCTTCAGGACAAAAAATCACCTACGGAACTTTTGCGCGTTACGCAACGTATAGAACATTTAACCCGCCGGTTGAATAATTTATTAAGCTGGCCCGACGTCACCGTAATCCCCGCCGATGTGCAGAAATTTGCGGATGAGGCATTAAGCCAACTACCCATAATTATCAACGACTTACGACGAAAGTCAGATTCATCGAGAATGGAGGAAATTGAGCACTACTTACAAAAATTATATATTTCCCCTGTTCAATCCCCTACTTTAGAACACCCTCCCACCACCTCGAACCCCGAATCACCCACCGTATCTAAGATACAACAGAGTCATGAACAATTACCTAGTAGAGAATTAAATACCCTAACCATGTTAGAACCCCCACCGCCTAAAGTTCAGCGTACTCGCACTAGTCAATATGCGATTACAAATCCTAATGCAACCACTAATCCTTCAAAAGGCGTACCAAACGTAAATTTTAATGTAGACCTCTACGGAAAGATTTCCCACCCAGTAGAGAAAATAATTAATGAAATTCCGTACACCGATGGCTTAAGTATCACGACTCTATTGACTTTTATCAGATATCTACTGCAAATAAAAGATCTACAACAATTGAGCGATTGGCAAATACAGCAGGTCATCTTACCCAAATGTAAACCACCATTACGAGATCGTGTACTAGAATCATTAAACTCGTCTCTTCCAGTAGAAGAACTTCACACGAATATAATCAAATATTTTATCCCCACGGGAATTTATGAGGAGATCAAGAGAAATACCGTGCTTCGAGTACAAGGAGCTCATGAAAGACTGGCCCACTATATCGCAGACATAAGAGAATCTTCTCGTCTACTACAAGTCGACTGGACTGAAAAACAATTGGTCGATAGTATCCTAGTAGGCTTATCTCCTGAAGAACGCTCCCGTTTAGCACTAATAAGTAGACCCCTTACTTACGCTGACCTTGAACAATGTAGTATTCACTCTTCCAATGTGTGGTACGCAGATCAGCACAGACATGCACCGGTATCCACTACACCACATAGAAAAGAAATGCAAGCCTTAGTCTCAGATGCAAGAAGTCTACGAGAAAGAAGACCATTTCAAAGATCAACCTATGTTCATGGCCATGGTAAGTCCAAGGAGCCTCAACCACGACAGGAAACCAGTGAGACCCCGCGTAAAGAATATATATGCTATAACTGCGGAAAACCTGGACACCTCATTAGAAACTGTAAAAGGAAACAGTACAATCGGAAAACTCATTATCCAAAAAACATGTAAGGCAGGGAGATCCGAAACCCTGTGTCTTCCGCAGCATCGTGAAAACAGGTAAACCCCTGAGAGACAATAAAATAAAACAAATTAATAATAATAACAAAAGAAAATTAGACCCCTATGTAAAAAAATTTATCGATAAATGTAACGCTATTAATAAATGTAATTTCAGTAAGTGTCAATTACCGTATATACAAGTTGACCTTGGTGTTACATCCACCCTCGGTTTAATTGATTCCGGATCAACGGGAAGTTTAATTAGTCAAGAGCTAGCCAATAAATTACTTAAACATAATTTAGTTAAACGCAGTCAATCAGTAAATATTAAATGCGCTACAGCTAACAAACAAAACTTAATGATAAAACTTATCATCACGTTTAAGGTAAAAATTAAAAATCTAACGTGGTATTTTCCAATGTTAGTATGCGACGAATTAGGACCCGAGTTAATATTGGGAGCTGATTTTATCAGTAAAACAGGAATAATTTTAGACATTCACGAGAAGAAATTTTACTTTGGATTCGATCGTTCACGAAAATATAACTTGGATGATAATTCAAATAACAGAGAAAGTACTAGCACGACTTCTTCACATCTAAAGCATCACGAATGTAAAACAATTCTCCAATGTCCTCACCCCGAAGGTAGGACTGACGGATCTGATAGAGTACAAAATAAATTTGAGCGACAATAAAGTAATACGTTTTCCCCATACAAGTTATCACCTCCAAAAATGGAAGTAATGAGGAACCAAATTAATAAACTGTTAGAACAAGGAGTCATCGAACCCTCTACGTCATCTTATTCATCCCCCGCGTTTTTAGTTCCCAAAAGTAACGACAAACATAGATTAGTTGTAGACTATAGACAACTAATTAAACGGATAGAATTTGAATCCATACCACTTCCCGACATCCACAGTGCTTTTCATTATTTTACGAAATCAAACATTTTTACCATTATGGATTTAAATCAGGCATTTCATCAGATACCCCTTTCGGAAGAATCAAAACGTCTCACCGCATTTGCCGTCCCTTTCAACCTATACCAATTTACAAGGGTACCCTTTGGTATATCCCAAGGTAGTTCTGTATGTAGCAGATTATTAGAAAAATTATTTCATGACATAAAGTTTAAATATGTGTACCACTACCTAGATGACATTGTTATTTACAGCGAGTCAATTGAGCAACATCTTGAACATCTACGTGAAGTACTATCCCGATTGGAGAAAGCTGGATTAACCGTAAACCCCAGTAAAGTAAATTTTGCTGTGACACAATTCTCATTTTTAGGTCACATCGTAAAAGCCAACGGAAAGGTAAGCATAGACCCAGAGCGAACCCGTGCTATCAGAGAATTTTTACCACCGCGGGATGCGAAAGGAATTGCCCGATTTTTAGGAATGATAAATTATTTCCACAAGTATATCCCACATCTAGCCGAAATTGCAGCACCGCTAAATACTTTAAGAAAGAAGGGAGTTAAATTTGAGTGGAATGAGCAACATCAAACCGCATTCGAGAAATTAAAAGAAAGCATAATATCACCCCCCGTACTACAATTAGCCGATTTTACAAAACCGTTTGTTGTGCAGACAGACAGTTCAAGTGTAGCCCTAGGTGCAGTAATATATCAGGAAGTAGATAACTCTAGATTACCTATTAGTTATGCTTCACGCACCCTGACAGACCAAGAAAAGAAATACTCCGCATACGAATTAGAATGTTTAGCTATCGTTTTCCCCTTTGAGAAGTTCAAACCTTTTTTAGAACATAAAGAATTTTTGTTAGAAACAGATAATCAAGCTTTATCTTGGCTACTAAATCACCCAAAACTGTTAGGTCGTATCGGAAGATGGGTATTAAGATTAAATTGTTTTAAATTCAAAGTACAACATATTAGAGGCACCCAAAACGTAGTTGCCGATACCCTATCACGTATGTTCCAGCCGAGTAGTAATACTTACGAAAACAAGAGTAGAGAAACGCCGATTATTAATACTTTAATTACCGAATTTCCTCTTGCATTTACGGATTTAGCCCATTACCAACGACAAGACCCTCGTTTGAGTCCAATTATTGAACAACTTGAAAAAGGAAACAAGTCAGAAAAATACCTATTAAGTAAGAGAGTATTATGTTGTAGAATAGCGAACGGAAAATATTTACGAATAATCGCCCCTGATATTATTAAACCTATGCTGATGGAATATTATCACTCCTCCACCATTGGAGCACATATGGGAATAAATAAAACCATACATCGAATTCGTAAAGAATATCACTGGGAAAATATGAACAGTGAGATCGCTAACTTTGTAAAGAAGTGTAAGTTGTGTGCACTCAGCAAACCAGCGAGAAACAGCCAAATAAGTCAATTAATCTCAGAGATTCCTGCTACCCCATTCTCCAAAATTTATTTAGACTTTTCAGGACCCTACCCGCGTTCTAAATCAGGAAATACAATGTTACTAATTTGCGTAGATTCTTTTAGCAAATTCGTCTGGATGTACCCCATGCGACGAGCCTTAGCTACAACCACAGTAAGTATTTTACAGCATAGATTATTTAAAGAATTCGGTATTCCTGTCCATCTAGTGTCGGATAACGGACCACAGTTTAAGTCCAAGGAATTCAGGAACATGTGTTTCAAACTAGGTATAGACCACATTACCACTACAGAGTATCGTCCGCAAGGTAATATAGCTGAGAGGTATTTGCGAAACCTAAAATCTGCTTTAATAGCCTACCATGCTAATGACCATACTTCTTGGGACCAGAACCTATCCTGGATACAGTTCGCCTTTAATTCAGCATATCATGAAGGACATAAGTCTACCCCATTCGAATTATTGTTCAAGTATAAACCTAACCACCCATTATCCACAAAGTGGAAAATACATGAGTTGTTACCCCTTGAAATTAGGGATAAAAATATTAGGAAAATATGGAATGAAGCGCGCGCTAATTTACGAACAAACTTAGCGAAATCAAGGAAATATCACGAGCGAAAAAATAATAATAATGAAGTAAAGTACCAAATCGGTGACTTAGTTATGTATAAAACGCACCCAACGAGTAGTGCAATCGATAAGACAACTTCCAAGCTATCATACAGATGGTGCGGTCCTTATCAAATTCACAAATACTTAACTCCAGTAACTGTAGCCCTGTACGAACCCTCTACTCAAAAATATGTACGAAGGACACATATTTCGCAGATAAAACGTTATCACGAAGAAGGAAATGGTAGAGTGCAAGTTAAATAAATGTAAAAAACTGCAAAGAGTACTAGAGTAACATCTGGCTACCTTATCGTATAAATAGGTACGAGGCCTGATCAACCTTGAATCCTATTCATCGAAAGTAGAGCAAAGTAAGAAGTCAGCTGACATCCAATATGAGTAATAATAATAATAATAAAAAAAGGAGTAATTAAAGAGTAAATTCTATGACTAGAATAACTCACAGCTAAAGAAAAATCCGGTAGTAGTCATAAGTAGTAGAGTTAAGAAAAATTTAGAATGTTTAAAATACATTTTATAGTGTGTGAATTTTATGTAGTAGTAGAATTAGTCTGTAAATTATGAAATATATATAGATAGTAAGAATCAGCAAGTCAAGTATGACTTATGCTGATCGTAATTACATACAAAGAAAAACTGGTGAGAGAAATTTCACACGGTACTCCCCAAGCATACACCCGGTACATTGCTAACCAACTTGTCAGGAGTCTGTGTTTTTTTAAGAGGCGGAGTATGTGACGATTTTATTAATAAAAATAAATTAGTTAATTAAGTTGATAATGTATAGGTTGATAAATTTTAAGTGTTTAATAAAATCTCACATTTTTTTACCTAAAGCTTATTGTAATCATTAAATAATAATAATATTTAAATGAAAGTCTAATAATATATTAAAAGGAATACGAGAGTACAGAAAGGGTAAAGCTTGTTAATTAATCCTGCAGAAACAGGCGCCAACCAGAACCAACTTGTTTTCCGACCCTTTAACTGACTAAAAATAATTGTAAATTGATTATTTTTTTTAAATAATTAAACTAGATCACTATAATGTACTTTGATAGCATTGGTAACTAAGAATCTCTCTACTTAATTATTTAATCTAATTTTAGTCCTTTAAATAAAAAAGAAACTTGGAACTATTTTTATGTTGAGTTGAACTGTCGCGAGATTACTACTCCTACCCCTAACTATTTTCGCCCACTTGCTAGGGAGCGGTCAAACAGTAAGCTGTGTACTGCCGATATGTGCAACGTTAAAAATAGTTTATTACAAAATGTAATTAATCCGTCAGTTAAGACACTGACGCATTCTTTTTACTATTAAACAATGTGTTGCGTTAATGTAGTTGAACCGCGACTCATATAAATATGGTGTAAACGAGTGAGAATGAATAACTAAAATTTAGCGCCGGTGACATCTCTTCAAAAATCTTAAAATATAATACTTATGTAATTAAAACTGTGGTAATCCCATGAAGTGAAGTGCTACAATCAAACTATCATGTGAAGTCTATACAGGTGAATGAAACTTTGTGTTAATCATTCAGATCAACGAGCTATTACTATCAGTTAGCCAAGAGCTGAGAACCAGGAGACACCATGATCTAAAAGACTTCAGGACTACACTATTCCCGGATACGAAGATAATGAGACATACCTGACCTACTTCAAACATGCTGCAACCGAGGACCTACGACTGGAATAACGCAGAGCTGGAAGACATCCAAAAAGGTGACACGGAGGCAAGCCTTCCGTGCTTATGAAATACTAAATATTATATTCAACAAAAGACAATTAATTTAACCACATTAAGAGATTTTAAGCAATTGTATAACAGTAATTGTATACTCATAACTTGTATACTTATCCCTAGTAAAAGAGTTATAGCTCTAAACTGTAAAGCCTTATTGTTTAAAAGATTAATAAAGACCATTCTTCAAATGGCAAAATTTTAAAGCTTTATATGGCGAGGTAACCATTCTTAACGTATTTAGAGGAAATCCCGGATCCGGAGAATTAATTAAATTCATGTACATCTTATTTTGAGGGGCCTTGTAAAGAATAAAATATAATCATCATGTAAACTGTAAGCTATTGAAGCATATGTGTCGAGAATTTTAAGTAGAGAAAATAATACAATATGTAATAAAGAGATGTCATCAGGAGTACCTACTATACTGAGTGCATAAATCAACAGTCTCCCCTTCCCTGAATCCTTGTATATTTATTGTTTGTTGTTCTGATTAATTTTCAGCTCGTCACAAGTAAGGCAGCCTGAATAATTGGCAGAACCAATTATTGCGGGTTCCCTAAGTTATAACACAGGAGAAGATGTTATAATACACCCTATTTAGTATTTACTATTGGAGGAAAGCGAAGGACATACTGTAGATGCGCCGCGTGGCAATTGACTGAGGCGACGAGTAGTGGCCTAGAGTCATTTTTGTTTCAATGTCATTGCAGCATTCAGGACTGGGGTGCTCGAAGGCCTGGGAGGGCCTCAGGGCCTTATGTCAAGATTCAAAAGGTGGCCCATGACATAAACTTGCAGGAGGGCCCCGGTTAAAAAGTTACGCTAATGGGGCTATGGATTGGTGGGACGGAGTGACAATGGACCGGGCGCCGAGCTCAAGGGTCTCCACCGCCGTAATACATTGTGGTATATTGTTAATTATTATTTTATGTAGATTTGTAGGGTATAAATGTTCCTTACAGTAGAAAAAAAATGCCCTCTTTAAGTAAACGGAAGACAACAAAAACGTAGAGAAACATGTATAGTGGACCTAATGTTATTACATGTCTCTTATTTACTTTGACGACTAACCCGGGTAAGGTTGTTTTATTTTATTGTCAATTAGCTTATCGCTAGGCTGCAGAGCCACAGCAAGACTAGGGTCCCACACCCGAATGTTTTCCCCCGGACTCCAAATATATGAATCTAGTACTTGGTAACTGATGTAGAAGTAGAATTGGATTAAAAAAAAAAAGAATTTCAAAGAAAAAAGCAGTGACTAGTGAAAAAGACAAAGACGAAGCTCCTGAAATCATCTCTACTCAAAAATATAAATTGATCTACTTCAATATTGTTGATTGTGCTAGAACAAGTATTGAAGAAAGGTTTAATCCCAACAAAGAAATTTTGAAAGGCTGGTCCTTGCTGGACCCTAAAAAATTCAATGAAACCGTAAAAGTTTATAGTTTTCCACCCGAAGTCCTATGTAGCATTTCTGAACTATCTAAATTTCACAGATGTCTTTTAGTAATAGAGCTGAAACAGTTTGCAGGTCAGTATGAAAATTTCATATAGACCGAAAGACATGAGAAAGAATAAAAAACCAGATAAGGGCTAAGCTGAATGAAGACGAAGTAGAAGTAAGGATTAAGATTTAGAATTATAAGAAGAGGAAGATTATGTTTATTGCTAAGAGAAAGAAAATGTCTAAGATGTTTATTCTGTTTTACATATGCCATTTCTGTTGTTTTTGAATTATCTAAATCTGGGCTCTTCACCAATTTTTACACAGCCTACAAGTTTGTATTAACTTTTCCTTGCACCCAAGTAATCTGTGAGTGAGTGGTTTCTAAACTGAAAATTGTCAGTAATAGACTTAGGTCCACTTTAAATCAAAAGTTAATGTCTAATCTACTGTTTATGAATATAGAACGAGATATATTTCTCAATTTAGATAAAAATTCAATTATAGGGCCTAGATGAAATAACAAGCAATAACCATTGAAGAAGTTAGGAAAATGTTGTTAGGTTAGAGCAATGTTATGAAGGATAAAGATTTTAAAGTCATTGTATCAATCCTTAAGTTTATGAAATCCTACTTCTGATATTAGGATATTAATCTTCTGTTGGTTTTCCAACATGAAAGTATTAGGTTTTATAATTTACAGGATGATGATTTCGAAACCCTTAAATAATTTTTTCTATGTGGTTTCAAGTACTTTTATATTATTTCTTCTTTGAGATAAATTATATTTTAGATTTAATTTTCTTTTGCTATATTATATTGCTTCTAAATCTGTACTGTAATTTTAAATGAACTAGTAGCGTGATTATTTCCAGTAGTATTTATTGGTTAATTACCCTCTCCACACACCCACACACACACACACACACACACACACACACACATATATATATATATATCATTGACATAGGTAATTATGGTTTTAAAGCTAGTTATGTTAAAGTCTAAAAATCAAATAAACTGTCCTGTATGTTTTGTATTAAAACGTTCACTTACGTAAATACTATACATACCATGTGCCTATAAAGAGTAAATAAATAATTTAAAAAACTATAAGCACACAAATAGGCGCGTGCGCGTTAGTGTGTGAAGCTGCAGGTGGCCCTTGACTGCTTCTAGCCGAGGGCCCCCAGCGAATCACACCCCAGAGCCAACCCTGGGTATGATTATCATTATTATGGAAACAATACTTTATTTTTATCAATTTCGAAATATTTTATTTCCTTTTATTGATAGAATTATTTATTAAATTATTAATCCGGCTGTACAATTTTTACAGACTTTCCGAAACCAAAGATTACAGAATTGATTGAATAATCATCTTCCACTGATTTAAGCCTCACTAGTTGGTGCGCCAATTTATATTGTAACGTGATTACAGGTATTCATAAATGTTAAATTGTGTAATTAAATTTGGTTGTTTAATAAAAAAACTTTTGCTCTATTTTTATCTATTTTGTCTGTTGATATTTATGTTGCGTGATTATTTCTCGTTTTTGTTAAATTTCTTAAAATATTCTTTTAATATCTGGATTACTCTTCCTTATCTATTAATTCGGGAATGGATTGAAGAGAATTCTTCAGTTCGGTTGTTTCTAATTTGAATGTAGCGGTTGTATTGTCCTGAAATAATTCCTTAATGTATACGTTCCATTGCACTCTCAACGGATTCGTTGAGGTTAATTTTGGTTTCGTGATTTTTATTATTTGTACCACTCTCAGACGTCTTCTTGATCTTCGTGCGTGTGGAGGGAATACTAATTGTACCTTACATTCGAGAAATAAAACACATGGAAATGATATTAGTAATATTAATATTAATCTTTGCAAATTTATTTCAGTTTAGTCAAAATTGTCACTTTCGAGATACACGCTTGCAATAATCGATTCTTACCTCAGGGCCAAGTCAAATGAATTAAATATATAAACGTGAATTCTTTTGGCTGCTACGAAAGGTTCCATTAATTAATAAACAACAATAAAGAGTACATTACAATAGAATAGTGTAATACTATATTATCTAATATAATATTACAAATAATTATTAATGTTGAAGAATGTGGCTTACAATATTTCGTTTCGTTATGTGCGCAATGCATTCTGGTTGTGTCGTGACGTCATAATCATGGCGCAAAGTTCATATGTTACATGACCAAGACCCTTCAATTACATTTCATTTTATAATTTGCCTTTAACTTATTGTTTTGATAGTTCATCTTCTTTTTTCACAGTACTAAATTAATATAGAATATTGAACTTTCACTTTTGAAACTTACTTGTTTCCTCCCATACGCGTTTCGGCGTGATGTGCGCCTTCATCAGCGGATTGAGATAGACTGCCAGTAACTCGTAACGGTTTTATTTGGTAGGTTGAGTGGGGGTGGTGTGTGGTGGAAGGGGATTGGCGCGGGGATCCGAATTATTGTTTGTTGTATGTATAATTGTGTCAAAAAGTGTGTGTGATTTATAGTGTAATTGGTCGTTAAATATGCTGTTTGGTTGTGTTGTATAGTGTCTGTATATTTCATATTATAATAAAATTCCATTATGTATACAATAAAATTTGTTTATCTTGTCATCTTGGTTGGAGAGACGAAGTTTAATATGGTTTAACTTCGGATCGGACTGCTGGTGTTTGCTGATGTCCTGCACTATCTTCTCTAAATCGGATCTGTCCTTAATAATATTATAGATTTTCAAGATGCTCTCCTTTTCGCCTTCGAACGTCTGTTCTTCCAAATTCACTCTCGACAATACGTCGGCTACTACATTTTTACTTCCAGGAACATACTCCCATTGTATATCGTATTCCTGCAGGGCGAGTACCCATCTGGTCAATCTACCATGGCTTAACTTGCATCTTCTCAGAAATGATATTGACTTGTGATCTGTTCGAACGGTCACTGGATATCCGAGGATATACGTCCGAAACTTCCCGCAGGCAAAGGCTACACTTAGCAGTTCTTTTTCCGTCACATTATAGTTCTTTTCACACTGGTTAAGGGTTCTGCTAGCAAAGCTCACTACTAGATGGTTTCCACTTTCATCTTCTTGGTACAGTGTTGATCCCAAGCTAATGTTACTAGCGTCACAGTTTAGAAAGAAGGGTCGGTTAAAATCTGGATGGTTGAGCATTACTGCATCTAAGAACTTCTCCTTAATTGATTTGAAGGTTTCGTCTTGTTCTTGACCCCATCGCCATTTATTCTTGGACGATAACTGGTACTGAAACTGGGCTGTTAGTTCGGAATAATTATTCTGGAACTTCCTATAATAGTTACACAGGCCCAAAAATGATTGTAGTTGCCTTCTGTTTTTTGGTGTAGGGAATCGTTGTATGGCGTCTACCTTTTCTGTTGATGGTGTTATTCCTTGACTGTTTAGCTGGAAACCCAGGAATTGTACTTCTTTAGCTATAAGCTTGGACTTGTCTAGTTTAAGGGTGACATTATTTTCAGCAAGCTTCTTCAAGACATACTCCACACGGTAACAGTGTTCTTCCCAGTTGGTTGATGTTATTAGGAGATCATCAACATAGACAGTCGTGAATTGGAGCGCTTCTCGTCCTAGTATATGATCCATACAGGCGACAAAAACAGCTACTGAATTCACCAACCCGAAGGGCAACCTCTTAAACTGATAATTGCGCCCTTCGAAGATGAACGCCATGTATTGCCGGCTTGCTGGGTGCAACTCCACTTGCCAATAGCCGCATACGGTATCCCAAGTGGTAATGAATCGTGTTCCGTGGAACCTCTTCAAAATTTCATCAATTTCGCCAGGTGAGGTACGATCGTTAATTATCATTTTATTTATCTCACGTGCGTCAAGGCAAAGCCTTACCTTTCCATTTTTCTTTTGTATGGCCACAATTGGGCTAGTGTATGCCGATTGACTGCTCTCGATGATATCTCTACGGATCATATTCTGGATCTCTGTGCGTACGGCTTCCTTCAAAGATTGTGCTATTGGATGCGACTTTCGGTTAAATTCTACCGGTTCTCTGAATCGTATGGAACATTACTAGTTCCGGATCTTTCCAGGTTCGTCCGAAAATACAGCTCGATATTTTTCATATATTTCGACCAATTGATTCAGCTGGTTTTCCTTTAATTGCTCATTAGTATTGTGGCACTGGAAGTTACGTATCTCTTGAATCTTTTGTTGCCATAGGTCATCCTCCGAATCCTGATGTACTGGCTTGTTGTTTGTTGAGTAGTTGGACAAGTAATTCACCTTATTTTGGTGGTCGAGAAGTTGTCTGGAGTCTAAAGTCTTGTTATTAGTTAAATTGGCTACCCAGGTCGAACCTTCAGCAAAGAGTGATACCTTTCCTCGGCACAAGTCAATAACTGCTGAGTTTCTGCGCAATATGTCACATCCTATCATGATGTTGAAAGGTAATCCGGCTGCAACAAGAAATATCATATCCACACTAATGCCCTGGCTGTTGACACTTAGGGATACTTGCTTTCTTATGGTCTTGTTCTGTCGGCCGGTAGCTCCTACAAGTACAATATTATTAATAGGTAGTACCGGTAAGTTTTTGTGGCATTCCTGCTGTATCCGGTCCAACTCATTTCGATTTATTATGGAGACATTGGCTCCAGTGTCTATCATCATAGGAACAGAAATACCCTCAATTTCTGCAATTATGTATATTATTTCATTATCATTATTATTAAGATTAATCTCGCTTTCTTCTAGTAGGTCCTTACGGATATCTTTCAAATAATTGCTGTATATTATGGTAAAATTTTTTCTGTTTTTCTTCGAATCCATTCCTTCTTGGTTAAACCCAGCAGATTGGAGCAGTAAAGGGTTATTGGAGTTTATTACTGCCTCCGTTCGTTTAAATGTTCCGCTTCATTACGGATTAGGCCGTTGGAAGCATCAGCTTGGAGTCCTGAGACTGCTTCGTTTGGTTCTGCTCGATCGTCCTGTTGGGCTTCTGTTACAGGTAGTCTTCGCTGATTGTCCAGGCTGGAACTACGTCTGGGCTCGTACTCTCTGTACCTATTACTTCCCTGACTTCCTTGGAAGGTCTTGTACTCGTAGTATCGGCTCCTCCGTTGCAGCTGGTACCTCCTCTGTCCACTGCCTTCCGCTCTGATGTAGTTAATATTGGGTCGATATGTCCTGTAATTATTGTTATTACCTCCATTCGGGTAATTCCGGTTATAATTACCATGATAATTGTTATTAGAAAGGTTGGGGTTCCTCTGACCATTTGGAACATAGTTACTATTATTATTATAATAACCGTTGTTATTTTGTGGACGGTTATTATTATTATTATTATTATTATTATTATTATTATTATTATTGTGGTTGTTGTTATTATTATTAATGCGAGGAATATTACTATTATTATTATTGTTGTTAAATCTAGGCAAATTATTGTTATTTCGGGTGTTATAATTGTATTCGGCATTATTCCGATTTGCGGAATTATAATTATTATTGTTACCCACATTCTGCCGATTATTATTATTCAAATTATTGTTGTTACTTCTTGGCTCCGGCTTTTCATATCTCCTGCGACTTTGGCGGTAATAGTCTTCATGCTCATACATTTCTAAAAGCTCGGTCATGGCTTGCACCGTCTTTATTTGACTGTTTCGTCTGGCTCTGATAATATCCTCCTCATAATGGTATGAGAGTTTGCTGACCAGGCATTCTTCCGGTATTCTGGGCTCTAGATGTTTGGCCACGCACACCTTTCCCAAAAAGTACGCCGTTAAAGTCTGGTTTCCATACGGGTTGTACCTTCCATGGCAGATCCCGTCTCTGGCGATATTTTGTGTTGATTCAGACCAATATTTGGCTTTGAATAGCCTTCTGAATTGTTGATAGTCGGTCACTTCATCTCTTATCGCCATCCACCAATTATCTGCTATCTCCTTGAACGATTCGTCAAGCACTTCTTTATTCTCCCTCCAGCGATTACCTCTGTGTTTGGTGAAGTATTCTTCGATTCTGGCTAGGAACTCCATTGGTTTGTTTTTATAAAACCTGAAGTTAATCCCTTCACGATTCTCACTATTGGGACAACTGGTAATGCTTGTCGGTCGACTATGGAATAGGTCTATATCTGTCTGGTTCTGTCGCACCTGACTGTTGATACTGGTTACAGTAGCTTCAATGCCGTCACATTTTTCTGTGAATCGGTCCTGCACTCGCTCCCAGTCTTCCCGTGTTTCCTTTAGTCTTTCCTCCAATGTCTTCCTAGTCGTTTCTTCAATGTTGTTAACCTTCGTATTCATTTCGGTCTTGATACTCTGTACTTCTCGTTCGGTTTGACTCCATTTTTCGTCAGCTCTTGTAACCCTTTGTTCGATTACCGTTATTTCTTCTTCTACCATCTTGCTGATTGTTTCATTATTTTCAGCTATTTTTTGGCTCAATTCTTCCTTCAATATTTCCATTCTTCCGTCTAAGCGGTCCATGTTCTCTTGGTTCGTATCCTTCAATTCTTCTCTCAATTGCTGACTATTGCTTTCCATTTTCTGATTTGTTTCTTCCATCCTCTTGTTGGTTTCTTCCAGTTTTTGGCTTATCTGGGTTAATTCCTCCATCGACTGTTTATTGTCAGTCTTTATTTCCTCCATTTTCTCCTCAATTTTCTGAATATTTTCTTCCATCTTCTCTTCTATCTTCTTACTGTTTGCTTCCATCTTCTCCTCCATCTTCTTGCTAGTATCTCCAATTTTATTGCCCAACTCTTCCTTCAATCGTTGATTATCATTCTTCATTTCCTCCTCCATCTTCTTACTATTCTCCTCCATCTTCTTACTATTCTCCTCCATCTTCTCCTCCATCTTCTTACTGCTTTCTCTTAATTCCTCCTTCAATCGTTGGTTATCGTTCTTCATTTCCTTACTATTTTCTTCGATTTTATTACCCAACTCTTCCTTTGTCGTTTTAAATTCTCTGAGTAACATCTCCATCATTTTATCTAATTTTGTCTCTTCCTTTGTAGTGGATTTCTTTGACTGTTCCTCCGGTGGTGCAGGCTTGTTTGGTTCTGCTGGCGGTAACATCGACTCCACATCTTCCACTGGTGTCGCTTCTTTATCCTCCATGTCTACCTCCTGCTCGGCCTCCATAGCCCTTTTTCTTGATGTAGCTCTCCTGTGCATCTCGCTCCCTCTTCCGACCTATTGACCGCTGCCAAGCTAAAAATAGGAAATTGGACAATCGTCCTTATTTTACAACTCTATTACCTCCTATTTAAAGCCCCTTAAGTTGGACGCCAATTTGTAATATAAAATTACAAATGTAAAAATAAAAATAAAATATATATATTATGTGTTGTTTTTTTTTGTGATAACAAGGTATTGTGCTCTCCTTTTAGCCCCACTAGTTGGGCAAGCCAATTTGTAATATAAATAATTACAAATATATAATATAAAAATATAATAAGATATAGACATGTGTGTTATGGATATGCGTTGTGTGTTGCTTTGTAGATTTGCCCTGACCGTTAGCCCCACTGTTTATGCTAGTCAATTTGTAATATAATTTCAAATATAATAATAAATAAATAAAATATAGAGATATAGATAATCAGAATTGTATATGTTGTCTGGATCTCGGTATTGAACTCACCGATGATACAGCTCCACTTTGGATTCACCAAATACAAAGAATAGATTTAATATAAATATGTGATAACTAGGTGTGATTGATTGATAAATAACAAATAAATCAAACTTTATAAATTATGAAAATATTTTTTCTTTTTCTTGTATTGAGTTCTGATTTAAATATTTAATTTAATTAATTAATAATTAATTAATTAATTAATTGAGTGTGTAATTTCCTTAGATATCTATTCTCTCACTGTAAATTATTTTTTGTTAAAAAAAAAATAATAGTAACATTAATTATAGAAATAAAAACAATTCTGGTAACTGAGTAATGATTTGCGTTTATTAACATTCAAAATTATACGCCAGTCACACTGCGCATGACCAAGGCATTGGCTAATTTGCTCCAGTCGGTAGCGAAAAAATCAACAAATATAAGGTTAACTTTGTGGTTCTTTTAACGAGTCGAAATGGTCAGAGGGCAAGGACCAAGATACATTCTTAACAGGTATTCATAAACTAAATGGTAATAGCTGAAACAGAACAAAATTATTATTGAAATTGTCAATTAAAAAAGATTGAATTGCGAACCCAGTCGAAGAAATGACGTCACTCCCTTCAAGCAGGCACTGCACCGTCTTTGTGAGAAATCCAGTAATGGCCGCCGTCTACTCGATTTTAACTGCTACGTTGCTGGAATAGGCTGAGATTCTCCCGCAGAAATAAAATGATATTCCCTTTTCTGCGAAGTGGTGTTGGTCCAGGAATATAGTGTCGAGTGTCCTCTCGTCTTCTGCGATGTCGTTTTCGTGATGGGTATCTTGTGAAGTGTTCGGTATTCAAATCTGTGTATTGGTGTTCTGTGAATCTGGTCCAAAATTGTTCAAAATGGCTGTTGATTTCTTGTGTTGAGTTTTATGGTGTTATTACTGTGTTTTGGAAATTTGTGAAGTGTTATAAATTGATAGTTAAGGTTATTTTCACTTTTTTGATCATCTCCGTTACACACCCCATAACCACACTTGGTTTTATACAAATTATTCTGTTTTTAGTACTCTGCTAACACATTTCCAACTATTCGGTTTCACGATTAACAATAGACTAATAGACGCAACGTCGTCGGTTTAGGGCAATTTGTGCTATGACTTTTTCCTCTTTATATTGTTTAACTATAAAAATATCTGTCTAAGTCTTGGTTCACTACCTAAATATACATAATAAGTTTTCTTATTTTTTACTGTATTTCAAATATTTCTTAATTTTACATAAATCTAACTACTCAGTAATATTGATTAGTTAATTTTACATCTTTTGATATATAGCTGGGTTTGTTTCAAGCTCATTTAAGCCCAAAAATTACAATTTTATATAATGATTGTATGCCTCATAATTTGTACAAATTCGGTGTTTTAATGGTTTTTATTTGTTTTTTCTTATAATATTTCCATGGAATATACTTAATAACTCCGTGATTACTTTGTTGTTAATGATTTGGTTGTTAAAACATTTCAATATTGATTAATTTACTGTTTGGTCTGATTTGATTACTATTATAGGCCTATTATTATCTGTTTCCAAAAGAAGTTAATTTCCTTTCCTTTGTCATTCTAATTGCTATTAACTGTATCTGTATTAATTATATTTTCAATTTCTGTATTGTATGTATTGAATTCTATTCCTCTTACATAGATTGATTCTTTGATAGATAATTTTTTGGTTTATATGCCAGTCTGTGTTTACTAAAATGGTGTCTTAGCTGGTCTGTTTGTACATTATGTATGGTTTACTGTTTTGAATAGAATTATTACATTTTTATGTCCTACTTGCCTCTCTGACTTACACAATGGAAAATTAAATGACCTGATTTAAAAATACAATAGAAATATCTTGTATCTACTAAACTTTCTTTATAATAATAACATCATTGAACCATAACATAAACATCTTATGCCTAATTTTCTCTATACTTAGAATTATAATGAGAACATATTATTATCAGTCTTTGGCTGTCCTTTGTTTTTATGTTTCATTTTATCACAACCTTATTCTATTAAAATATCTTATTCTTAGTAACAATTTCAGTTATTCACTGTCTCTTTTTATTTACTATAACTATTTTGCTAAAATATTAACATAAAAACACCTTAGAACTATTGACACTTTCAGTGATTAACTGTCTCTTGTGTTACCTATACCTAAATGGTTCATAAAATAAAATAAAAACATCTTATAACTACTGACACTTGCAGTTATTGACTGTCTTTTGTGTTTCCTATACTTAATTTGTTCATACAATAAAAATAAAAACATCTTATACCTATCATATTGTTATTATGCCTAAACACTAAAACACTTTTATTATCTAAATTACACTCAGTCATTAGACTGTCTCTTTAGTTTTTATCCAGTATTTCCTACACTAATGGTAGTCTGTTTTAATATATTTTTTATATCACACTTTATTATAAGGTGTCCTTTATTTTGGCTACACTACTGGTAGTCTGTTTCAATAGATTTTTTATATCACACTTTATTACAATGTGCCCTTTATTTTGGCTACCCTAATAGTAGTCTGTTTTAATAGTTTTTTGACATATAATTCTTACAACTAGTCTACAATTTGGTTTTCTGGGATTGTATCTTGTAACTTGTTCTGGGTCTACATATATCAGTTTTAATTTTGTTTCATGGTATGTATTACATGACTATCATTTTTTGGAATATCTCTTCCTGGTTCTGGTCTCTTTGTGGGAATCTTGATATATTTTGTCCCTCTTCTTAATATCACATTAGTAGTTTCTGGTCTTGTGGTTTCTCTGCATCTTGACCTTATTATTATTCTTCCCTTATTAATATGGTTTCATCCTTTCATTTCCATTTTTATGGTCCTTCCCTTTTGTACTGCTTCCCCAATCTACTGGGTATACTGCTGGTTTAACTGGTTTTTACATAGTAGGTTATTTTAGTCAATGGTTTTCTTTGTTATTTTTCATTTTTATTAACATTTTATTGACTTAAAATACAGTTTCTAGTGTAATCCTTATAACAATTTATTCTTCTCACTCACTATGGAACCTTTTCCTTTATTTATGTTGCATTAAGTCAAATGTTTAGCGTGATAATTTTGTTATGTTACAATATTGTTGTTGGATAAAGCTTTTAGGTGTTCAGAGTAACGAGATGAAAAGATCTTCCCGTCTGGCCTATATAGAAACTATTGCAATCCTTACAGTTTAATTTGTAAACACCTGTTTTGTTGTATTTGTCTATGTCCGTGTTTGTATCATTGATGTTTTTTTTTGATGATATTGTTTGTTCTGTATGCTATTTTGTACTTGTGTTTCCTGAATGTGTTGGCGATTTTGTGTGTGTTGGAATTACACACACAAAATCGCCAACACATTCAGGAAACACAAGTACAAATGATTAACTGAATGCATTAATAACTATGTCAAGTTCACAAACAAATAATTAGGACAACCACTCAATTTAGGCACCACTCCAAATTTACAAACAAATAAACATATAATAAACCGAAGTACAATATAATAGTTTTTCGTCATTTCTTAGGAATCATTTGAATTTCCAGAAAATATGTCAATACATTTTTTCCACCGAGTCTGCTGTCACAGATTACACCAAAGTTTATTCACAGTATCGAAAATAAAATTTCTTAGTATTTCAAAAACGTATTTATTTTCAAATTAATTTAAAAATCATTTGATTCTTATGTACAAATGTTTATATTAAGAAAGAAAGAAAGGCCCACCCGTTTTTGTTTACATTGGGAAACACAATTATTTAGTGAACCCAGTTATAAAATAGGCAAATAGGCCTATGCCAATACTGTGGAAATTATTTTACAGTTAGTTGTCAAAGATGTAACCAATGTTTGTAAAATATAAGTTTGCTTTGTATATTGCAATTAAACATGCAGTAAAACTCATTTTAAAACTGCTAAGAAGCTGTTACACACTTTATGACGTTATAGACATGTTTTAAATTGATTTTGATCAATTTTATTTAAAGTAGCTGTAAGTTCTGAAATTAGAGATGGGTAGTTATGTGTGATATGTCAAAATGCCCATAAATTTATTCTCTGTCATGTCAACTGCTAATTTAATGCGCGAATGCTTGTGTGGGCGGATTATTCGTGTTTCCTGAATAACTCCTATAATATTTGACGTATGCGTCATAAATAGCGCCATATTTGTCGTATGTCATGAACTCAAAACATATAATTTTACTATTCATTTTTTAACTGAATTCACATTTCTATAGAAGCCTTACCTTCACAAAAGTTATAAAACTTTTAGATAATACCTATACAGTATTTTGCAGACTCTGGCATAGTCTTACATGATATCTAGCTAGCAAGGTAAGAATCTGTTACGTGTTTTAGATTTCAACCAATCAGGAACTCCAATTTCCATTTGAGTTGTGCTCTAGTAAAGAAAACATCGTTCAGCTCTCTTCTGTAACTCGTCCTTGTAAGACATACCCTCTGTGCGAATTTTTCGTGACCATACAGTACGTTTTTATATGAGACTGACGACAGTCCAAGATCTTAGTTACGAGATAACCGTAAGCTAGATCAAGGGGTTAGTAGAAGGCAGAACTAAGTTGATTTAAAGATCTTATAGTACTAACCCGGGTTAGTCAAGATTTCGGTTTAGGGACAGTTGTATTCATCGGGATACACCTGTATGAACGCGTGGACACATTAAGAATGCCGGAAGGTGTATGCTAAACACACCGCATTAAATAATAACTAATTAACCCACTTTATCGAAACTGAGATTTATACGTGAAAACCGTATCGGACAGATAGACAGCGAGCGTGAGTGAATCGCAAGGACAGCGCGTCAACTAAGCCAGCGGTCAACTCTAACGAAGCAGCTTACAATCGTACGGCAAAAAGGAATTCATCAACCAAGTAAAATAAATATTTTTTAAATAATCATTCATTAATATCTGAAGACAATAGATTTTTAATAAATAATTTGTGTAGAGAATGTTACATATAAGATTTAAATTTGTTTTAGTGTAATAAATGCCGACCTCTAGATAAGAGACTCTGTTAAATAATATTAGTTTTAATACACGTGTGTGCGTCCTCTATTTGTTTCGTTGCAATATGTTTATTTCATTATATTCCTGTCAGAGGGTAACCCCCTTTCTGAAACTTTTAAACACTCAAAGAGACTTTGCTGTGGCGTTCATGCTGTCTCTCGGCACTCTCATCCTACCTCGTCCTTCACCTTTGGATTTACTTCAAAAATCCCCCCCTGCTTTCATTCAGTAAATGCTACTTTATTAATTCCTTTCATTCACGTTTTCGATTATCTCTCAATTTATCTTGGTTGGTTGTTAGGAATGTAAGAAAGTATAGTTGTTTGAGGTCCAAGATTTCCAATTATGTAAAACAAAATTGTCTGACATAAGTATAGTTCCACATAAAAATAATGTAAAATATTTTCGGAGACGGAAGATTCCTCTTACTTTATTTTTTCATCCTGATACTATTCCTTCTCAATGTTTAGATCAAATGTACTAGAAAATGTGTTTGGTTTTTATTTGTACACACTTGACAGCTTGTTTGTTCTAAACTTTCTGATTTTCATGTACCATCGTAGTTATGAGTGGATCCTACCACTGGCTCCTTGTATTTTGTGGTAACTTGATATAACTTGTTCAGTGCGAGTCCTTATGCTTCTCTGATAATGAATTTGTTGAGCACTGCTTACATGTGGTGGGTCGAACAACTGTTGATTTAAATTATAAGGAGTTCGTGAAAATGATATTTGTTAAGTGAGGGTGCTTGTGTTTGTTAGATATATTGTACTTCAATGTTAATTTGTTAATATTTAAATTAAGTTGTTGGATGTTAAGCTTCTTTTCCTTTTATATAACGTATAGTTTACCCGAGCCTATAGACCTTACCTCAGCTTAAGAGTAGACAAAAGCGTTGCTGCTGTTCCACTTAGGTGATTTTCAGTGGACGAGTCCACGCGTGGTGGTGGACCCGACCCACCCACAAGTCGGTGTGCTACGTTCGGCTGGATATCCAGAACATTGGGGTATAGCGCTGTACCTTGTTCAAAGATACGGACAAAAACGATAACGGACGAGAAGGCGGAGAAGAGAGTCGTAAGAACGGTGTATGTCAGCAACGATGATTTGAGTGTTAGTATAGAAGCTAGTCCTCGAAGATAGCTGCTGCGGTATGGAAAATTGATTTCATAGCGACGTGGTTGATTGAATAGGCGTCTCACCTTCTCTGGTGGTAAGTGGAGAAAAACCGCTGCCACTGGCGATAGAGAGGGATCTTCAAAACCTTAAGGAGTGTTCGTCTGCTAATTGCATTTCTTGTAAACAGGTTTCCGACGCATCTTAGAAGACGAAACTAACATTCGTATTAGATGTAACTTGATCAGAAACTTACGCTGATAGGATGTCACTCGGCAGTTGTTAGAACATTTCAATCAGGCAAAAAACCTCTCCACCAGGGAACCGAGCACAATAGAAGCATTACAATGGCAGTTCCGTGTGCGGTAAACGTCTCAGACTATATTGGCTGAACGGTCAGAGTAAAGTGATAACATTGTTGTCTAGGTCAGGAACATGTTGAGGACGTTGACCACAGCTGTTTTACATCTGGTTATAACACTCTTCTCGTACACTTGTTTTCCTAATAACATTTGTTAGTAGAACTATTCTTACTAATACAACGTCTTAATTTCCAAACGGTTTTTGTATATTTTGATAGATTATACTTTGTATTTAAGATTGTAACAACTAATAATTAGCGCAATACAAAGTTTTTATGTAGAGAATAAAATCTTAATAGAAGCAGGGAAAACGAGAACAGCTCCTAGAGTTGGCGTGATGAATTGTGGAGTACGACAATGGTGTCCATTAACACCTTCACTTTTTAATGTATATATTGACGATGTCACACAAAACTGGCAGATGTATCTTCTAGAATATTTTGTGCTTGGTCACTCTACAACTGACACTTTGTTGTTTGCGGACGATCAGGCTATACTGTCGGAATCGGAAAACAGATTGCAGATGGGTATACACCTGTTAAATAGAACCTGCAAAGACTGTGGATTGCAAATATCAACACTTAAAACCACGGTGATAGCTTTTTGTGGAACTGATCCCATGAGGCAAAAACTGGTAGGCCTATAGATGCTACTGTTCTGGAATAAATTAGCAATTTTTAATACCTGGGCTACAGTGTGTCTTATAATGCAAGCAACGACGTTGTGAATAAGTTGCATAGTTCAATTTTTATGTGCGGGACCAATAGGCGAACCCTTAAGTCAGCAAGTAAAGGAATACGCCCAAAATTCTACAAGGTGTTGGGCACTTTCCACACTTCTGTATGGGTCTGAGAATTGGACTTTAACGAAAGGCCAGTCCAGTCGCCTCTAAACGGCTGAAATGAGATTTCTCAGTCACGTGGCAGGGTATACTCTCCATGATCATAGACGAAACACAGATATACGGCAGGAACTGAATATCAGCAGTATACTCGACACGGTCGCCCAGTATCGGCTGAATTGGTGGGAACATCTTTGCAGAATGGATGACTGCGACATCACCAAACAACTATGGAAATATAAGACGAGGAGACGGAGAGGTGTGGGACGCCCGAGTGACCAGCTGTAATATATGCCTATTTCAGACCGGAACAAACCATCCTTGGTTTAATCCTTGAAGATGATGATGATGATGGCAAGTGACAAACTGTTTTTAAGATAATGTAAAAAGTAATAAGTCACATACGCATATAGACATTTTTGAAGAAGGCAAATGAAAACAAGCTAAACAAACTTACTCCCGTAGTAAAAACAAATTTGGTAGTCAGCTTTAATCAAACAAACATTATTATCACCAGTGGCGAAGCTAATAGTTAATGAATGTTTAGGCTAAAGTCTTACCTTAAACTTTTTTGTAGAGTAGTTCAACACGGCGAGTTTTCTTGCTTGCAACATTGTCAACTACACGGTCTTTGAACAACTGGTCACTCATCGATTCCTTCACAAATTTTTTTTCAATAGCAATAGTGCTAAGAGAGTTAAGTCTTTCATTAGTCATCGTATTGCGCAAGTAGTTTTTTATTCATTTCAAAGTACTCATACTCCTTTCTGAAGAAGCCGTGGTAACAGGAAACGTTAAAATCAAACGAATTAATTTTAAAACTTCCACGTACACTGGTTCTAAGTGATTAAGAATTATAAAATGTAAAAGTCTTTGAGGGAACAAATGTTTTCCAGTATCTGAGTAAATGTTTTATAATTAATTTTCCAGTCTTTCACTATTGAAAAAAGGGTATTTATTTATAAGGCTGTTCAGTTTAGAAGAAGGAAAACTCTCTTTGTAAGAAATGAAGTGATTTGGATCCAACAACTCAACAAACTGGATACTTTCGAAATCACTGAACTGTACCTCCAGCTGCATAATCAAAGTGTCAAGAACTTCATAAGTTAAGGTTTTCAGCAGGTTCCTGTTACTGTCATCTATATTTACCTCGCTGCTTATTTGGTGAAATTTTTCAATACAAGACGACACAGTGTTTTCTGATCTCATGTCCTTGAGGATAGCAGTAGTTTTCTTAATTTCAGTGTTGCACAGAATTATATCGGAAATAGTTTTGTGTTGCAGTAGAGAAAAGAGATTGTCAGTATAAACTAATATTTCCCTATAAAAACAAAGTAAGTAAATTAAATGTGTCTTTTTGAGTATGTTAAGCAATCCAACAGCAGAATTGTACGAATCACTATCCCATCCTTCATCATTCTCTGTCAAGTCCTCAAAAATTTGTCTCAAGTCACCATAGTGGGAAAAGATGGTATGAACTGCTCTAGAATGAAAGTTCCAACGGGTAGTGGATACTTGTGGAAGTTTAAATCCTCTAGATTCTAAAAGCTGTGATCTCTTTGAGGATCTACAAAAAATGTGTGAAATTCTGTCAGATTGTGAATGAAGAGCCTAACCGATTTTATTGTTTTAGTGCAATGAAGAAGTACGAGGGTTGACTTGTGAGCATAGCAATGTAGAAATAATGCTTTTGTCTGTTTTACAAAGAGCTGAACACCTCCATGCTTTCCAGCCATTACAGAGGCTCCATCATATATTTGACAGACTACCTTCTCAGTTACACCCCATTTTTTAAAACGTCAACAATTAATTCTGATAAGCCTGATGCAGTCTTATCTACTGAAACATCATAAAACCCAATGAACTTTTCTATTGGACCTTCTTTTGAACAAAATCTAAAAATTATGCTGACCTGAGATCTACTTGATATGTCTAAAGTTTCATCTGCCTTAATTCCAATAAAATCGCAAGAATCTAACTCCGCCTTAATCTTCTCTTGAATTATATCAGTTACAGATTCAACTAATTCATTCTGAATATCGTTTGATGTACCTTTAAATCCTGACGTAGACTGGAGATGATCTCGAATGTACTGCTCCTGCTTAGAAAGAAGATCTAACAATTCTAGATAATTACCCCGGTTGACTGAGTCTTCCCCTTCGAAATTACCTCGAAATCCAAGCTCCTGTTTCCCGAGAAAATACACAATATCAACAAGTCTTTCAACAACAAGCCTATTTTGTTTCACGACTTCATTATGTTTAACAGCTTGAATTCTAGCCCCTTCAGAGAGAGTATGTTCAATCCTCACGCGTCCCAGCAAACGGTACCGCTCTTCATTTTGTATATGTTTATTTTAATTCTGGTGTTTGTCTGCCTTTCTAAGAAAAAGTTTTGTTACCGTCACTCCATATAAAATCCATTCTTTTTCACCAGAAAACAAGATACATGTATAACAAAAAAGTCTGTTGGTTTCCGAACAGCCTGTCAACCACGAATATCGCTCGTACCAAGAAAACTGAAGTTTTCTAGATACGAAATTTTCTAACCATCAAAATGTTTAATTTCTAAATTAGGCGTAAATCTCTTGTTTTTAACACCACATTTTTCTTCGTAACTCCAAGAAGAAAACGGCTTACTTTTTAAAAAGTTTAAAAGACCTGACAAAGTATTAAAAGGACCGCGTTCACTCATTTCGAGCGACACACTTATATTCATACACAATAATAGACTATAACTAATTGAACTTCCAAATTTATAACTTGATTAGTTTCTATATATATATATATATATATATATATATGTTTAATGCCACAAATAATTTAAATGACAGTGTTGATCGTCTATTAGTTCACCGGAATCGCAGGCACACTTTTAATAACCGCACAAAATAAACACGATTATAAACAACACAGCGCGCTTTAAAACTCGCACAACAGCAGTGATACATGCCTCAACGCTACAGTGTGTGGAGCGCTGGTCAATCCCCCGCTCCCCGCACTGCCAAGTCACGTCCAACACATTGCTTACATACGATGTATACAAAAAACTCTGAGGCAGGTTCACGTTGCCTCATTCGCTTTAAACTAACTGTCTGCTGTCACTTGTCACCGTCTAGCGGTCGCTGAGTAAAGCATGTAATTAGTAAATTCGACAATTCCAGTAACAATTTATAATCTTTACGTTACACACTTCATACGTATTTATAATTTTTATTCTATAGATTTTTTAGAGTAGGCATTGCCTCAATTGCCTCCATGTAACTTCGCCACTGATTATCACCTAATTACAAAATTGTCTTGTTTATGTCATGGACAGTAATTAGTTCTTTATAGCTTTTCGTTGTAATTCAGTTTTTGTGCACTCTATTAATAAATTAAAATGATACGATATTCAACAAGTTTGTTAGTGATAGATTTATGTTTGACCTATGATTCTATAGAGATTGAAACGTCGTATTTACTAAGAACTAAGATAATCGTGAATAATCAGATTTTGGATCAGGTTAGTCATTTCAATTGCCTGGGTTGTAATATCTCATATAGAACTGATATTGATTGGGATAGTAAGCTAACAAAATTTAGACCCATCTGTGAAGCTATTCCTAGGTACCTGAAAAATAAAACACGAAAGGATACCCGAATTAAATTTTAAAAACTGTGGCTGTCCCCACATTCCTGTATGCTAGTGGGATATAGGTAAAAGGTGCGTGCAGAGGATTCAGGTAGCCGAAATGAAATTTCTAAGAGGGACGCAAAGTTGTTCTCTCTTGGATCGGAGAAGTAACGAGGATATTAGACGCGATTTAAACATCGTATCATTGCACCAGATGTTTGAAGACCCCAGAAGAAGGTGGTGTGAACACTTGAATCGCATGCCTGATATCCGTCTACCTGTGGCTGTCTTGGGAATCACACTACTGGGAAGAGAGATGACGGTAGACCGAGGAGGAGATGGTTTCCGGAACAGGTCTAAGACCTAGTCCTTGGAGTGATGGTGATGAGAAACAGTCAGCTGTTCTTAATTTAAAGAAATTAGTATGGTTTATTTATTGTAACACACTTTATGAATCTAGTATAAAATCTTAAATACAAGACAAACGTATAATGCGTAATAAATAGTGTTGTTCTAATGTATTAGTTTTATCAATGTAATGAAAAAAAGAGAGTAACATTTGAGTCATAAGTTATCACACATTTCGAAACACTTTTCTTTCCGAACTGATAACAACTGCAATCAATGAAAGTAACTCTAGTAAAAAAAAGTAATTTGGTAAACAAACACGGTATAGGGAAGTGTGTGTATTTGATAACGAAACGGAAAAAAGCTGCGGCCAACATCTCACAACAGTCAACAAGTCTTTGACCCAGATAACATGGTTATCAGTTTATTCAGCACATGCCAGAGGTGTTCACCTTGCACTCGGGCAGTTACAACACGTCCGAAGAAACCTTACTATCACTGGACAACAACAACAAATAAAAGATGTTACTTTCCTTTACCAAAATGATTAATTACAGTTAGGAATGCGGCGACCAACAAAAATATTGTATATATACGGTATTATCATTTCTTGGTATTAAGATATGGAAATTTAACTACATAGACTATGTAAATACCTTTATGTACGGAATCTAATACGGTATATACGTCTGATATATATGTAACGCTTAACTACAAGTCACAACATTTCTTTTTTTATTTATTCATTTTTACTTCCATGTTCCATAAGGAAGTATGGTGATCGCGAAAAAAATCGTGTTCGAGATAAGGGCTGATTCTGCTTGTACTAACCTCAAACATCAAGAAAAGTTACTTTCCTAAAAGTGTCTGTGTGTGTGTCTGTGTGTAGAATTTTTTCTGTGGCGAACGATAACTGCCGCAAATTCAAACAGAATCAAATATTTTTCAGTACCATATTTGCTTGGAAAGAATCTAAGGTGTCTATCAAGCAAGTGTATTTTAAACGACAAATTGCAACATAATCCTCGGTACGTTGTCTGTAGTTCATAACAGCTACGTCGTAAACTCCAGCTATTTGATAAACCGAAAAGTTGACCACAGCAGATTCAAAGGCTTCGCAAGCTTCTTTGTCATTTTTTTTTCAATAAATTATTAAACGTTCCATACTTAAACGGATCACTAATCTCCAGGCCAACAAATATTCGTTACACGATCTTAGTGCGACTCGGATGCGGAGATTTTAACTTTAAATACTCGAAATCTTCCACTTCCTAAGTGCTTTAACAAATACTTTTCATGCCCGAACTTAATACACAAAGGTAACTTTATGATTTTGTCATGGGCAACTTGAAAACTGTAAGATATTCTAGTTTTCGGGCAAGAATATGTCATTTAGGCTCATTTTTTAAGTGAGAATTTTCTATTCAGCGCTATGGGCTGGGCTCCATGGGGAGTAGACTGTTCCCTCGTGTAACGATGCGTGTAAGAGAACATATAACGAAATAGATAATTATTTACAGCAAAATCGCTCATAGATCAAATACATCATCATCATACTGTAGGTTTAAACCAAGAATGGTTTGTTCCGGTCTCAAATAGGCAAAGATTAGACCTGGTCACTCCAGCTCTTCCTCGGACGTCCCACACTTCTACGTCCCCTTGGCTTATAGTTCGATAGTTGTTTGGGGATGCGGCAGTCATCCATTCGGCAAAGATGTTCCCACCAATTCAGCCGATATTGGGCGATCCTGTCGCGTATACTCATAATATTCAGTTCTTGCCGTAGGCTATATCTGCGATTTTTCTATGACCATGGAGAGTATACCCTACCATGAGGAATCTCGCTACAGCCGCTTGGATGCGACTGGCCTGGCTTTTCGTTAAAGTCCAATTCTCAGACCCATAAAGAAGTATGGAAAGAGCCATCACTTATAGAATTTTAGCCGTGTTCCTTTATTTGCTGACCTAAGGGTTCGCCTGATGGTCTCGCACATAAGGTTGAACTTATGCAACTTATTCACTAAGTCGCTGCTTGCATTATAAGACACACTGTAGGCAAGGAATTCAAAACTGCTAACTTGTTCCAGGACAGTACCATCTATAACAATTTTTGCCGTTCACTGCCATAGCAGCCTGCTTGTCAGTTCTCTCCCCTCGTTTTGCGAATACAAAGCTGCAGCGTCAATTGGACCAGCTTCCGGACTGGCTACGGAAGTGGCGGGTGATAATCAACACGGAGAAATCAGAGGCGATCTGTTTCACCAGTATGTCCATCTACCGTTGCCAGCCATTCTCACTGGAAGGGAGGCCTATCGCCTACAAAGAGTCGGTGAAATATCTAGGCGTTCGGCTCGACCGGCGTCTTTGCTTCAACGCCCACGTGACCGATAACCTCTCCAACGCTTGCGGCGTCCTAGCCAAACTTTACCCATATCTCGCCCTCTATCTTTTGTTTATTTGGTCTGTATTGACCTATGCGGCACCTGCTTGGTGGTCACTTATCTCCGCCACCAAGAGGCGTAGGCTGGAAAGTTTACAATCCAGAACCCTCCGTTTCTTGTCGGGATCTCCTTGGTTTGTGAGAAATAGTGTAATTCGAGGAGGTCTTCGAGTTCCTACTCTTTCTGCCTCTGTCTGGTCGTTAGCTGCAACACTCCTTGCTGCAGCTGAGACCTCTTCCTTCCCTTACATAAGGGCCATCAGCACCACGCAACCGCCCCCCCTGTCATGGTCAAACGCCCTCCGGCGATTCTCGATGAACCGCAATAAATCTAAAACAATATATATATTTAACATCTAACCCTGCCCCAGAATTTACCTGCAAAGCTGTTTCCTTCTTCCCATCCTAGTACGCCAACCGCGCTGTTTGCTGCTGCTACGCGCTATCACTGGCACTGAGGCTCTCTGCCTCTCGGGGAGCGACCGACGCCTCATGGCGTCTGCACGCGTGACTAGGGACGTGTGACATCTGTCACCTGAACCCACAAATTTTAAAATAAATAAATAAATAAACCTCTCTCCTCCGCCTTCTCTGTTAACTTATTGGCGGTTGTCCATTCCAGATTTAGGCACCAGTATAATGTACCAGAACTATGTCTATCGACAGGCAGCCATTGGGCTCGACCCAGATGCTCCAATCATGCACCGGGTGCAAAGACGCCCCGCTACCACGATGCTACATGCTACATGCTACACGCTTGTCAGTTCAGTTACGTGAGCGATTTCCATTAGCGCGGATCGAGTGTTTATAGCGAATTGTTGTTATTAGTGCGGACTTCTTTATAGTTGACATTATTATTACGGGAGACCGTTATAACAATATCTACCAACACAATAAAAGTTATGGCTCACTACGAAATTGACTTCCAGTACGCTGAAAGATTATTATTGAAGATAAAGTATTGAAACAGATCTCAAATGTTAACTATTTATGTTGTGACATGTGTTTTGAGATTGACAACGATTAACAAAATAAGGTCAGTAGGTTTCATCATTGGCTGTGCCAGTGCTATTGTATAGCTGTGAATCCTGGATTACAAAACAAAGAGATGAAAGTAACATACAATAAGCAGAGCTGAGATTTTGGACGAAGAGTTAAAAAATGCACAAGAAAGTATCATATAAAAAATGTAAATATACGGGAAGAATTAATTACGTGTAATATAAATGAGAAAAGTGAAGAATACAGGGGGAACTGGAGACAGTATTTAAGTCGCACGGATGAATGTAGAATACCAGTAATTTTAAATAAGTACAAGCCTTCTTTGTAAATAAGTACAAATAAGATAGAAGGCGAAGATAAACTGGATCTCATAATGTTAAGTCGGAACATGTATATTGCCTAACACCTGAAGTGTAGAAGAAGAATGACAACGGTTGGTATAAATAAGTCAGAATATTGTGGGTGAGGGTTACGGCAGATACGTTGAAATGAAGAGTCTGCCACGGAGTAAGGGTTGACTGGAGGATCGCCTTAAATTAGGTGGGTGAAAGACATTGCACAATAATAAAACCCGGCATTCCAAACTGACAACTGGAGTGCGATTTATTTCAAAGTTTTATGAAGTTGGACGATTGCCAATTCGATAGTCTGCCGAAATCAACACACTTGTTTGCCTTCTGTGAACTTTGTGACATTCCCCCATTAAACTGATAACAATTACACCGTATCTTCCCAACAATATTAGTCCATTTTTAATTTGGTAAAAAAAAAGTTACAGCAACTCAGATTTGGGTAAAAATTGCATTTCTTGAAAAACTGACTTGTTTGAAAGCTTGTAACTATTGTTTCCTTTAATCAATATCAATATTCAATGTCGCAGGAAGTCAGTGAGCCACTCTTGCAAACAGTGTGCGAAAAGTATTGGATTTACTTTCAAAAGCAATGACGAGTGAACTGATTCAATGTGTAAACTTTGCTCGTATGTAAGAGAGATTTTGCTCTAAAGAATTGAGATTCAAATAAGAGTGAACGGATAATTAAATGAGACGAGGGGATAAGAGTGTTTGTGTGTCTTTCATTATAAGAAATCGATGTTTACAAAAAACGTAATAGAATCATATCACACGTCATTTTATTCCAGTATACACACATATACAATGAATGTGTAACAAATATTTGTTTCCAATGTGACAATATTACAGTATATATGCAATATTTAGCTGAAAGGTAGAATATGATAATTATAAAATTTCTTATAATTATATATTTTATTAATATACATTATATTGTATATTTATATTAATTATGTTAAGTATTATATCATAATTAATATAAGCAGTTTTTTTTTTTTAGTGACTTAAGTAGTGTCTTGTATTTTGATTTCCACAGTTCCATGCAAAGGCCAGTAGACTGTCGTAACAATTTTATATTTCATATTTATAATAATTACGTTAAATATTATGTCATAATTAATATACACGTATATTAATTTAAGTCTTTACAAGTTTTAGACAAATAAGTAAATAAAATTTTGTGACATGAAAAGCTTCCAGCCATATACATAATAAAACCAGAATCGAACTCACGCATCAACAAACCAAAGTACAACGTAAACTATCATACAAAATTATTCTCTTTCCACATTTCAGACATGTAACCAAACATTAACGATACAGTAAATATAATAATGAAAAATAAATATCGCTGATTTTAATTGCTTTTCATGAAACAGTTTGAAAGTTTTTTAAATATATTGGGTTAATAATGAACTGTGTATAAGAAAATGGTTTCTAAAGTATTCATCTCTATATGTTTTAGCATGTGACATGTGAGTATGTTTTCTTTTGTAATAAATACAATTATTTTTAATATTTTAGTTATATTTATAATAGGACCTAAACATGTAGAATACGCTCACATTGTTTCAAATGTTACACTTTCTCTCAAGCACACACGTTTGTGGCTGTGGGGAAATTTGGGATAGCTAAGTGACAAAAAGACGTTTAACTGAGTTGGCAACACTGTTTTTTGTTAAAATTTTCGTTACATGTTTCTTTATACGTCGAGTCAGTTTACTACCTTAAGGGCGCGAGTTGTACAGGTGTGAGCAGGGCCGTATACGAAGTGCTCATTTCAAAATCTATCTATGTGAGTATTCGTATATGTGGTGTCATAGTAGTTTTAAATCACTTCATTCTCACAGAACTTTCTTTGATACTGCAAAGTGCTTCCGGAATTCAAGTTTGGCAACTTCATCAGTGCTTGGTAACGTGAAAAGCCCAACGACTCCCGACAGCGGTACACAAATTTTATACGCTGTATCATAAGTTCGTCGTTTCAGATAAAGTGACATTACTGATCTCATAGGTGCCTCACATGAGCATGTAAATCTCAAGACTCAAGACCGTTTTATGAAAGAACTTTATCTAATGTGGCTCCCGTGTTAGCAGTTCTCCATTTTTTGGGCGTCTACTGCGGGTATCACGTCCCGTGCTCGTAGGGCCAGGCTTAAACAGAGTACCCATTGTTTTCTTGTCGTAGTATCTCATAACGTATTTATTATTTCGTTGTGAATTTTCATTGGCGCGTGGCATTCATTATCAAAGAATCACAGCAATCTGTTTAGTTTCCTACGTTTTTCAATCACGCTTGACACGTAAACAATTTGTAATCAATAAATACGTTAGCAAAAATCCGTGGAAATTCACAGGTGTTCATACAAAATATCAAGGTTACAATACACGAAAAAGTTTTTTTAATTTCTAATATTAATATATAGGTGCCTATCGCAAACCCTGATCATATTCAACAAACGGAAAACAACAAGAGATTGTCCCAGTTAATTAAAGACAAGATATTGCTCAGTTGCCTCTCAACGAACCCTCAAAATGTGCAACGAACCGAAACGCAACAAGAGGTTTTCCAGTTACTTGAAGACAATATATTGCTCACATCTCTCACTTTTGTCTTACCCTAACCACCTACTCAATCTCTTACTAATGCGGCAGTGAGTGCTACAATATTGCTGCAAATTGTTTTTATTTTGAAATAATGTGTTCTATTTTTTCAAATAATATGATATTCTTACGATTACATCCTCTAGTCAGATTTCTTCCATCGTAATATTTTCCGTGGTTGAAATTTCAATTAATGGAATCTGGGACGTTCCTCAGTACCTGTGCGTATCGGTTGAAAGACTGTTGACAGAACTAACAAGGATAGAGTCTTTCTACCGCCACTGACAGATTCTGAGGACGTTCACAGATTCCAGAAATCGAATCGTCAATCAATAAGTGTACTACGATGGAAGTAGTTCGAATAGAGGATTAGCTGTAACAAATCGCCTACCGCTTAGAGGTTTCAAAGAACGGAAAACGTGATTATCATGTCAAATGTTTTTTGTTTCTGACTACGCTAAAGTGTTTTCTTTTTACTATTTCGCTGGTGGAACCTTTTTGTGTAGGTCCGTGTATGATGGAGCATATTTTGTGCGCGTTTGACCTCCGCACATTGTACGTAACGCTTTTTATATTTGATAACGGCACTGACATGCTCCGTTCAAAAGTACTCATAATTATTTATATGTCAAAGTTTATCGCCAAAGTTTTTAATATGTTATTGTGGCACCACGTAACAATGTCATTATAAGAATTAATAAAAAAAATATGCGTTGTTAAAATTAAATATTGCCTAAAGAATTGGCAACAAAATTTACTTATCGCGCGCACGCCAGTGTTGAATATAAATACACATAGATTTGTCTCAAATGTGAGCAGACGTCCGCGTATCGTATACTGTACTATATTGAGTCTGGTATTACTGTTTAAACATTAATAACTTTTGTGGAATTGTCGAGAGGACGACGTAATCGTCTGTCGCCAGAGACTATACTTGAGGGTTTATACAGGTAATGTACACACAGTTATGTATATAAACTGCTTGAATCTTAAGCGGCATTGACATTTACAGAAAACATCAAGAATTTAAACTCGAAATTGTTAATCTAATTTTGCCATTTATAAGTTAAGTCTGAAGGCAAAAACTCGGTATGGAAAACCATACATGACTTCCATGTGCTAAGACTGATATTTAAATTTATTTAATTAAATTCACTTTGAAAATTTCTAAATAAATATCCCCCACTTTGTAACGTTTATTTAGAGAGAGTGTGTTATTATTATATTTAGATTTTATTGTTTTTTTTGTGTTTACTTATAACGTTGATTAATTAAGGTGAACCAACTTTAATAGTATAATGTTTATCGTCAAGCTTCAAGTTGTAATCGCTATTCTGTAACATATTGTATGGTAGACGTGATTTATTTCTTTAAATTTTGTTTTTTATTTATATTGTTTTGTTTGTAATTTGTTTAAATTATTTATTTCAAATTAATAACCTTGATGAGTTAATGAGTTAGGCCTCACGTCGACGTTTAATAAAACCGTAGTCGTAATAATGCAGTAATATTCTTTAATTCCGCTTTCTTTATTTTTTATTTATAAAAGCAAATAATTATTATTTGTTTAATGGTTTATTAAAACTCACTAAACTTGTTTGTATGGCGCAACTAGGCTTGTTGCTAATTGCATTCGATTGTGGTATCGAGTTGTCTATTTGGAGGTTCTCTTCGTAATCTATTATATGTGATCAAGTTTTAAATCGTCGAAAATATTTCACTCTTCTTTATTTGACAAAAAAATCCTTTAATTATATTTTATTCTGTAAATAAAATAGATTTAACATCAATTGCGAATAATTATTAACATTTATTTCCCTACATTCAGCTTTAATGATTCTGAGGTCGAAGTTGTAACCCTTCATGTGACCCTGATTATTTAAAATACATAGTTTTTATATTTTACAATTGAAATTACTCCCAATTTGTACTTAACTAGTCTTAAAGTTGTTTACATAATGA
The DNA here is from genome assembly GCA_034769895.1 of Magicicada septendecula. Classification (NCBI taxonomy): domain Eukaryota; kingdom Metazoa; phylum Arthropoda; class Insecta; order Hemiptera; family Cicadidae; genus Magicicada; species Magicicada septendecula. The sequence goes on along the minus strand of CM068369.1, from coordinate 17,395,642 downwards.
TTTTCCTGATAAAAAGACAAACATTTTGATATCTCACATGACATGTGTGAGTGGCCTAGTAGATATTTTAGCATTTTACAAAATTGTGTTTAATAAATCATTAAATGTGGTTCGTCATTTCAAAATCATTTTAATATTTCATTAATTTATTTAATATGTTGTTGCTACTATAAAAATAAGGCCTATCTTAGTAATTTTACTACTTCTTACTAATTTGTAGTGATGTGATAGTTTACTAGTTATTCTGACAATAATTTCTTATGTTGACATTGGCCTATGTCTTGGTATTTCATTAGTACAATATTTCATTTTACAATTGCTATTTAGCCTGTTTTTTTAAAACCTTCATATTAATTACAAGCATTACACGAGATGTTATTACATGAGATTAAACTGTTCATTACATTGTGATTCTTTCAATTACTTCTGATGAAATAAAAATATTACCATGAAACAAACCTATTAACATAATGTTATGCCCTCATGGCCAAAACTCTAACCAACATTAAACAAATAGACTAACTTTCCAACAACTGTTTAACAAATAATAATATGTTTTTTTTTTGTCAGTCCATTATGACCTGTCATTCAATATTATTTCAAGTTAGTATCACATAATTCTTATTACTATGAATAAGTTATTATACATTAATTGTATTATTACAACTGATAGCCTTTTCCCTTGAATAAGCATTAATGGTAAAAAGAAATAGGGAAAATCAGCAACTAATATTAAAACTTACAAGTAGTCTACGAACATTAAAACATGACATGAAATAAATACTATTACTACCTAAACACTTTATATATAATTTTGTTCGTTTACACATATGTTTTTTTTGTTTTTTGTGATTACATTTATGTTCACTCAAAAATTGCCATTAATCTTCACAGTCCTCTCTGTGTGATTAACAATTATCATCTCTCACTTAACTTTTCACTCCGACACTGATTGTCCTGTTTACACAGACCTTATAAACAGTCATTTTCTTATTAATTAAAATACATTAATTATTATAAGCCATTGAATTGTACTTCTTTTTGTTTCCTTCAGGGGTTTTTTAATTTGTTTGTTTGTCTAATAATGTTAGGTAAATTATCTTATTAAGTGTGTTTTTATACTGGGCCTACTTATTTATTCGATCTTTCTCATTCTGTCACATTACAACGTTTTAAATTCAGTTTTATATTTGTCAAATTGAAATTAAATATTTTAATAGAAACTATTTATTTGTTGCTAACATCGTAGTACACATATAAAATATCGGTATGGAGAATCATACATGACTTCCATGTTGTAAGATTTATGTTTAAAATAATTTACTTGAATTCGGTTCGGTAATTTCTAAAAAAATATCGTCCACACTCAAACTAATTTCACTATTTATAGATAGTTTTGTTATTATGGGGTAGTCGTTTAATACAATGTTATATTCAGTCACTTTATCCATAAAAATTAGGTAGCCTTACTTTATTCTTATAATGAAACAGAGATAATCATCCCTCCTCCGAAGCGCCCCCAAGTCACTCATGGAACCTGGGCATCTTGCAGAGGGTTCATTCCCTAAGACGAAAAGTCTGTCTATGAACCTTTCCTCTGTAAACACGTGCATTTGCACTGCCCAGCGATCCACAGGAAGCAAATCGATAACTAAAGCGTGCAAATGTAAGAAAATAAACATGAGTGAGGCCAGAAATAACGCGAATTGTGTGTGTATGTGTGTGTGTGTGTGTGTGTGTGTGTGTGTGTGTGTGTGTGTGTGTGTGTCTTGCCTGCCTTTTTATTGCGGTAATCATAGTAATAAAATGGTAACGTAAATATTAGATAATTGAAATATGCTTGCCTGCCACGAACGATATATTTTCTCTCATACATGATTTAAATGAAATGAAAAAATATAGAATTTTGTTAAAGTGAAGTGAAATGTTTCCATAGAAACTACTTCTTTGTTGTCAGTAAGGTATTACACATATAAAATTAACTTTTTCCATCATCAACTACCATTTTAATTTATAGTAAATTACACCCTTCCCCTTCAACTACCCTTTTCATTTATACATGTTCCATCTACCTTTCCTCAGTGGATTATTATGACCTTCTTTTAATGATACTTTATTTATCAAAATTAAGCACTTTACTCTTGTTAAAAGTAAAACTTTGCTGGTAAACTACCCCTTCTCCTTAACCGATCTTCACCAAAATCGAAAGGCCTCGAGTCCTCTACACGTCAGAACTGTATGCAAAATATTATTTGATTCTGTTTGAATTTGCGGCAATTATCGTTTTATATAAAACAATTCTACACACACAAACACACACACACACACACATACATTTCGAAAAATGACTTTTTTTTCATGTCTTGAGGGTAGTACAATCAGAATTTGCCATTATCTCGAACAATATTTTTTTTGCCATGGCCATACTTCCATTTGCTTATGGAACCTGGAAGTAAAAATATACAATTTTGTTAAAGTGAAATGAAATGTTTCCATAGAAACTACTTCCTTGTTGTCAATAACGTATTACACATATAAAACTTATAAAATTTACTTCCTCCATCATCAAATAATATTTTAATTTATAAAAATAATACGCCGTCCCCTTCAACTACCATTTTTATTTATAGGTATTTCATCTACCTTTTAAAGTGGATTATTATGACCTTCTTTTCAGGATACTTTATTTATAAAAAAATTAAGCACTTTACTCTTGTTAAAACGTAAAACGTTGCCGGTAAACTACCCCTTTCCCTTAATCGATCTTCACCAAAATCTATATGCTTTCACTCCTCTACAATTCAGAACTGCATGCAAAATAATTATTTGATTCTGTTTGAATTTGCTGCTGTTATCGTTTGCCATATAAAACATTCTACACAGACAGACAGACAGACACACACACAGACCCTTTTCGAAAAATAACTTTTTTCATGTTTAGATGGTAGTACAATCAGAATCAGACATTATCTCGAACACGATTTTTTTCGACATGACCATACTTCCATTTCCTTATCGATAATTGAAGTAAAAATTATCGCTTGCCCGACAACTTTAATTTACAGAAAATTACCCCCTACCCTCAATCTAACCTTTTTATTTACAGATATTTCATCTACTTTTCTACAGTACATTATTATGACCTTCTTCTCATGACAATTTTTTCACCAAAATTAAGTAATTTACTCTTGTTAAAACGTAAAACGTTGCCGGTAAACTACCCCTTCTCCTTAACCGATCTTGACCAAAATCAATAGACCTTGAGTCCCCTACAACTCAGGTACATATACAAAACATTATTTGATTCTGTTGGAATTTGCGGCAGTCACCGTTTGCCATAGAAAAACTTCAAAACGTCGGCACTTTTTGTAAATTGATTTTTCTTCTTGTTTCGAGGGTAATACAATCAGAATCAGCCCTTATCTCGAACACGATTCTCTCGCGATTAACATACTTCCATTTTCTTACGGAACATGGAAGTGATAAAAATGATATGTGTGAGTAGAAACGGAGCCATCAAGCTCCAGCATCAACTCGATGCGTATGTCGGGTGCGCCGAGGATTGGAGAGTTGCCGTTAACGCTACTAAGAGCGCCGCGGTAATACTTCCGCGACGACGTAAGCGGCTTAATGTTGATTCCCGACTCACCTGGCGAACCCATGTCCAATACATCCGTCAATGCGCTTCGGCGCAGCTCAGTAGACTTTGGCCCGTGCTATCTAATCCGTCGATGACCCCCCCCCCCCCGGCATCATTTTCCACGTTCGTGTTGCCCATGATTATTAATGCCTGTCCTGTTTGGGGATACCTTGATCATTGACCAGCTCTCCAGCGCGTTCTCGGCCGGCGACTTAAGCTGGCGTGTAAAGTCCCCCGGAGGTATTCTTCTCGACTTTTGAGGAGAGGACTAGGTCTCCGCTCTTTTGTGGACACCTTGAGACGCCTGACGCTTAGGTTCTATGGTCGGGCAGTCCGTGTGATCCATAATCCCCTCATCGCCGGAATCGGTGACTATATTCCAAGGCCAGGTGAGTCTTAGAAGCTACCGCGTTTACTAGTCCCCGTGGTATAATCCACCATCGAGGGTCGCTTCAAGACCTTCAGTTATAGAAAAAATACTGGCCCAGTGGCAGGAGTCCTAACTGAGACTAGGGACACTGCGCAACTCGCTACTCGCGAGCCGCGCAACCACCAGTCGTGTGTTTGTACCCGCAGCATGCTTCTGAATCTGGACGGACTCCATAAGCCACCGACAACACATTCGTGCAGAAGTGTTTATTATACATAACGTATTATAGAAAGTATATATTACACACAGTCACACACACATATTTACACATATATAAATTTACAAATTATATATAATTTAAAAGGATCAAGAAATGAAAAACAAAATGTTTGAAAGCAGCAAATAACAAAATCAATTGTAGTGTTTATTAACTCTTATAAACAATTATCTGGAACATTCAATTATCTTAAAATTTTAAATAGTTAATGATGACAACATATGTTTCAACAGGTAGAAAATGTTCAACTGTCTGGTGGTAGTGGCAGCTGTGTTACTGGTAGGCACAAACGCTGATACTGGCAACGTTGAGTGTCGCGACGCTCATGAGCTTAACACAATCGACATAAACATGGACGAGGTATGACAGTAGCAAGCAATGCCTGCAATCGATCCCCTTAGGCTTTCACTTCCGGTGTCGTAATCGTTAAAACTACTGTCCGGCCTGTAAGGCAGTGGTCTTCTACAGCACACGTTTCAACCTCGCTTCTGGAGACCATCGTCAGTGTCACAAAGGTCTGATGACAAGATGTCCGACAGTAACACTACAGTGCTGTTGCAAAGTACTGGACCTCTGCCGCAGTACTGATGGAAGTTTTAAGTCCTTTGTGACACTGAAGATGGCCTCCAGAGGCGTGGTTGAAACGCCTGCTGTAGACAATGGAAGACCACGGACCCTTATAGACCGGACAGTATTTTTAACAAATAATGTCTTAATTTGTTAAAAACACGTTCACTGTCAAACACACATGACATTCTTTGGAATCTTTTTAAAAAAAGGCGTTGCTTGAGTTTTATTTCAAATATTTCTTGTGCTTCAATTTACGATTCTCCAAGTTACATTTACATTTACATTACATAGTTCTTTTATTGTCTAGTTTGTTTTAATTTATTTTAATTATATTAAATGCGTTATTTGTCTTTCCATTGTTTTGTATAAAAAATTGGTAAAAACTGGTCGTACTAATTAGAGAAGGAAATTAATTTTTTTGACTAAAATTTATTCTTTGAAACTTTATACAGTCACGTGAAAGAGCGCACACACATGCACACTTAATTTCCGTTAATACTTGCTGCGTTTTGAATGAGTTTAGATTATTTACACAAGCCTAGATAATTTTATAAGTATACTACACATATGCAAACATTCATTTGTTCATTTTGTGGCGCATAAAATCCAGAAAAGATATAAATGTTTCTAAACAATATTTTTTACCTTGCACAAAATGATTTCAAGATATCATTTCAAGGCTCTTAAAGACTTTAGTTGAAGACTTGCTAGGAAGCTTCATCCCTCCCTCTATTACCTTATTGAGCCACATGCTTTGCCTACTTACCTAAACCCTGACGGAATACACATATCTCCCACTTGCAAAATATGAAAAAATATTGCTTAAATACTAAATTCTGTTTTCAACAGTGTTGGTGAATTTATGCACTGTTTCCATGTAATAAATAACAGGATTCCAAATAGATTCCAAATCAAATAAATTCCAAGATGAACCGGATTTAGGCTACATATGTGAGTGTGAGGGGGGGTTCCAGAATGATATTTTTTGTCGTGGTTTAAGACTTTAAAATGGTGGACACACTGAAGGGCCTCGTCCAGAACATGACATTCAGCAAACAAGCGCGACGAAGCTGGCGTTACAGAGACTGCTAATTCAAATAACAAGATTAAAAGGAGCATTTCTGATAACCAATAATTTGTTGTAAACGTTTTAAAGTAAGGCCGAGTTGAAAAAAAAAACATATTTTAGGTAATAGTTAAAAACCAATATGTGTAAATATTTAAATGTTTACCGTAAAACTTTTCCAAAATTTAAAGGAATTCCTCCACCTCCTACTCATGGAGGCATCAGTCTTCCATCTGGTTTGTATCCTCCCCGCATAAACCCGTAGTGCGTGTGTTACGGAGTCTCTCACAACATACATGGGACCTACAGTTTAAAGCCGGATCCGAACGGCATATTACGAGAGGTACTAGTAATTTATTCCAATTCCCGAAGCTTGTCTTCTGCTTTGAATACATGTCCCACACAATGACTCACCTTGCTGGCCGTTATCTCATTTACCGCCTACTCTATCAGTTGTTTTACATCATGCAGCTTATATATGTTGTGTTGTGACGGGCAACGTATCCTTTCAACTGGCTCCATATTTCACATGACTGCACATACTGCACATCCGCGTAACACATTACCGCGTAAACAGTGTAAAAGCCCCTGACCAATGGTGTTTTGGTGTTTCAGATGAACCACGTGGGTTTGTTTTCATCATGATTAACCTAAGAACGGAAACAGTATTTATATATATATATATATAACTTTAATATTTATACTAAATTTACCTCAAGATGTTTTTTCTATTTGGAACATGTTTCGAGAGTTCCTGTTCTCTCATCTTCAGCCTTCGCCATCTTGTTTCTGGTGAAGTATTTGTGATGAGAGAACAGGAACTCTCGAAACATGTTCCAAATAGAAAAAACATCTTGAGGTAAATTTAGTATAAATATTAAAGTATTATATACATCAAGAAACGGACTGTAGCAGAAAGTGATTAATATATATATATATTATAACGAAACATTGTTATCAATGTTGTAATATAATATATTTAATATGATGTGTTTTGAGATTGTGTTGATGATATACTATTGTGGAGCGTTCGACTCCGATGCAATCAAACCCCACTCTTTGGACTAGCCAATTTGTAATAAATTAATAAATAAGTTGTAAGTTGTAATGTGTTTAATTGGTGTGTAATTGGTGTGGCTCTCGACGTCTTACTGGCCTGAAACACTTCCTTAAGTTTCCCAGCTGGTCGAGTCCCAATGGTAGCAAGACTGGTCGAGTAGCGTAAAGTTGATGAAGGAATATATATGTTCGGCTTCGCCGAAAGTTTCAAAACAAAATTTATTGTTTTGAAGGAAATTTAAAAAAAAATTATGTTTATAAAAAAAAAATAATTAAAAAAAATTATTTTAATTTAATTAATTAATTAATTAGGATCAATTAATTAATATAGGGCTGTGAAGTTTTAAACAGTGTAATGCTCTTCTGAAAATTTTTATTAAAGTTTTAGTATATTTTAAATAAGCTATCACCACTCATAAGACTGTCTGTAAACCAATCGATACTTGTTTACCTTTTTATTTTTTAGGTTATCTTCACTTACGGGTGGTAAAGTTCTTGTAGATTATCAATTAGAATTATATTATTGGTAATTAGTATTATTGAAGAAATAAAGAACTATTAAGTATTGAAAAGTATTAATATTTTATTAAGTAATAGCAATATTGGCTCTTATCGATTAGTATCGATTCTCAGGATATCGAAAAAAGTTACAAGTATATGATATAAAAATTATATAGGGTTCTTTAAACAGCCAGTTATTACCAAAGTCAGAGAAATCGGGCTAATATTTAAAAAGTATAACGTTACAATCAACTTAATAGTTATTAATAAACACAGACATTGAATAATAATTTGTAAATATAATAATTGTTTTCACCAAACAGCTGAGTTGTACTAAGAAGAAGGCACTGGAATCGTCAAAGCAAATGGCCGCCGTCAAGTTGATCAAAATGTTGCTCGTTCCTGCAGTGTTCCAAATAATGTATTTTCTGGCAAAATTCCTGTTCTTGTCTCTGCAAATCTCTTGTGAAATGTTGTATAGTGACTGGTGTAGTGATTCTGGGTTGTATTTAGTATGTCTGTGTAATTATAAGTCAAAACACTTTTCCCAAATCCGACACTAATTTGGTTAATGTGTTATACAGTTTTCTGGTGTTTTGTGGTGTTTTTCAGAGTAGAAATGTATTGTTTAGTGTTAATTAGTGTTTCTTGATCGTTTTTGTCACAATGTATAGGTTCTGGAAAGATTTTATAATTCACTCCCGACTTTACAGTAACGTACTGTTCGCCACTAAACTTCACCTTTGTAAGATAGGTTAGATCGTCACAAAACTCTCGTTTATGTTATCCGTTCAAATACCAATAATCAACTAACTGTTTCCCTTAGTTTCAATTAAACTCTTAGCCCATATAATATTATCCTTAATATTGTTCAAATATTTTTCACATCCTGTGTGCACTTTTACATTTTCACTATATGAATGCCTAAACTTTGGTTATTTGTCAATTTTATTCACTAGATTTGATTTAAATTAATCTTTCAGTTCATTCTGGTTATTTTCAGATTAAATAATGCCATTTTATAGTGTTTTCTGTCCAAAAAATAGTAATTTTACTTTCAGTTTGGTATACTCTGATAAGTCAAAACATTTCGAAAATTTACTTCCTGTTATAATGTAAATTCAGCCATTTTATCAGTTATATTTAATATTAATAATCCTATATTGTATTAAAAGGTTCATCTTAGTTCACAGGAAACTTTTACTTTGTTCACTTCTCTCTCTTAAATTTATATACATGTGGTTTTTATTTCGTTATACTTTTGTTTTTAGATATTTATTTTGGGGATATAGGGATTTGGGTGTCTTTTATAAGAGCATGACGTCTTCTTCAGGATGCTGCCCTCTTCTTCTTTCTTCAGTCTTCTTTTCTCCTGCCTTCTGGGACTGGTATCTTCTCCATCTTCTTCTTGTTGCCATCAGGTTTCTTGGGATCTTCTCCATCTTCTTCTTTATTTCAGAAATACACAACCTGTATTGGTTGATCTTGGCTTATTTTAGGGTTTCTATTCTATTTATTCTCCCTCGTTGTGGGTTTGGTCATATTGTGTACTGCTTTGTTATTTACTATTTTACCTTCCTGGGTTATACCTTGAAAACCTTTGGTTATGAGACTGGTCTTGGATGACTCATCACTAGTAACTCCTTTTACTTGAACTTGGATTTTCTTTATAATAATGATTTCTTTCCACAATTGCTATGAATTAATCAATTTATATTAGACTTAATGCTTTCTTCCAAATTTAAATATTATAACTTCATTATTCTAATGATCAATTGCCATTCAATATTATGCTTATATCTGTCATGTTACAATGTTTATCGTTCTAACTGGAGTACGCATAATAAGCGTTATCTGCTACAATTGTACATTTAGAAGGGTACAGATAAGATTTTATATAGCAAACAAAACGAGCATCTGTCGCATTCATAAAGTATTCGTTAAGTCGTACACACGGAACGATACGCTGCAGAAGACGCTTCAATGAGACCGGCAGACACCTGAGTTACTACAACTACGTACTACGGACATCAGACTATACCCGAGGCCAGAGACGCTGTGTCCATGACGATAAAGGAACGACGCCTAGCCTAGCTGTTCATACACCGCTAAGCGACGCTGACGGAGGTTTCGAGAGGAATAGCTGTACTCAACGCCGACGCCTGAGACCCGTGTACATCTGTGTAACATGAAATCATCAAAACAGGTGACCTGATATGGTTCAGGGTTCATAATAATGTTGTAAAACACAACAAGTAAATGAAAAGCCGCTATAAACGAAATTGAACAGTTTTAAATAATTGATAAACATTTTTTTATATAGGCGGTATGACTAAAGCCTAAAGACACTTTTAAATGTTGTACTGTATATCATATAGAGACATTTATCCAAAAAGACAGAACATTTAGATAATGTGTGATTATTATAATAATATGTTAATAAGAGGGCAGAAAGACTCTAAGCAAATGTTTTCATGAGATTGTGCACTGTATAAAAAATTATATTTGATAAATTAAATGTGATAAATTAAGGGAGAGTGCAGAGAAGCTCTAAGAGTGTTATCAAGATAGTAGATGTCACAAATTTTATTGTTTCATATTAATTATTGTTGATAGCCAAGCAGGCTGAAGAGTAGAATAATTAAAAGGGAGTTACCCTTAATAAAAGTGTTTATATTAATAATAATTACCATAGAGATAACGATAACTATAACCCTTGTTATATTCATTTAAAAAGTTCGTATTTTATTTTCTCATGTATAAAGAACAGGGTTACGGATTTCATAGAATGAAATCAATTCAGTATTTCCATTGTATTAAATAATTAAATTCAATATAACAAAAAATGATTTTTATAAATGAATTATAATTACAGGCAGACAGTGTGAAACTGCCCATATATGTGTGTATATTTCCATGTTATATGTTTGGTGTATATACTGTGTATTGTATGTCTTATTTTCAGGAACTTATAAATTATGTACTAAGATATATGATTTTAATATGTGATTGTTAGACGTAAGCATTATAACAATATATCACTAGAGAAAATATGTGTAAAGTAATATTCAAGAAAGAATATAAATTGGTGGAACCCGCCGTAAATTGTGTTAAATATTTGAAATTCTTTTTATTATTATGATTTGTTTAAAGATAAGCACCTTGAGGGTGACAATTATAATCATTGGAATGATAGACTAAAAAGGTAGTTTTCATTTATTCACAATTTATACAACTCAGCTTCCTAAAATAATTCTTTTGGAAACACATCGTCCCAACTCGTTACCTGATACCTAATAAGCCCAAATCCCACACCTAATAGCCGGCAAAGCAGAAAAGTACCATATACTGCAGGTAAGTGTTGGCATGGTATACCCTAACCAGGTCCATGTAAAACTCATAATCCATAATGAAAGAAATCATAAGAAGATGTGTTGCAAAAGAAAATGTCGCTTCCAACGTGGGGCACCATTAAATAAATAAAAAAAAAAAAAAAAAACATAATACGAAAAAATTAAAAATTAGTAAGAAGTTAAATAAATATAAATTCACGTAGAACAAATAATCAGAGTTGATATGTAATTATTATAAAACGTGCATTTATATGTTGAATGTAGCTGATAAGAACGTACAGTTAGCGTTAACAGTAGAGTAAACAAAGGGGAGCTTAGATAAATATTGTGGTTATCAGAAACTGATACTACAGGCGCCCAAGATAACGGTTGTATGTTGATGAATAAATGACTACCAATATTTAATAATAATCCAAATAATTAATAATATACAAATTAATAATAAATATTTTAAAATCGGTTCACCAAATTAAAATTAAACATGGCACATAAACAAGAGGTCAGTTTAGCCGACATAATGAAGAAGTTAGAAGCCAGCAACGCTGAAAACGTAAAAAGGTTTGAAGAAATAAAAACTAGTGGTGCTGAAACTATGAGAAGATTGGAAGCAAGCACGTCAGAAATTCAGAAACTATACGCGTATAATGCTGAAAGTAAGGTAGAAATTATGGAACGAATGGAGACCTTAGAAGGTAAAGTTAAAGAGTCTCTAAAACAACAAGCGGTGGTGATGAATGAAAATTTCGAAGAGCAGCGAAAAAGACTACAACAAAATTTTAAATCTATGGCCGACACACTGGACCAGAAACTCGAAAAAATTACGCATCGACAAGATACCAAGATACAAGTCATCAGCGAGTTGGTGCAGAGTAATGTCAGGAAGACCATGAAAATTGAAGAAGAAACAAAAAGTCTCGCCACAGCAGACGACACCATCAAGAAATCTATCCAACACCATGACAACAGGGTAGCTCAGCTGGAAGTCAAGTTAAAAGGCGAAGTAGACCGACTTACACGAGAAGTGAGAAGACTACCAACACAAGCGTTAGTATACTCGACCGTACCTAGAGAAGAGAGACCCATTAACTATTTTAGAGGATCCAGAGGGGAAAATCCCATTGAATTTCGTATCAAATGTGAGAAAGAAATGGATAGTATTGGATCTATTCTCAGTGACAAAGATAAAATAGACTTTGTAAGCCGTTACTTAAAAGATACAGCAGCCAGTTGGTTCACGATGGTGAATGACGATTTAAAAACGTATGAAGAATTTAAACTAGCATTCGAACGGAGGTATTGGAATGAATACATACAAATGAGAATACGAAATACACTGGAATTTGGTAAATATAATCCAGGTAAGCTGTCTGAAGATGAATACGTCATTATGTTAGTAGAGAGGAGTAAACATTTACGTCCCGCTTTAACACAAAAAGAATTAGTCATTAATCTTGCTAATCATTTCAGCAGGAACATCCAACTAGCTATACATGTTCAGAGTATAGCTACCATTGAAGATCTATTAATACTTTTAACACAGATGGAGGGTGTAATCCGTGAACGAGACCCACCAAGAGGAGTTCAGCGAGACAACCGGAACCAAAATCAAGATAGAGGTACGTGGTATTCGCAAAGATATCGCCAAGAAGATAAAGGCAGAGAAGATAGACGTACAGACGAGGAAAAATATCCGAAAAACAAAAATGTATCATATGATAGACGCCATGAAGATGGACGAACATATGAGAAGCAGGAGCAAAATAATGAAAGAGGTAATTACAAAGGAGGTTACCGATGGCCGAATTCGTCGAAACGATTTTCGAAACCATGGACATCCGATAGGAATGCAAATACGCAGGCGATTACCGTTGAGAAAAAACAGAAAGAGACACCGAGAAACACTGATGAAAGTAATAGACCGTCCACATCGAAGACTGAAAATCAATGACTACATTCTGGAGTCTGTATAGGAGGTATATTCCCACCTGATCTTAGGGAAGAATTATTTATGACCGATAAAATGAATCCAATAAATAATACTGTATGTCCACAAATAAAACTGTATGTTAATAATGTACCTGTTAACGCATTAGTTGATACAGGGAGTGAGGTCACAATTATCAATAGTGCATGGGTAAAAATTCATAATGCTCATTTTAAAAATGTACCGAAGTTGCCTACACGGGAGATACAAATAACTACAGCAAATAAATCGATGGAAAAAGTAAACCATCAGATGTATGTTAGTATTACCTGTCAAGGATTAGAGATAGAATTACCTGTACTGATAGTTGATAAGCTAATATATGACTGCATTCTGGGAGTGGATGCGCTAGACCGACTCAATGCTGTTATCAATATGAAAGATGGAAAAATGACATGTACAGTTAATAATATATGTAAAACTATAGATTTAAGAGCACCTGTTAAAGAACAGAATCCTCCACAACCGGAAATACTTAAAATTAGTAGACCCAAGATCACATTAGCCGAAGAACGGACACATCCAGAAGAAGTAGAAGATCAGCCAGGAGAACAACACATAAATGATCTGTTAGAAGAATATGAGGACATCTTTAGCGAAGTACCAACTCAAACTCACGTCTACCAGCATCGAATTAAGGTAACTGACCCGTCCAAGTTCGTCAGACGCACATATACGATTCCAATGAAATACGAGGAGCAGGTAGATCAAGAAATTCAGCGTATGTTAGATAACAATGTCATCCGCAGATCACATAGCAATTACCTGAATCCACTTGTAGTAATCAAGAAAAAAGATGATGCGATTAGACTGTGTATGGATATGCGTAACCTTAACAACGTTGTTGAAAAGATGTACGACTGCGCTCCAAATGCTGAAGAGTTATTTGCTAAATGTGAAGGAGCTAGATATTTAACAAAATTAGACCTTACTTCTAGTTTCTGGCAGATACCAATACGAGAGAGTGACCGCAAGTATACGGCGTTCCTCTACAAAAACAAGACCTATGAATACAACGTAGTACCGTTTGGATTAAGCACTAGCTTGTCTGCTATTGTACGATGTATAGAAAATGCACTTGGAGAGGAGGTGTCACCTTACACAATGGTATTTGTAGATGACATACTCGTCGTGTCGAAAACTATTCAGGAACATGTAAATCAATTACGAGTTATTTTTGAGAAATTTAGAGTAGCCAAAATTTCCCTCAATTATAAAAAATGTGAATTCCTAAAAACCAATATCAAGTTCCTTGGTCATATTATATCCGAACGAGGTATCAAACCTGATCCTATCAAGATCCAAAGTATCCTAAATTTCCCTATTCCTAAAAATGTAAAAGGAGTAAGAGCTTTCCTAGGATTGACTGGTTATTATCGACGCTTCTCATCTGACTATGCAGCAACAGTAAAACCTCTGCTGGAGTTAACACAAAAGAAGAGAAAATGGAGATGGGAGCAGCATCACACTGAAGCAGTGGATCGAGTCAAAACATTGTTTAAACAAAATTTAATGCTACACCATCCGAAGAAAGACGGCGATTATGTGCTATATGCAGACGCAAGTCAATATGCAATGGGAAGTGTATTGTATCAAAAAAGACTCAAAAGGAGACTTAAGGGTCATCGCCTATGCCAGTCGTGTATTCCGAGGAGCGGAGATAGAGTACTGCACTACAGAAAAGGAAGTACTAGCTATTGTATATGCATTATCCCAGTTCCGATTCTATCTATGCGGAACTCATTTTGAAATTCATACAGATCATCAGGCTTTATCTTTCCTATTAACATGTAAGGTAAAGAGTGCGAGGTTGATGCGATGGATACTTGCCATTGGGGAATATTCTGTCACCATTAAATACTGCAAAGGCAAACACAATGAAGTAGCTGATACCTTAAGCCGTTATATAGAAGAAAAAGAAGAAACACATGAAGCTAAACCACAAGATGTCAGGGTACTTAGCAACATAACATACAAACCCGAGAGAGAAGTACAAGAATTACTACGTAATCTCGCTAGAGAGCAAGATAAAGATCAGCGATTACAGAATATAAAAAATAATCCGTTACCTATAAATTATTATGTGAAAGATGGAATTTTATTTAAGCTTATTAATTATGATTGGAAAGTTGTGCTATCTCATGACATGTTACAGCAATTAATTATGCCATGTCATCGTAGTCTAGCTCATGCATCTCCATTGAAGTGCTATTTAACTACGAAAGAAGCCTTCACCTGTAATAATATGTTCAGAAAAATTAAAATAATTGTTAGGAAATGCCATGATTGTCAAACAGCCAAACATCCGAATTTAAACACTTGCGTTGAAATGGGGAGTATCAGAACTAAGAAGAAGGGGGATATAGTTGCACTTGATTTCCTTGGACCACTCCCGCGATCAAGTCGTGGGTACCGCCATATAATTGTGACGGTAGATGTGTTTACCAAGCTAGTAAAGTTATATGCTGTACGAAGACCCACCATGAAATCTGTTCTGAACGTCATCACCCAGAAGTATATACCAAAGTATGGAAAAATGGATAAAGTGTTGACAGATCAAGGTAAGCAGTTTGGTAATAAATTATGGAAGGACGCATTGACAAGACAAGGTATAAAACCTATACTTACATCCATAAGGCATCCACAGACTAATCTAGCTGAAAGAATAAATAGAGAGTTAGGCAAGTACATGAGGTTATATTGCTACAATCAACAGAGTAAATGGCCTGACTATCTACAATTTTTCGAAGATGCAATGAATCACAATTATAGTGAAGCTACAGGATACACACCGTTTGAATTAAGTGAGAATAAAATACCTAAAAGATTCTGGCACAACATGATTAATAAACCGGAAAATTATAATGTAGATTTGCCAATTCAAATAAAAATAACCAGAGCTGAACGACAGTTATATCATCAAGCAGGTAAAAGGAGAGACCGGTATAATAGAATTCCCCGATTGACAAGATTCCAGATTGGTGATAAGGTATTGATAAAGACAAATCCTGTGGGAAGTAGTATATTAAACACTTCCAAGAAATTCTTCAGATTATTCTGTGGCCCATATGAACTAAGGAGTCGTCTAGGACCACACACCTACATGGAGGCCGACCATGGCTGACCCAGTGAAGCAAAAGGACGTCGGAAAGTACCATGCGTCATCTCTGCGTCATTATATCCAATAATACCCATATGTGATTGTTACTTTAAGATAAGATTTTATATTCTTTCTAATAAACATGTAATATAACTGACTGTGTATGTACTAAACATAGATAAAAAAAAAATATGTTGTTCTGTAAAGCACAAACAATTTTTTTTAAAGCAAGTGGGGGAGTGTTATAACGAAACATTGTTATCAATGTTTATCGTTCTAACTGGAGTACGCATAATAAGCGTTATCTGCTACAATTGTACATTTAGAAGGGTACAGATAAGATTTTATATAGCAAACAAAACGAGCATCTGTCGCATTCATAAAGTATTCGTTAAGTCGTACACACGGAACGATACGCTGCAGAAGACGCTTCAATGAGACCGGCAGACACCTGAGTTACTACAACTACGTACTACGGACATCAGACTATACCCGAGGCCAGAGACGCTGTGTCCATGACGATAAAGGAACGACGCCTAGCCTAGCTGTTCATACACCGCTAAGCGACGCTGACGGAGGTTTCGAGAGGAATAGCTGTACTCAACGCCGACGCCTGAGACCCGTGTACATCTGTGTAACATGAAATCATCAAAACAGGTGACCTGATATGGTTCAGGGTTCATAATAATGTTGTAAAACACAACAAGTAAATGAAAAGCCGCTATAAACGAAATTGAACAGTTTTAAATAATTGATAAACATTTTTTTATATAGGCGGTATGACTAAAGCCTAAAGACACTTTTAAATGTTGTACTGTATATCATATAGAGACATTTATCCAAAAAGACAGAACATTTAGATAATGTGTGATTATTATAATAATATGTTAATAAGAGGGCAGAAAGACTCTAAGCAAATGTTTTCATGAGATTGTGCACTGTATAAAAAATTATATTTGATAAATTAAATGTGATAAATTAAGGGAGAGTGCAGAGAAGCTCTAAGAGTGTTATCAAGATAGTAGATGTCACAAATTTTATTGTTTCATATTAATTATTGTTGATAGCCAAGCAGGCTGAAGAGTAGAATAATTAAAAGGGAGTTACCCTTAATAAAAGTGTTTATATTAATAATAATTACCATAGAGATAACGATAACTATAACCCTTGTTATATTCATTTAAAAAGTTCGTATTTTATTTTCTCATGTATAAAGAACAGGGTTACGGATTTCATAGAATGAAATCAATTCAGTATTTCCATTGTATTAAATAATTAAATTCAATATAACAAAAAATGATTTTTATAAATGAATTATAATTACAGGCAGACAGTGTGAAACTGCCCATATATGTGTGAATATTTCCATGTTATATGTTTGGTGTATATACTGTGTATTGTATGTCTTATTTTCAGGAACTTATAAATTATGTACTAAGATATATGATTTTAATATGTGATTGTTAGACGTAAGCATTATAACAATATATCACTAGAGAAAATATGTGTAAAGTAATATTCAAGAAAGAATATAAATTGGTGGAACCCGCCGTAAATTGTGTTAAATATTTGAAATTCTTTTTATTATTATGATTTGTTTAAAGATAAGCACCTTGAGGGTGACAATTATAATCATTGGAATAATAGACTAAAAAGGTAGTTTTCATTTATTCACAATTTATACAACTCAGCTTCCTAAAATAATTCTTTTGGAAACACATCGTCCCAACTCGTTACCTGATACCTAATAAGCCCAAATCCCACACCTAATAGCCGGCAAAGCAGAAAAGTACCATATACTGCAGGTAAGTGTTGGCATGGTATACCCTAACCAGGTCCATGTAAAACTCATAATCCATAATGAAAGAAATCATAAGAAGATGTGTTGCAATATACATATATATATATATATATATATCGTAACGTGACAGATATATGCATAATATTGAATGGCAATTGATCATTAGAATAATAAAATTATAACATTTAAATCTGGAAGAAAGCATTTGGTTTAATATAAAATTAATTCATAACAACTGTGGAAAGCAATCATTATTATTATTTAAAAAAAATACAAGTTCAAATAAAATGAGTTACTAGTGATGAGTCATCCAAAACCAGCCTCATAACCAAAGGTTTTCAGATTATAAACCAGGAAGGTAAAAAGTAAATAACAAAGCAGTACAGAATATGACCAAACCCACAACGAGGAAGTATAAATGGAAAAGAAACCCTGAATAAGCCAAGATCAACCAATACAGGTGGTGTATTTCTAAAATGATGAAGGAGATGAAGAAATCCCAAGAAACCCGAAGAAGATGGAGAAATCCCAAGAAACCTGATGGCATCAAGAAGAAGATGGAGAAGATACCAGTCCCAGAAGACAGAAGAAAAGAAGACAGAAGAAAGAAGAAGAAGGCAGCATCCTGAGGAAGATGTCATGCTCTTATAAAAGACACCCAAATCCCCATACCCCCAAAATAAATAATAACCAATAAAAGTATAACGAAATGGTAACAACATGTACATAAAGTTAAGAGAGAGAAGTGTGTAAAGTAAGAGTTGCCAGTGAAGCAAGATGAAACAATAATATAGTACCCAAGGAACAAATCTCCATTGTAAAACACTAACCAATTTATTATGTTAATAAGACTATACGACCATTTAGCAATAACATAAAATAAAAGTGTAAAGTGAACCAGTGATAGTTTTGGGTATTATAGAAAATAAACCTTGTGTTTCATTCTTGGCAATCACAAACATTGAATACAATGAAATATGCAACTTTCAGTGACTTAAAATGTGTACTATGAGAATATGTTACTTACAAGATATAAATCTGTTTAAAATAACATTTTGTTTTATATAATGGAAAAAAAAAGGAAGACAGATTTAATTATACTAATGACAGGGTACAATTCCCCAAAGACAATAATTAAAAGACGGTGTGAGAACTGTATAATCCTACTTACCATAATAGTTAGCAATAAGAATATAGATATAAAGTTTTTGTGAATATAGTATAAGGATGTTAAAAAATGTATTATATATAAGGCCATTTATTTAAATCTACAACAACTAACATCAGAACTGTAAATATAATTATTAATTATGAATAGTAAGAAGTAATTAAGATGTTAGTTGGTAAAAAACCTTTTTTGTGAACCATATTTCAATGTTAGAAATAAGGATTTAATTGTAAAATGTCTGAAGGTTGAAGACAACCATTTATTTAAAAATTTTCTTTATTTGTTTAACTGTTCTTTGTATTGTAACCAATACTAATTATTGTTGTGTAATTTGAAAAAATGTTTAGTTTATAATACCATATTTAAAAGTCAGAGAGGGTATCACACATCATATATTGTTTGTAAAAATATTTTGTAAGGAAAAATTGTTAAAAAACCTAGGCCAAAGAAAGAAAACCAAAGTTCATCAAAACAGAGAAATTACTCATTTAAATGCAATTAAACAAAAGGGGTTTAGACAAAATAAACTTGAGATCAAGCCATATAATTGCACATACCATTTAGAAAGATTTTATAAAATTATATTCAGAATTATAAATAAAAATGAAAATGACTAATCTCAGAAATTTGGACAGAGGAGTCATATATTCCAGAATAATGTTTTAGAATTTAACTAATTCAATTAATTACAAGAAAATAAGGGAATATAAACCTTTTAATATAATATAAGATTATTAATGTTAAATATAACTGATAAAATGGCTGAATTTACATAATGACAGGAAGTTAGTTTTGGAAATGTTTTTTCTTGGAATACAAAATGAAAGTAAAATTACTAATTTTGGACAGAAAACACTATAAAACGGCATTATTCAATCTTAAAATACGCCGAATGAACTGAAGGATTAATTTAAATAACATCTAGTAAATAAAATTGATAAATAACCAAAGTTTAGGCAATCATATAGTGTATTTTCATATATGCACAGGATGCGAAATTATATTTGAACAATGTTAAGAATAATATTATATTGGCTAAGAGTTTAGTTGAAACTGAAGGAAATAAGATAGTTGATTATTGGTATTCGTACGGTTAACTTGACAAGCGTTTTATAACCAATCTAACCTGACTTAAAACGGTAGTGAACGGTACGTTTTTGTGAAATCGCGAGTCGCGTATAAAATCCTTCTAGAACATCCACATAGTGACAAAATCAATCAAGAAAGACTAAATAACACTGGACAGTACATATCTACCCCAAAAAACACTACAAAACACAAGAAAACTGTATAACACAATAACCATATATTAGTGTCGGAATCGGAAAAAGTGACTGAACTTATAAATACACAGATACACAAAATACAACCCGTAAACTTCACACAAGGCACTACACAACATTTAAAAAGAGATTTGCAGACACCAGGACGGGAATACTGCCAGAAAATATCTTATTTGGAACATAGCAGAAACGAGTGACATTCTGACCAACTTGATGGCAGCCATTTTCCTTTGACGATCTCAATGCCTCCGTGTTTACGTCAGCTGTTGGTGACAACAAATTATATTATTTCAAATTTATTATTCAATGTGTGTATTTAGTATTAGTAATTAACTTGTTGTAACGTTATACTTTTTAAATATTGGCCCGATTTCTCTGACTTTGATAATAATTAGCTGTTTAAAGAACCTTGTTGAATTTTATATACTATACCTTGTAACTGTTTCGATACCCTGAGAGTCGATATTATAATTGAAAAGAGTCAATATTGCAATTATATAATAAAACGTTAACACTTTTCACCACAAAATAGTTCTTTATTTCACTAATATTACAGATTATCACTAATTTAATTTTAAATAACAAACTACCAGGACTTTACCACATATAAGGGAAGATAACCTACAAAACGAAAAGGTAAACAAGTATCGATTGTCCTGGAGACAATCTTATGAGTAGTTGTAGTTTATTTAAAAAATACAAGAACTTCAATAAAATTTTTTAGACGAGTGATATACATTTTAAAACTTCACAGTACCCTATTAATTGATTGATTTTAATTAATTAATTAATAAAAAGGAATTTTTTTTAAATTATAATTTTTTTTAAACATAATTTTTTTTTTAATTTTCTTCAAAACAACAATTTTTGTTTTGAAACTTTTGGTGAAGCTACACAAATATTTCTTCAACAGCATAACGCTATTTGATAGTTTTGACTACATCTGGGACTCGACCAACTGGGAAACTTAAGGAAGTGTTTCAGGCCAGTAAGACGTCGAGAGCCACACACCAATTAAACAAACAGACTTCGTTTCATTTATTACAATATATATATATATATATATATATATTTCAATCACTGTCTGATACAGTCCGTTTCTTGATGTATATAATACTTTAATATTTATAACTAAATTTACCCCAAGATATACTTTTTTCCCTATTAGGAACATGTTTCGAGAGTTCCTGTTCTCTCATCTTCAGCCTTCGCCATCTTGTTTCTGGTGAAGTATTTGTGTGTTGGCTTCTGGAATGTATTAAGGTAGTTTGTTGGTCTTTGGTGTTTTGAAGTTGCATTATTGTGTGTGGTTGTGGTATCTGTTTTTGTATTTTGTGTATTTTCGATGTTGAGTGCTTTGAATATTGTGTCATGTTTTGTATTGATTTGTATTTGTTCTGGTATTAGTTTGTTTTGTGTTTTATGTTTGTAAATCTGTAAATTTTCCCAAATGTTCATTATGGTGCCTTTGTGTGGTATATGTTTTATTAGTGTTACATTGGTTATGTCTGGGAATTCATGTCCTGTGTTTATTGCATGTGTGGCTAAATTGGATTTATATATATTTGGTTTTTTGTATGCATTTAGGTGTTCAAAATAGCTGAAAAAAAACAGCTGAAAAAACGTTATTTTGAACACCTGAATGCATACAAAAAACCAAATATATATAAATCCAATTTAGCCACACATGCAATAAACACAGGACATGAATTCCCAGACATAACCAATGTAACACTAATAAAACATATACCACACAAAGGCACCATAATGAACATTTGGGAAAATTTACAGATTTACAAACATAAAACACAAAACAAACTAATACCAGAACAAATACAAATCAATACAAAACATGACACAATATTCAAAGCACTCAACATCGAAAATAAACAAAATACAAAAACAGATACCACAACCACACACAATAATGCAACTTTAAAAGACCAAAGACCAACAAACTACCTTAATAACATCCAGAAGCCAACACACAAATACTTCACCAGAAACAAGATGGCGAAGGCTGAAGATGAGAGAACAGGAACTCTCGAAACATGTTCCTAATAGGGAAAAAAGTATATCTTGAGGTAAATTTAGTTATAAATATTAAAGTAATATATATATATATATTGCAACACATCTTTTTATGATTTCTTTCATTATGGATTATGAGTTTTACATGGACCTGGTTAGGGTATATCATGCCAACACTTACCTGCAGTATATGGTACTTTTCTGCTTTGCCGGCTATTAGGTGTGGGATTTGGGCTTATTAGGTATCAGGTAACGAGTTGGGACGATGTGTTTCCAAAAGAATTATTTTAGGAAGCTGAGTTGTATAAATTGTGAATAAATGAAAACTACCTTTTTAGTCTATCATTCCAATGATTATAATTGTCACCCTCAAGGTGCTTATCTTTAAACAAATCATAATAATAAAAAGAATTTCAAATATTTAACACAATTTACGGCGGGTTCCACCATTTATATTCTTTCTTGAATATTACTTTACCATATTTTCTCTAGTGATATATTGTTATAATGCTTACGTCTAACAATCACATATTAAAATCATATATCTTAGTACATAATTTATAAGTTCCTGAAAATAAGACATACAATACACAGTATATACACAAAACAAATAACATGGAAATATACACACATATATGGGCAGTTTCACACTGTCTGCCTGTAATTATAATTCATTTATAAAAAATCATTTTTGTTATATTGAATTTAATTATTTAATAAAATGGAAATACTGAATTGATTTCATTCTATGAAATCCGTAACCCTGATCTTTATACATGAGAAAATAAAATACGAACTTTTTAAATGAATATAACAAGGGTTATAGTTATCGTTATCTCTATGGTAATTATTATTAATATAAACACTTTTATTAAGGGTAACTCCCTTTTAATTATTCTTATCTTCAGCCTGCTTGGCTATCAACAATAATTAATATGAAACAATAAAATTTGTGACATCTAATATCTGGATAACACTCTTAGAGCTTCTCTGCACTCTCCCTTAATTTATCACATTTAATTTATCAAATATAATTCTTTATACAGTGCACAATCTCATGAAAACATTTGCTTAGAGTCTTTCTGCACTCTTATTAACATATTATTATAATGATCACACATTATCTAAATGTTCTGTCTTTTTGAATAAATGTCTCTATATGATATACAGTACAACATTTAAAAGTGTCTTTAGGCTTTAGTCATACCGCCTATATAATTAAATGTTTATCAATTATTTAAAACTGTTCAATTTCGTTTATAGCGGCTTTTCATTTACTTGTTGTGTTTTACAACATTATTATGAACCCTGAACCATATCAGGTCACCTGTTTTGATGATTTCATGTTACACAGATGTACACGGGTCTCAGGCGTCGGCGTTGAGTACAGCTATTCCTCTCGAAACCCCCGTCAGCGTCGCTTAGCGGTGTATGAACAGCTAGGCTAGGCGTCGTTCCTTTATCGTCATGGACACAGCGTCTCTGGCCTCGGGTATAGTCTGATGTCCGTAGTACGTAGTTGTAGTAACTCAGGTGTCTGCCGGTCTCATTGAAGCGTCTTCTGCAGCATATCGTTCCGTGTGTACGACTCAACGAATACTTTATGAATGAGAGAGATGCTCGTTTTGGCTCACTGTTTATAGGGCAAAGCCACGTGTGCAAATGAGTTTCTATCGGCGAATATCTCAACAATCCTTTATTTATTTAGGTAACAAAGTTGTTTGTTAGACGTGTCTTGAACACAGTTATTAGCTATGTATACACGCGATCTTTAATTAGCACCGCGAAAGGTGTGAAATAGTAAAACGCTTATAGTTCACGACACTCTCACTATCTCGTTATGTGTTTGGTGTCTAAATAAAGCTACATTTCCGCACTATTCACTGGTCAACCTAGTTCTTCTTAATCTTTTGTCATTTTTTTATTATTTAAGTTTTAAAACACTTCTAACATGTGCCTACAAAATTATACATATTTATGCAGGTGGACTGTTATCTGTTTTGTTTGCTATATAAAATCCTATCTGTACCCTTCTAAATGTACAATTGTAGCAGATAACGCTTATTATGCGTACTCCAGTTAGAACGATAAACATTGATAACAATGTTTCGTTATAACACTCCCCCACTTGCTTTAAAAAAATTGTTTGTGCTTTACATAACATCATTTTTTTTTTTTTTTTTTTTTTTTTTTTTTTTTTTTTTTTTTTTTATCTATGTTTAGTACATACACAGTCAGTTATATTACATGTTTATTAGAAAGAATATAAAATCTTATCTTAAAGTAACAATCACATATGGGTATTATTGGATATAATGACGCAGAGATGACGCATGGTACTTTCCAACGTCCTTTTGCTTCACTGGGTCATATACCATGTAGGTGTGTGGTCCTAGACGACTCCTTAGTTCATATGGGCCACAGAATAATCTGAAGAATTTCTTGGAAGTGTTTAATATACTACTTCCCACAGGATTTGTCTTTATCAATACCTTATCACCAATCTGGAATCTTGTCAATCGGTGAATTCTATTATACCGGTCTCTCCTTTTACCTGCTTGATGATATAACTGTCGTTCAGCTCTGTTTATTTTTATTTGAATTGGCAAATCTACATTATAATTTTCCGGTTTATTAATCATGTTGTGCCAGAATCTTTTAGGTATTTTATTCTCACTTAATTCTAACGGTGTGTATCCTGTAGCTTCACTATAATTGTGATTCATTGCATCTTCGAAAAATTGTAGATAGTCAGGCCATTTTCTCTGTTGATTGTAGCAATATAACCTCATGTACTTGCCTAACTCTCTATTTATTCTTTCAGCAAGATTAGTTTGTGGATGCCTTATGGATGTAAGTATAGGTTTTATACCTTGTCTTGTCAATGCGTCCTTCCATAATTTATTACCAAACTGCTTACCTTGATCTGTCAACACTTTATCCATTTTTCCATACTTTGGTATATACTTCTGGGTGATGACGTTCAGAACAGATTTCATGGTGGGTCTTCGTACAGCATACAACTTTACTAGCTTGGTAAACACATCTACCGTCACAATTATATGGCGGTACCCACGACTTGATCGCGGGAGTGGTCCAAGGAAATCAAGTGCAACTATATCCCCCTTCTTCTTAGTTCTGATACTCCCCATTTCAACGCAAGTGTTTAAATTCGGATGTTTGGCTGTTTGACAATCATGGCATTTCCTAACAATTATTTTAATTTTTCTGAACATATTATTACAGGTGAAGGCTTCTTTCATAGTTAAATAGCACTTCAATGGAGATGCATGAGCTAGACTACGATGACATGGCATAATTAATTGCTGTAACATGTCATGAGATAGCACAACTTTCCAATCATAATTAATAAGCTTAAATAAAATTCCATCTTTCACACAATAATTTATAGGTAACGGATTATTTTTTATATTCTGTAATCGCTGATCTTTATCTTGCTCTCTAGCGAGATTACGTAGTAATTCTTGTACTTCTCTCTCGGGTTTGTATGTTATGT
Organism: Magicicada septendecula; assembly: GCA_034769895.1. Classification (NCBI taxonomy): domain Eukaryota; kingdom Metazoa; phylum Arthropoda; class Insecta; order Hemiptera; family Cicadidae; genus Magicicada; species Magicicada septendecula. Next base: position 17,369,922 of record CM068369.1, on the reverse strand, counting down.
TGCTAAGTACCCTGACATCTTGTGGTTTAGCTTCATGTGTTTCTATACAGACTCCAGAATGTAGTCATTGATTTTCAGTCTTCGATGTGGACGGTTTATTACGTTCATCAGTGTTTCTCGGTGTCTCTTTCTGTTTTTTCTCAACGGTAATCGCCTGCGTATTTGCATTCCTATCGGATGTCCATGGTTTCGAAAATCGTTTCGACGAATTCGGCCCTCGGTAACCTCCTTTGTAATTACCTCTTTCATTATTTTGCTCCTGCTTCTCATATGTTCGTCCATCTTCATGGCATCTATCATATGATACATTTTTGTTTTTCGGATATTTTTCATCGTCTGTACGTCTATCTTCTCTGCCTTTATTTTCTTGGCGATATCTTTGCGAATACCACGTACCTCTATCTTGATTTTGGTTTCGGTTATCTCGCTGAACTCCTCTTGGTGGGTCTCGTTCACGGATTACACCCTCCATCTGTGTTAAAAGTATTAATAGATCTTCAATGGTAGCTATACCCTGAACATGTATAGCTAGTTGGATGTTCCTGCTGAAATGATTAGCAAGCTTAATGACTAATTCTTTTTGTGTTAAAGCGGGACGTAAATGTTTACTCCTCTCTACTAACATAATGACGTATTCATCTTCAGACAGCTTACCTGGATTATATTTACCAAATTCCAGTGTATTTCGTATTCTCATTTGTATGTATTCATTCCAATACCTCCGTTCGAATGCTAGTTTAAATTCTTCATACGTTTTTAAATCGTCATTCACCATCGTGAACCAACTGGCTGCTGCATCTTTTAAGTAACGGCTTACAAAGTCTATTTTATCTTTGTCACTGAGAATAGATCCAATACTATCTATTTCTTTCTCACATTTGATACGAAATTCAATGGGATTTTCCCCTCTGGATCCTCTAAAATAGTTAATGGGTCTCTCTTCTCTAGGTACGGTCGAGTATACTAACGCTTGTGTTGGTAGTCTTCTCACTTCTCGTGTAAGTCGGTCTACTTCACCTTTTAACTTGACTTCCAGCTGATCTACCCTGTTGTCATGGTGTTGGATAGATTTCTTGATGGTGTCGTCTGCTGCGGCGAGACTTTTTGTTTCTTCTTCAATTTTCATGGTCTTCCTGACATTACTCTGCACCAACTCGCTGATGACTTGTATCTTGGTATCTTGTCGATGCGTAATTTTTTCGAGTTTCTGGTCCAGTGTGTCGGCCATAGATTTAAAATTTTGTTGTAGTCTTTTTCGCTGCTCTTCGAAATTTTCATTCATCACCACCGCTTGTTGTTTTAGAGACTCTTTAACTTTACCTTCTAAGGTCTCCATTCGTTCCATAATTTCTACCTTACTTTCAGCATTATACGCGTATAGTTTCTGAATTTCTGACGTGCTTGCTTCCAATCTTCTCATAGTTTCAGCACCACTAGTTTTTATTTCTTCAAACCTTTTTACGTTTTCAGCGTTGCTGGCTTCCAATCTTCTCATAGTTTCAGCACCACTAGTTTTTATTTCTTCAAACCTTTTTACGTTTTCAGCGTTGCTGGCTTCTAACTTCTTCATTATGTCGGCTAAACTGACCTCTTGTTTATGTGCCATGTTTAATTTTAATTTGGTGAACCGATTTTAAAATATTTATTATTAATTTGTATATTATTAATTATTTGGATTATTATTAAATACTGTATTGGTAGTCATTTATTCATCAACATACAACCATTATCTTGGGCGCCTGTAGTATCAGTTTCTGATAACCACAATATTTATCTAAGCTCCCCTTTGTTTACTCTACTGATAACGCTAACTGTACGTTCTTATCAGCTACATTCAACATATAAATGCACGTTTTATAATAATTACACATCAACTCTAAATATTTGTTCTACGTGAATTTATATTTATTTAAATTCTTACTAATTTTTAGTTTTTTTTTTTTGTATTATGTTTTTTTTTTATTTATTTAATCGGGCCCCACGTTGGGCGCCATTTTCTTTTGCAACACATCTTTTTATGATTTCTTTCATTATGGATTATGAGTTTTACATGGACCTGGTTAGGGTATATCATGCCAACACTTACCTGCAGTATATGGTACTTTTCTGCTTTGCCGGCTATTAGGTGTGGGATTTGGGCTTATTAGGTATCAGGTAACGAGTTGGGACGATGTGTTTCCAAAAGAATTATTTTAGGAAGCTGAGTTGTATAAATTGTGAATAAATGAAAACTACCTTTTTAGTCTATCATTCCAATGATTATAATTGTCACCCTCAAGGTGCTTATCTTTAAACAAATCATAATAATAAAAAGAATTTCAAATATTTAACACAATTTACGGCGGGTTCCACCATTTATATTCTTTCTTGAATATTACTTTACCATATTTTCTCTAGTGATATATTGTTATAATGCTTACGTCTAACAATCACATATTAAAATCATATATCTTAGTACATAATTTATAAGTTCCTGAAAATAAGACACACAATACACAGTATATACACAAAACAAATAACATGGAAATATACACACATATATGGGCAGTTTCACACTGTCTGCCTGTAATTATAATTCATTTATAAAAAATCATTTTTGTTATATTGAATTTAATTATTTAATAAAATGGAAATACTGAATTGATTTCATTCTATGAAATCCGTAACCCTGATCTTTATACATGAGAAAATAAAATACGAACTTTTTAAATGAATATAACAAGGGTTATAGTTATCGTTATCTCTTTGGTAATTATTATTAATATAAACACTTTTATTAAGGGTAACTCCCTTTTAATTATTCTTATCTTCAGCCTGCTTGGCTATCAACAATAATTAATATGAAACAATAAAATTTGTGACATCTAATATCTGGATAACACTCTTAGAGCTTCTCTGCACTCTCCCTTAATTTATCACATTTAATTTATCAAATATAATTCTTTATACAGTGCACAATCTCATGAAAACATTTGCTTAGAGTCTTTCTGCACTCTTATTAACATATTATTATAATGATCACACATTATCTAAATGTTCTGTCTTTTTGAATAAATGTCTCTATATGATATACAGTACAACATTTAAAAGTGTCTTTAGGCTTTAGTCATACCGCCTATATAATTAAATGTTTATCAATTATTTAGAACTGTTCAATTTCGTTTATAGCGGCTTTTCATTTACTTGTTGTGTTTTACAACATTATTATGAACCCTGAACCATATCAGGTCACCTGTTTTGATGATTTCATGTTACACAGATGTACACGGGTCTCAGGCGTCGGCGTTGAGTACAGCTATTCCTCTCGAAACCCCCGTCAGCGTCGCTTAGCGGTGTATGAACAGCTAGGCTAGGCGTCGTTCCTTTATCGTCATGGACACAGCGTCTCTGGCCTCGGGTATAGTCTGATGTCCGTAGTACGTAGTTGTAGTAACTCAGGTGTCTGCCGGTCTCATTGAAGCGTCTTCTGCAGCATATCGTTCCGTGTGTACGACTCAACGAATACTTTATGAATGAGAGAGATGCTCGTTTTGGCTCACTGTTTATAGGGCAAAGCCACGTGTGCAAATGAGTTTCTATCGGCGAATATCTCAACAATCCTTTATTTATTTAGGTAACAAAGTTGTTTGTTAGACGTGTCTTGAACACAGTTATTAGCTATGTATACACGCGATCTTTAATTAGCACCGCGAAAGGTGTGAAATAGTAAAACGCTTATAGTTCACGACACTCTCACTATCTCGTTATGTGTTTGGTGTCTAAATAAAGCTACATTTCCGCACTATTCACTGGTCAACCTAGTTCTTCTTAATCTTTTGTCATTTTTTTATTATTTAAGTTTTAAAACACTTCTAACATGTGCCTACAAAATTATACATATTTATGCAGGTGGACTGTTATCTGTTTTGTTTGCTATATAAAATCCTATCTGTACCCTTCTAAATGTACAATTGTAGCAGATAACGCTTATTATGCGTACTCCAGTTAGAACGATAAACATTGATAACAATGTTTCGTTATAATATATATAATCACGTTTATCCATTATGACCTAAACACGCAAGTTTTGACCAGAGAAGTTGATCTTTTGAGACCCCATATATAAACGTTATGAGTAAGCTTAGACATTTTATTCTTACATATTCGTAATCAACATAAAAAACCGTAAAAATATATATCCGTTTCAAGATAGTTTGTTGAAAAAAATTGAATAATAATTACCCTGTTAACTTAGTCGTTACAAACGACTCACACGTTTAAAAAAATGCATTACTATCTTGTCACGGAAATCGGTTTAGCTTTTAGTGATAAAAAATATGCACAGTGTTGCCACAAAATGTATATAAAGTCACGAAGGTCACAACGTTGCCAAGTCTACGAAACGTAAGCAATTGCTGCAATATTAGCAGCTGGTGTGTCTCGGCTGTTTATACAATTACTGCTTCCAGTCGCCTACGTTTAATTCCTGTATACGATCTTAGCTATTTTTAATTTCAGTACCGTAGTAAAAATAATCTTTGAAAGACGTAATCAACTATTTTTTAACGCTGTTATTAAAAAGTGGGTTAATCATTCAATGACAGAAACATATAAGGTGTAAAATGTTGTGATCACTTTATTCACACGTTCTTTTCTTAACGCGTAAATAACTATATACTAAATAAAGATATAAGAAGTATATCTTCATTGTACATTAGTATAATATGTAGTTAAAAAGTACAGTACAACCTGTCACATCCGGACCTGTGATATCCGGAACCTCCCATATCCGGACGTATCTCCAAACTAATTTTTGCAATTTTGGTTAGCGAAATGGTTAGGGATGTAAAGATACTACTCTTGATGTTTTGGCTGTTCACCACTTTTTCTTCACTACACTTACGTCATTCTGCGATATGGTTCACTATTTTTGAATATTTAAGTTTTTACAATTGAAACACTTTATTTGGGGCAACTGAGTCTGGGGCAGCGGCATTAGGTCGACTCACTTTGGCTTCATGGCTTCCAAAAAACGTGTGCATTGTGTGAAGCAGCCGAATCACAAACTTTTTCAAAAACTGATGTAGGCGTACTGTAAGCAAAACTTTTAACCAATTTTACTTTTCGTATTTTAAAGAGTACAGTGTACAAATACAAATGCTAAACCAATAGAAACGTCTAAAAAAACACGTTCCTCTTCTGTGTATCTTCTGTAATTGTTAATTATATTAATTGAGATTTTGGCTACTTATAGAGCTTTAATTACTGAACACAATGCAGTTTTCAGAATTTCTGTATATTTCTTGGTTTTAAAGTTATCGCAGGTTGAACTGCAAAAATGAATTGAATAAAATTCATGTCTGATCCGACCGCGTGCTTCACTGTGACGAAGTTAGAGTGAGATAGTTGCTTATTATACGCTCTCTGTCTTGCGTACGGCTCACAGTCTGTCCCTTTCATATAACGCTCAGATATGACGACATATTATGAAACGTTATATATACCCCTCCTCGGTATAAAAAAAATTGATTGTTTATTAGTTTGCTCTATCTTATTATTAGCATCATTAACTCCAACTTGCCTAATGTACTCTATTAGATTGTTCAGAAGAAAACTCAACCGTAATTTTACGCCAAATGACGATAACTTCAATGAGTTGAACTGATTTTGTGTATAATACAGTATATTTAATGTATCTTTTAAATGTCAATATATTTCAAATGAAATTTGGGTATATCTGAAATCCTTGAATAATTTACGCACCCGAAATTTTCGCCGGTATTTTCCGTCAAAAAAGAGCGTTAATTATGCGAGAAAATACGGTTTATAAGTGACCTTGTGATATCCGGATTTTTCCATATCCGGATCGGCCGGTCGCCATATTAGTCCGGATATGACAGGTTGTACCTGTACTGGTAAAAGTATAAATACAGACAGACTTTTATTACAAATATTTTTTGCTACGGTTTTCTATAAATAGTAACTATTCTCGGTAAAATAAAAATAAAATAAAATAAAAGATGAAATACAAATATCTAATACTTTCTGAATAAAATATATGTATATTTTAACAAATAATAATTATGTAACTCTGAAAAAATTTAAGACAAATCTTTATTAACTCTTTACAACTCTTGTAGGGAATTCGTTTTACACACTTAGGCCTATATGTATTGAACATAATTATTATAAAACCATTTATTATTAAAAGGGATTGTTTAAATTACATATTTATTCCTACCATTCGCCCACTCCGATTATTTTTTTTGTTAAATAAATCTTATGACATGTCTTTTATATGTTTTGTACACCTCAGATTTTGTGTAAACTGTATATATTTCGTATTTTGAATGTTTTTAGCTAAATTTTCATTGGCCTAGGACCCCGGTCCTTCTCAAAATTTGCATATAATTATACCCTGATTAACGAAACAGCTGCTCTCTGTCTGTGTACCTGTGTCTCACTTTCTTGCTCTCTCTCTCTCTCTCTCTCTCTCTCTCTCTCTCTCTCTCACCCCCTTCTCACTAACTCCCTCTCTCTCTCTCTCTCTCTTTCTCCTTATTTGTTCTATTTCTTTCCCTTACTTTATTAAAGAATGAGCCAAGGAGGTTATGTACATTTACACCTGCCGGACACCTCTAAGGTTGCCTCTGTAAGAAACAATAAAATTTCTCAAGTGTTTATGAAATAAGGCCACTGGAACATGGTAAACGCATAGTAATGTTTATTTGGCTGAGACAAGATAAACGAGAAACGTGATTACATTTCTGGCGGGAACGATTATGCATTTTGCAAACTGGCGTCTACGTCACACACGTCCGTATTTTCTACAAACATTGTGCACAGTTTAATCTGAGTTGTGGTATCTCGAACTCAGAAATGGTTAATATACGTCAGCCACTGGTATGTACAGTGATCTGTGTTGTGTCTATTCAGCGTTAACAACCACAGGTCTCCAGCACAGAGGCAAGATTTCTCATTCCCGTCAACACGAGTACCTACTCAAGGTCAAATAACATTCTTAATGTTTTAATGACACAGAAGTGTATGTTTACAAAACATACTACTGTTTTGACTGACACATATATACACATCTACGTCTGAACTCGCAACCTCTTATTTATCAGCTGTCTTGTTTTTACGTTTCCACCAAACATGTTACAGAAAATGATATTAAAATAATATGAATATTTTATAGTAAAAACATAATAAAAATAATAATAATATACAATTTAAAAAGTTAATACACTACCTCATGCTTATCCTAAGTTTTGTGCGGAGAAATACCTGACCCAGTCAGTTTTCCAAGGATTCATAAAATTGTTATCTCGAATGATACATGGATCTTGTAGAGCTCGTAATCCTAATTTTCCTTGCATGAATGATGGACTATGTACACATAATAACCGAGCAACATTTTACGTTAAACTATTGAAAATAACAATGGTTTTCCAAAGTACCGGAGACGAGATGACGGAAGTGTTGAACTAAAAGGAATATATCATTTGATAATCGTGATTCGTTCTCTACAATCGCTTCCTATTCTACAGTACAATGCTCACATCAATATTGAAAACCGATAAATACATGTATAAATAGGCTTACTATACGTCCCGGTTTGACCGGGATTGTGCCGGTTTGACGACCTGATCCCGGGGTCCCGGCCAGTTTGTCAATTGTCCCGGTTTGAAAATTGACGAGAGTAGTTTTCGTCCGGGCGAAGACGTTGTGCAAGCTAAGCTCCCGATTTTTGGTTAAATCAATAGAAAAGAGAGTTTGAAAGATTAAAAGTAATTTTTCATGAATGGAAAATTCAAAAGCTGCAGTAATCACTTTGCATGAGTATACACATTCAAATGACTTAGGGAGCACAAAAATCCTAATGTGTGCTATACTTGCTTTCCTTCGAAAAGATGTAGAATGTGGCTGGCAGTATATCCATGGTCAAGTTCCAGAGGAAGAGAAACTCGATTAATTCTTTAATTATTTCGTAGAACAATAGCTAGACAATGATTAGTGCTACAGGAGTTACGGAACTGCTACTTCCGACGTCATAGAATGAATAATACCGTACAAGCACGCATCAGAAACTAAACAGCCACGTTGGAAGACCACATCCAAGAATACTCAAAAACGTAAACTCGGGCACGCTACGTGGCGTAAATAAATGTTGCCTAATATCTGACGCATGCGAATTAAAACAGCACAATTCGTACTGTCTTCTGTCCAGCGTCGACTCGTTCTTCTTGTCCAGCGTCGACTCTGTCTTCTGTCCAGCGTCGTATCACTCTCTGGAACTTCTCCTCGTGCTGTTTCTGACGTAAATGGATCTTCTTATGTAATTTTGTTATTGTTTAAAAACAGTTGGTTTGACAATCGAGTTATATAACTGTATGTAACTGGAAGGATGAAATTATTTACAAAAATTTAAATATTTTGTGTGGACGGGCAGAAGCTCCCGCTGCACCGTGGATGATTTAAGAAAGAGAACCGCTGCAGTATTTGTAAAACTATATAGCCTAAACACTCACACACACACACACACACACACACACACACACGCACGCACGCACGCACGCACGCACACACACACACACACACACACACACACACTGTCTCCCTTTGTCTGCATGTCAGCCTGTCAATCTCATTTCAACCTCCCCTGACACTTTCTTTTCGTTACCCTCTCTTGCTATCTACTAATTAGCTCCTAAGCTAGGCCTCGAATTAGATGAATTATGTGCAATTTTAGAGACAATGAAGAATTTTATTGTTTTTAGTGTAAAACAGTTTCTTTCTCCTAAATAAAACAAAAACTTGTGTTTAGGGATTATGCTCTTTACAGTCAAAGCTAGAGGTGCGAACACGCCAAATTCATATTTCGAATCTATGTGTTGTAAATGTGATAGTACTCCTTCTTGTACGTACTTCTAATCATATATATATATTTTTAGGTGTTTCTTTATCATCACCTACACCTGCATAAATATGAATGTAGGGGCTACTCATTACAGTATTCACTTCCCCTTCCTTTGTATTTTGATTTGACAGCATTACAGGATGTTTACCCTACCTTGTAAGCACGTATGTTTCCCCTTCTGTTTTGTCCATTATACAGTAGATTTGATAGAAATTTTAAATGAAGAAGAAAACTGCTATTTGGTAAATTAATATGTATTGTGCTTTTAAAAGGAAAAGAGAGATAGCTACCTTTTTTCTAATTCTATCAGTAAGATAGAAAACAGATATAATATAAAATGTATGAGACCCCATTAATATTAAGTATTTATCTCTAAATCACCAGTCGATTGTCTCAAAATAATGCGAAAAATTGCGAAAGAAACTACCGTGTAGTTATTTTTATCTCGCAAGGGTGTGTACGATGAACTATAGAAAAGAAACTTGTAGAATAATGTTTTTAAACAACGCCGTTTGGTTGCTAATCCCCGACCTTATAACTTTTTTATATACTTGCTTTTGTATAGAAAAGTCTTATGAAGTGAAAAGAAATTAGTAAAAGAGAATGGAAAATTCCAGGGTGAGGAAGAATATTTAACGTTACGAATTATAAATCTAAGGAGATATTACAGCTGCAATAAAGAGCAGGCAACGAATTAGATCAAGGGCTCAAGAGAGAAGTAACGCAACGGAAGGCTGATTGGAATTCCTCAACTTAAATGTGAAGGAGGTATTGAATAATATTAATACTACCTGTAACTCCCGCAGACCTTCCTTTGTCATAAACCGTCTCCTCACCATTCCCGATGGACCTCCTCCCAGAAACCCCCGCCAACGGAGAAATAGAAATAATTAAGTCTCTTCGTCATACTTACTACACCTGGCTTCCTTCTTGATCACTTAACATCTTAAATTTTCCTATCTACCTATCCGGTCTTTATCCCTCTCCTTTGTGCCTCCCCGCCTTACCTTGACACCTCTCTGGCACCTCCCTCCAGCTTTGGCGTACTGCGTTACTCGACCTCGTCTTGGCTGTCGTTTGACTTATACTTTTATTATGGCTCTTCCATCACCCATTTGGCTCTGCACACTACGTAAACACACAAATACACATCCATACACTACACTCTATCCTGAATGCCTCCACCTACTTCGCCACCGGTCCCCTCTGCGCTGGCGTGCGACTCCTCTAAATCTCCAATCGGCGGAAGGGTGCTTGCCCCAGATCAGCCTGAGTCTTATCCTCTGAGACAAGTCTCAGACAACGCAAAAAAAGGTATAATATTATAGCCTACTGTCTACTATGACTGTGAGACGCGAATATGACAGCAGATATGCAAGAATGTAGGCGGCTACAGAAGAATAAAGGAACGGTCCAACTTCGGATATTATGGCTTAAGTAATCATATTAGAAAGGATTATTACAATTTATTTTATACACCACACAATATATTTGATAATTTTAACTTTTATTTATCTATAAATTTTGAAACGAATTAAGATCTACAGTAACATCAACCGTTGTGTATATGACTTTTCACTCAGACTTTTCACAAAGTTTAGTGATATTTTAAAACCATGTGTAAGATAATCAATTTTTGTGAAACATACAATATACCCATTAAATAGTGTAGACTAGACAAGTATGATAGTAGCTTGATACAGTCTTTTTTCCGGGATGAAAGGGAAATTATAATACTGTGCGCTTAAGAATGAAACTTTATTTGTTAAAAGACCAACGTTTATGAACATCTATTTGGCTTCATTTCTCAGATTGTAATAAAATTGGAATCAATTATAGCCTATATCAAATTAAAAATTTTTGCCAAAATTATTTTTTACTAACCAAGTTTACTTTATTTTCTTAACCGATGGATTTTTGCATATCAAATTCCGTTTATTAGACATCGATTTTTCAATATAAAATTGGTCTCTAGATTACTGATTTGCGTTAATGCATCCAAGAAAAATAGTAGCTTGATAAACCTTATTACTAAGTTTTAATGTTTGTTTACATACGGCGTTTTCAAGAAACTGTAACAGTGTTAGAATAAATAGGCCTACTTAAAAATTTCATTACATACCTGCACCTAGTTTCGTATACAGAAGCAGTGTAAAAAGTATTTTGTAAAGCTTTCTTACAAAATTATAACATAACTGAAGCAAAAATGATGTTTAAGATTTTACACGTTAAGTCATATGAAGTTTACTTAAGAACCTGTTACGTTCAGACTTCCTGAGATACTGTTATTGAGAAGAACAAGAGTAACAGGAAGAGAGAGAGAGAGAGAGTGAGAGAGAGTGAGAGTGAGACAGGTCAAAGTACATGATGTTTACTACAGTTGGCTACTTATAAGGAACTTGAAAATAATTAAACTTATTGTAATGTAGAAAGTTAACGAAACATGAACCAAAAGCGAGGATTATGTGCAGCAGAATCACGAGTTTTATTAACAGGATCCAAACAGTCTTTGGTGAAACGATTATTACGTTAAATAATTTATCCGCAATTAAGAAGTGGTACATTTTGAAGAAAGGAAAAAACCGAGGATGAGGAACTTATAAGTTGCTATTAAAATATGTAACTTACCTTTTGGATACCTAATTATTTTGCAAGCAAGTTACGGAAACTATAAAAAAAAATTTATTCTTAATATATAAGCCTTCACGTATTATTTCAAAAAAATTAGATTACTGCTCACTGTGATATACGAAAAGCAAAAATATAATTAATGTAACATTACAACGCACTGCAGCTGTTACTTAAATTTGTTACAAAGGCTGTTACGTCCTGGATCGACATTGTTAAAACTATTGTATTCTGGGTTGCTAGGCCGTGGTTGATTGTTTATGTTCTTGCGCCTAAACGTTTAGACACGAGAATTTAAGCAATCGACGACGGCCGAACAGCTTGGAATATAACACATACAACAATGTTGTATATATTTTTGGGTACTTTCCCAATATTCGTACCAACACTTCATTTTCGCTGTTTTGAATATGGGATAGTATCTATATACCACGACGTAAAGAAGAAATTCACTAACTACAAATTATTATATTTCTTAATTTACAGTGCAATTACATCAATTTTCATTCATAAGTTAGATAATAATATTAATTCGTTTTATCGTTTACCATTTAAAGAAATAAAAGCCATAGTTAGGAAATATATAGCGTTTCATGTGTAGGCCTATAGTCTATACAATGCGTAGCCTGTAACAAAATAACATTTAATATAAAGACTATAAACGTTTATTAACAAAACAGCAACAGACAATGTAAAGTGTAAAATACGGTTATTTCTGAATGCTAAATTAAAACAAAGGAAAAAAGTGTTAACAAATGAAAACAAGATTTGTTATTCGTTAGGCAGCCAATATTAGTTTATATTATACAGTAAAATCTCAAAAACTTCACTGGACGGAAAACGTAAAAAAGGGATATATGTCTAGCAGCCCGCGTTACTTCTAGTTGGCGTTCTTACGTGGTTTTCATAAAAAGCGAGTATTGTTTTAAGGTCATGTTGATTCACATGTGTATTTTCAGTTTGCATGTTAACCTAGCAATATGGAATATATCGTGTAACCTTAAGTTTATTCGTTTGTTGTTCTGTGGCTTAAAATACCTTTTGGTACTTTGCAAGAGCCGTCACATTTCAACAAGACGTAAATATATATGCCGCCTACATGATATTTCCTTTGTAAATTATTTATAACTTAATTAAATATTTGCCCATAATGTTTTGTTTAAGTACTGTTGAACGGAATTTATTGATACAAAATTAGCTCTCTTCTCTTCAACAGTTGTTTGATCTCATCTTCATTGTTGTTTTCATCTAGAATCTGGTAAGTAATTTTTCGTCGACTAGGTTTTCAATATATTATTCTTTTTTATTTGTTATAATATGTGTTCATCTATTCCAAACTCACTTTTTCCGTAGATATAAACTCTTCTGCTTCTGCAGGTTGTTGTTTATATTATTGGTACTTGTAGAAATTTTTATGATTTTAATCAGAATGGTGCATAAATTTCCAACGGATGGGAGTCAACTTGAAACATGTTGCTTCGGTACTACTGTATACCAATAACTGAATATCTATATTCTTACAAATGATATTCGGTATGAATGAGAATAATTAAAAATTCGTAATTCTCTCTCCCCCTCTCTTCTCCCCCTCGCTCTTTCTCCTATTCTCTCACTCACTCTTTCTCTGTCAATTTTCCCCATCTACCTCACTAATAGGGACAAACCTCACTACTACCTTTAATTAAACATGACTACCTCACTATTAATTTCCTTTTGTTTTCATTAAGTTAGCACGGCAGGTCCTTCTGCGACTGCACCCAAAGCGCGCCTCTTTAAGTGTTTGTTGAACTGTTACATTGCTACAAACAGATTACTCAAGTATGAATGTGTAGTCTATACGAACACAAGGAATGATTAAACAAATACGCACACCACACTACCTTGGACAGGCACATGTACATATGACTGTCATCTCACGTTTCTTATTTAATTTTTATTTTAACTTTTTAATACTTTTATATGTTTAATTATTATGTAATCGTTAAGGATAAGTAGGAGAAATAACTCTTTTTAATTGGCTTCATTATATCAAAAAGTAATTATTTGCTGGATTCGTAAAATATTTACAATTCATCTTTATTTACGTAGGTCTTGAATGTTGTGACACCGATCCTTTGAAGTATTCTCCGATCTTTATATGTACGGAATTCTTTTCCGGATGTTTCTCATTGACTATGATCCCAGGCATTCAAAGTTTTGTGTTTGGACTCCTATGATTTTCTGGCCTACTATTATTATACATTTTTATGTGCAAGAAAGTGGCTGAAGTTTCCATTTATAAACTACCTGATCCCTCTCGAACAGTCAGTGATTACTATAGACCGGGGTGACACCAGTTCTGGAAAGACATTCTAGAGAGTATCGCTGTATCTCTTCTGTACCGTTTTGCTTCTTCCATTCACTTTATGCTCACTCTATTTTTGTTAGTCTACGACAAACAATCTTTGGTATTAGATTTCTAACGACCAAAAATACTTCCAAAGAATTTGATCTTCTTGCCTGTCCTTTCAAACGGAGCACTGTTTCTATTTTAACAGGACGCACAATACCCTACAGTTTAAGAATATATAGACGAAGAAGTGTATGTAGCTGCAGTGAGGCGAACGAACCCGACAGTATCATACCGAGGTTATCTAAACGAATACCGGAGAGATGCGGACACAGAGATTTGCGAACACAAGCTATTTCCGGAGTTTTGCGGACACTAGGCCTTTTGCTGCCTGAGAGAGGGATTACAAAATTCCAAAAGTATTTCTATACCGGAGGTTTGCGGACAGGCCGTATCTGAGGTGCGCCCGCTTGAATAGCAACAAACTTTCGTCAATTACTAAATTTTCAAATGGATTTAAGGCCTCTCTAAAAATTTTTCTTGTGTGTTCGACAATAAGCCGTATTTTTACAAGGCTATCTTGAGTAGGGGTAGAATTGTTACAAGAATGTAAAAGTCGCAGAAATAGTTTGAATCGGTCCCTAGACATAATTTGGGGAAATATCGGCGTCAGTAATAGCAAATCCTTTGCCCAATATTCGTCTATTTCTAATTTGTTTACTCTTGGCATCAGCAGTGAACACGCCAAGAAGAAATTAAATTCTGCAGGCTCTATATCTTTCCATCGGGACAATCGGGATATTAATGTCAATTTTGCGGTACCAAATTTGTAATAATTATTTATTTCTGTGCAAATGATAGAAATAAATTCTAAGGGGAAAAATATTTTAACAAATCTAAGTGAGTTGCCGTGTCTTCGAAACTAATTCGTAATCCGCTAACTGCTTTATCAAAAGAGTGACGTTTTGTCGCAGGACTGTTGGCCGACCAATCGTAAATTCTTTTTCGCCTCTGAAGATTTCTTACTTCTTCTTCTTCTTCTTCTTCTTCTTCATCATCTTCTCCTGCTGATGTTTCATTTTCTGATGAAGCTGCACGTGGTGTTGAACGATTGTGAGAAGGCCCGGGAGCATCCATATCTTCGTCTGAGAAAATGTTGTCTTCCTCGTCACTACTCTTCATCAATAATTCCATAACTTCCTTCTCGGATTCTGTGCCACTGTAAACACAATATTCACACCTACTGTTTGCTAAGGAGAATCACAAACAAGACTGAATAGATGTTCTACAGAAAGTAATTATACCTTGCACCCAATGTTGAGAACAATAGCCGTGGTAAGGAATTTGAACAAAGAAAATGATTTTTCTTCATGTTTTGAGGGTAGTACAATCAGAATCTGCCCTTATCTCGAACACGATGTTTTTCGCGATAACCATACTTCCATTCCTTACGAAACATGGAAGTAAAAAAGTTGCTAGCTGAAAAAGTAATAGAAGAACCTAATCATTAAGATATTAACACCATTCCTCAATTTTGTCAACCCTCTGGGGGGTCCGGTCTAGTTCATCCCTCCCGTAAATACGCCTCTGACCACGAGATGACATTGTTTACATTCTAACTGCATTAAAGTTTTGTTATTAGAGTTTTCCAGTAAGCTACATTTTTCAGATTTACAGTAAATTATTATATTTACTGACAAGATGTACAAAATCCTTTGTTTATTATGGTGAACCATTCGTCCAGCAGGACGTAGTATGTGCCTACGCTTGGTCTGCATCTGCAATGTTTATGATTTTGTCAAGTTCGCAGTTATTATTTTCAGCCCAACGATCCATAAATCAATCGTAAATTTGCATCGTCGTAACAAAGGCAATTCATTTTGGTTTATTACTGTGCTTTTTTTCTTATATACGCTCGCGGGCGTGCCGAAGAAGAGGACAGAGTTATACACGTTGCGACCGAAGAGGATGCCGCACCGTTTCTGGTTTCTGGTTGTGCACAGTACTGCCTCTGAAACGGGGAATTACACGACATTAACGCGTCCTAGCTCCTTACAAACCTGAATAATGTTTTAAACACTAACATTTGCATTTACAATTAATATATATATATAATATTTCTGTATTAATATTATAATAATTCTGTATAATATTTACCTTATTTCTTCCGTCGTGTGGCTTCGTGTTGCGTTCGATTGAATATCTTTACGCGTTTCGAAACATGTTTTGTCTTCAGAATAAAAAAATCACTCAAAGTGAGGTCGTTAAACATCAAAATTGCAAATATTAAAACAGTTCTACACATGTCCGCATTACATGAGTGCGCACTCGAGTCTCTCGGTATTTTCCTGTTTCTTTCCTCTACTATTGGGGAGTCAAAACTGCAACCCTTGCGCTGCCAGCTCTTATCGCAATGTGGACTGTGTAAATACCCGCTTACGCTACGCAATTACTGTACGCAATAATTTTCCCATCTATATTTTTATCGTCAGTAATTAGGACCAACTGTCTGGGGAGGTGTGGTTTGTATTAGTTTACTTGCGAACAGATTTTAATACTAAACAAAATAAATATATTTAATTATGGCAAGGAAAAAACAAAATCGTTTTAATTTTTTCCAAACCTAATGTCTATTAATCTCAAAATTGGTGGAACAGGGAAATGAAGAAACAGATCAACGATACATGGGATCTAGTCAGCGAAATAACTGACCTTTTTTCCTTTCGTTGTAAACAGAACGAAAACGTTATAGGCCTAACATACTGTTACGACATCGCAGAACAATCTACGTGTTTCACGGCTATTCCAGTGGAATCCGGCTGTAATGCGTGTGTGCGTACACATTGCTGCTACTTTGAGATGGACAATTACGTGGCACGTGTCATGAATCCGCAACGAGACCATACCGATCCGCGCGTGCTGTGTTCAAGGCCGCAATCAATTACGTTCTAGTGTTTTGTAGTAGACGCCTATTAGCGAATATTCTGGAACCTTATCGGGTATAAATACAAGTACTCAGCGACGCTCAGTTCAGTTTGAGTTGCGATTGAATCGAATGCTGTTCGAAGTATTGTAGCGAAGTGTTTTACAATTGTGCGGGACAATTGTAATACAATACAGTAATTGTCTTTTATATTAGTTGACATTTTTATTGCGTGTGAACAATTTTTAATTGATTTGTTGCAAGAGACACTCTTGTTGATTACAAACTGTATAATTATGATAATTTAAGCTGGTGATTAGTGACTTAATTGGTGTCTTGTATTTTGTTTTCCACTGTACCATACGACGATCAGTAGACCGTCGTAACAATACGATGTTCAATATTCTACATTTAATTTTTAGACTGTACTTTTTTTACTTGTACTTACAATTACTTTCTATTTTTAGTAGGACCAAGAAAACGCTGATAATAGCACAAGCTGGACTGAGATAATAATATTAACACTTTAATTACCAACGAAACTAAAACGCGACATTTATGTTGCCAACACCTTAAGTTGACGCGACACCTGCAGTGTTTACATGTTAGCAGCTGATTTTTCATTTCCCTCCCACCGCTCAGAATTTCAAAGTAGACGTGCCCATAGCTCTTAATACTACTATACGTAAATCGATAAATGGAGAAATTAAACAAATGGTACTAGAAGAGCATGACCCCACGCGTCGAAGACGAAACATGATATAAATACACCTTGATTATTATTATTATTACGTATTATATAGTAGTATTAGATATATGGGATAAATTAACAAAGTGCGAGGGGGCAGGAAAAGGACAGTGAGGGATTGTGTGTAACACTGAAATTGTTGACAAGAAAAAGAAGAAACTGTACAAGTTGGCGCGCGTGCATGCGTGTGTGTGTGCGCGCGCGCGCGCGCGAGAGAGAGAGAGAGAGAGAGAGAGAGAGAGAGAGAACTGACAGAGAGAAACAAGGGCACAGATAAAAAAATCTGTTGGCAGGCTGACGTGTTCGTACTACTAATTCATTCGAAGGCTGTATTCACTCCTGTCTGTATTAAAATACTGTAATACAATGTTGTTTTAGAGTAATAATATAATAATAACAACAACTATCACGATTTGTAGGCTTAAGCATTCATAACAAAAACAGTTTTCTAACGTTCCCTCCTCTCAAGACTTCTACGAACTTTTTTTAACCTATTGATTCTACTCCATTTTTAATAATTCCATAATTATCTGTAAACATAATTTTTATAATTAAATATTTAATTTCTTTTTACAAAAAAGTCAACCCTTCCCACCCTTTTTGTTTTTCATTATATAATCTAAGTATTAACTTGATTTCACTGTACACAAGCTAGATTTGGTAACTGAAAATTACCAAGCAGTTTTTGGTAAATTAGTTTTTTTATAGACTCTCACCAGGGCCGTATTTAGGATCTGTAGACCCCTAGGCTGACCCTGTGGTGCAGGCCCTACCGGGGGTCTGGGGAGTATTCCATACCCCCCAGTAAAACGGGGGGTCCGGAAATTTTTTGAAAATTAACCTTCAAAAATCGAATTGTAGAGCAATTTTCTAACTAAAAACCTAAACAGAAACATTTAAAGATTGTTACTAAATTGTAGAAAATGTTACTGTACAGTATTTAGAAGTTAATGAATTGATGACATAAAAATGAAAAGAATTGAAAATCATTAAGATATTCAACACGATTTATTAACATTGCTATGAACAACTATATTAAAAAAAGGACACAAAGTTTGGGTGTGAAATGAATTTATTAGCAGTGTGTTAAAAGACGATACTCTACTACAGTAAGTTACATTTCTACAGTAGTGAGTAGAGTAATATTACAGTACTATACAATACTATGACACTAATATGTATGAAAATACTGTGTGTACAATTTACTACTAAATTGTAGTTACTACATATAACTTAACTTGGAAATTAGTTTGTATACAACTAGTTTGTATGCCTCAAGCTCTGCCGCAATGAAGATTCAAATTGATCTATGACAGGAAGGAAACTCTGGGTTCGAAATTTTTCTGATGGCGTCAGCTTAACCTTCTGGTGCTTGGACTGGGACAGTCAAGAGGTGCCAAACGCACGTTTATTTTGCGGTTGCGCCGTGTTTCACTCTCATACTCAGTGCAATCAGTTAACTCAGCAGCTTTCACCTCATATTCTTCAAAGCTATCCCGTTTTGTTCCTATGAAGCTTGTTAGCGATGTCAGTGAGGCGGCTGTGTTCACGTCCAATCTAGGGTTCTGCAGAATTTCACTAGTTTTGTTTATTTGTCCCAAGATATCATCCCAAAATACTGTGTACAGATTTACAGTCAAATAGATCACTTTCACAATTTTGAAGTGCTGTGGTGCCCATTTTTGTGCAGTAATCTATATTACCTTGTGTCATAAACTCCGGCCACAATCCAAAGTCATTTTCCAAGCAAACATTTTCACTTAAAGCAGGTCCAAGAGAAACCCCCTCTAGTTCCCACGCGACGCCAAGCGATCGAGTTTCCTGAATGCTGACTCACTCATATCAGTTGACCACTGAAGAGTTCAGCCGAATTAGTCCACACGAAATAACTGCGTCGACGTCTTTTATGATTATAAGAGGTCCCGCACCACGGTATTAAAACAAAGATATTTTTTGTTTTAGTCTATTCAAAATTAAAATTTTTAAACAGTTTTTTTTTGTGGTGCGGGATAGGCTGCAGCCTAGATAGCCTGCGCGTAAATGCGGCCCTGACTCTCACAGGTTAATTTGCAAGCAGTACTACTTCACACTGAAAATAAATGGTCACCAATCCCTTCAGTTTATAACTTACTGCTTACATGTCGGAGTCATGTGATAGTATGAAACTTTTATTGAGCAGAATTCAGTATGACGGATATTCGTGGCATACCTACGGAGATGTGAAAGTAACGTAGTTTTACTTCGATTGCAGCTTGGCTTCACTAAATTCTGTTGCCTTCTGTGCGAGCGGGTAAATTCTATGCAGGAATGGGAAAATTATTATGTAAAAAAAGCAGTGATCATTAAAGACAGAGGCACTGAGTGTAGATCAGACCGTTGTAGGTCGAGTACTAGTAAAACCAGGAAAAGCTTATCGTCCACTACTACATATTAAGTAGGTTTAATGAAATTATGTAAATGGAACGGATGTAATTTCGAAACTGTTAATTTCCTTCAAGTGTGTACTAAAGTAAAGAATGTTACAATTTATAACTTGGTAATTACACCAGGTAGGCTTAAACAGGTAATACTAACAACTAGTAGCCTACTGATTCGAATGTGTGTGTGAAGAGGGTTTTTGAGTCGATAATAACGCTATTACCTTCTTGACACAGAAATTCCGGTGTCACCTGCATTTTGTATTATGCAAACGTTCGGAGGATGTAAATTTTTCAACAACATTGTTGGAGGGCCAACCTTTAGAATGAACCGTTGTGGCGGAATGCAAGATTGATTTAAAGAATTCAAAAATTCTTGGCGATAGTACACTACATTTTCAATATTAAATACGGTGTTAATAGATTCTTCGTACTTTTTATTATCCCCAGAAAATTTTTCCAAACTTGTATCATTATTTTCCTTCACAGTTTCGATTCTTTGGGAATAACCACTTGTAATTTTTATCAAGTAAACACTTGACGTTTTGCACAATTTTTAGCAATTAATACGGTTGTACTATTTACTGTGTCCCAGTTTTTCGTCAATTTCTGTGAAGCTATCGTCATTAGGAACACTACCGTCACCGAGGTGCAGTAAGTTTGTAGAAAAATCACCATCTCCTCCTCCTAAATGGGCTCTCATATTGCTTTGCAAATTTAGTCTGAATAGCATTCCACATCGCCGAGGACTTTAAACACACTGAGACAATATCAGCGCGGGTTCCTCTTGCAGTTACCGGTAATCTCTAGCGAGAATCCTCTGAAATAACAAAAGTTACGCTACCCACTAATTTGTTACAATTTCTTAAGTCTTGGAAAGTTTGATTGACCGTTTCTATACAGTCCACAAATCGCCTTCGTTTTATCGTTCATGATTAGTTTCCGTTTTGATCGCTCTTTCTTTTGTCATGCCTCCTCTTCAATACGAATTGCTTTTTTAATAGGAGTCAGTGAGAATACTTGACTTTTTCTTCTTGGCGCATTTTTATTTTATTTTTGCAGTCGCTTTCGGATAAGGGCGAATTTATTCTGGTGTCAATTGTGATAAGGTATTAGCAGATGTCTCGTTTATTCCCGACGTGGGAGGTCCGGCTACTGTGGTCTCTTGACAATCTTTTGTTGGTGTTAATCTTCCTTCATAATTACTTTTGTCTCCTATCTCTCTGTCAATTACGGGTGAACACAGAATTCTTCGATACTGAATATATTTTCATTTAATGGCCAAATTCCAGTTGAACTAAAACCTGCTGTCAGTTAGATGGTGTAGCTGCCTTTGAAAGAGTATCTTTTGCTAGCTCAGGTATGTCATATAATGTCATGGTTTTACCTGGGTTTATTGTCATCCAGCTCTCAGCGGCTGCACCGAAATAGGCCATATAAACACTTGTCTAATGGCTGAAGTCAGATTGTAACGGTTATGAGGTATAAACTGTTTCATAAATAGTAAAAAAAGAGAGGCTGTAATTTATCTTGATGGATGTGCTACTCCAATACAACCTGCTGGTCCATAAATAATCAAAGTGATATCTACATAACACTCTGGGGATAACGATAAGTAGTAGTTTCCAGCTGCCATCTATGAAAATACCACTGGCTTCACCCTTTTCCAAAGGGGTAACCCTGCTGACTTGTTTATTTCCCTTCAAACTGACAACTTTGTTAGGACAGTGCACTGTTGTTATGCTGCCTGGTTTCCTTCACATTCCAAATATTGTGACAATAAAAATGAAGGCGACTTATCACAGAATTCCAATATTGAAGAAAGTTTTATGTTATGTTTATTAAAACTAAATGCTATTGCAAAACTTGTTGCTTCAGCCTCTCTAAAAGACAACCTTGAATGTCGCTGCATGAAGCCATTAAAACAATCTTTTACCGGCCCAGTTCACCAGAAAATCGACATTATTTGCAAACACGTATTCGGAGGCTAACATACGAATATTCTTAGGGTACAAACCATCATAACTAACAGAATAGCGCAGACCATAACACAGAAATCTGATTTTTCTTTTTGTTCTTTCCTAAATACAAGTTGTGGAAAACGCTGAGTCTTTGTAGGGGTTGTGAGCTTCATCGCCCCAGAAAGTTTTTCACTTGTACGTTTGAACCAAATATGAAAAAAAGAAAACAGAACAAAATGTTTTACTTACATTGTACCAACATACCACTTTCCTTCTGGTGAAATTGAAGGTACACCTTTAATTTTAAAATTAGTGGCTGAAGTGTAGTGCTGCTGGCCACTCTACCTTTAGTGCGTGTGTCGAACACTCACTTTAGGCAACCTATTCTATCTCCTAAATTTCCTAGGCGGCATAAAAAGGAGCCATTATTACTATTATCTTTTTAAAAATTTTAGTTTTTTAGGATTTAATAAACACGTAATCTTTATTATAGGATCACAAGTAACTGACACATAATTAATTCTGAGATCTGTTAGGTTATGAATTAGTTTTCTTTTAAGAGTTATAGAGAAACATAACTTGCCCATGCTGCCACATTGCATTTGTATTAGTATGATTCAATTGTACACTACCATGGATCCAACAAAGTACATAGCTGTAAACACCCATAGCAAATTAGTGACAAAAAGGTTACTTTACACGTTCTAAAATACAAAAGGGAACAAAGACTCATTGTACTGTACACTGCTATAATCAGACTGGAGGAGCACGTACTACAAGCTATAACAAAAACGTTATACAGTTGCAGAAGTGCTGCGACTAAGGGACACTTGAAGAAGTACAAAGTATCAACTTATGTCTCTCTGCTCTCCCCTATATGGTAATACTGTCTTATAATGACTGTTAAACAAATCAAATGTATTGTATACCTTTATATGTGTATTTATACACAATATATCATAAACGTTTTTTGTGGCAAAAATACCTTTATATGTGTATTTATACATAATATATCATAAAAGTTTTTGTGACAAAAATAGCTGTCAAATTTTTGTATGTTGTAATGGTACATATAACACTACCAACACCAGCGTACCACAAATAAGTTGAAAGCCACTACAATTAAGAATACCTACAAGGTCAAGCATACGATCATTGATAAGAAAGGAAGTATCATAAGCCAAAACCAAGTGAATTAAAATGAAGAAGGAATTACCAGTAAATGTGCAACTAAAGAAGATAAAGCAAGACTAACGACGAGACGACATACATAATTACCCAGTAGATCAAACTGTGAGAAGGAAACCCATGAAAGACAAAATCAAGAAGAAACCTATTAACCGTGAGAAGGAAACTAGTGAAAACAACGCCATGAAGAAACTTATTAAGAGGGAGGAAGGAATCAGTGAAGAGAAGAAGAAAATATCCAGATCAAACACAAAAAAGGGAGATAACATGAATTATAATGAACTAACATATGCCAATAAAAGAATAATTATAAAAGAAGAAGGAATAAATGGAATAAACAACATGATTTAAACCCCTAAGCTGTAAAAAAAATTGACACTGACCAAAACTTATTAAGTGAATACCTTCCTTGACAATGTAATACAAACAATAATCAATAAGAATGAATTATTGAACACAAAAAGTAACAAAGAGAATGAATAAAAATAAGATAAGTTCTTAGCTAAATGATGTGTAGACATGAAAAGAGAACTATGTCCAAAACACCAATAACCAATTTTAAAGTGGAATTGATATTAGAAATAACCACTAATTACCAATAGTAAAGACTGTAAAAGATAAATAATAACCAATAGATATACCAGTACTACATAAAGTCAAATAAATCAAATGTAATACAGAAATACAAAACCGACAATAATCCATTATTGTATATTTAGAATGTAACATAACCTAATCTGGACAACTAGTTTTCACTAAAACTATAGAAAAATCCTTATTTTTTTGCAAAAAAAAAATCCTTATTTGCCAAAGCAATGTTAAAATAAAATGTATTATAATGTGACATAAATAGATAATATAAGGAATGATTTTTGTAAAACAGATAATGTAATAAGTAAATATAAAAGCAGTATTAATGTGATTTAATATAACTATATGCTTGCCATAGAATGGATGCATGATGAACAAAATTATCTTTTAAACTTATCATAAAAGAGTAGGAACTCAACCAACAACATTGAATGAGGCAGAATACTATTCGAATAAGTAAATTCAAGGATTATAGCCACCAAAATACTAATAATAACAATAATAATAAATAAACCATGTTGACAGCTAGATGCAAGTAATCTTTGTAACTTTAAACCAAAGCAATTATCAGTATAAATGCAGAATGAACTATTGCACAATAATAACAGTGCTATCAAAACAATGATAAGAGATATTCAAGCAATAATGAGAATAATTTGATAGGATTACAACCCATATAAAAAGTTAACTTCTTAAAGTATAGTAAACTCACTTAACAAACTATAGTTAAGGTAATAAAACCACAAGATGAAGAAAAAGGACACTATCAGAAGTGACAATGACCAACGCAGTATGCATAGGCCATAATAAAATGTTATTAGCTATTAATGTTAGTATAATAGTAAGTATCATGTACATGTTGTGTTTATGTTAGTGTCTATACAGGAAAGTACCGAGCAACACACCGCAGCTAATAATAGAAGAGTCGACGCAACTTCTTCAGAATCGACCTCAAGAAATGGAACAAAAAACATTCTAAACTATTTAAACAAAATTAATAAACGACGTCAAAGAGTAAGTAAACCGATTTATTCATATCGGATTCGATAATAGATTGAATTGGGTAGAATAAATCAATAAACCAAAACGTTAAGTATAATAATAAAACAGACGACCTCGTCGTGCTAAAATGTTCATACACACTTTTTAAGAGAAAATTACTTAAAACTTCGAATCTAACAAGAAAAATATTGTGTCGAGTATTCATAACACAAACCCTTAGATATCAAATATGAAATGAAAATATAAGAACCAAGTAAAATGTATATTCTATAGCCGGCAGAATAAGGGAAGGACAAATAAAATAGAGGCAGGATATCAAGAGAATGGAAAACATGAGACTACCTAAACAAGTAATAAGATACAGACCTCAGGGAAGACGAGATATAGGTAGGGCAAGGAAAAGAGATGCCTTCAGTGAAGGCAAAACAGGCTGTAATCCTATACCTTGACATGGAGAAGATTCATAATACTTAACAGCACACTTAAGAACAAAACATTGGTATGGAGAATCATACACGACTTCCATGTTCTAAGGTTTATATTTAAAATCATTTTCGAAATGAAATATTTCCATTGAAACTACTTCTTCCTACTTACTGCTTCAGCCACTTACTGTGGTCACTAACGTATACCACCTCACGTTATCGCACTTGATTTTCACTGATGGTGGAAGTCGATGGCACTGCCGAAACGTCTGGTTTTGCAGAAAACATTGGTCTATGGCCAAACAGGCCGGGAAGGAATTTTAAAAACAAACTGCTTCTTTGTTGCCAATAACGTAGTACATATATACAAAAAATTATCAGGTAAACTATTACGTTTCAACAAAAAATGTTTCAGATAAACTACCCTTTCCCCGTAACCGATCTTCACCAAAATCAATAGGCCTTGAGTCCTCTATAACTCAGGCACATATGTAAAAAATATCTGATTCTGTTTGAATTTACGGCAGTTATCGTTCGTCATGAAAAAATTTCTCTTGTTACAACATAAAATATTGCAGGTAAACTACCCCTTTGTCTTAACTGATCTTCACAAAAAACAATAGGTGTTGAATACTCTACAATTCAGGGCTGTATGGAAAAAATTATTTGATTCTGTTTGAATTTGCGGCTCTTATCGTTTGCCATAAAAAATCTACAGACAGACACTTTTCGAAAAATTATTTTTTTCATGTTTTGAGCTACTCATCACCAAGGATAAACTCACAACAATAAGAGTTAATAACACTAATGGTAACTAACAAGTGAAATAACGTTATAAGAAAAAGAAGATGCACCAAACAATGATTGTACCACAGGAACCAACAACCCAATAGTTTTCGGTCAGTAAGGAACCAGTGAAGACAAGGAAGAAACATTCTACGAGAAAGACACCTAACAACCATGGCATAAAATAAAGATTCCAAGAGCCAGTCAACTATAGAACAACATCTTACCCGTATATGCAATGACTGAACAACTTACAGATTGAAGAGATGGACAAGAACTGACTAACTGAGATGACCAATATACAACAGATAATATTATAAATGTATAGGACAAGATATGTTATAAAAGAATGAAAGTAACTATACTAACTGAATAGAAGCTGTGAATAAAAGCATAGTAACATGTTATGCATAGCACCCATGTAACATAAAGAAGTACTAAAATTGTCTCATAATAATAACAAATATTAGTCAAATAGTCAAACAATCATGTAAGATAAGAAAAGGCAATAACTAAAGAGTTATTAGTTATCATTAATAAAACCAAACTTGAGAAAATAAGGTTAAAAGAATGTAAATTTGTATCAACCTAACATACACATTGTTGGTACAAATGATGAAATCACATAACCTAAGATAGGTACAGTTCACCTAAATTCACATCTATCAGTAGGAAAAGCCTACCTAAACCAAAATTTTTTGTGCCTTAAACCAAGAAGAAATGATAAGCTTTCTACAGGTACTAATATAAGATACCCAAAGTGGATTTTAAATAAGAATTTAAGTAAATAAAGTGAACCAAAACCGACCAAAAGAGGATTCACTATGTAAAACTTGAACAAAACCACTTTATAATACCAAATAGAAGTAAAAGGTTAATGTCTATACCACAATTAAGGTGTAATGCCACTATTGTAATAGTATAAGAATATTATAAGAAAGGACATAATGTATTATAATCGTAATTAAGAACACCTGTCATGTGACACCTGGTGTAAGTAATGTTAGTCAATGATATACACTAAGGGACAGACCAGTGTACAAAAAACACTAAACCAATTATAAAGAGATTACTATGATTAAACTATTGTAACTAAATAATAGTAGAAAGAGATAAAAGAATACCAAATAAGAATGGAAATAAGTGTACACCTCATAGTGCAAAATAGAGGTAAGAGAGAGTTAACTATATAAGAATACAGCAGTTCTATAAGGAGAAATTTACCTCCAAACTTATAAATCTTGCACAACCATCTGGCGATATAAGAGCTTCTACAACAATGGACTCTGTAACAAAGAAAGAATTTTAGCTAACAGAGAAAAATAATTATCATTGCCAGTATCAACAAAAGTGCAAATTACTAAATGAAATAATTGCAATTTTATGAGAAATAACGTTATTAAACTAATTATGTACTTTATTAAGAACTTTTGTTTTTCCAGCACCTTCCAAAACTTTATATAAAAAATAATGTAAACAAACTTATTTAGAGCTTCAAACAATACTTATCTTAAAATTATCATATGATTATACTTTCCAAAGGAAGCCCCTGATTTGAAAGCATTGACACCCTATAATACTACTAATTAAAAATGATTCCAACTACTATGTTACTAAATTTTCTCATTCAAAATGTAAATGGGACTGTTAATAACTTTATATTGTTGTCATTAACAAGACAAAACAATCATTAATGGCTGTTTTATCACAAACTTCAAAAACTCCTATAAAGCTTGCTCAATGAAATAGGACATTCCTGATGCAGAAAATTAACTTTGCCATAACACAAATTAAATAGGCTAACGCCCAAACAAAAAAATGCTTTGAAAACAAAACATTAATGAAATATGGTATGAATTCATTGTGCTACATTCAAAGCTGATTTTCTTAATTGATTTAAAGTATACAAGTCTAGTTTGTCAAGTAAAGATAATTTAGGTAAACCTAACACTACTTATGAAACAAATCAAATATGCTAATATTACAAAATTCACAAATTGAAAAAATATTTAAATTATCTATAGGCTAAATTGATTTGATTATATTACCTTCTCTACTTCATATGTTTTCCACATCAATATCATCTCATGTCGATACTACTGATGGTGCAATAATAGTCATTTTTTCCCAGTCAATTCTTGAAAGTTCAGGAGAAAACTGAAAGATCATTACAAAACTCATACATAAATTTTCACTAACTTAATAATTAAGAATATCAAGCTAATAATTAAGAGAACAATTTATTTTCTTAACCTAGCACAATATTTGTAGGTTAGCACTATGATTTTACAAAAAGTTAATGGATTTTGTGTAAATTTCTAAAAAAATTAAATTTACAGCATAATCTAGTAGTTATTTTATAGTAATCTATTTTAATTTAAATGAACTCAATTCTAAAAGCTAAAAACAAACTTACATACTGCAGATCCTCTTGTTGCTCAGCTAGCACTATTGGTTGGTTACATCCCTGCACTGAAGATTCCTGAAAAATATTTCTAATATAATCATACAAACTCGAAAAACAAAAACTGTTCAAATGATTTACATTGAATAATATAATCCTGATTATAACGGTATTATAACTAGCAAATACATTACGGATAATTCATCCATACTCTGTATCATTTAAATCTACTATTAAGTATAACACACCCCATAAAAGATTTTAGAATATTAAGATATTAATTTTTATAAAATTTCATGTGATATTAGTTGAGTATCATTTAGGAAGTTAAACAATATAAATACAATTCTACACATTAAGTTACAGATTATAAATACAGATAATAATAAATTAAATAAAAATAACACTATATGCCTACATCAATTATCGGGTTTAAGAACCTGCTGCTGTAAGCAGTGATAATTTTAGTTTAGTGAGCTTTAATCAGACTTGCATGCAATAATAAATTTTACATAAAATAAAAGAACGGCGCTTTCTTTAGTCACCAGCAAAACCTTTTCTGTCTGCAAGTTATATTATAAAATTTAAAAACAGCACAATTTTATTAAAAAATTTAATCGAGATTAAAAAGCTTTTTAACTCAAAAATTGAAGAAGTCATAGTTCAAATTCTCTTTTCACTTTTTCTTTTACCTGACAAATGTTAGCCCTTAATTTTTAAAGCAGAGCTGTGTTAAAACAAAATTTTTATGACAAATATATTACAATTTAATGGACTCAATGGTATGAAAGTAACTATGTGTACAAAAAATTACAACAGTTTGCTTCAGTGAGGATAGAGTACCCATAGGCCTATATTATAAATTTTGTTATATTAGGTCTTAAAATTAACCTTAACTTACTACCGTAAGTCATATCTTATTAAGTAATTACGTTTCTCTGAAAAATGCTGAATTTGAAAGTATATTTAGAGTAATATAGCTGGACTGAAGAATTAAATAAAATATGTAACTAGTTAAATACGAGCAGAGTTCAAATTAAATATATTATGGTAATGCCTCTCATCTTGTGTTAGGTAGGACGACATTTTACAAATAAAATGACTTACAAATTGGATACATTACACAAATATAGGTAGGCTAGAGTAGTAATTGTCAGACTTACAGGAGTATCTATAATAAAGGAAAATTATTTAATTAAATTGCAGTCAGTGCCTTACAGGGACTTTTTATAAAAATGAGTTAATTGGGTAATTATGAAAATTCTCATCAATGCTGATACTGCGCTGATATATTTTTATTCTATTCTTCTATGTTATATAAACACGAGCAAAATAATTTTAAACGGCGGTGGAACCTATTTACGGAGACAAAAATTAAATTTTTACTCCCATAAGAACGCATGGTGTTAGCCTAGGTATATTGTATTAATTAAATTAGAATGCTAATTTGCTCCATTATTAAATTTTGGACAGAACACAGTGATATTATGTATAGTTGGGTCTATAACAGGTAGTGTTATAGGCCCAAGTAATCTAGACATTCATACATAACCTAACACACCTAATTTGCTACAAACAACGGACAACATACACTAAATAAATGATCATCTTACCTTTCATTATTATTCCTAGCGCCTCCAACATATTTTTACTTCGACTTGCAATCGCAAACACTTCAATACGAACAACAAAATTCTGTTCCACGCACCTTAACAAACGAAAACAAATTACCGCACAGCGCCAACTAAACTAATGGCCGGTCGCAATATTTCGTTACACCAACTAAACAGAGTAAAAACACATTTCCCTCTGTAGTGTCTGCCTTTTTTACACATGTTAAAAATTTTTTAGAATAATTATTACGAATGCCAATATGGCCGACTAACTACCCATATTTCATTATATACATTTGTATATTTCGAACAAGTTGTGATGCTTAGCGTACAGCAAAAATACGATGTATAAAATTTTGTATAAGTTTTTCGTACGCTGACACACCATAACTTGGACAAGGTAACTTCAACACCTAAAGATGTACATATATAAGTTCATCAAATTTGTTGAAGTTACCCTGGGTATAAATTGGCGTGTGTTGAAGAAATTACGGGCCGCTAAGTGTAAGCAATAAATATATATATTGCGACAACACAAATTACTAAACTATTGGCGCATAGGATATGATAGTATGTGTATTTCAAATTACAAGTCTATATTGGAGGGTTTAAGATTATTTATTGCACAAAACACAAGTTATAGTTTATATGGTATATTTGATATGTACAGAATGTAATGTTTGATATAGAGTCTTTCTTTTAAAATGTTAAATAATGTTCATACGCAAGACGTGATACGTTACATAAAGAAGATTCCCACGATGATGTTGTTGAAGAGAGGGGCAGGTCTTTGCGGTGTAGTTGGTTCGTCAGGTGCTGCTTATAAATGACAGACGTTCACCCAGACACGTTCACAGCTGGGCTGGCGTCCGGTAACAGCTTGGGTGATGTTTTGTAACAGCTGGGCTGGTGTCTTATAACAGCTGGGCTGGCTCCCTGTAACAGCTGGGCTGGCGTCCTGTAACAGCTGGGCTGGTGTCCTGTCAGCTGGGCTGGTCCTATAACAGCTGGGCTGGTGTCCTATAACAGCTGGGCTGGTCCTATAACAGCTGGGCTGATGTCCTATAACAGCTGGGCTGGTGTCCTGCAATTCCCCTGATGAATCTGACGCTACGCACACACAACGGTACTACGGATCTTATTACTCGCAAAATTAATATAGAGTTTATGACCAAGTAATATCTCAGGTGACAGTGAGGTTAATCTAATAAAGGTATATTGAACTTATACCACTCCGGCTTCTTCAAGTGTTCACGCGAATAACCAAGGTCTACCGCGATCAGCAGACCACCCTATGAGGAAATCTTGCACTAGCACGGAAACGTCTTGATGGAACAACTTACTATTGCGTAACTATTAATGATACTGACACTGCGGAAAATCTCGCACAGCGATACAGTTACACTCACTTATTACACACGTAGTACTACAATATTAATAATACCGTGTGTAAATTGATAATATCAACTGTTATGCGTCACACGCGTTACTATCCCCGAAAAGTCTTAACAGATCCTTGCAAGCGGTAGAATCTTGTACAAGGATTGTATGTACCGTTCGCGGTAGCAGCAGTGAAGAACTGCCTGTAATTATACGCACAATGCGTTAAAACAATACTGTGTGCAGATGTACTACACACACAGTTCTGAGTCTTCCCGTTTCACTAACGACGAATAGTTTTGACAACACCTTGCAAGCGGTAGAATCTTGTACAAGGAGTGCACGTCCCGTTCGCGGTAGATGGCGTAGAAGAACTGTCGTAATTATACGCGCAATGCGTTAAAACAATACTGTGTGCAGATGTACTACACACAGAGTTTTGAGTCTTCCCGTTTCACTAACGACGAATAGTTTTTACAACACCTTGCAAGCGGTAGAATCTTGTACAAGGAGTGCACGTCCCGTACGCGGTAGATGGCGTAGAAGAACTGTCGTAATTATACGCGCAAAGCGTTAAAACAATACTGTGTGCAGATGTACTATACACACAGTTCAGAGTATTCCCGTTTCACTAACAACGAATAGTGTTTACAACACCTTGCAAGCGGTAGAATCTTGTACAAGGAGTGCACGTCCCGTTCGCGGTAGATGGCGTAGAAGAACTGTCGTAATTATACGCGCAATGCGTTAAAACAATACTGTGTGCAGATGTACTACACACACAGTTTTGAGTCTTCCCGTTTCACTAACGACGAATAGTCTTTACAACACCTTGCAAGCGGTAGAATCTTGTACAAGGAGTGCACGTCCCGTTCGCGGTAGATGGCGTAGAAGAACTACCTGTGTAACGACAGGCTTAAGAAAATTTCCAACCACCACTCAGCATTCTATTGGTGGATGGAAGTCACATGGTTAGTACATCGTGACATGCACTTTTCATGCAGTAGAGTGCATTTACTTTGTAACAGCATGCATAGCGGTAATCAGACTACCCGTATCTCATGCATAACTGCCTACATACTAATATCATACATGAACGTAAACAATAGTCAGAAATGTATAGGGATTGTAGCACTACATATGTCTAAGTTCAGTTCAATGTCAAACACAATGATAAATACTTCACGCACCGCCCGGGAAACGCTTACCACTCGCGCACGCGCGCACATTTCCACAAACACAGTACATGAATAACAATAAATAAATAATGCACAGTTTTACTAAACTAAACCCTTATCCTTACTAAATACAACTGATAACATAACCCAACTTAACCATCTACCAATATAACATGAATGTCCATTGTCTGTGTAATATATGAGCTTGCCCCGCCTATCATGATCCTGTGATTCGTTGCAGGATTAACCCCTTCCCGCATTAAAAAAAAATTTTTTTTTTTTAGTTAACTAACAAAAAATAAAAATTTTTTTTTTCCGATATAACCAAAACAATTTCCTAATCCTGAAATAATAATAATACCCTCGAACTAAAATCAAATAAACATCCTCAATTAATACTAACATTTCTTAACTGTCACTTTGACAGAAGCACCAAATCAAAGACACGTGGTAACCTTAAAACCAAAACAAACACACATGCTCCTGACAGCAGATAACAAATTTTTATGCGGGGTCACAAAGTACACAGACGGCATTCCTTATCTTAACTAGATTATTGTTCATTCACAGAGTCATCTTACATACAACATTTAAACCTGAACTGACATATTTAAATCAGTACACATTCTTACCCCTATATCCTGACATTTATCTCTGAGTTTTTTGTATAAATTTTTCTCAGTTTTGAAACGCACACGTTTACTTGGAACTGTAGATTTGAATTTGTTTAATATAAGTCGTATTTGCTTTATCTCGCAACCCATTAACTGAACCTTGGGGGTCGGTGAGTTATTCGTTATCTTATCTTTCGAGCGTCCTAGTCTGATAAGGTGATCTACCCAATCACCTTTACCTCGTAATGTATTGTTTGGAACTCCAACTGGCAGTTTATTCAATTCGTCGACTTCCAATATAATATTATGTCCGAGTTTTCTAACTTCAATTACGGTCACATCTATTTCCGTACCCTGCACATATCTTGTTATACGTGCCTGTTTTTTAACTATCTGCGACTCACACGTTGCTGATTTTATCCTTGTGTGACTTACCGGCAGAATCGGCATTTGTATAAAGTGGTTTTTACACCTCTTTCGTAACTGCTCGTCCAACAGCGATATTTCTGTGCCACTGTCGGACAACCTCTCGTCAACATAACCACTGATTTTTGCTTCGACAATAAGGTCGGTGCAATTTTCAATACTAATATTTCCCTCATGTCTATTACTATTATCATTATTACACACTACATTATTCCTAATTACTGCAGGATATAGGCCAGACATAACAGTTCTATTCTTATAACTAACATTTTTCATACTTGATTGATTGAACTGCTTTTCAACTGAATCATTTTCAGTAACTGTTGCTAATAAGTTGGTATTAATTTGCTGAGTTGTATTTTTATGTCGTTGTGATTGTGGCTGATTTTGTGGTGTCTGAACATGAAACTGATTACGCGGCGGTTCATTATTATTTACCATAATTGTTGTCACCTTATTGTCACCCGTATCATTCACCTCTCTATCCTCCATAAACACTTCAGTATCTGATATAAATTCATCTAGTACCTCATCATTAGGCCATGTGTCATAAATACCTGCACCGTTAGTATCCATACTAGTTCCAGGCTCTACTACTGGTTCGGAATTTTTATGTGTTATGCATACACTGTCCGCATCCATGATAGCTTCAGATTCTATCATACGTTCACGGTTCTCGCATGCTATATCTGTTACACTATAAACTATCACCTCATCACAGCACTTACCTGAAGTATGTTCCAGACTAATAGTGTTGTTACTACTAATTTCATTTCTGTTATCTTCACTACAATCCGATGCAGAATCTAAATACTCGACTTTACCGAGATATGAACTACTAGGCCCTAATAAGGTGGTTTCTGTATAATCACTTTCAAGTTCACCTGCTACGCTACTGTTCTCCGTTAATCCTTCAGATGTCACATCTTGGTTAACTTCCATATTACTTTCGTTGAGAGTATGTTCAATCAGAACATTTGGTACTTCAAAATTATCACAAGGTACACTATTCCCAACAGTTAAATCTACTTCAGTATCAACTGACATTTCCTGTAGTTTCGCCATCCTCTCCTCTCTATCGGCGTCCATTTCTTCCCAAAATTTCTGCCTAATGGCTATCATCTCCTCATCTCTGGCTTTACTTTCCTCTGAAATTCTTTGCATATCCGCTATCATCTCTTCTCTACTGGCTTTCATTTCTTCGGACATGGTTTCCATCTTCGCTAATATGGCCGCTAAAGCATTCTCTATCCCTTTTAAATCCGCCATAGTGATCAAAATTTACTTTAAAATTTAGTAAATTCAAATTTATTGATTTATACGCAAAGAAAGTTATTATTACGACAAGATTAGAACGTATGGTAACCAGTTTATATGCACACAGAAAGCAGTTCAAAACATCAACATGTAAATAAACCTTATCTAACACACAACAACTAATAATCTACCTCCAATATACTGATAAAATCTGTTCATATACGATATACAAGAGAATATGCACAATTGATAAATTATATCCTCAGATTTTCACATGAATTATACACATACAATTATTACGTTAATTATAATTATACGTCGGATTTTTACCAACAAATTTTATATTCATAGACAAATATATAATAGCGTAAAATTACCGCTATTTTACGAGCCCCTAAGTTGCTAAGCGCCAAAATATCTCTATGCGACAACACAAATTACTAAACTATTGGCGCATAGGATATGATAGTATGTGTATTTCAAATTACAAGTCTATATTGGAGGGTTTAAGATTATTTATTGCACAAAACACAAGTTATAGTTTATATGGTATATTTGATATGTACAGAATGTAATGTTTGATATAGAGTCTTTCTTTTAAAATGTTAAATAATGTTCATACGCAAGACGTGATACGTTACATAAAGAAGATTCCCACGATGATGTTGTTGAAGAGAGGGGCAGGTCTTTGCGGTGTAGTTGGTTCGTCAGGTGCTGCTTATAAATGACAGACGTTCACCCAGACACGTTCACAGCTGGGCTGGCGTCCGGTAACAGCTTGGCTGATGTTTTGTAACAGCTGGGCTGGTGTCTTATAACAGCTGGGCTGGCTTCCTGTAACAGCTGGGCTGGCGTCCTGTAACAGCTGGGCTGGTATCCTATAACAGCTGGGCTGGTGTCCTGCAATTCCCCCGATGAATCTGACGCTACGCACACACAACGGTACTACGGATCTTATTACTCGCAAAATTAATATAGAGTTTATGACCAAGTAATATCTCAGGTGACAGTGAGGTTAATCTAATAACGGTATATTGAACTTATACCACTCCGGCTTCTTCAAGTGTTCACGCGAATAACCAAGGTCTACCGCGATCAGCAGACCACCCTATGAGGAAATCTGGCACTAGCACGGAAACGTCTTGATGGAACAACTTACTATTGCGTAACTATTAATGATACTGACACTGCGGAAAATCTCGCACAGCGATACAGTTACACTCACTTATTACACACGTAGTACTACAATATTAATAATACCGTGTGTAAATTGATAATATCAACTGTTATGCGTCACACGCGTTACTATCCCCGAAAAGTCTTAACGGATCCTTGCAAGCGGTAGAATCTTGTACAAGGATTGTATGTACCGTTCGCGGTAGCAGCAGTGAAGAACTGCCTGTAATTATACGCACAATGCGTTAAAACAATACTGTGTGCAGATGTACTACACACACAGTTCTGAGTCTTCCCGTTTCACTAACGACGAATAGTTTTGACAACACCTTGCAAGCGGTAGAATCTTGTACAAGGAGTGCACGTCCCGTTCGCGGTAGATGGCGTAGAAGAACTGTCGTAATTATACGCGCAATGCGTTAAAACAATACTGTGTGCAGATGTACTACACACACAGTTCTGAGTCTTCCCGTTTCACTAACGACGAATAGTTTTTAGAACACCTTGCAAGCGGTAGAATCTTGTACAAGGAGTGCACGTCCCGTACGCGGTAGATGGCGTAGAAGAACTGTCGTAATTATACGCGCAATGCGTTAAAACAATACTGTGTGCAGATGTACTATACACACAGTTCTGAGTCTTCCCGTTTCACTAACAACGAATAATCTTTACAACACCTTGCAAGCGGTAGAAACTTGTACAAGGAGTGCACGTCCCATTCGCGGTAGATGGCGTAGAAGAACTACCTGTGTAACGACAGGCTTAAGAAAATTTCCAACCACCACTCAGCATTCTATTGGTGGATGGAAGTCACATGGTTAGTACATCGTGACATGCACTTTTCATGCAGTAGAGTGCATTTACTTTGTAACAGCATGCATAGCGGTAATCAGACTACCCGTATCTCATGCATAACTGCCTACATACTAATATCATACATGAACGTAAACAATAGTCAGAAATGTATAGGGATTGTAGCACTACATATGTCTAAGTTCAGTTCAATGTCAAACACAATAATAAATACTTCACGCACCGCCCGGGAAACGCTTACCACTCGCGCTCGCGCGCACATTTCCACAAACACAGTACATGAATAACAATAAATAAATAATGCACAGTTTTACTAAACTAAACCCTTATCCTTAATAAATACAACTGATAACATAACCCAACTTAACCATCTACCAATATAACATGAATGTCCATTGTCTGTGTAATATATGAGCTTGCCCCGCCTATCATGATCCTGTGATTCGTTGCAATATATATATATATATATATATATATATAAATATATCCTGTCATCATAATCCTACATTAAATTTTGTTATTTTACAAATTAACCTGCGTACTTAGTAGGTCTATACTTTCGTACAAGCACAGTTAATTTTTTTTTAGCCATGTACTCCACAGGCGTACATTCACAATTTGTAAGGCAAGTTATGCGAACCTGCAGGTTTAAAAATTAATTTGATTTTTGTTATTTCTCTACCTTCGTATTTAAAATAATTCATTAATCGCTTTATAATTAATTTTAAACTAAAACAATTTTTTTTAATGTTTATGTATACTTAAATTCGTAGTGGCCGACAATGGATGATTTTTTCCAGTGAAGGGTTTGTGAGGATCGGTACAAACTATAACACAAATTTGTAATTTATATGTGCCGACGTTCCGACAATATTTATTGCCATCATCAGGACCTGTATATGAATATTATATGCAACGAACAGAAACGGAACATGAGATTTCCCAAGTTATCCAAAGACAATATATTGCTCAGGTGCCCCTCAGCGACCCTCATCATATACAACAAACCAAAACGCAACAAGAGATTTTCTAGTTATTTAAAGACAATATATTTCTCAGGTGCTCTCTCCGCGAACCCTAATAATATGCAACAAACCAAAACACAACAAGAGTTTTCCCAGCTATTTAAAGACAATACATTGCTCATGTGATGCTCCGCGAACCCTAATAATATGCAACGAACCGAAACGCAACAAGAGGTTTTCCAGTTATTTGAAGGAAATATAGTGCCCACATCTCTCACTTTTAGAATTAACACTATTGCACACCACTATATAAAAATAATCGGAATAATTTTTATATAGTGGTGTGGAACAGTGATAATTCTGTTTGTGACTTTAACCACTAACACAACTTTCTTCATTAAAATTCTCTCACTTTTGTCTTACAATGAAATTTTAGAAACAAAAAAAAGAGAAAACAATGAATTTTATTTACTAAAATTTATTCTTTTGAACTTTCTTTGGCAACTTCATCAGTGCTTGGTAACGTGAAAAGCCCAACGACTCCCGACAGCGGTACACAAATTTTATACGCTGTATCATAAGATCGTCGTTTCAGATAAAGTGGCATTACTGATCTCATAGGTGCCTCACATGAGCATGTAAATCTCAAGACTCAAGACCGTTTTATGAAAGAACTTTATCTAATGTGCCTCCCGCGTAAGCAGTTCTCCATTTTTGGGGCGTCTACTGCGGGTATCACGTCCCGTGCTCGTAGGGCCAGGCTTAAACAGAGTACCCATTGTTTTCTTGCCGCATCATCTCATAACGTATTTATTATTTCGCTGTGAATTTTCATTGGCGCCTGGCATTCATTATCAAAGAATCACAGCAATCTGTTTAGTTACCTACGTTTTTCAATCACGCTTGACACGTAAACAATTTGTAATCAAGAAATACGTTAGCAAAAATCCGTGGAAATTCACAGGTGTTCATACAAAATATGAACATTACAATACACGAAAAGTTTTTTTAATTTCTAATATTAATGTATAGGTGCCTATCGCAAACCCTCATCATATTCAACAAACGGAAAACAACAAGAGATTGTCCCAGTTAATTAAGACAAGATATTGCTCTTTTGCCTCTCAGCGAACCCTCATAATATGCAACGAACCGAAACACAACAAGAGGTTTTCCAGTTATTTGAAGACAATATATTGGCTCACATCTCTCACTTTTGTCTTACCCTAACCACCTACTAAATCTCTTAGTAATCCGGCAGTGAGTGCTAAAATATTGCTGCAAATTGTTTTTATTTTGAAATAACGTGTTCTATTTTTTCAAATAATATGATATTCTTACGAGTAAATCCTCTAGTCAGATTGCTTCCATCGTAAAATTTTCTTGGTTGAAATTTCCATTAATGGAATCTGGGACGTTCCTCAGTACCTGTGCGTATCGGTTGAAAGACTCTGTTGACAGAACTAACAAGGATAGAGTCTTTCTACC
The DNA here is from genome assembly GCA_034769895.1 of Magicicada septendecula. Lineage (NCBI taxonomy): Eukaryota > Metazoa > Arthropoda > Insecta > Hemiptera > Cicadidae > Magicicada > Magicicada septendecula. The sequence goes on along the minus strand of CM068369.1, from coordinate 17,330,711 downwards.
GCCACTGACAGATTCTGAGGAAGTTCACAGATTCCAGAAATCGAATCGCCAATCAATAAGTGTACTACGATGGAAGTAGTTCGAATAGAGGATTTAGCTGTAAGAAATCGCCTACCGCTTAGAGGTTTCATAGAACGGAAAACGTGATAATCATGTCATATGTTTCTTGTTTTTGACTACTCTAAAGTATTTTCGCGCGTTTGACCTACGCACATTGTACGTAACGCTTTTTATATTTGATAACGGCACTGAGATGCTCCGTTCAAAAATACTCATAATTATTTTTATGTCAAAGTTTATCGCCAAAGTTTTTAATATGTTACTGTGGCACCACGTAACAATGTCATTATAAGAATTAATAAAAAAAATATGCGTTGTTAAAATTGAATATACCCTAAAGAAGTGGCAACAAAATTTACTTATCTCGCGCACGCCAGTGTTGATTATAAATACACATAGATTTGTCTCAAATGTGAGGAGACGTCCGCGTATCGTATACTGTACTATATTGAGTCTGGTATTACTGTTTAAACATTAATAACTTTTGTGGAATTGTCGAGAGGACGACGTAATCGTCTGTCGCCAGAGACTATACTTGAGTGTTTATACAGGTAATGTACACACAGTTATGTATATAAACTGCTTGAATCTTAAGCGGCATTGACATTTACAGAAAACATCAAGAATTTAAACTCGAAATTGTTAATCTAATTTTACCATTTATAAGTTGATTCTGAAGGCAAAAATTCGGTATGGAAAACCATACATGACTTCCATGTGCAAAGACTGATATTTAATTTCATTTAATTAAATTGACTTTGATAATTTCTAAATAAATATCCCCCACTTTGTAACGTTTATTTAGAGAGTGTGTGTTATTATTATATTTAGATTTTATTGTTTTGTTGTGTCTACTTATAACGTTGATTTATTAAGATGAACCACCGTTAATACTATAATGATTATCGTCAAGCTTCAAGTTGTAATCGCTATTCTGTAACATATTGTATGGTAGACGTGATTTATTTCTTTAAATTTTGTTTTTTATTTATATTGTTTGCTTGTAATTTGTTTAAATTATTTATTTCAAATTAATAAACTTGATGAGTTAATGAGTTAGTCCTCACGTCGACGTTTAATAAAACCGTAGTCGTAATAATGCAGTAAAATTCTTTAATTCCGATTTCTCTATTTTTTATTTATAAAAGCAAATAATTATTATTTGTTTAATGGTTTAGTAAAATTCATTAAACTTGTTTGTATGGCGCAACTAGGCTTGTTGCTAATTGCATTCGATTGTGGTATCGAGTTGTCTATTTGGAGGTTCTCTTCGTAATCTATTATATGTGATCAAGTTTTAAATCGTAGAAAATATTTCACTCTTCTTTTATTTGAACAAAAAAATCCTATAATTATATGTTATTCTGTAAATAAAATAGATTTAACATCAATTGGGAATAATTATTAACATTTATTTCCATAAATTCAGCTTTAATGATTCTGAGGTCGAAGTTGTAAAGTGCCCGTATCGACTCTTGTTCTAAGTTCGATTCTTAAGTTACCTTCAATTATTATATTAATATTTTGGGTTCTTTAGACTGCTATAAAAAAGTTCGAGGGTGTCCACAAGACGTACAGCACATTACAAAATATATAATTCTTATTTACTAATAAAGACAAAATTAATATTAATAAAATGTAGCAAAAATAATTGTTCAGTTTGATTTGCCAACACAAGGAATGATGCTATCCCAGCATGCAACAGTAGTTGTGGCAAGATGACGGTTTGTTGTCAAACCAAAATTAGTGGAATTAATTCTCAACAAGTTTTTACAAATAAAAATAAATCACACAAAATGATCACTGTGGTCAAATTAGTTTTTTTTTTCTTTCACTAGTGGTCTGTTGAAAAAGGTGTTATTTGTGTTAATATTGGTGTTGTGTAGTTGTAAAAGTGATAGATTAATAGGTTAAATCTCACCAGTTCCTTTTGGTTGAAAATAATTATTCACTTTTTAAAATATTTTTTACTTGTTCTACGTTTTATTATTATTTTATATTCTCATTATTAACTATTTCTTCTTATTTGATTCTATGTATCATAAAGATCACTTTCCTTCCACTTGGATCTGATTCTCCCTTACATTTTTTGGACCAGGGCTGCATGGAGATGTTCCTAATACTTTCGTGTCGAACAATAGAATGTAGAAGTTTCCTTTTTCTTTCGACTGGCTTGACCAAAATTTCCATTGGTCAATACCGTTGTGTTAAGAGTTCATGTGACCCTGATTATTTAAAATACATAGTTTTTATATATTACAATTGAAATTACTCCCTATTTAGTACTTAACTAGTCTTAAAGAAGTTCATTACATTGTGATTCTTTCAATTACTTCTGATAAAATAAAAATATTAACATGAAACAAACCTATTAACATAATATTATTCCCTCATGGCCAAAACTCTAACCAACATTAAACAAAGAGACTAACTTTCCAACATCTGTTTAAGAAATAATAATAAGTTTATTTTTTTGTGTCAGTCCATTATGACCTGTCATTCAATAATATTTGAAGTTAGTATCACATAATTCTTATTACTATGAATAAGTTATTATACAATAATTGTATTATTACAACTGATAGCCTTTTCCCTTGAATAAACATTAATGATAAAAAGAAATAGGGAAAATCAGCAACTAATATTAAAACTTACAAGTATTCTACGAACATTAAAACATGACATGAAATAAATACTATTACTACCTAAACACTTTATATATAATTTTGTTCGTTTACACATATGTTTTTTTTTTGTTTTTTTGTGATTACATTTATGTTCACTCAAAAATTGCCATTAATCTTCACAGTCCTGTCTGTGTGAATAACAATTATCATCTCTCACTTATCTTTTCACTCCGATACTGACTGTCCTGTTTACACAGACATTATAAACAGTCATTTTCTTATTAATTAAATAAATTAATTATTATAAGCCATTGCATTGTACTTCTTTTTTGTTTCCTTCAGGGGTTTTTTACTTTGTTTGTTTGTCTAATAATGTTAGGTAAATTATCTTATTAAGTGTGTTTTTATACTGGGCCTACTTATTTATTCGATCTTTCTCATTCTGTCACATTACAACTTTTTAAATTGAGTTTTATAATTGTCAAATTGAAATTAAATATTTTAATGGAAACTATTTATTTGTTTCCAACATCGTAGTACACATATAAAATATCGGTATGGAGAATCATACATGACTTCCATGTTCTAAGATTTATATTTTAAATCATTTACGAAATGAAATGTTTCCATAAACTACTTCTTTCCACTTATTGCTTCAGCCTTAACCAGAGGTCACTAACGTATACCACCACACTTTATCGCACTCGATTTTCACTAATGGTGGCAGTCGACGGCACTGCCGAAACGTCTGGTTTTGCAGAAAACATTGAGCTACGCCCAAACAGCCCGGAAAGGAATTTTAACAACAAACTACTACTTTGTTGCCGATAATGTAGTACACTTATAAAAATTATCCCCTCCCCCATCAACTATAGTTTTCATTTATAGAAAATTACACCCACTCGGTTCAACTAACCTCTTCATTTATAGATATTTCATCTACGTTTCTACAGTGGATTATTAAGATCTTATTATCAGGATACTTTATTTATCAAAATTAAGTACTTTACTCTTGTTACAACAAACAATGTTTCAGCTAAACTACCCTTTCCCCGTAACCGATCATCACCAAAATCAATAGGCCTTGGAGTCTCCTGCAACTCAGACACATATGTAAAAAATTATTTGATTCTGTTTGATATTTTTATATCTTTTCTTGTCTTTCTAATCTGGCTTAGATATGTATATATGTATACCCGTCTATAACATTGGTCTCTCCTCAGTCCCCTATTCCGCTTCCCATTTACTAGCTCCTGTGTTTCTACCATCACATTACCTCCTGTTTGCGCACACAGTGTCAGAAATAATCAGAGGCGTCTTTACGGGGGACCCTACCCAGATTGTTGAAAAAGTTGACGAATTCTTTTATCTCTTAATTTTTAAGGCGTTTTATTATATTTTTCAGCTGTGTACGCTAATATTTTTTAAATATACAAAGAATTTTTATACACCGAACTAGGTTGTACATTTCAAGTATGAAGTTCCGGAGAAATCAATTCTGTCCATCGAGTCGTACGGGTAAATCCTCTATTCAGAATGCTTCCATTGTAATAGTTTTCTTGTTTGAAATTTCCACCATGGAATCTGGGACCTATCTCAAAATCGGTGAGTGGTGGTTGAAATTCTCCGTAGAAAGACCTAACAACGGTAGAGTCAACCGCTACTCACAGCCGCTTCTGAGGTTGTGCCAAGATTCCAGGGATCGAAAGGTCAAGCAAGAAAAATATACTACGATGGAAGAAGTCCAAATAGAGGATTAATCTGTAAGAAATCACCCACCGCTTAGAGGTTTGAAAGAATGGAAAACGTGATTATCATGTCAAATGTTTCTTGTTTTGGACTACTTACATTTACATCAACGTTTGAGTCGCTGCGGTTCAACCGCGGCGGTCGGACCGCTGTAGATTCAACGCACTGTCTTATTTGTCAGTATTTGCATGAGAAGCGGTTGGCGGTTCAGTCGCACCTCAGCCGCAACATGTCGCGGCTCAGCCGCTTATCGGTTCTGCCGCCGACTCGACAAAACACACGTGTTGGTACATGTGCGTTTACATCACGAGGCTGAACCGCTCGCTGGTTCTCTGTTCAGTAGGCTTTCGTAATCCTCGTCTGTTTCTTTTCCGCACAGTGTCACTTTCTATCAAATTTATAAGTTCATCAAATGTTTTTATAGGCATTCTGTAGTAATTAAAAAATTTCTCTGGATAATTTCTCAAATTATTAAACCTTATATGAAACTTGCCGATCGAAGGCCTTCTATAAAGTAACGGATGCACCCAATACCTTTGCTTCTTCCTCTTTTTTCCTAACAACAATATAGCCGCGATAATCTCAACGTCTGTAAGCACTGTACAAACTGAAGCACAACTTTTGTTGCTAGTAAATAGTTTGTTTGAGAACTGCGCAATAACAGCCGCGGTGGTTGGACCGCTGATGTAAAGGTAATCACAAACCGGCAGCTCAACCGCCGCGGTTGAACCGCAGCGACTCGAACGCTAATGTAAAAGTACCTGTTTTCTTTTTACTGTTTCCCTGTCGCTGTTTGATCCCTGCACCCTGTACGCTACGCTTTTTATATTTGATAACGGCATTGACTGCTCCGTTCACAACTAATCATAAATCATTCTGTGTCAAAGTGTATCGCCAAAGTTTTTAGTATGTTATCGCGCGAACATTATGTTGTATGATGAATATAAATACACATAAATTTGTCTCAAATGTGATCAGACATCCGTTTATCGTACACAGCACTATATTGAGTCTAGTATTACTGATTAAATATTAATAACGTGTGCGGAATTGTCGAGAGGAGGACGTAATCATCTGTCGCCAGAGACTATACTTGAGTATTTATACAGGTAGGCCTAATGTACACACAGTTATGTATATAAACTGCTTGAATCTTAAGCGGCATTAATACGTAAGCTAAATCTTGTATGTACAGAAAACAACAAGAATATATACTGGAAATTGTTTAATATAATTTTACCATTTGTAAGGGAAATCTGAAGGCAAAAAATTGGTATGAAAAACTATACATGACTTCCACGTTCTAAGACTTATATTTAAAATAATTTACTTAATTTGGTTCCATAGTTTCTAAAAAAATATTCCCAAAGTTTAAATTTGAGCTATATGTTTGACAAATTGAAATAAAATATTTTTATAGAAACTACTTTTTTTATCCCAATAACGTAGAACATATATGAAAAATCGGTATGGAGAACCATACATGACTTCAATGTTGTAAGATTTATGTTTAAAATTCTATATTTATCTGTTTTACTTCAATTCGGTTCGGTAATTTCTAAAAAAATATCGTCCACCCGCAAACTAATTTCACTCTTTATAAATATTTTTGTTATTATGGGGTAGTCGTTTAATATAATGTCATTTTCAGTCACTTTATCCATACAAATTAGGTAGGCTTACTTTATTCTTATAAAGAAACCGAACTACGCAGATAATCATCCCTCCTTCCGAAGCACTCCGAAGTCACTCATGAACACTGAGCATCTTGCAGATGGTTCACTCCCTAAAGACGAAAAGTCTGTCTATGAACCGTTCCTCTGTAAACCGTGCAGTTACACTGCCCAGCGATCCACAGGAAGCAAATCGATAAGAAAAGAGTGCAAATGTAAGAAAATAAACATGAGTGAGGCCAGATATAACGCGAATTGTGTGTGTGTGTGTGTGTGTGTGTGTGTGTGTGTGTGTGTGTGTGTGTGTGTGTGTGTGTGTGTGTGTGTGTGTGTGTGTGTGTGTGTGTGTGTGTGTGTCTTGCCTGCCTTTTTATTGCGGTAATCATAATAATAAAATGGAAACGTAAACATTAGATAATTGAGATATGCTTGTCTGCCACGAACGATATATTTTCTCTTATACATGATTTAAATTAAAATGAAAAATATAGAATTTTGTTAAAGTGAAATGAATTGTTTCCTTAGAAACTACTTCTTTGTTGTCAATAACGTATTACACATAGCCTATAAAACTTATAAAATTTACTTTCTCCAACATCAACTACCATTTTAAGTTATAAAAAATTACCCCCTTCCCCTTCAACTACCCTTTCCATTTACAGATGTTTCATCTACCTTTCTACAGTGGATTATCATGACCTTCTTTTAAGGATACTTTATTTATCATAATTAAGCACTTTACTCTTGTTAAAAGTAAAACGTTGCAGGTAAACTGCCCTTTCCCCTTAACCGATCTTCACCAAAATCAATAGGCCTCGAGTCCTCTACAATTCAGAACTGTATGCAAACTATGCGGCCATCAAGCTCCAGCGTCAACTGGATGCGTAAGTCGGGTGCGCCGAGGATTGGAGAGTTATCGTCAACGCTACTAAGAGCGCCGCGGTAATATTCTCGCGACGAAATAAGCGGCTTTATGTTGATTCCCGACTCACCTGGCAAACCCATGTCCCATACATCCGTCAACGCGATTCGGCGCAGCTCAGTAGACTTTGGCCCGTGCTTTCTAATCCGGCGATAACCCCCCCCCCTTGGTCTTCATCTGCCACGTTCGTGTTGCCCATGATTACTTATGCCTGTCCTATTTGGGGATACCTTGGTCGGTGTCATACACCAGCGCTACAGCGCGTTCTCAACCGGGGACGACTTAAGTTGGCGTGTAAAGTCCCCCGGAGGTACTCTTCTGGACTTTTGAGGAGAGGACTAGGTCTCCGCTCTTTTGTGGACAACTTGAGGCGCCTGACGCGTAGATTCTATCGTCGGGCAGTCCGTGTGACCCATAATCCCCTCATCGCCGGACTCGGTAACTATACTCCAAGGCCAGGTGAGTCTTAGAAGCTACCGCGTTTACTAGTCCCCATGGTATAATCCATCATCGAGGGTCGTTTCAAGACCTTCAGTTATAGAAAAAATACTAACCCAGTGGCAGGAGTCCTAACTGAGACTCGGGGCACTGCGCAACTCGCTACTCGCGAGTCGCGCAATCCCCAGTCGTGTGTTTGTAACGGCAGCATGCTTCTGAATCTGGACGGACTCCATAAGCCACCGACAACACATTCGTGCAGAAGTGTTTATTATACAGAAAGTATTATAGGAAGTATGTATTACATACACACACATTTACACATATATAAAGTAACAAATTATATATAATTTAAAAGGATCAAGAAATGAAAAACAAAAGTTGTGAAAGAGCAAACAAGAAAATCATTTGTGGTGTTTATTAACTCTGATAGGCCTAAACAATTATCTGGTACATTCAATTATCTTAAAATTAAATAGTTAATGATGACAACATATGTTTCAACAGGTAGAAAATGTTCAACTGTCTGGTGGTAGTGTCAGCTGTGTTACTGGTAGGCACAAAAGTTGATACTGGCAACGCTCTATGTCGCGACGCTGATGAGCTTAACACAACCGACATAAACATGGACGAGGTATGACAGTAGCAAGCAATGCCTGCAATCGATCCCCTTAGGCTTTCACTTCCGGTGTCGTAATCGTTAAAACTACTGTCCGGCCTGTAAGGCCGTGGTCTTCTACAGCACACGTTTCAACCTCGCTTCTGGAGACCATCGTCAGTGTCACAAAGGACTGATGACAAGATGTCCGACAGTAACACTACAGTACTGTGGCAAAGTACTTGACCTTTACCGCAGTACTGATGGAAGTTTTAAGTCCTTTGTGACACTGAAGATGGCCTCCAGAGGCGAGGTTGAAACGCCTGTTGTAGACAATGGAAGACCACAGACCCTTATAGGCCGGACAGTATTTGTAACAAATAATGTCTTAATTTGTTATAAACACGTTCACTGTCAAACACACATGACATTCTTTGGAATCTTTTTAAAAAAGGCGTTGCTTGAGTTTTATTTCAAATATTTCTTGTGCTTCCAGTTACGATTCTCCAAGTTAAATTTACATTTACATTACATAGTTATTTTATTGTCAAGTTTGTTTTATTTAATTTTAATTATATTAACTGCATTATTTGTCTTTACATTGTTTTGTATAAAACATTGGTAAAAACTGGTCGTACTAATTAGAGAAGGAAATGCATTTTTTGACTAAAATTTATTCTTTGAAACTTATACATTCCCGTGAACGCGCGCATACACATGCACACTTAATTTCCGTTAATACTTGCTGCGTTTTGAATGAGTTTAAATTATTTACACAAGCCTAGAAAATTTTATATGTATACTACACATATGCAAAAATTCATTTGTTCATTTTGTGTCGCATAAAATCCAGAAAAGATGTAAATGTTACTAAACAATATTTTTTACCTTACACAAAATGATTTCAAGATATAAATCTTAAAGACTTTAGTTGCGTAACAGACACGAAAGTTTTCCATCGAAGGTAACAACACCTAAATATAATTATAGAGGATTATATTTAAATCGGATTAGAATAATTAGGACAATTTTATTAGAAGTTTCACATGCCACAGTAATTTAATGTCAAGAATGTTGACAATAAATTAATTTCAGTAATGTTGGTAATATTTTACAGCTCGTCAATAAGCGATTCAACTTTCTGATCGAGTCTTACTCCTATATACCAGGATATATTGCTAGCTATGCCGACATGCATGTAGTCGATTCTGCTAATTCCACATACATGTGGGATTTCACCGTTGTGTAGTGAGTATTATAGGGTATAATTAAATTAATATTATTATAATTGTTAATGCAGTTACTATAATTGTTAAAATTTATATAATTTTAATTATATAATCGTTTTTTAAGAATTCGCTGTAACAAAATTACGTTTATATTAGGTAATCATGCAACTCTTTATTTACAGTGAGAACCTAGAAAATTATTATTTCAAACACCTACTTTCTTACAAGAATGGGATTATGAAAGCTACACTTCATAACAGAGACGGTAAGTCAGTTAAACTCTTTCCCTTCTTAGTTAAATCCTGATGTAAACAAACCCACGTGGCAAATCTGAAACGATATTGGTTAGGGGCGTTGACACTGTACATAAAGTAATGTATTATGCGCATGTGCAGAATGTCTGTATAGTCATGTGAGAGTTACCTTGCCATTTAAATCAAGGCACGACTTTTCAGACTTCCTCTTTATCACTGTATTCTGAATCGTATTGAATTAATATGGAGCCAGTTGAAAAGATATGTTGCCTTTCACAACACAAAATTAGCTGCTTGATATAAAACAATTTATGAAGAAGGCGGTAAGTGAAACAACCGCGGACAAGTGGAGTCATTGTATACTGCTTATAATCAAGGAAGATAGTAAGCTATGTCAACTAGCCCACATTACCCACATCGTTGTAATGGAAAATGGACAATCTTATCAATAATAACGCTGACTCAAGTGATGATACAAGTTCAGACACATATATGGAAGGCATTGAATTACTCTCTGACAGCAACTGATAGTATTCAGTACACTGGTAAATATCTCAGCTTCTATTTTCATTTTAAAAAAACTTTACTTTTTTGTTTGTCGAAGTATTTGAACGGTTAAAAAAAAGCCATTAACTGGTGTTATAAAATATTCTGGGCCTCTGATTCAAATAGCAAATATTTTCTCAGATGTGCCATGCCTGTTTATTTGCATCTGGATTAATCTGAGAACGGAAACAGTATATATATTTCTATTTGTGCATTTTCGTGAATGAGCTTGTCATACCAAAGAGAACTAACTAGAAAAGGTCACATTCTTTGTTTGCTGTTGTACAACTGACTGAGTATTAGTAAAGATTCAACGACGCTCGTAATGAGGGCACTGGCTTTATTACATGGTGGCCTGAATGAAAATTATTGAGATTGGGGAGTTTGGAAATTCTGTGTTTATGTTATCACAAACAGTGTTTTGAATTGTAGGCTTCCTATGGTTTGTGTTATTCTGTAAAAGTACGTACTGGTTTTGGTTATAAAATATTCGCAGTCATTTTAATAGTGTCTCATATTAACTTTATTTTGTTTTTGACGAGAAACATGTTAATATATTGTATACGCTTTTAGAGGAATCTTTTAAAACAAATCTAATTTGTTTATGCACAGTCTGAAGTTTTAATCCATCATCCAAAATCAGTTAATTCTTAGCTATAATCATGTGTTTCTGCCCAAGCCTAGGTCATCCAGGACATGCTCCTTCCACGCCATCCTTCCCTGTACTAATCTTTGCTGATATCCCGCCGTAGGGATACTGAAACAGCTCAAGTCACAATGTCGTCATCGCCTAGCTGTCTGTGACGTCACCATCGGCTGACTGGCGCCATATTGCTCCCAACATAATACTGCTCTGGATTAATATTTGTGACTCGCTCATTAATTAATTACCAGTTGATAGGAATAATATATTTTTACTCACTTGTGTAAACATTTGTGTGAAAGCGTGCGTGCATGTGTGTGTGTGTGTGTGTGTGTGTGTGTGCGTGCGTGCGTGTAAATGAAGTGGTGAGGAAAAAGATAACAATAAAAAGGACACAAACATTTGACATTAACTCAGCAAACACTGAAGTAGATACGGGTCTCGATTTGCCGATAAAAGCGACAGGCAGCAACATTGACAAGACTTTGTGTTATTAGGATTCAGATTTCATACAACTAGTGTTAATGAGCTGCACGCATATTTTTATGTGTTTACTTCTTTATTAATTGGCTGGAACAGACTTCATAATTTGTTTATATTTTACAGGGTTGAGTCTAAACAATAATTTCACCTGGTACCTTCTGGCACAGACAGACGAAAACGCAATGTTACTCTACTTCTGCTCTAACTTTCGTAAGTGTAAATATACTCCAAGTTAAGAGGTTTGAATCTGACTGCACTTGCAGAAATAAATTATGACTTTTTGACTTAATCCATTTACTGGTTATTACTTTTTCTGTAAAAAAAAAAGCTACACGTTTATATATGAACATTCTGGTTTTGAAAATATATACAATTTGAAATATTTGACAGTTAAAATATTTAAATAAAGAATTTTCACTTGTTTTGTATTTTATATAGAGTTTTTATAATTTCATTTTCCTGGATTTACTAGGTTTAGTTGGATCGGTCCGGACGATTTCGCGAACCTGCTCCTTCTATTTAACCGGGCGTTGTCCTCTTAAGCTGGGATGTCGATCGCAGGGTTCCCTCGTACGGGTTGTGTCCGTCCAAGTTGCTCCTGATTCAGTTCTCGTTGACAGCTATCGGTCGCTGAAGAACTCGAACGCCGTGTCCGATTTCGTGGTACAATTCGGCTGCTCCCTCGACGATACAATCCGACTTCCCACAGACTGCAAGAGACTCTCTATTAGAATGTTGCCCTATACGGGAGTGAATCTTGGACAACTGGAGAATGTGACACGAAAAGTCTAACCATTTGAGACCAGGTGCTACAGAAGATTATTCAAGATAAGATGCAGGGAGAAGATAACGAATGAGGAAATCTTTAGAATAATTAAAAATTACCTTAATAAACGTCTTGCGACTTCTCCTTATTTTGTCCTGACGCGTTTTAGAACCTAAGGTTTCATCTTCAGAGGATAATCACTCTTCCGTCGTCAAACATTAAAAATTAATGACACAATGACACACATACACATAATTTTCACTACAAACTTAGGCCTTTTCACATTGCACAGTGCGCACTGTATGGCTGTATGGAGGTCCAGTTCATGCTGTCAAACTTATCAGAACTCAGGTCCAAGGTGTACATTTATTAATATTATCTAGTGTTGTCTTGTGTCTCGAACTTAAGAGCTGTATCACATAAATAATGTGATTTGAAAGATATCTGATCATTTAAAACATTTCCAGAATTGGTTTTAAATGCCTTGTAAATCTCATATTCCTCGAGTGTGTCCATAAAACATCCCTTGGCACAATAATGTAATGGTTTGAAATTAGTGTCAAAATCTGTATACCCATGGTTGGACTGTATGAGGGTGACGAGCATAGATGGATTTAATACGTTCAGACTTTGTAATTTTGCTCTTAGGCAAATGTTCCCTAAACCGCTCTCGAAATCGTCTGCTAGTTTGGCCTATATATATCTTGTTGCAGTCATTACATGATAGCTTGTATACACCTGTTTGTTTCTCTATAGGTATTTTGTCTGTTGATTTAAGAATTTTTTGTAAGTTATTATTGGTACGGAATATCACTTGAAAGTCAAATTTGTTTAAATTGTTTTTTAAAATAAGCGGCACTATATTTGTATACTCTGCTGATATATATTTCACAATATTAGTGTTTCTATTAATTTTAAGTTTACTTTTATTATTATGTTTGTTTTTTAAATGTTTCTTCAATAATGTATCTAATAATGTGCTACTGAATCCGTTCCTTGTGGATTATACGTATATTCCTTATATCATACGTATTTTATGATATTTAATTCATCTTTAAAATCATCTGTTTTCAGTGGTATATTGATTAACCTATTTATAAAGCTATGGAAAGCTGCTAATTTTTGTGAATATGTGTGGTGTGGCTCTGCGTTTATAGTCAAATCCGTGGTTTTAGGTTTTCTTTAATTGTGTACTGACATTTATTTGCCTCCTTTATTATGGTTAGGTCCAAAAAATTAATTTTGTTGTCCTCTTCATGTTCTATTGTAAATTGAACATTATTGTGTGCGCTGTTCATATAATTTTTTAATTTCTCAATCTGGCGCGTCGTGCCATCAATTATAATAAAGGTATCGTCTACATAGCGTTTGTATAAGATTATTCTATTTAAATATTTATTGTTATGGGTAAACGAACTTCGTTTTCGTAATTGTTTATGAATACGTCAGCTAATAAACCTGACAGTGGTGAACCCATAGCAAGTCCTTCGCGTTGTGTGAAGTATTTATCATCGAATGTGAAGTAGTTTTGGTCTAATACTACTTTCAGCAGTAAGATTAATTAGTTGATTTATATTATGCTTGATTTCCTAGCTCCTATTAAGTTATTATTAATAACGGTTAAGGTATCTCGTACAGGTATATTGGTGTACATGTTAATGTAATTAACATGTTACTACAATTAAACATAATGTGCATGTATTAAATAGAATAAATATTTAGATTAATTTTAATAACATGTAATAGACAAGCAGGTGTGAATTTGAAAGCTGAGTTAGACGTAGGAATGAACATGCATGATCACGCGATTATTGCTGAGAGAGTGTACAGGTGCATATAGTGTGTGTGCGTGGAGCCTGTTCAAGCCTGCAAGTTTGCAATCTCACCCCAAATAGATACTAAATTATAGTGGTATTTAATTATAAGTAAACCGTAAATGTTATAAAGATTGCAAAGACTTCTAAATATGCATAAAAATCAGACACATGTTTCGAAAGTTGGATACATTACAGACTATTTTAACTTTGTGTACTGCTGCCTGGAATAAGTCAGTTGTATTCATGCCAAATCAGGTCCTTAAGTTTCTCAGCCATGATATTCTCGGTCGCCCAATTAATCTCTTTCCAAGTACTTTTCCCTGTAGTATGGACTGCAATAAGTAAAATCACATTTCATTTCTCATGAGATGTCCCAGATATTGAAGCTTTCTTATCTCCACTGTGTTAATAAATTCTCTTCCTTTACTCATCATCTTTTTACTTCATAACTGTTCAAAACTGTCTCCTTCCGGAGAACCGATTGGGAAACTTGAAGCTCCGGATGATTTCGCCTTAAACATAGTCACGATGATATTACTAGAGATGTCTAAACGATCTTCAATGTAGTGGTTTCTCGTTGCCTTCTACATCCCAATGTCGTTGAATACTAAGTAGTTCATACGCCTTCGGGGCCGATCTCTCAACCCTAGGACAATGAGGTGCCCTACCGCTTGTCAGTTCATCTACCCGAAGCTGTTGTCTAACAAGTGGGAGACTACTTATTCTGGTAGTCACTCGGTCGCCATTTCCTCATCAGTTAAAACAGGGTGCACCATACAACCGAGGTTGTACTTCGAGAAGGTGAGGTTGGCATTTGTACATGAGAAGCTATATATATATATATATATATATATATATATATATATATAGCATCATATACCTTACCCCTCCCTTAACCCTTAAGTAAGTCTCCTTAACCCTACTTAATTGTGCTTACTCACTTACTTATGACTTATCTTCCCTTATAGAAGGTAGGTGGTGTGTCGTGTTAAGTATGTTTTTGTTTTTGTTTTATATTTTTTAATTTCCCGCTTTCCTGTTCATTTCGTCAATGAATACAAATTTTTCTCGTCCTTTCTTAAGTGTGTTTTGATTTAATTCTTCTTCTCGTAAGCCTATTTGCTCTCTTCCCACACCCTTTGAGTTCTCATTTCTTCACTCATTTCTTTGGTACGATTGAATCATCTTGTTTGCTTTTGTTTTATTATTTATTCTACTGTTTTTTCTTACTTTTATGTAAATATGCCGCTCGTTATTTTGCCCACGATCTCTCTTTCTTTTTCTTTCTTTCTCTCACTCTATCTTTCTCTCCAGTTTTTCTTATGCTATAAAATAATATCGAAAACAATAAAAGACAGTTATTAGGCCCAAGAAAAACTTTATAAGGTTGGAACGTAAGAAGTAATGATGAAATATATCAAAGTATAGGAAATATAACAGAAACAATGAGAAAAATAAGACTATTATTTTTTGGATAATTATATAGAATAGACGACAATAGGTTAACAAAACAGATCTACACATATCTGAGGTGAAAGAAGTCAAAATCAAGTTGGATTACAAAAGTCCAAAGGAATTTAGAAAAAATAATATAAACGAAGAAGAAGCAATTGAAAGAAAAGATTTCAGGCAAAAGTGTTAAAAATTAAAGGAATCCAGGGTAGGAGAGAGAAAAACGCATGTTCCAAGTGGGCTAAAGACAGGAAGAAGAGACATAGTAAAAAGATGAAAGAATATTGGAGAAAAAGAAACGAACAAGGAATAAAGAATTCAAATTGGCATGTGGTCCTCAGATGGCCAATACAAATAGAAAAAAGAAGATTATAAGCAAAGTATTTCTTCCTCACTCTGTCTTGTGAGGAATAAATACTTGCAAGCGTAGTTTAAAAAAAAAATCTGTTATGTGTAACATAACAGCTTAAGAGGATTACCAAGCTGACTTATTATGATCAATAGAAGATTGTTGAAGGAATGTAAGACCAAAAGAGAGAGAGAGAGTTGGTAAATCCGGAAGAGTTTACCAGGCATATTAACCTTGACGGAAGAGACGTTTAGCTAATTGTTGTTTCAGTGAATATTAATTGTTACACGTTAACTACATTGTTGTTCGGACGCTTCTGGCTACCGAGACAGTTGCGCCTATCATGCTGGTTCACTGACGCTTGGGGTGTCACATAAGTTGCATAGTGTCCCGGCGAGTGACATGCAGCATTTGGTATTCTAATTTTTTATTAGAGAATTTTCTCAATACTGAAGGTTATCCTACCAATTGACTACAAAGACAAATTACATACTCAGCTCGTTACACATATTAGGCTACATTATACATTAAACATTCACAAAAAATTTCCCAATGGGTGCAGTCATTCCCTTTTGATCATGGGTCTCCTCTTTTATCTATCTTCAGCACCTTCTTACTAAAAGCTTGTCCATATACTTCTGTAGACAGTTGATTTATTTTTACACGAGCTTCTCCTTCGTTCTCCTTCCCTGTGGCTAACATTCATCTACTGCTTTGGAGATTATAGCTTCCTCCATTCTACTGACAATCCTTTACCACATCAATGTGTTTTTGTTCGAACACTTATACAACCGTGTTTTCCACTTCCATTATTTGCCTCATTGTTTAATTCCTCACCATTCCCATTCTGGATCTCCTAACCGCTCTTCGCCAGTAATTCCTCTCTGCTGAAAGCAAATACTTCTGATGTCGTATGTTCATCGTCCATGTTTCTGCTTCGTACAGCATTATACTTTTTGTGGATTATTGCTCGCTTCTACTTATTATATTCACACTCTATAGATTTTAACTTTCCTCTTGCTCTTAGGCCTTCATACATTCTTTACCTTATATTCATATTAGAAGATTCATCTAGTCCTATTATTGACACTAGAAAACGAAAGCTTTCCATATTTTAATCATATTTGGGTCAAATATATAAGTTAACTGAGTCAGTCGTCATGTACTTGGCTTTACTGTAATTTACACCGAAACCCATAATTTGTTTTATTTCTCCACTAATTTTTTACACATATAATTATCATCGTCTCCGGTCTTGAGCAAAAACAAGCATTTTTTATTGTAATAAAATATTGTTTCAGCGTTTGAATTAATAAAATATTTTATATAATAATATTGTAACGCAATAACGCATGCGCGCGCGAGCAGCACACAAACACACACAAAGAACGGAGAAAAACGACAATCTTTTTGCTTTATTATTACCTTGCAGGGTTATTGGTACTCTCATAAATATTGTTATTACACAAATTAAACATAGCGGATATCCTCTTCTATTCATTAACGATCTAAATGTTTGCCTGTCAAAGTCAGAGGGCAGGCAAATACTAACTAAATATACAATCTAACTATACTAATACTAATATAACAATACAAGCATATGCTGTAATGTGCATGTACTAATAAAATAAATAAAAATATTAATTTTAGTAATATACAATAGACGACCAGGTGTGAAGTTGAAAACTGAGTTAGACGCAGGAATGAACATGCATGATCACGCGATTATTGCTGAGAGAGTGTAGAGTAGTAAATAGTGTGTGTGCGTGAAGCCTGTTCAAGCATGCAAGTTTGCAATCGCACCCCAAATAGATACTAAATTGGAGTTTTATTTAATTATAAGCAAACCATAAAGGTTAGAAAGATTGCAAAGACTTTTAACATGCATGAAAGTCAGACACTTGTGCAGTGCGAAAACGGTGTGATTATGACGTTTAGTGCGAATTATGTGCAATTTTAAGAGCATAGTAATTACGCTAACTATGCGATCACTATGGTAATTACATATAATATGTGTAATTAAATCAGACACTGTTAGATCACTTTGAAATCCGAATTAGACATTGCGGTTGGCGGAAATGTGCGAATATGTGAAATTGGAAGACAGTGGGGGAACTGACGCCTCGGTAAGTTTCTGACCTGCAGAATCCTGAGCCGACAGGTGTGGTTTTGTTGTTGAATATAAATACGGGCTCATGAGAGCCAAATTTACTCTTCAGACAGTCTTCAGGCGCTGCGGTACGCTATGTCCGTCAGCGACGCGAATTTTTATTACTCTTCAAACAGTCTTCAGTCGCTTCGGTACGCTATGTCTATCAGCGACGTGAATTTTTAATACTCTTCAATCAGTTTTCAGTTGCGGCGGTAAGCTCTGTCCGTCAGCGACGCGAATTTTAAATACTCTTCGATCAGTCTTCAGACATATCTTGACACTATGTCCAATATCGACGAGATCTTTTGTTTATAAACTGTAAAGTCTAATGGACAATACGTTAATTCAAGTAATCAAAAACAGCAACTATTAGTTGGTTAATGTTAACTACAATTATCGGACGTATACAACCACAACATCAACACTCTAGACTAATGACGAGAGCACATCGAGCAGAGGAACGATATGCAGAGCAATAGAGACGGTTACTAGAACAACAGCAGCTGATGCAGAGCAAACATCATTCTATTCTACAGCCAGCAGATGGAACCATGAAGGACGAGTGACTGGAGGACGACCAGTGGAACCGAAAAACGCAAGAGGAAACCAGTAGGAGAGGACTGACAGATCACCGGAGGACATGGGTGCAATCTGCAGAATTGAGGTGACCAATAACCAATTTATAATTATAAAAAAATATAAACACGTTAAAAAGACATTTTTAAAACATTAAAAATAAAAAAAATTTATGTCATATGTAGATAGCGATAAGAGAATGTAATTTAACTTTGTAAGAATTTTCTTTAATGATGACTAATTAATTTAAAGATAAATTAAATTATTGCTTGGAGGATTAACAATTGATTAAATAAATTTAAATTTTCATTGAAAGTATATAAAGTAAGGTAGTTGGAAATATAGAAGAAGACTAACCATTCGATAAGTCTAGTTAAAATTTTATAAACCATTAAAATGTATGCCAAGCACAGAATAATAATGTAAATAAGAACAAACTTATAAAGCACACAGTCAGACTGAGCAGTCAAAAATTTATAGTGTAACAAAGAAAGTTTTAACATAGAGACTTGCTAATATAAGATATAAGATTTATTTTATGATGAATGTACGCCAGCAAAGAAACATTGATAATGAATATTTTATGGCGAAGTAAATATTTTTTTTTTCACTTATAATTTCGTTTGAATAAAGTAATGTGAACTTGTTACGATTTATAAAAGGACTACTCGTATTATGATTACAGCCCAAACTCTATTTATAATTAACACGCAACTACAGAAATGTTACATGAATGTTAGCACAGCACAAATTAATTTACAATTGTTGTTACATTTTGTCTCCCAAGAACGTGGGGCTATACAAATTAATTTACACTTGTTTTGAAAGTTGTTGAGTTACTATATATATATATATATATATTTCCATTGACAATAATTATAGTACAAGTAGTTGGTCTGTCATCGGTAGTGTTTAGATAAGCTTCCATGTTTATAGTGATTACACTAGAATTTTTTGTTCTCTACAGCTGACCAGTATGACCTTCGTGTAATCGGTGTTCCAAGCAACAATACACTAGACGAAGTCGCCACATACCGCCAAGTTCCCGTTAACTACGTTTTGAGTAACCAAAGTTTGGATAAGCTTCTGGCCGTGGACGCAAGTTATAATTTTATAGGACACATGAGGATGCTACCGTACGCGTTACAAGACATTAAGCAGGAAACTAACTCCATTCCTTAAATGCTACAATTGTTGGAGTGCACTAAGATAAATAAAAGCACTGTTTCATAGGGATTGCTATTTTTCGTTAAACACTTGTTTACTGCTACAAACTGAGTATGTAAAGGGAATTGAAAGTAAATAATTTTATATTTAAGATTCAATTTTTAATGCTTCTTTTTCTTCTTCCAAACATTCCAACTAGTAACAAGCATAAGACGTCTACCAACTGATATTTACCGATCTTGATAATTAATTATGAGGCGAATCCTATAAGAATTGTTCAATGAGCACTGTAAGAGAAACCATGTCTTTAACGAAAAGTTGGAGGTAGATTATCAGGCTCAGTCTTTGTTTTCTCTTGCGTGCGTCACAATTTTTTATTAAAGCTGCAAATATATATTTACTAAATGTGGTATGATCAGGGGTGGACTGGTCAGTTCGGCTGGTTGGCGATCGCCGTGGGCCTCGGGCCTCGAGGAGGCTCAGGGGGTAAAGTATATGAGCCATGAAAATTTTAATTCGAGAAAAAACTGAAAAAAAAAATATATATATATTTACCGGTATTAAAAAACATTTCTCGTCTAAATATTGTTAGAAATAAATCTTCAGGATTTATTTTGTTCAGATTGGGAGTGATCTCTTCTCAGCCTTGTTTATATACAGCCTATTTAGTATTTACTCTTGGAGGAATGCGAAGCCGCGTGGCAATTGACTGCCGCGACGAGTAGTGAGCTATTGTCATTTTTGTTTGAATGTCATTGCAGCATTCAGGGCTGGGGGCTCGAAGGCCTGGGATGTCAAGATTCAAAAGGTGGCCCATGGCATAAACTTGCAGGAGGGCCCCGGTTAAAAAGTTACGCTAATGGGGCTATGGATTGGTGGGACGGAGTGACAATGGAGCGGGCGCCGAGCTCAAGGGTCTCCACCGCCGTAATACATTGTGGAATATTTTTAAATGGTATTTTATGTCGATTTGTAGGGTATAAATGTTCCTTAAAGTAGAAACAAAAATTACCTCTTTAAGTAAACGGAAAACAACAACAACGCAGAGAAATATGTATAGTGGGCCTAATGTTATTACATCTCTCTTATTTACTTTGACGACTAACCCGGGTAAGGTTGTTTTATTTTATTGTCAATTAGCTTATCGCTAGGCTGCAGAGCCACAGCAAGTCTAGGGTCCCACACCCGAGTGTTTTTCCCCGGACTCCAAATAAATGATTCTAGTACGTGGTAACTGATGTAGAAGTAGAATTGGATTTAAAAAAAAAAAGATTTCAAAGAAAAGCAATGACTAGTGAAAAAGCCAAAGACGAAGCTCCTGAAATCATCTCTACTCAAAAATATAAATTGATCTACTATTGTTGATTGTGCTAGAACAAGTATTGAAGAAAGGTTTAATCCTAACAAAGAAATTTTGAAAGACTGGTCCTTGCTGGACCCTAAAAAATTCAATGAAACCATAAAAGTTGATAGTTTTCCTCCCGAAGTCCTATGTCGGATTAGAATAAGTAGGATAATTTTATTAGAAGTTTCACATGCCACAGTAATTTAATGTCAAGAATGTTGACAATAAATTAATTTCAGTGATCTTGGTAATATTTTACAGCTTGTCAATAAGCGATTATACATTCTGGTTGAGTCTTCCGACCATACATCGCAACCCAATTTTAGATATGGCGAGATCCATGTAGTCAATTCTGCTAATTCCACATACACGTGGGTTGAGAAAATGCCAAAGTGAGAATTTATAGGGTATAATTAAATTAAAATTATTATAATTATTAATCCAGTTACTATAAGTTTAATGATTATATAATTTTAAGTATATAATTATAATAATATATTACAATTATTATATAATTATATAAATCTTTCTTAAGAATTCACTGTAACAAAATTACGTTTCTATTAGTAAATCATGTAAAGTATAGCAAATAAATAGTTCTGTAGTGAGATGTGTGGCAATGGTAATAGTTGCCCAGTTTACTGAGTGTATTAATACATAGCAACTCTTTATTTCCAGTATTAACCTAGGAACGTTATCTCACAAAAACCAACTTTCTTACAAGAATGGGATTATGAAAGTTACACCTTATTTCAGCGGCGGTAAGTCAGTTAATCTCTTTCCCTTCTTAGTTAAATCCTGATGTAAACAAAGCCACGTGGCAAATCTGAAATGCTATTGGTCAGGGGCGTTGACACTGTGCATACAGTAATGTATTACGCGCATTTGCAGAATGTCTGTATAGTCATGTGAGAGTTATCTTGCCATTTAAATCGAGGCACGTCGTTTTCAGACTTCCTCCTTATCACTGTATTCTGAATCGTATTGAATTAATATGGAGCCAGTTGAAAAGATATGTTGCCTGCCTCAACACAAAATTAGATGCTCAATATAAAACAATTTATTAAGAAGGCGGTAAATGAAACAACGGCGGACAAGTGGAGTCATTGTATACTGCTTATAATCAAGGAAGATAGTAAGCTATGTTAACTGGCCGACATCACCCACATCGTTATGTACAATGGACAATCTTATCGATAATAACGCTGACTCAAGTGATGATACAAGTTCAGACACACATATGGAAGGCATTGAATTACTCTCTGACAGCAACTGATAGTATTCAGTACACTGGTAATCATCACAGCTTTAATTTCCGTTTTAAACAAATTTTAGTTTTTTTTTGTGGAAGTATTTAAACGGTTAATAAAAAAAGCCGTTAACTGGTGTTATAAAATATTCTACGCCTCTACTTCAAATAGCAAATAGCGTCTCAGATGTGCCACGCCTGTGTATTTACATCAGGATTAATCTAAGAATGGAAACAGTATGTATATTTCTATTTGTGCATTTTAGTGAATGAGCTTGTCATTCCAAAGAGAACTCGCTAGAAAATGTCACATTCTATTTTGCTGTTGTACAACTGACTGAGTATTAGTAAAGATCCAACGACTCTCGTAACGAGGCCACTGGCTCTATTACATGGTGGCCTGAATGTAAATTATGGAGATTGGGGAGTTTGGAAATTCTGTGTTTATGTTATCACAATCAGTGTTAAGGCTTCCTATGGTTTGGGTTATTCCGTAAAATTACGGACTGGTTTGGCTATAAAATATTCGCAGTCTTTCTAACAGTGTCTCATATTAACATTATTTTATTGTTGACGAGAAAACATGTTAACATATTTTATACACTTTTGGAGTAATTTGTTTAAACAAATCTAATTTGTTTATGCACAGTCTGAAATTTTAATCCGTCAGCCAAAATCAATTAATTCTTAGCGATAATCATGTGTTTATACACAAGCCTAGGTTATACAGGACATGCTCCTTCCACGCCATCCTTCCCTGTACTAATCTTTGCTGACATACCGCCGGAGGGATACTGAAACAGCTCATGTGACCATGACGTCATCGCGTAGCTCTCTGTAACGTCACCATCAGCTGACTGGCGACATATTGCTCCCAACATTATACTCCTGTGGATTAATATTTGTGTCAACTCTAACGTAGCAGCTTACAATCGTACGGCAAAAATGAATTCATCAACCAAGTAAAATAAATATTTTTTAAATAATCATTCATTAATATCTGAAGACAATAGATTTTTAATAAATAATTTGTATAGAGAGTGTTACATACAAGATTTAAATTTTTTCTAATGTAATAAATGCCGACCTCCAGATAAGAGACTGTGTTAAATATTATTAGTTTTAATACACGTGTGTCGTCCTCTATTTGTTTCGTTGCAATATGTTTATTGATGTTTTAAATTGATTTTGATAAATTTTATTTAAAGTAGCTGTAAGTTCTGAAATAAGAGATGGGTAATTATGTGTGATATGTCAAAATGCCCATAAATGTATTCTCTGTCATGTCAACTGCAAATTTAGTGTACGCGTGACTAAAGGTGTGAAAGAGGAACACACCTTTATTCCTGTTTCCCTGAATAACTCCTAAAATAATTAACGTATGCGTTACATAAATTACATAAATGTAATATGCGTTACATAAATAGCGCTAGATTTTTCGTATGTCATAAACTCAAAACATATAATTTTACTATTGAATTTTTAACTGAATTCACATTTCTGTAGAAGCCTTACCTTCACAAAAGTTATAAAACATTTAGATAATACAGTATTTTGCAGACTCTGGCATATCCTTACATGATATCTAGCTAGCAAGGTAAAAATCTATTACGTGTTTTAGATTTCAACCAATCAGGAACTCCAATTTCCATTTGAGTTGTGCTCTAGTAAAGAAAACATCGTTCAGTTCTCTTCTGTAACTCGTCCTTGTAAGACATACTCTCTGTGCGAGTTTTTCGTGACAGTACAGTACGTTTTTATATAAGACTGACGACAGTCCAAGATCTTAGTTACGAGATAACCGTAAGCTAGATCAAGGGGTTAGTAGCAGGCAGAACTAAGTTGATTTAAAGATCTTATAGTGATAACCCGCGTTAATCAAGATTTCCGTTTAGGGACAGTTGTATTCATCGGGATAGGCCTACACCTGTATGAACGCGTGGACACATTAAGAATGCCGGAAGGTGTATGCTAAACACACCGCATTAAATAATAACTAATTAACCCACTTTATCGAACCTGAGATTTATACGTAAAAACCATATCGGACAAATAGACGGCGTGCGTGTGTGAATCGCAAGGACAGCGTGTCAAATAAGCCAGCGGTCAACTCTAACGTAGCAGCTTACAATCGTACGGCAAAAATGAATTCATCAACCAAGTAAAATAAATATTTTTTAAATAATCATTCATTAATATCTGAAGACAATAGATTTTTAATAAATAATTTGTTTAGAGAGTGTTACATACAAGATTTAAATTTTTTCTAATGTAATAAATGCCGACCTCCAGATAAGAGACTGTGTTAAATATTATTAGTTTTAATACACGTGTGTGCGTCCTCTATTTGTTTCGTTGCAATATGTTTATTTAATTTCATTATATTTCTGTCAGAGGGTAACCCCCTTTCTGAAACTTTTAAACACTCAAAGAGACTTTTGCTGTGGCGTTCATGCTGTCTCTCGGCACTCTCATCCTACCTCGTCCTCCACCTTTGGATTTACTTCAAAAATTCCCCCCTGCCTTCAGTCAGTAAATGCTATTTTATTAATTCCTTTCATTCACGTTTTCGATTATCTCTCAATTTATCTTGGTTGGTTGTTAGGAATGTAAGAAAGTATAGTTGTTTGAGGTCCAAGATTTCCAATTATGTAAAACAAAATTGGCTGCCATAAGGATAGTTCCACATAAAAATAATGTAAAATATTTTCGGAGACGGAAGATTCCTCTTACTTTATTTTTTCATCCTAATACTATTCCTTCTCAATGTTTAGATCAAGTGTACTAGAAAATGTGTTTGGTTTTTATTTGTACACACTTGACAGCTTTTTTGTTCTAAACTTTCTGATTTTCATGTACCATCGTAGTTATGAGTGGATCCTACCACTGGCTCCTTGTATATTGTGGTAACTTGATATAACTTGTTCAGTGCGAGTCCTTATGCTTCTCTGATAATGAATTTGTTGAGCACTGCTTACATGTGGTGGGTCGAACAACTGTTGATTTAAATTATAAGGAGTTCGTGAAAATGATATTTGTTAAGTGAGGGTGCTTGTGTTTGTTAGATATATTGTACTTCAATGTTAATTTGTTAATATTTAAATTAAGTTGTTGGATGTTAAGCTTATTTTCCTTTTATATAACGTATATTTCACCCGAGCCTATAGACCTTATCTCAGCTTAAGAGTAGACAAAAGCGTTGCTTCTGTTCCACTTAGGTGATTTTCAGTGGACGAGTCCACGCGTGGTGGTGGACCCGACCCACCCACAAGTCGGTGGCTACGTTCGGCTGGATATCCAGAACATTGGGGTATAGCGCTGTACCTTGTTCAAGGATACGGACAAAAACGATAACGGACGAGAAGGCGGAGAAGAGAGTCGTAAGAACGGTGTATGTCAGCAACGATGATTTTAGTGTTAGTATAGAAGCTAGTCCTCGAAGATAGCTGCTGCGGCATGGAAAATGGACTTCATAGCGACGTAGTTGATTGAATAGGCGTCTCACCTTCTCTGATGGTAAGTGGAGAAAAACCGCTGCCTATGGCGACAGAGAGTGATGTTCATAACCTAAAAGAGTGTTCGTCTGATAATAGCATTTCTTGTAAAAAGGTTTCCGACGCATCTTAGAAGACGAAACTAACATTCGTATTAGATGTAACTTGATCAGAAACTTACGCTGATAGGATGTCACTCGGCAGTTGTTAGAACATTTCAATCAGGCAAAAAACCTCTCCACCAGGGAACCGGGCACAATAGAAGCATTACAATGGCAGTTCCATCACTCATTGTACCCTGCAACAGATCGGATACGTCTTCATGGGGCATTTAATCATTCACAAGCTTCAAGAAAAACAGCCAAACGGAGTTTAGAGGGATCGGTTCAGTAAATGCAGGGACAAACAATTTGGAGTGTTGTATAGGACGCCCATTAAGAAGACGAAATGAGGTGTCATGTAAGAACAGGAAGCCGCTTAAGAAGTGCAGGCGATGATAACTATGCTCTATTTTAAGGTTCTATTGATTACAGGTTTTTCTTGTAGTGGTTTGGAAAGAAATTAGTCTTCTTGAATATTAAGGTCTTCTTTGATGAGCTATAACTAATCTAGTGTGAGCTAAACATCTCATACTATTTTAGCTGAATAGTAAGAATTAACTAGTAACATTAATGTCTAGGTAGGGAATTCGCAAACTTCACAGACAACAGCCAAATGGATTTCAATGGGTTCGGGTCAGGAAATACAAGGACAAACGATTTAGAATGTAGCCTATAGGGCGCCCACGCTCATATTTTCAAATGTATATTCTCCAAAAAGATGGGAAGAGGTGTCAAATAGGAGCAGGCAGCCGTTTAATTCTTGAAATGCCGATGATGATGACGTATTCTTTAAAGATTCTAGTGATAGCAGTAAAGACGTTGTCGTGATTTAGGTAGATATTAGTCTTGTTGTATGATAATGTCTTCTCTGATTAGCTGTAACTGACCTAGTTGTGTGCGGTAAACGTCTCAGACTATATTGGCTGAACGGTCAGAGTAAAGTGATAACATTGTTGTCTAGGTCAGGAACATGTTGAGGACGTTGACCACAGCTGTTTTACATCTGGTTATAACACTCTTCTCTTACAGCTTGTTTTCCTAATAACATTTGTTAGTAGAACTATTCTTACTAATTACAACGTCTTAACTTCCAAACGGTTTTTGTATATTTTGATAGATTATACTTTGTATTTAAGATTGTAACAACTAATAATTAGCGCAATACAAAGTTTTTATGTAGAGAATAAAATCTTAATAGAAGCAGGGAAAACGAGAACAGCTCCTAGAGTTGGCGTGATGAATTGTGGAGTACGACAATGGTGTCCATTAACACCTTCACATTTTTAATGTATATATTGACGATGTCACACAAAACTGGCAGATGTATCTTCTAGAATATTTTGTGCTTGGTCACTCTACAACTGACACTTTGTTGTTTGCGGACGATCAGGCTATACTGTCGGAATCGGAAAACAGATTGCAGATGGGTATACACCTGTTAAATAGAATCTGCAAAGACTGTGGATTGCAAATATCTACACTTAAAACCACGGTGATAGCTTTTTGTGGAACTGATCCCATGAGGCAAAAACTGGTAGGCCTATAGATGCTACTGTTCTGGAATAAATTAGCAATTTTTAATACCTGGGCTACAGTGTGTCTTATAATGCAAGCAACGACGTTGTGAATAAGTTGCATAGTTCAATTTTTATGTGCGGGACCAATAGGCGAACCCTTAAGTCAGCAAGTGAAGGAATACGGCCGAAACTCTACAAGGTGTTGGCTCTTTCCACACTTCTTTATGGGTCTGAGAATTGGACTCTAACGAAAGGCCAGTCCAGTCGCCTCCAAACGGCTGAAATGAGATTTCTCAGTCACGTGGTAGGGTATACTCTCCATGATCATAGAAGAAACACAGATATACGGTAGGAACTGAATATCAGGAGTATACTCGACAGGATCGCCCAGTATCGGCTGAATTTGTGGGAACATCTTTGCAAAATGGATGACTGCCGGAACCGCAAACAACTATGGAAATATAAGACGAAGAGACGGAGAGGTGTGGGACGTCCGAGTGACCAGCTGTAATATAG
This sequence comes from Magicicada septendecula, assembly GCA_034769895.1. Lineage (NCBI taxonomy): Eukaryota > Metazoa > Arthropoda > Insecta > Hemiptera > Cicadidae > Magicicada > Magicicada septendecula. The sequence goes on along the minus strand of CM068369.1, from coordinate 17,302,988 downwards.
ACCAGCTGCCTATTTCAGACCGGAACAAACCATCCTTGGTATAATCCTTAAAGATGATGATGATGATGGCAAGTGACAAACTGTTTTTAAGATAATGTAAAAAGTAATAAGTCACATACGCATATAGACATTTTTGAAGAAGGCAAATGAAAACAAGCTAAACAAACTTACTACCGTAGTAAAAACAAATTTGGTAGTCAGCTTTAATCAAACAAACATTATTATCACCAGTGGCGAAGCTAATAGTTAATGAATGTTTAGGCTAAAGTCTTACCTTAAATTTTTTTGTAGAGTAGTTCAACACGGCGAGTTTTCTTGCTTGCAACATTGTCAACTACACGGTCTTTGAACAACTGGTCACTCATCGATTCCTTCACAAATTTTTTTTCAATAGCAATTGTGCTAAGAGAGTTAAGTCTTTCATTAGTCATCGTATTGCGCAAGTAGTTTTTTATTCATTTCAAAGTACTCATACTCCTTTCTGAAGAAGCCGTGCTAACAGGAAACGTTAAAATCAAACGAATTAATTTTGAAACTTCCACGTACACTGGTTCTAAGTGATTAAGAATTATAAAATGTAAAAGTCTTTGAGGGAACAAATGTTTTCCAGTATCTGAGTAAATGTTTTATAATTAATTTTCCAGTCTTTCACTATTGAAAAAAGGGTATTTATTTATAAGGCTGTTCAGTTTAGAAGAAGGAAAACTCTCTTTGTAAGAAATGAAGTGATTTAGATCCAACAACTCAACAAACTGGATACTTTCGAAATCACTGAACTGTACCTCCACCTGCATAATCAAAATGTCAAGAACTTCATAAGTTAACGTTTTCAGCAGGTTCCTGTTACTGTCATCTATATTTACCTCGCTGCTTATTTGGTGACATTTTTCAATACAGACGACACAGTGTTTTCTGATCTCATGTCCTTGAGGATAGCAGTAGTTTTCTTAATTTCAGTGTTGCACAGAATTATATCGGAGATAGTTTTGTGTTGCAGTAGAGAAAAGAGATTGTCAGTATAAACGAATATTTCCCTATAAAAACAAAGTTAGTAAATGAAATGGGTCTTTTTGAGTATGTTAAGCAATCCAACAGCAGAATTGTACGAATCACTATCCCATCCTTCATCATTCTCTGTCAGTCCTCAAAAATTTGTCTCAAGTCACCATAGTGGGAAAAGATGGTATGAACTGCTCTAGAATGAAAGTTCCAACGGGTAGTGGATACTTGTGGAAGTTTAAATCCTGTAGATTCTAAAAGCTGTGATCTCTTTGAGGATCTACAAAAAATGTGTGAAATTCTGTCAGATTGTGAATGAAGAGCCTAACCGATTTTATTGTTTTAGTGCAATGAAGAAGTACGAGGATTGACTTGTGAGCATAGCAATGTAGAAATAATGCTCTTGTCTGTTTTACAAAGAGCTGAACACCTCCATGCTTTCCAGCCATTACAGAGGCTCCATCATATGTTTGACAGACTACCTTCTCAGTTACACCCCATTTTTTAAAACGTCAACAATTAATTCTGATAAGCCTGATGCAGTCTTATCTACTGAAACATCATAAAACCCAATGAACCTTTCTATTGGACCTTCTTTTGAACAAAATCTAAAAATTATGCTGACTTGAGATCTACTTGATATGTCTAAAGTTTCATCTGCCTGATTTCCAATAAAATCGCAAGAATCTAACTCCGCCTTAATCTTCTCTTGAATTATATCAGTTACAGATTCAACTAATTCATTCTGAATATCGTTTGATGAACCTTTAAATCCTGACGTAGACTGGAGATGATCTCGCATGTACTGCTCCTGCTTAGAAAGAAGATCTAACAATTCTAGATAATTACCCCGGTTGACTGAGTCTTCCCCTTCGAAATTACCTCGAAATCCAAGCTCCTGTTTCCCGAGAAAATACACAATATCATCAAGTCTTTCAACAACAAGCCTATTTTGTTTCACGACTTCATTATGTTTAACAGCTTGAATTCTAGCCCCTTCAGAGAGAGTATGTTCAATCCTCACGCGTCCCAGCAAACGGTACCGCTCTTCATTTTGTATATGTTTATTTTAATTCTGGTGTTTGTCTGCCTTTCTAAGAAAAAGTTTTGTTACCGTCACTCCATATAAAATCCATTCTTTTTCACCAGAAAACAAGATACATGTATAACAAAAAAGTCTGTTGGTTTCCGAACAGCCTGTCAACCACGAATATCGCTCGTACCAAGAAAACTGAAGTTTTCTAGATACGAAATTTTCTAACCATCAAAATGTTTAATTTCTAAATTAGGCGTAAATCTCTTGTTTTTAACACCACATTTTTCTTCGTAACTCCAAGAAGAAAACGGCTTACTTTTTAAAAAGTTTAAAAGACCTGACAAAGTATTAAAAGGACCGCGTTCACTCATTTCGAGCGACACACTTATATTCATACACAATAATAGACTATAACTAATTGAACTTCCAAATTTATAACTTGATTAGTTTCTATATATATATATATATATATATATATGTTTAATGCCACAAATAATTTAAATGACAGTGTTGATCGTCTATTAGTTCACCGGAATCGCAGGCACACTTTTAATAACCGCACAAAATAAACACGATTATAAACAACACAGCGCGCTTTAAAACTCGCACAACAGCAGTGATACATGCCTCAACGCTACAGTGTGTGGAGCGCTGGTCAATCCCCCGCTCCCCGCACTGCCAAGTCACGTCCAACACATTGCTTACATACGATGTATACAAAAACTCTGAGGCAGGTTCACGTTGCCTCATTCGCTTTAAACTAACTGTCTGCTGTCACTTGTCACCGTCTAGCGGTCGCTGAGTAAAGCATGTAATTAGTAAATTCGACAATTCCAGTAACAATTTATAATCTTTACGTTACACACTTCATACGTATTTATAATTTTTATTCTATAGATTTTTTAGAGTAGGCATTGCCTCAATTGCCTCCATGTAACTTCGCCACTGATTATCACCTAATTACAAAATTGTCTTGTTTATGTCATGGACAGTAATTAGTTCTTTATAGCTTTTCGTTGTAATTCAGTTTTTGTGCACTCTATTAATAAATTAAAATGATACGATATTCAACAAGTTTGTTAGTGATAGATTTATCTTTGACCTATGATTCTATAGAGATTGAAACGTCGTATTTACTAAGAACTAAGATAATCGTGAATAATCAGATTTTGGATCAGGTTAGTCATTTCAATTGCCTGGGTTGTAATATCTCATATAGAACTGATATTGATTGGGATAGTAAGCTAACAAAATTTAGACCCATCTGTGAAGCTATTCATAGGTACCTGAAAAATAAAACACGAAAGGATACCCGAATTAAATTTTAAAAACTGTGGCTGTCCCCACATTCCTGTATGCTAGTGGGATATAGGTAAAAGGTGCGTGCAGAGGATTCAGGTAGCCGAAATGAAATTTCTAAGAGGGACGCAAAGTTGTTCTCTCTTGGATCGGAGAAGTAACGAGGATATTAGACGCGATTTAAACATCGTATCATTGCACCAGATGTTTGAAGACCCCAGAAGGAGGTGGTGTGAACACTTGAATCGCATGCCTGATATCCGTCTACCTGTGGCTGTCTTGGGAATCACACTACTGGGAAGAGAGATGACGGTAGACCGAGGAGGAGATGGGTTCCGGAACAGGTCTAAGACCTAGTCCTTGGAGTGATGGTGATGAGAAACAGTCAGCTGTTCTTAATTTAAAGAAATTAGTATGGTTTATTTATTGTAACACACTTTATGAATCTAGTATAAAATCTTAAATACAAGACAAACGTATAATGCGTAATAAATAGTGTTGTTCTAATGTATTAGTTTTATCAATGTAATGAAAAAAAGAGAGTAACATTTGAGTCATAAGTTATCACACATTTCGAAACACTTTTCTTTCCGAACTGATAACAACTGCAATCAATGAAAGTAACTCTAGTAAAAAAAAGTAATTTGGTAAACAAACACGGTATAGGGAAGTGTGTGTATTTGATAACGAAACGGAAAAAAGCTGCGGCCAACATCTCACAACAGTCAACAAGTCTTTGACCCAGATAACATGGTTATCAGTTTATTCAGCACATGCCAGAGGTGTTCACCTTGCACTCGGGCAGTTACAACACGTCCGAAGAAACCTTACTATCACTGGACAACAACAACAAATAAAAGATGTTACTTTCCTTTACCAAAATGATTAATTACAGTTAGGAATGCGGCGACCAACAAAAATATTGTATATATACGGTATTATCATTTCTTGGTATTAAGATATGGAAATTTAACTACATAGACTATGTAAATACCTTTATGTACGGAATCTAATACGGTATATACGTCTGATATATATGTAACGCTTAACTACAAGTCACAACATTTCTTTTTTTATTTATTCATTTTTACTTCCATGTTCCATAAGGAAGTATGGTGATCGCGAAAAAAATCGTGTTCGAGATAAGGGCTGATTCTGCTTGTACTAACCTCAAACATCAAGAAAAGTTACTTTCCTAAAAGTGTCTGTGTGTGTGTCTGTGTGTAGAATGTTTTCTGTGGCGAACGATAACTGCCGCAAATTCAAACAGAATCAAATATTTTTCAGTACCATATTTGCTTGGAAAGAATCTAAGGTGTCTATCAAGCAAGTGTATTTTAAACGACAAATTGCAACATAATCCTCGGTACGTTGTCTGTAGTTCATAACAGCTACGTCGTAAACTCCAGCTATTTGATAAACCGAAAAGTTGACCACAGCAGATTCAAAGGCTTCGCAAGCTTCTTTGTCATTTTTTTTTCAATAAATTATTAAACGTTCCATACTTAAACGGATCACTAATCTCCAGGCCAACAAATATTCGTTACACGATCTTAGTGCGACTCGGATGCGGAGATTTTAACTTTAAATACTCGAAATCTTCCCCTTCCTAAGTGCTTTAACAAATACTTTTCATGCCCGAACTTAATACACAAAGGTAACTTTATGATTTTGTCATGGGCAACTTGAAAACTGTAAGATATTCTAGTTTTCGGGCAAGAATATGTCATTTAGGCTCATTTTTTAAGTGAGAATTTTCTATTCAGCGCTATGGGCTGGGCTCCATGGGGAGTAGACTGTTCCCTCGTGTAACGATGCGTGTAAGAGAACATATAACGAAATAGATAATTATTTACAGCAAAATCGCTCATAGATCAAATACATCATCATCATACTGTAGGTTTAAACCAAGAATGGTTTGTTCCGGTCTCAAATAGGCAAAGATTAGACCTGGTCACTCCAGCTCTTCCTCGGACGTCCCACACTTCTACGTCCCCTTGGCTTATAGTTCGATAGTTGTTTGGGGATGCGGCAGTCATCCATTCGGCAAAGATGTTCCCACCAATTCAGCCGATATTGGGCGATCCTGTCGCGTATACTCATAATATTCAGTTCTTGCCGTAGGCTATATCTGCGATTTTTCTATGACCATGGAGAGTATACCCTACCATGAGGAATCTCGCTACAGCCGCTTGGATGCGACTGGCCTGGCTTTTCGTTAAAGTCCAATTCTCAGACCCATAAAGAAGTATGGAAAGAGCCATCACTTATAGAATTTTAGCCGTGTTCCTTTATTTGCTGACCTAAGGGTTCGCCTGATGGTCTCGCACATAAGGTTGAACTTATGCAACTTATTCACTAAGTCGCTGCTTGCATTATAAGACACACTGTAGGCAAGGAATTCAAAACTGCTAACTTGTTCCAGGACAGTACCATCTATAACAATTTTTGCCGTTCACTGCCATAGCAGCCCTGTCTTGCCTGCCTTTTTATTGCGGTAATTATAATAATAAAATTGAAACGTAAACATTAGATAATTGAGATATGCTTGCCTGCCACGAACGATATATTTTCTCTCATAAATGATTTAAATTAAAATGAAAAAATATAGAATTTTGTTAAAGTGAAATGAAGTGTTTCCATAGAAACTACTTCTTTGTTATCAATAACGTATTACACATATAAAATTTTTAAATTTAATTTTTCCATCATCAACTACCATTTTAATTTATTGAAAATTACCCCTTCCCTTCAACTACCCTTTTCATTTTTAGATGTTTCATCTACCTTTCTACAATGTATTATTATGACCATCTTTTAAGGATACTTTCTTTTATCAAAATTAAGCACTTTACTCTTGTTAAAACGTAAAACGTTGCTGGTAAACTACCCCTTTCCCTTAACCGATCTTCACCAAAATCAGTAGGCCTCGAGTCCTCTACACTTAAGAACTGTATGCAAAATATTATTTTATTCTGTTTGAATTTGCGGCAGTTATCTATGACATAGGAAAATTCTACACACAGACACTTTTGGAAACATGACTTTTCATGTTTTGAGGGTAGTACAATCAGAATCTGCCATTATCTCGAACACGAGTTTTTTGCAATGACCATACTTCCATTTACTTATGGAACATGGAAGTAAGAATATAGAATTTTGTTAAAGTGAAATGAAATGTTTCCATAGAAACTACTTCTTTGTTGTCAATAACGTATTACACATACAAAACTTCTAAAATTTACTTCATCCATCATCAACTAATATTTTAAATTATAAAAAAAATTACCCACTATCCCTTCAAATACCCTTTTCATTTATAGATTTTTCATCTGCCTTTCTAAAGTTGATTATTATGACCTTTCTTCAGGATACATTGTTTATCAAAATTAAGCAATTTACTCTTGTTGAAACGTAAAACGTTCCTGGTAAACTACCTCTTTCCCTTAAACGATCTTCACCAAAATCAATAAGCCTTGGGTCCTCTAAAATTCAGAACAGTATGCAAAACATTATTTGATTCTGTTTGAATTTGCGGCTGTTATCGTTTGCCATAGAAAAAATATTCTACACACAGACAGAAAGACAGACACACACACACACACACACACACACACACACACACACACACACACACACAATTCGAATAATGACTTTTTTAATGTTTTGATGGTAGTACAATCAGAATCTGACATTATCTCGAACACGATTTTTTTCGACATGACCATACTTCCATTTCCTTATCGAACATTGAAGTAAAAATTATCTCTTGCCCTTCAACCATCACTTTCATTTATAGAAAATTACCCCCTCCCCTCAATCTAACCTTTTCATTTACAGATATTTTATCTACTTTTCTACAGTACATTATTATGACCTTCTTCTCAGGACACATTTTTTACCAAAATTAAGTAATTTACTCTTTTTAAAACGTAAAAAGATGCCATAAACTGCCCCTTCTCCTTAACCGATCTTGACCAAAATCAATAGACCTTGAGTCCTCTACAACACAGGTACATATATATATACAAAACATTATTTGATTCTGTTGGAATTTGCGGCAGTTATCGTTTGCCATAATCAAACTTCAACACGTCGGCACTTTTTGTAAAATGATTTTTCTTCTTGTTTCGAGGGTAATACAATCAGAATCAGCCCTTATCTCGAACACGATTCCTTCGCGATTAACATACTTCCATTTTCTTACGGAACATGGAAGTGATAAAAATGATATGTGTGAGTAGAAACGGAATGGTATTAGTAGTAGAAGTCTGTAAGGAAATGAATATGGTAACAAGTCGTATGACTGTATGAAGGTGATGATGTTCATGATCATGATGCAAACGAAGATAATGATGCTGATGGTTGCTGATGGCATGTGATCCTGTTGTTGAAAATGGTGATAATCGCTCAACATATTAATAGAAATTATTATCCCAGACGTCTAAGGTTTTCAAGCGACTGATCCAGCGTAGAATCTGCGACCATCTAGAAAGACTGGACGTACTGATCCCCGAACAGTTCGGCTTTCGTGAGATGTACTCCTCGACTCGTCAACTGATGAGACTCGTGGAGTGCATTACTGGGCCTGGCTGTCAGGGCAAACAGACGACCGCGTTCATCCTAAACATTGAGAAAGATTTCCACTGCTTGTGGAACAAGGGTGTGTACAAACTCACGGAAGCCCTTCTAACAGATTGTTACGTTCACTTGATCGGCACTTTCTGCGAGACCGTAGCTTCAGAGTGAGAATAGACCGCGCTCTCTCTTCGGAGAGGCGTATTACCGCTGGTGTCCCTCAGGGCAGCGTACTTGGGGCTCTCCTGTTCTCGCTGTTCGTCAACGATACGCCCCGAGTTGCTGGAGTAAGATTGTCTCTGTTCGTGGACGACACTGCGGCTTGTGCCTCAGAGCCGGACGCAATCTATGGTGCCATCAAGCTCCAGTGTCAACTCGATGCATATGTCGGTTGCGCCGAGGATTGGAGAGTTGCCGTTAACGCTACTAAGAGCGCCGCGGTAATATTCCCGCGACGACGTAAGCGGCTTAATGTTGATTCCCGACTCACCTGGCAAACCCATGTCCAATACATCCGTCAATGCGCTTCGGCGCAGCTCAGTAGACTTTGGCCCGTGCTATCTAATCCGTCGATGACCCCCCCCCCCGGGCATCATCTTCCACGTTCGTGTTGCCCATGATTATTAATGTCTGTCCTGTTTGGGGATACCTTGTTCATTGACCATCACTCCAGCGCGTTCTCGACCGTAGACTTAAGCTAGCGTGTAAAGTCCCCGGAGGTACTCTTTTCGACTATTGAGGAGAGGACTAGGTCTCCGCTCTTTTGTGGACACCTTGAGACGGCTGACGCTTAGATTCTATGGTCGGGCAGTCCGTGTGATCCATAATCCCCTCATCGCCGGACTCGGTAACTATACTTCAAGGCCAGGTGAGTCTTAGAAGCTACCGCGTTTACTAGTCCCCGTGGTATAATCCACCATCGAGGGTCGCTTCAAGACCTTCAGTTATAGAAAAAATACTGACCCAGTGGCAGGAGTCCTAACTTAGACTCGGGACACAGCATGCTTCTGAATCTGGACTCACTCCATAAGCCTCCGACAACACATTCGTGCAGAAGTGTTTATTATACAGAACGTGTTATAGGAAGTATGTATTACACACACACACAAACACACGCGTACACATTTACACATATATAAGGTCACAAATTATATATAATTTAAAAGGAACAAGAAATGAAAAACAAAATGTTTGAAAGCAGCAAATAACAAAATCAATTGTAGTGTTTAGTAACTCTTATAAACAATTATCTGGAACTTTCAATTATCTCAAAATTTTAAATAGTTAGTGATGACAACATATGTTTCAACAGGTAGAAAATGTTCAACTGTCTGGTGGTAGTGGCAGCTGTGTTACTGGTAGGCACAAAAGTTGATACTGGCAACGTTGAGTGTCGCGACGCTGATGAGCTTAACACAACCGACATAAACATGGACGAGGTATGACAGTAGCAAGCAATGCCTGCAATCGATTCCCTTAGGCTTTCACTTCCGGTGTCGTAATCGTTAAAACTACTGTCCGGCCTGTAAGGCCGTGGTCTTCTACAGCACACATTTCAACCTCGCTTCTGGAGACCATCGTCAGTGTCACAAAGGACTGATGACAAGATGTCCGACAGTAACACTACAGTACTGTGGCAAAGTACTGGTCTTTTACCGCAGTACTGATGGAAGTTTTAAGTCCTTTGTGACACTGAAGATTTGCTCCAGAGGCGAGGTTGAAACGCCTGTTTTAGAAAATGGAAGACCACGGACCCTTATAGGCCGGACAATATTTTTAACAAATAATGTCTAAATTTGTTAAAAACACGTTCACTGTCAAACACACATGACATTCTCTGGAATCTTTTTAAAAAAAGGCGTTGCTTGAGTTTGTTTCAAATATTTCTTGTGCTTCAATTTACGATTCTCCAAGTTACATTTACATTTACATTACATAGTTCTTTTATTGTCTAGTTTGTTTTAATTTATTTTAATTATATTAAATGCATTATTTGTCTTTGCATTGTTTTGTATAAAAAATTGGTAAAAACTGGTCGTACTAATTAGAGAAGGAAATTAATTTTTTTGACTAAAATTTATTCTTTGAAACTTTATACAGTCACGTGAACGAGCGCACACACATGCATACTGAATTTCCGTTAATACTTGCTGCATTTTGAATGAGTTTAGGTTATTTACCCAAGCCTAGAAAATGTTGTAAGTATACTACACATAAGCAACAATTCATTTCTCCTTTTTGTGGGGCACAAAGTCCAGAAAAGTTATACATGTTTCTAAACAATATTTTGTACCTTGCACAAAATGATTTCAAGATATAACTCTTAAAGCCTTTAATTGTGTAACAGACACGAAAGTCATCAAAGGTAACAGCACCTAAATGTAAATTACAGTATAGAGAATTATATTTAAATCGGAATAGAATAAGTAGGATAATTTTATTAGAAGTTTCACATGGCACAGTAATTTAATGTCAAGAATGTTGACAATAAATTAATTTCAGTGATCTTGGTAATATTTTACAGCTTGTCAATAAGCGATTATACGTTCTGGTTGAGTCTTCCCCCGACTATGCACGGCAAACCAATTTTAGATATGGCGACATCCATGTAGTCAATTCTGCTAATTCCACATACACGTGGGATGCCACCATGTTACAGTGAGTATTTATAGGGTATAATTAAATTAATATTATTATAATTATTAATCCAGTTACTATAATTTTTAAAGATTATATAATTTTAAGTATATAATTATAATAATATATTATAATTATTATATAAATATATAAATCTTGTTTAAGAATTCGCTGTAACAAAATTACGTTTATATTAGGTAATCATGTAAAGTATAGCAATTAAATAGTTCTGTAGTGAGATGTGTGGCAATGGTAATAGTTGCCCAGTTTACTGAGTGTATTAATACATAGCAACTCTTTATTTCCAGTAGGGACCTAGGAACGTTATCTTTCCCCAAACAACTTCTTTCTTACAAGAATGGGATTATGAAAGTTACACCTTATTTCAGCGACGGTAAGTCAGTTAATCTCTTTCCCTTCTTAGTTAAATCCTGATGTAAACAAAGCCACGTGGCAAATCTGAAATGCTATTGGTCAGGGGCGTTGACACTGTACATACAGTAATGTATTACGCGCATGTGCAGAATGTCTGTATAGTCATGTGAGAGTTATCTTGCCATTTAAATCGAGGCACGTCGTTTTCAGACTTCCTCCTTATCACTGTATTCTGAATCGTATTGAATTAATATGGAGCCAGTTGAAAAGACATGTTGCCTGTCACAACACAACATTAGCTACTTGATATAAAACAATTTATTAAGAAGGCGGTAAATGAAACAACGGCTCAGATGTGCCACGGCTGTTTATTTACATCAGGATTAATCTAACAACGGAAACAATATATATTTTTCTATTTGTGCATTTTAGTGAATGAGCTTGTCATTCCAAAGAGAACTCGCTAGAAAATGTCACATTCTATTTTGCTGTTGTACAACTGACTGAGTATTAGTAAAGATCCAACGACGCTCGTAACGAGGCCACTGGCTCTATTACATGGTGGCCGGAATGTAGATTATGGAGATTGGGGAGTTTGGAAATTCTGTGTTTATGTTATCACAAACAGTGTTAAGGCTTTCTATGGTTTGGGTTATTCCGTAAAATTACGGACTGGTTTTGGCTACAAAATATTCGCAGTCATTTTAACAGCGTCTCATATTAACTTTATTTTGTTTTTGACGAGAAACATGTTAATATATTGTATACACTTTTTGAGTAATTTGTTAAAACAAATCTAATTTGTTTACGCACAGTCTGAAATTTTAATCCGTCATGCAAAATCAATTAATTCTTAGCGATAATCATGTGTTTATACAAAAGCCTAGGTTATACAGGACATGCTCCTTCCACGCCATCCTTCCCTGTGCTAATCTTTGCTGATATCCCGCCGGAGGGATACTGAAACAGCTCATGTGACCATGACGTCATCGCGTAGCTCTCTGTAACGTCACCATCAGCTGACTGGCGCCATATTGCTCCCAACATAATACTGCTGTGGATTAATATTTGTGACACGCTAATTAATTAATTACCAGTTGATAGGAATAAAATATTTTTACTCACTTGTGTATACATTTACGTGTAAGCGTGCGTGCATGTGTGTGTGTGTGTGTGTGTGTGTGTGTGTGTGTGTGTGTGTGTGTGTGTGTGTGTGTGTGTGTGTGTGTGTGTGTGTGTGTGTGTGTGTGTGTGTGTGTGTGTGCGTGCGTGTAAATGAAGTGGTGAGCAAGAAAACAACAATAAAGGGGCACAAACATTTGACATTAACTCAGCGAAAACTGAAGTAGATACGGGTCTCGATTTGCCGATAAAAGCGACAGGCAGCAACATTGACAAGATTTTGTGTTATTAGGATTCAGACTTCATACAACTACTGTTAATGAGCTGCACGCATATGTTTTTATTTCTTTATTAATTGGCTGGACCAGACTTAAAAATTTGTTTATATTTTACAGGGTTGAGAAATGACCAGAGTGAGACCTGGTACATTCTGGCACAGACAGACGAAAGGGCCATGTTGATCGTCTTCTGCCCTGACTATCGTAAGTGTATATAGGTATACTGCAAGTTAACAGGTTTGAATCTGACTGCACTTGCAGAAATAAATTTTGACTAGATGACTTATTCCATTTACTGGTTATACTTTTTTTGTAAAATACAAGATATACATTTATATGTGAATATTCTGATTTTGAAAATATATAAATTTTGAAATATTTGACAGCTAAAAAAATTTAAATAGAGAGTTTTCACATGTTTTGTATTTTAAATAGAGTTCTTATAATTTCATATTCCTGGATTTGCTGGGTTCAGTTGGATCGGTCCGTGCGGGCTCGCGGGCCTGCTCTTACTATTCAACCGGGCGTTGTCCTCTTAATCTGGGATGTCGATCTCAGAGTTCCCTCCTAGGGGTTGTGTCCGTCTAAGTTGCTCCTGATTCAGTTCTCGTTGACAGACATCGGTCGTTGAAGATCTCGAACGCCGTGTCCGATTTTGTGGTATAATTCAGCTGCTCCCTCGACGATACAATCCGACTTCCCACAGACTGCAAGAGACTCTTTATTAGAATGTTGTCCTATACGGGAGTGCATCTTGGACAATTGGAGAAAGTGACACGAAAAGACTCCAAGCATTTGTGACCTGGTGCTACAGAAGAATATTCAAGATAACCTGGAGGGAGAAGATAACGAATGAGGAAATCTTTAGAAGAGCTCAGGAGGAGAAGAGCTTTCTACGAAATTTAAAAGGCAGAAGAGCTAAATTTATAAAGCATACACTACGACTCAATGGGTTGGTTAAGAGAACAATAGAAGAAACAATTGAAGGGAAGAATCACAGAGGCTCTTCCCTTTGCATCTGCTTTTGCTCTTGAATTAACGCTTTGATGTCACCTGCTTCACGTTTACGTTCCTCTGCTTCCTGCTTACGTTTTTCATCCTGACGTTTTTCCGCTTCTTCCGTTTCTCATCCTGTTGTTTCACCGTCTGCAACAGCAACCATTGTAAATTTTCTATCATCTAACTGGCATCGATTGTTTACTGATTAATTACCACATACACTTAATGTATGAAACACAAAAATCCTACGACCTGGCCAGTGTTTAACACTATACAGTTGCGTAGGGTACATGGACTGAAGTGTATTCATTTTATAATACTTGTAACTTTGCAATATATGTATGAGTGTGTGTGTGTGTATATATATATTTCCAATAACAATAATCGTAGTACAAGTAGTTGATCTGTAATCGGTAATGTTTAGATAAGCTTCCATGATTATTGTGTTTACACTAGAATTGTTTGTTCTCTACAGCTTTGCCTGAGCAGATTGACTTTCGTATAATCGTTGTTCCAAGCAACAATACACTAGACGAAGTCGCAACATACCGCCGAGTTCCCGTTAACTACGTTTTGAGTAAGCAAAGTTTGGATAAGCTTCTGGCCGTGGACGCAAGTTATCATTTTATAGGACAGATGAGGATGCAATCGTACGCGTTACAAGACATTAAAAAGGAAACAACCTCCAGTCCTTAAATGCTACAATTGTTGGAGTACACAAAGATAAATAAAAGCACTGTTTAATAGGGTTTGCTATTTTTCGTTAAACACTTGTTTACTGCTACAAACTGAGTATGTAAAGAGACTTGAAAATAAATAATTTTATATTTAAGATTCAATGTTTAATGCTTCTTTTTCGTCTTCCAAACATTCCAACTAGTAACAAACATAAAACGTCTACCAACTGATATTTACCGATCTTGATAATTAATTATGAGGTGAATCCTATAAGAATTGCCCAATGAGCACTCTAAGAGATACCGTGGCTTTAACGGAAAAGTTGGAGGTAGATTAACAGGCTCCGTCTTTGTTTTCTCTTGCGTGCGTCACAATTTTTTATTAAAGTTGTAAATATTTATTTACTAAATGTGGTATGATCAGGGGTGGACTGGTCAAGTCGGCTGGTTGGCGATCGCCGAGGGCCTCGGGCCCCGAGGAGGCTCAGGGGTTATATGAGCCATGAAAATTTTATTTCGAAACAAAACGAAAAATATATATATTTTTTCCGGTATTAAAAAACTTTTCTTGTCTAAATATTGTTAGAAATAAATCTTCAGGGTTTATTTTGGTCTGATTTGGAGTGATCTCTTCTCAGCCTTGTTTATATACAGCCTATTTAGTATTTACTATTGGAGGAAAGCGAAGGAGGTTACTGTAGACGCGCCGCGTGGCAATTGACTGACGCGACGAGTAGTGGGCTAGTGTCATTTTTGTTTCAATGTCATTGCAGCATTCAGGGCTGCGGGGCTCGAAGGCCTGGGAGGGCCTCAAGGCCTTATGTCAAGATTCAAAAGGTGGCCCATGGCATAAACTTGCAGGAGGGCCCCGGTTAAAAAGTTACGCTAATGGGGTTATGGATTGGTGGGACGGAGTGACAATGGACCGGGCGCCGAGATCAAGGGTCTCAATCGCCGTAATACATTGTGGAATATTTTTAATTGGTATTTTATGTAGATTTGTAGGGTATAAATGTTCCTTACAGTAGAAAAAAAATTACCTCTTTAAGTAAACGGAAAACAACAACAACGTAGAGAAACATGTATAGTGGGCCTAATGTTATTACATGTCTCTTATTTACTTTGACGACTAACACGGGTAAGGTTGTTTTATTTTATCGTCAATTAGCTTATCGCTAGGCTGCAGAGCCACAGCAAGACTAGGGTCCCACACCCGAGTGTTTTTCCCCGGACTCCAAATAAATGATTCTAGTACGTGTTAACTGATGTAGAAGTAGAATTGGATTAAAAAAAAAAGAATTTCAAAGAAAATAGCAATGACTAGTGAAAAAGCCAAAGACGAAGCTCCTGAAATCATCTCTACTCAAAAATATAAATTGATCTACTGCAATATTGTTGATTGTGCTAGAACAAGTATTGAAGGAAGGTTTAATCCCAACAAAGAAATTTTGAAAGACTGGTCCTTGCTGGACCCTAAAAAATTCAATGAAACCGTAAAAGTTGATAGTTTTCCTCCCGAAGTCCTATGTAGCATTTCTGAACTATCTAAATTTCACAGAAGTCTTTTAGTAATAGAGCTGAAACAGTTTGCTGGTCAGTATGAAAATTTCGTATAGACCGAAAGGCATGAGAAAGAAAAAAAAAACAAGAGAAAGGCTAAGCAGAATGAAGACGATGAAGAAGTAAGGATTAAGATTTAGAATTATAAGAAGAGGAAGATTATGTTTATTGCTAAGAGAAAAAAAATGTCTAAGATGTTTATTCTGTTTTACATATGCCATTTCTGTTGTTTTTGAATTATCAAAATGTGGGCTCTTCACCAATTTGTACACAGCCTACAAGTTTGTATTAACTTTTCCTTGCACCCAAGTAATCTGTGACTGAGTGGTTTCTAAACTAAAAATTGTCAATAATATACTTAGGTCAACTTTAAATCAAAAGTTAATGTCTAATCTACTGTTTATGAATATAGAACGAGGTATATTTTTCAATTTAGATAAAAATTCAATTATAGGGCCTAGATGAAATAACAAGCAATAACCAGTGAAGAAGTTAGGAAAATGTTGTTAGGTTAGAGCATGGTTATGAAGGATAAAGATTTTAAAGTCGTTGTATCAATCCTTAAGTTTATGAAATCCTACTTCTGATATTAATCTTCTGTTGGTTTTCCAACATGAAAGTATTAGGTTTTATAATTTACAGGATGATGATTTCGAAACCCTTAAATAATTTTTTCTATGTGGTTTCAAGTACTTTTATATTATTTCTTCTTTGAGATAAATTATATTTTAGATTTAATTTTCTTTTGCAATATTATATTGCTTCTAAATCTGTACTGTAATTTTAAATGAACTAGTAGCGTGATTATTTCCAGTAGTATTTATTGGTTACTTACCCCCCTCCACACACACACACACACACACACACACACATATATCATTGTCATAGGTAATTATGGTTTTAAAACTTGTTATGTTAAAGTCTAAAAATCAAATAAACTGTCCTGTATGTTTTGTATTAAAACGTTCACTTACGTAAATACTGTACATACCATGTGTCTGTAAAGAGTAAATAAATAATTTAAAAACTATAAGCACACAAATAGGCGCGTGCGCGTTTGTGTGTGGAGCTGCAGGTGGCGCTTGACTGCTTCTAGCTGAGAGCCCCCAGCGAATCACACCCCAGGGCCGACCCTGGGTATGATTATCATTATTATGGAAACAATACTTTATTTTTATCAATTTCGAAATATTGGAATTCCTTTTATTGATAGAATTATTTATTAAATTATTAATCCGGCTGTACAATGTTTACAGACTTTCCGAAACCAAAGATTACAGAATTGATTGAATAATCATCTTCCACTGATTTAAGCCTCACTAGTTGGTGCGCCAATTTATATTGTAACGTGATTACAGGTATTCATAAATGTTAAATTGTGTAATTAAATTTGGTTGTTTAATAACAAAAAAATTTTGCTCTATTTTTATCTATTTTGTCTGTTGATATTTATGTTGCGTGATTATTCCTCGTATTTGTTAAATTTCTTAAAATATACTTTTAATATCTGGATTACTCTTCCTTATCTATTAATTCGGGAATGAATTGAAGAGAATTCTTCAGTTCGGTTGTTTCTAATTTGAATGTAGCGGTTGTATTGTCCTGAAATAATTCCTTAATGTATACGTTCGATTGCACTCTCAACGGATTCGTTGAGGTTAATTTTGGTTTCGTGATTTTTATTATTTGTACCACTCTCAGACGTCTTCTTGATCTACGTGCGTGTGGAGCGAATACTAATTGTACCTTACATTCGAGAAATAAAACACATGGAAATGATATTAGTAATATTAATGTTAATCTTTGCAAATTTATTTCAGTTTAGTCAAAATTGTCACTTTCGAGGTACACGCTTGCAATAATCGATTCTTACCTCAGGGCCAAGTCAAATGAATTAAATATATAAACGTGAATCCTTTTGGCTGCTACGAAAGGTTCCATTAATTAATAAACAACAATAAAGGGTACATTACAATAGAATAGCGTAATACTATATTATCTAATATAATATTACAAATAATTATTAATGTTGAAGAATGTGGCTTACAATATTTCGTTTCGTTATGTGCGCAATGCATTCTGGTTGTGTCGTGACGTCATAATCATGGCCGCTGTGTTGCCGGTATGGTTAGAGTATATTGGCTTCCAATGTCTTTAATAAAATATTGTCATTTAGTGTTCACTATTCCTTATATTGTTCTTATTTTCTTTTATAAAATGTTTATTAGTTATTAATATGGTGTAAGTGGTTAGTGTCGCTGGTGATGACTCGCATTTGGATGACAAAAACTGGTTGGTTATAAATTTGTAGAATACGTACTATTTCCTCAGTTAAATTTAATTTTATGTTTCCATCTTTTTAATCACTTTAGAATTTCTTCATTTTTCGCTGGTAGTCGTTACTGTTGATTTATATGGTTTGTTATAATGACTTCATGATTGTTCCGTTTTTTAATTTATTCTTCTTACTTTGGTTTCTTCTTTCTTAAAAGATTTCTTTACTTAATAATAATTTTGATCTGCACTCCTCAACCGTATTCAATCGTGGTTAACAATCAAGTTTCTAATTTCTTCTTTTTGTCATAGAAACTGTCCAAAATTTCCTGGATTCTGATTGGCCCATCAGGCAAAGTTCAAATGTTACATGACCAAGACCCTTCAATTACATTTCATTTTATAATTTGCCTTTAACTTATTGTTTTGATAGTTCATCTTCTTTTTTCACAGTACTAAATTAATATAGAATATTGAACTTTCACTTGTGAAACTTACTTGTTTTCTCCCGTACGCGTTTCGGCGTGATGTGCGCCTTCATCAGCGGATTGAGATAGACTGCCAGTAACTCGTAACGGTTTTATTTGGTAGGTTGAGTGGGGGTGGTGTGTGGTGGAAGGGGATTGGCGCGGGGATCCGAATTATTGTTTGTTTTATGTATAATTATGTCAAAAAGTGTGTGATTTACAGTGTAATTTGTCGTCAAGTATGCTGTTTTGTTGTGTTGTGTAGTGTCTGTATATTTCATATTGTTCTGCTGTGTTTAGTTTTCGACTTTTGGGTAAGTAGTGTAATATCTCAAGATTAGTATCTATGTTGGTGTTGCTGTGGTTTTTTGTGTGCATGTGTGTGGTAAACGCGGAATGTATATTGTTGTTGGATAACGCTTTTAGGTGTTCAGAGTAACGAGATGAAAAAGATCTTCCCGTCTGGCCTATATAGAAACTATTGCAATCATTACAGTTTAATTTGTAAACACCTGTTTTGTTGTATTTGTCTATGTCCGTGTTTGTATCATTGATGTGTTTTTTGATGGTATTGTTTGTTCTGTATGCTATTTTGTACTTGTGTTTCCTGAATGAATTGGCGATTTTGTGTGTGTTGGAATTACACACACAAAATCGCCAACACATTCAGGAAACACAAGTACAAATGATTAACTGAATGCATTAATAACTATGTCAAGTTCACACACACACATAATTAGTATAACCACTCAATTTAGGCACCACTCCAACTTTACAAACACACAAACATATACGAAACGGAAGTACAATATAATAGTTTTTCGTCATGTCTTAGGAATGATTTGAATTTCCAGAAAAAATGTCAATACATTTTTTCCACCGAGTCTGCTGTCACAGATTACACCAAAGTTTATTCACAGTATCGAAAATAAAATTTCTTAGTATTTCAAAAACGTATTTATTTTCAAATTAATTTAAAAATCATTTGATTCTTATGTACAATTGTTTACATTAAAAAAGAAAGAAAGGCCCACCCGTTTTTGTTTATATTGAAAAACACAATTATTTAGTGAACCCAGTTATAAAATAGGCAAATAGGCCTAGGCCAATATTGTGGAAATTATTTTACAGTTAGTTGTGAAAGTTGTAACCAATGTTTGTAAAACATAAGTTCGCTTTGTATATTGCAATAAAACATGCAGTAAAAATCATTTTAAAACTGCTAAGAAGCTGTTACACACTTTATGACGCTATAGACATGTTTTAAATTGATTTTGATAAATTTTATTTAAAGTAGCTGTAAGTTCTGAAATAAGAGATGGGTAATTATGTGTGATATGTCAAAATGCCCATTAATGTATTCTCTGTCATGTCAACTGCAAATTTAGTGTACGCGTGACTAAAGGTGTGAAAGAGGAACACACCTTTATTCCTGTTTCCCTGAATAACTCCTAAAATAATTAACGTATGCGTTACATAAATTACATAAATGTAATATGCGTTACATAAATAGCGCTAGATTTTTCGTATGTCATAAACTCAAAACATATAATTTTACTATTGATTTTTTAACTGAATTCACATTTCTGTAGAAGCCTTACCTTCACAAAAGTTATAAAACATTTAGATAATACAGTATTTTGCAGACTCTGGCATATCCTTACATGATATCTAGCTAGCAAGGTAAAAATCTATTACGTGTTTTAGATTTCAACCAATCAGGAACTCCAATTTCCATTTGAGTTGTGCTCTAGTAAAGAAAACATCGTTCAGTTCTCTTCTGTAACTCGTCCTTGTAAGACATACTCTCTGTGCGAGTTTTTCGTGACAGTACAGTACGTTTTTATATAAGACTGACGACAGTCCAAGATCTTAGTTACGAGATAACCGTAAGCTAGATCAAGGGGTTAGTAGCAGGGAGAACTAAGTTGATTTAAAGATCTTATAGTGATAACCCGCGTTAATCAAGATTTCCGTTTAGGGACAGTTGTATTCATCGGGATGGGCCTACACCTGTATGAACGCGTGGACACATTAAGAATGCCGGAAGGTGTATGCTAAACACACCGCATTAAATAATAACTAATTAACCCACTTTATCGAACCTGAGATTTATACGTAAAAACCATATCGGACAAATAGACGGCGTGCGTGTGTGAATCGCAAGGACAGCGTGTCAAATAAGCCAGCGGTCAACTCTAACGTAGCAGCTTACAATCGTACGGCAAAAATGAATTCATCAACCAAGTAAAATAAATATTTTTTAAATAATCATTCATTAATATCTGAAGACAATAGATTTTTAATAAATAATTTGTTTAGAGAGTGTTACATACAAGATTTAAATTTTTTCTAATGTAATAAATGCCGACCTCCAGATAAGAGACTGTGTTAAATATTATTAGTTTTAATACACGTGTGTGCGTCCTCTATTTGTTTCGTTGCAATATGTTTATTTAATTTCATTATATTTCTGTCAGAGGGTAACCCCTTTTCTGAAACTTTTAAACACTCAAAGAGACTTTTGCTGTGGCGTTCATGCTGTCTCTCGGCACTCTCATCCTACCTCGTCCTCCACCTTTGGATTTACTTCAAAAATTCCCCCCTGCCTTCAGTCAGTAAATGCTATTTTATTAATTCCTTTCATTCACGTTTTCGATTATCTCTCAATTTATCTTGGTTGGTTGTTAGGAATGTAAGAAAGTATAGTTGTTTGAGGTCCAAGATTTCCAATTATGTAAAACAAAATTGGCTGCCATAAGGATAGTTCCACATAAAAATAATGTAAAATATTTTCGGAGACGGAAGATTCCTCTTACTTTATTTTTTCATCCTAATACTATTCCTTCTCAATGTTTAGATCAAGTGTACTAGAAAATGTGTTTGGTTTTTATTTGTACACACTTGACAGCTTGTTTGTTCTAAACTTTCTGATTTTCATGTACCATCGTAGTTATGAGTGGATCCTACCACTGGCTCCTTGTATATTGTGGTAACTTGATATAACTTGTTCAGTGCGAGTCCTTATGCTTCTCTGATAATGAATTTGTTGAGCACTGCTTACATGTGGTGGGTCGAACAACTGTTGATTTAAATTATAAGGAGTTCGTGAAAATGATATTTGTTAAGTGAGGGTGCTTGTGTTTGTTAGATATATTGTACTTCAATGTTAATTTGTTAATATTTAAATTAAGTTGTTGGATGTTAAGCTTATTTTCCTTTTATATAACGTATATTTCACCCGAGCCTATAGACCTTATCTCAGCTTAAGAGTAGACAAAAGCGTTGCTTCTGTTCCACTTAGGTGATTTTCAGTGGACGAGTCCACGCGTGGTGGTGGACCCGACCCACCCACAAGTCGGTGGCTACGTTCGGCTGGATATCCAGAACATTGGGGTATAGCGCTGTACCTTGTTCAAGGATACGGACAAAAACGATAACGGACGAGAAGGCGGAGAAGAGAGTCGTAAGAACGGTGTATGTCAGCAACGATGATTTTAGTGTTAGTATAGAAGCTAGTCCTCGAAGATAGCTGCTGCGGCATGGAAAATGGACTTCATAGCGACGTAGTTGATTGAATAGGCGTCTCACCTTCTCTGATGGTAAGTGGAGAAAAACCGCTGCCTATGGCGACAGAGAGTGATGTTCATAACCTAAAAGAGTGTTCGTCTGATAATAGCATTTCTTGTAAAAAGGTTTCCGACGCGTCTTAGAAGACGAAACTAACATAGGTATTACCTGTAACTTGATCAGAAACTTACGCTGATTGGATGTCACTCGGCAGTTGTTAGAACATTTCAATCAGGCAAAAAACCACCACGGAACCGAGCACAATAGAAGCGTTACAATGGCAGTTCCATCATTCATCGTACCCTACAACAGATCGGATACGTCTTCATGGAGCATTTAATCATTCACAAGCTTCAAGCAAAACAGCCAAACGGAGTTTAGAGGGATCGGTTCAGTAAATGCAGGGACAAACGATTTGGAGTGTTGTATAGGACGGCCATTAAGAAGACGAAATGAGGTGTCAAGTAAGAACACGAAGCCGCTTAAGAAGTGCAGACGACGATAACTATGTTTTATTTTAAGGTTCTATTGATTACAGGTTTTTCTTGTAGTGGTTTGGAAAGAATTTAGTCTTATTGAATTTTAAGGTCTTCTTTGATGAGCTATAACTGATCTAGTGTGAGGTAAACAACTCAGACTATTTTAGCTGAATAGTAAGAATAAACTAGTTACATTAATGTCTAGGTAGGGAATTCGCAAACTTCACAGACAACAGCCAAATGGATTTCAAAGAGTTCGGCTCAGGTAATACAAGGACAAGCGATTTAGGATGTGTATGGCGCCCACCCTCTTTTTTTCACATGTATATTCTCCAAAAAGATGGGACGAGGTGTCAAATAGGAGCAGGAAGCCGTTTAATTCTTGAAATGCTGATGACGATGACGACGTATTCTTTAAAGATTCTAGTGATAGCAGTAAAGACGTTGTCGTGATTTAGGTAGATATTAGTCTTGTTGTATGATAATGTCTTCTCTGATTAGCTGTAACTGACCTAGTTGTGTGCGGTAAACGTCTCAGACTATATTGGCTGAACAGTCAGAGTAAAGTGATAACATTGTTGTCTAGGTCAGGAACATGTTGAGGACGTTGACCACAGCTGTTTTACATCTGGTTATAACACTCTTCTCTTACAGCTTGTTTTCCTAATAACATTTGTTAGTAGAACTATTCTTACTAATTACAACGTCTTAACTTCCAAACGGTTTTTGTATATTTTGATAGATTATACTTTGTATTTAAGATTTTAACAACATATAATTAGCGCAATACAGAGTCTTTATGTAGAGAATAAAATCTTAATAGAAGCAGGGAAAACGAGAACAGCTCCTAGAGTTGGCGTGATGAATTGTGGAGTACGACAATGGTGTCCATTAACACCTTCACATTTTTAATGTATATATTGACGATGTCACACAAAACTGGCAGATGTATCTTCTAGAATATTTTGTGCTTGGTCACTCTACAACTGACACTTTGTTGTTTGCGGACGATCAGGCTATACTGTCGGAATCGGAAAACAGATTGCAGATGGGTATACACCTGTTAAATAGAACCTGCAAAGACTGTGGATTGCAAATATCAACACTTAAAACCACGGTGATAGCTTTTTGTGGAACTGATCCCATGAGGCAAAAACTGGTAGGCCTATAGATGCTACTGTTCTGGAATAAATTAGCAATTTTTAATACCTGGGCTACAGTGTGTCTTATAATGCAAGCAACGACGTTGTGAATAAGTTGCATAGTTCAATTTTTATGTGCGGGACCAATAGGCGAACCCTTAAGTCAGCAAGTAAAGGAATACGCCCAAAACTCTACAAGGTGTTGGGCACTTTCCACACTTCTGTATGGGTCTGAGAATTGGACTCTAACGAAAGGCCAGTCCAGTCGCCTCTAAACGGCTGAAATGAGATTTCTCAGTCACGTGGCAGGGTATACTCTCCATGATCATAGACGAAACACAGATATACGGCAGGAACTGAATATCAGCAGTATACTCGACACGGTCGCCCAGTATCGGCTGAATTGGTGGGAACATCTTTGCAGAATGGATGACTGCGGCATCACCAAACAACTATGGAAATATAAGACGAGGAGACGGAGAGGTGTGGGACGCCCGAGTGACCAGCTGTAATATATGCCTATTTCAGACCGGAACAAACCATCCTTGGTTTAATCCTTGAAGATGATGATGATGATGGCAAGTGACAAACTGTTTTTAAGATAATGTAAAAAGTAATAAGTCACATACGCATATAGACATTTTTGAAGAAGGCAAATGAAAACAAGCTAAACAAACTTACTCCCGTAGTAAAAACAAATTTGGTAGTCAGCTTTAATCAAACAAACATTATTATCACCAGTGGCGAAGCTAATAGTTAATGAATGTTTAGGCTAAAGTCTTACCTTAAATTTTTTTGTAGAGTAGTTCAACACGGCGAGTTTTCTTGCTTGCAACATTGTCAACTACACGGTCTTTGAACAACTGGTCACTCATCGATTCCTTCACAAATTTTTTTTCAATAGCAATAGTGCTAAGAGAGTTAAGTCTTTCATTAGTCATCGTATTGCGCAAGTAGTTTTTTATTCATTTCAAAGTACTCATACTCCTTTCTGAAGAAGCCGTGGTAACAGGAAACGTTAAAATCAAACGAATTAATTTTGAAACTTCCACGTACACTGGTTCTAAGTGATTAAGAATTATAAAATATAAAAGTCTTTGAGGGAACAAATGTTTTCCAGTATCTGAGTAAATGTTTTATAATTAATTTTCCAGTCTTTCACTATTGAAAAAAGGGTATTTATTTATAAGGCTGTTCAGTTTAGAAGAAGGAAAACTCTCTTTGTAAGAAATGAAGTGATTTAGATCCAACAACTCAACAAACTGGATACTTTCGAAATCACTGAACTGTACCTCCAGCTGCATAATCAAAATGTCAAGAACTTCATAAGTTAACGTTTTCAGCAGGTTCCTGTTACTGTCATCTATATTTACCTCGCTGCTTATTTGGTGACATTTTTCAATACAGACGACACAGTGTTTTCTGATCTCATGTCCTTGAGGATAGCAGTAGTTTTCTTAATTTCAGTGTTGCACAGAATTATATCGGAGATAGTTTTGTGTTGCAGTAGAGAAAAGAGATTGTCAGTATAAACGAATATTTCCCTATAAAAACAAAGTAAGTAAATGAAATGGGTCTTTTTGAGTATGTTAAGCAATCCAACAGCAGAATTGTACGAATCACTATCCCATCCTTCATCATTCTCTGTCAAGTCCTCAAAAATTTGTCTCAAGTCACCATCGTGGGAAAAGATGGTATGAACTGCTCTAGAATGAAAGTTCCAACGGGTAGTGGATACTTGTGGAAGTTTAAATCCTCTAGATTCTAAAAGCTGTGATCTCTTTGAGGATCTACAAAAAATGTGTGAAATTCTGTCAGATTGTGAATGAAGAGCCTAACCGATTTTATTGTTTTAGTGCAATGAAGAAGTACGAGGATTGACTTGTGAGCATAGCAATGTAGAAATAATGCTCTTGTCTGTTTTACAAAGAGCTGAACACCTCCATGCTTTCCAGCCATTACAGAGGCTCCATCATATGTTTGACAGACTACCTTCTCAGTTACACCCCATTTTTTAAAACGTCAACAATTAATTCTGATAAGCCTGATGCAGTCTTATCTACTGAAACATCATAAAACCCAATGAACCTTTTTATTGGACCTTCTTTTGAACAAAATCTAAAAATTATGCTGACTTGAGATCTACTTGATATGTCTAAAGTTTCATCTGCCTGAATTCCAATAAAATCGCAAGAATCTAACTCCGCCTTAATCTTCTCTTGAATTATATCAGTTACAGATTCAACTAATTCATTCTGAATATCGTTTGATGAACCTTTAAATCCTGACGTAGACTGGAGATGATCTCGCATGTACTGCTACTGCTTAGAAAGAAGATCTAACAATTCTAGATAATTACCCCGGTTGACTGAGTCTTCCCCTTCGAAATTACCTCGAAATCCAAGCTCCTGTTTCCCGAGAAAATACACAATATCATCAAGTCTTTCAACAACAAGCCTATTTTGTTTCACGACTTCATTATGTTTAACAGCTTGAATTCTAGCCCCTTCAGAGAGAGTATGTTCAATCCTCACGCGTCCCAGCAAACGGTACCGCTCTTCATTTTGTATATGTTTATTTTAATTCTGGTGTTTGTCTGCCTTTCTAAGAAAAAGTTTTGTTACCGTCACTCCATATAAAATCCATACTTTTTCACCAGAAAACAAGATACATGTATAACAAAAAAGTCTGTTGGTTTCCGAACAGCCTGTCAACCACGAATATCGCCCGTACCAAGAAAACTGAAGTTTTCTAGATACGAAATTTTCTAACCATCAAAATGATTAATTTCTAAATTAGGCGTAAATCTCTTGTTTTTAACACCACATTTTTCTTCGTAACTCCAAGAAGAAAACGGCTTACTTTTTAAAAAGTTTAAAAGACCTGACAAAGTATTAAAAGGACCGCGTTCACTCATTTCGAGCGACACACTTATATTCATACACAATAATAGACTATAACTAATTGAACTTCCAAATTTATAACTTGATTAGTTTCTATATATATATATATATAAATATATATATATATATATGTTTAATGCCACAAATAATTTAAATGACAGTGTTGATCGTCTATTAGTTCACCGGAATCGCAGGCACACTTTTAATAACCGCACAAAATAAACACGATTATAAACAACACAGCGCGCTTTAAAACTCGCACAACAGCAGTGATACATGCCTCAACGCTACAGTGTGTGGAGCGCTGGTCAATCCCCCGCTCCCCGCACTGCCAAGTCACGTCCAACACATTGCTTACATACGATGTATACAAAAAACTCTGAGGCAGGTTCACGTTGCCTCATTCGCTTTAAACTAACTGTCTGCTGTCACTTGTCACCGTCTAGCGGTCGCTGAGTAAAGCATGTAATTAGTAAATTCGACAATTCCAGTAACAATTTATAATCTTTACGTTACACACTTCATACGTATTTATAATTTTTATTCTATAGATTTTTTAGAGTAGGCATTGCCTCAATTGCCTCCATGTAACTTCGCCACTGATTATCACCTAATTACAAAATTGTCTTGTTTATGTCATGGACAGTAATTAGTTCTTTATAGCTTTTCGTTGTAATTCAGTTTTTGTGCACTCTATTAATAAATTAAAATGATACGATATTCAACAAGTTTGTTAGTGATAGATTTATCTTTGACCTATGATTCTATAGAGATTGAAACGTCGTATTTACTAAGAACTAAGATAATCGTGAATAATCAGATTTTGGATCAGGTTAGTCATTTCAATTGCCTGGGTTGTAATATCTCATATAGAACTGATATTGATTGGGATAGTAAGCTAACAAAATTTAGACCCATCTGTGAAGCTATTCATAGGTACCTGAAAAATAAAACACGAAAGGATACCCGAATTAAATTTTAAAAACTGTGGCTGTCCCCACATTCCTGTATGCTAGTGGGATATAGGTAAAAGGTGCGTGCAGAGGATTCAGGTAGCCGAAATGAAATTTCTAAGAGGGACGCAAAGTTGTTCTCTCTTGGATCGGAGAAGTAACGAGGATATTAGACGCGATTTAAACATCGTATCATTGCACCAGATGTTTGAAGACCCCAGAAGGAGGTGGTGTGAACACTTGAATCGCATGCCTGATATCCGTCTACCTGTGGCTGTCTTGGGAATCACACTACTGGGAAGAGAGATGACGGTAGACCGAGGAGGAGATGGGTTCCGGAACAGGTCTAAGACCTAGTCCTTGGAGTGATGGTGATGAGAAACAGTCAGCTGTTCTTAATTTAAAGAAATTAGTATGGTTTATTTATTGTAACACACTTTACGAATCTAGTATAAAATCTTAAATACAAGACAAACGTATAATGCGTAATAAATAGTGTTGTTCTAATGTATTAGTTTTATCAATGTAATGAAAAAAAGAGAGTAACATTTGAGTCATAAGTTATCACACATTTCGTAACACTTTTCTTTCCGAACTGATAACAACTGCAATCAATGAAAGTAACTCTAGTAAAAAAAAGTAATTTGGTAAACAAACACGGTATAGGGAAGTGTGTGTATTTGATAACGAAACGGAAAAAAGCTGCGGCCAACATCTCACAACAGTCAACAAGTCTTTGACCCAGATAACATGGTTATCAGTTTATTCAGCACATGCCAGAGGTGTTCACCTTGCACTCGGGCAGTTACAACACGTCCGAAGAAACCTTACTATCACTGGACAACAACAACAAATAAAAGATGTTACTTTCCTTTACCAAAATGATTAATTACAGTTAGGAATGCGGCGACCAACAAAAATATTGTATATATACGGTATTATCAGTTCTTGGTATTAAGATATGGAAATTTAACTACATAGACTATGTAAATACCTTTATGTACGGAATCTAATACGGTATATACGTCTGATATATATGTAACGCTTAACTACAAGTCACAACATTTCTTTTTTTATTTATTCATTTTTACTTCCATGTTCCATAAGGAAGTATGGTGATCGCGAAAAAAATCGTGTTCGAGATAAGGGCTGATTCTGCTTGTACTAACCTCAAACATCAAAAAAAGTTACTTTCCTAAAAGTGTCTGTGTGTGTGTCTGTGTGTAGAATTTTTTCTGTGGCGAACGATAACTGCCGCAAATTCAAACAGAATCAAATATTTGTTTGCATATATGCCTGAGTTGTAGACGACCAGGGCCTGTTGACTTTGGTGAAGATCTGTTAAGGGGAAGAGGTAGTTTACCAGCAACGTTTTACGCTTTAACAAGAGTAAATTACTTGATTTTGATTTGATTAAATTATTCTGAAAAGAAGGTCAAATTAATTTACTGTAGAAAGGTAACTGAAATATCTATAAATAAAAGGGTAGTTGAGGGGGGAAAGGAGTAATTTTCTATAAATGAAAATGATAGTTGAAGGTGGAGGGGATAATTGTTTACATGAATTCTACGTTGTCGGCAACAAAGAAGTTGTTTCTACGTAAATATTTCATTTCAATTTGTCAAAGATAAAACTCGATTTACAAGATGGGGTATATTTTTTTTAAATTATCGAACGAAATTCAAGTAAATGAATTTACATATAAATCTTAGTACATGCAAGTCATGTATGGTTCTCCATACCCATTTTTAGTCTACTCCTCGGGAATCTATTAACACTTTTCAGCAATAGTCAACATAAAAAATTTATTTTACATGCCTTGACACCTTCATTCGATTTTTAAAAAGTCTTGATGACAGCGCCTTCTTTGATCATCACTTACAGTACCATATTTGCTTGGAAAGAATCTAAGGTGTCTATCAAGCAAGTGTATTTTAAACGACAAATTGCAACATAATCCTCGGTACGTTCTCTGTAGTTCATAACAGCTACGTCGTAAACTCCAGCTATTTGATAAGCCGAAAAGTTGACCACAGCAGATTCAAAGGCTTCGCAAGCTTCTTTGTCATTTTTTTTCAATGAAATTATTAAACGTTCCATACTTAAACGGATCACTAATCTCCAGGCCAACAAATATTCGTTACACGATCTTAGTGCGACTCGGATGCGGAGATTTTAACTTTAAATACTCGAAATCTTCTCCTTCCTAAGTGCTTTAACAAATACTTTTCATACCCGAACTTAATACATAAAGGTAACGTTATGATTTTGTCATGGGCAACTTGAAAACTGTAAGATATTCTAGTTTTCGGGCAAGAATATGTCATTTAGGCTCATTTTTTAAGTGAGAATTTTCTATTCAGCGCTATGGGCTGGGCTCCATGGGGAGTAGACTGTTCCCTCGTGTAACGATGCGTGTAAGAGAACATATAAC
This sequence comes from Magicicada septendecula, assembly GCA_034769895.1. NCBI lineage: Eukaryota > Metazoa > Arthropoda > Insecta > Hemiptera > Cicadidae > Magicicada > Magicicada septendecula. The sequence goes on along the minus strand of CM068369.1, from coordinate 17,273,206 downwards.
GAAATAGATAATTATTTACAGCAAAATCGCTCATAGATCAAATACATCATCATCATACTGTAGGTTTAAACCAAGAATGGTTTGTTCCGGTCTCAAATAGGCAAAGATTAGACCTGGTCACTCCAGCTCTTCCTCGGACGTCCCACACTTCTACGTCCCCTTGGCTTATAGTTCGATAGTTGTTTGGGGATGCGGCAGTCATCCATTCGGCAAAGATGTTCCCACCAATTCAGCCGATATTGGGCGATCCTGTCGCGTATACTCATAATATTCAGTTCTTGCCGTAGGCTATATCTGCGATTTTTCTATGACCATGGAGAGTATACCCTACCATGAGGAATCTCGCTACAGCCGCTTGGATGCGACTGGCCTGGCTTTTCGTTAAAGTCCAATTCTCAGACCCATAAAGAAGTATGGAAAGAGCCATCACTTATAGAATTTTAGCCGTGTTCCTTTATTTGCTGACCTAAGGGTTCGCCTGATGGTCTCGCACATAAGGTTGAACTTATGCAACTTATTCACTAAGTCGCTGCTTGCATTATAAGACACACTGTAGGCAAGGAATTCAAAACTGCTAACTTGTTCCAGGACAGTACCATCTATAACAATTTTTGCCGTTCACTGCCATAGCAGCCTGCTTGTCAGTTCTCTCCCCTCGTTTTGCGAATACAAAGCTGCAGCGTCAATTGGACCAGCTTCCGGACTGGCTACGGAAGTGGCGGGTGATAATCAACACGGAGAAATCAGAGGCGATCTGTTTCACCAGTATGTCCATCTACCGTTGCCAGCCATTCTCACTGGAAGGGAGGCCTATCGCCTACAAAGAGTCGGTGAAATATCTAGGCGTTCGGCTCGACCGGCGTCTTTGCTTAAACGCCCACGTGACCGATAACCTCTCCAACGCTGGCGGCGTCCTAGCCAAACTTTACCCATATCTCGCCCTCTATCTTTTGTTTATTTGGTCTGTATTGACCTATGCGGCACCTGCTTGGTGGTCACTTATCTCCGCCACCAAGAGGCGTAGGCTGGAAAGTTTACAATCCAGAACCCTCCGTTTCTTGTCGGGATCTCCTTGGTTTGTGAGAAATAGTGTAATTCGAGGAGGTCTTCGAGTTCCTACTCTTTCTGCCTCTGTCTGGTCGTTAGCTGCAACACTCCTTGCTGCAGCTGAGACCTCTTCCTTCCCTTACATAAGGGCCATCAGCACCACGCAACCGCCCCCCCTGTCATGGTCAAACGCCCTCCGGCGACTCTCGATGAACCGCAATAAATCTAAAACAATATATATATTTAACATCTAACCCTGCCCCAGAATTTACCTGCAAAGCTGTTTCCTTCTTCCCATCCTAGTACGCCAACCGCGCTGTTTGCTGCTGCTACGCGCTATCACTGGCACTGAGGCTCTCTGCCTCTCGGGGAGCGACCGACGCCTCATGGCGTCTGCACGCGTGACTATGGACGTGTGACATCTGTCACCTGAACCCACAAATTTTAAAATAAATAAATAAATAAACCTCTCTCCTCCGCCTTCTCTGTTAACTGGTTGGCGGTTGTCCATTCCAGATTTAGGCACCAGTCGAATGTACCAGAACTATGTCTATCGACAGGCAGTCATTGGGCTCGACCCAGATGCTCCAATCATGCACCGGGTGCAAAGACGCCCCGCTACCTCGATGCTACATGCTACATGCTACACGCTTGTCAGTTCAGTTACGTGAGCGATTTCCATTAGCGCGGATCGAGTGTTTATAGCGAATTGTTGTTATTAGTGCGGACTTCTTTATAGTTGACATTATTATTACGGGAGACCGTTATAACAATATCTACCAACACAATAAAAGTTATGGCTCACTACGAAACTGACTTCCAGTACGCTGAAAGATTATTATTGAAGATAAAGTATTGAAACAGATCTCAAATGTTAACTATTTATGTTGTGACATGTGTTTTGAGATTGACAACGATTAACAAAATAAGGTCAGTAGGTTTCATCATTGGCTGTGCCAGTGCTATTGTATAGCTGTGAATCCTGGATTACAAAACAAAGAGATGAAAGTAACATACAATAAGCAGAGCTGAGATTTTGGATGAAGAGTTAAAAAATGCACAAGAAAGTATCATATAAAAAATGTAAATATACGGGAAGAATTAATTACGTGTAATATAAATGAGAAAAGTGAAGAATACAGGGGGAACTGGAGACAGTATTTAAGTCGCACGGATGAATGTAGAATACCAGTAATTTTAAATAAGTACAAGCCTTCTTTGTAAATAAGTACAAATAAGATAGAAGGCGAAGATAAACTGGATCTCATAATGTTAAGTCGGAACATGTATATTGCCTAACACCTGAAGTGTAGAAGAAGAATGACAACGGTTGGTATAAATAAGTCAGAATATTGTGGGTGAGGGTTACGGGAGATACGTTGAAATGAAGAGTCTGCCACGGAGTAAGGGTTGACTGGAGGATCGCCTTAAATTAGGTGGGTGAAAAACATTGCTCAATAATAAAACCCGGCATTCCAAACTGACAACTGTAGTGCGATTTATTTCAAAGTTTTATGAAGTTGGACGATTGCCAATTCGATAGTCTGCCGAAATCAACACACTTGTTTGCCTTCTCTGAACTTTGTGACATTCCCCCATTAAACTGATAACAATTACACCGTATCTTCCCAACAATATTAGTCCATTTTTAATTTGGTAAAAAAAAAGTTACAGCAACTCAGATTTGGGTAAAAATTGCATTTCTTGAAAAACTGACTTGTTTGAAAGCTTGTAACTATTGTTTCCTTTAATCAATATCAATATTCAATGTCGCAGGAAGTCAGTGAGCCACTCTTGCAAACAGTGTGCGAAAAGTATTGGATTTACTTTCAAAAGCAATGACGAGTGAACTGATTCAATGTGTAAACTTTGCTCGTATGTAAGAGAGATTTTGCTCTAAAGAATTGAGATTCAAATAAGAGTGAACGGATAATTAAATGAGACGAGGGGATAAGAGTGTTTGTGTGTCTTTCATTATAAGAAATCGATGTTTACAAAAAACGTAATAGAATCATATCACACGTCATTTTATTCCAGTATACACACATATACAATGAATGTGTAACAAATATTTGTTTCCAATGTGACAATATTACAGTATATATGCAATATTTAGCTGAAAGGTAGAATATGATAATTATAAAATTTCTTATAATTATATATTTTATTAATATACATTATATTGTATATTTATATTAATTATGTTAAGTATTATATCATAATTAATATAAGCAGTTTTTTTTTTTTAGTGACTTAAGTAGTGTCTTGTATTTTGATTTCCACAGTTCCATGCAAAGGCCAGTAGACTGTCGTAACAATTTTATATTTCATATTTATAATAATTACGTTAAATATTATGTCATAATTAATATACACGTATATTAATTTAAGTCTTTACAAGTTTTAGACAAATAAGTAAATAAAATTTTGTGACATGAAAAGCTTCCAGCCATATACATAATAAAACCAGAATCGAACTCACGCATCAACAAACCAAAGTACAACGTAAACTATCATACAAAATTATTCTCTTTCCACATTTCAGACATGTAACCAAACATTAACGATACAGTAAATATAATAATGAAAAATAAATATCGCTGATTTTAATTGCTTTTCATGAAACAGTTTGAAAGTTTTTTAAATATATTGGGTTAATAATGAACTGTGTATAAGAAAATGGTTTCTAAAGTATTCATCTCTATATGTTTTAGCATGTGACATGTGAGTATGTTTTCTTTTGTAATAAATACAATTATTTTTAATATTTTAGTTATATTTATAATAGGACCTAAACATGTAGAATACGCTCACATTGTTTCAAATGTTACACTTTCTCTCAAGCACACACGTTTGTGGCTGTGGGGAAATTTGGGATAGCTAAGTGACAAAAAGACGTTTAACTGAGTTGGCAACACTGTTTTTTGTTAAAATTTTCGTTACATGTTTCTTTATACGTCGAGTCAGTTTACTACCTTAAGGGCGCGAGTTGTACAGGTGTGAGCAGGGCCGTATACGAAGTGCTCATTTCAAAATCTATCTATGTGAGTATTCGTATATGTGGTGTCATAGTAGTTTTAAATCACTTCATTCTCACAGAACTTTCTTTGATACTGCAAAGTGCTTCCGGAATTCAAGTTTGGCAACTTCATCAGTGCTTGGTAACGTGAAAAGCCCAACGACTCCCGACAGCGGTACACAAATTTTATACGCTGTATCATAAGTTCGTCGTTTCAGATAAAGTGACATTACTGATCTCATAGGTGCCTCACATGAGCATGTAAATCTCAAGACTCAAGACCGTTTTATGAAAGAACTTTATCTAATGTGGCTCCCGTGTTAGCAGTTCTCCATTTTTTGGGCGTCTACTGCGGGTATCACGTCCCGTGCTCGTAGGGCCAGGCTTAAACAGAGTACCCATTGTTTTCTTGTCGTAGTATCTCATAACGTATTTATTATTTCGTTGTGAATTTTCATTGGCGCGTGGCATTCATTATCAAAGAATCACAGCAATCTGTTTAGTTTCCTACGTTTTTCAATCACGCTTGACACGTAAACAATTTGTAATCAATAAATACGTTAGCAAAAATCCGTGGAAATTCACAGGTGTTCATACAAAATATCAAGGTTACAATACACGAAAAAGTTTTTTTAATTTCTAATATTAATATATAGGTACCTATCGCAAACCCTGATCATATTCAACACACGGAAAACAACAAGAGATTGTCCCAGTTAATTAAAGACAAGATATTGCTCAGTTGCCTCTCAGCGAACCCTCAAAATATGCAACGAACCGAAACGCAACAAGAGGTTTTCCAGTTACTTGAAGACAATATATTGCTCACATCTCTCACTTTTGTCTTACCCTAACCACCTACTCAATCTCTTACTAATGCGGCAGTGAGTGCTACAATATTGCTGCAAATTGTTTTTATTTTGAAATAATGTGTTCTATTTTTTCAAATAATATGATATTCTTACGATTACATCCTCTAGTCAGATTTCTTCCATCGTAATATTTTCCGTGGTTGAAATTTCAATTAATGGAATCTGGGACGTTCCTCAGTACCTGTGCGTATCGGTTGAAAGACTGTTGACAGAACTAACAAGGATAGAGTCTTTCTACCGCCACTGACAGATTCTGAGGACGTTCACAGATTCCAGAAATCGAATCGTCAATCAATAAGTGTACTACGATGGAAGTAGTTCGAATAGAGGATTAGCTGTAACAAATCGCCTACCGCTTAGAGGTTTCAAAGAACGGAAAACGTGATTATCATGTCAAATGTTTTTTGTTTCTGACTACGCTAAAGTGTTTTCTTTTTACTATTTCGCTGGTGGAACCTTTTTGTGTAGGTCCGTGTATGATGGAGCATATTTTGTGCGCGTTTGACCTCCGCACATTGTACGTAACGCTTTTTATATTTGATAACGGCACTGACATGCTCCGTTCAAAAGTACTCATAATTATTTATATGTCAAAGTTTATCGCCAAAGTTTTTAATATGTTATTGTGGCACCACGTAACAATGTCATTATAAGAATTAATAAAAAAAATATGCGTTGTTAAAATTAAATATTGCCTAAAGAATTGGCAACAAAATTTACTTATCGCGCGCACGCCAGTGTTGAATATAAATACACATAGATTTGTCTCAAATGTGAGCAGACGTCCGCGTATCGTATACTGTACTATATTGAGTCTGGTATTACTGTTTAAACATTAATAACTTTTGTGGAATTGTCGAGAGGACGACGTAATCGTCTGTCGCCAGAGACTATACTTGAGGGTTTATACAGGTAATGTACACACAGTTATGTATATAAACTGCTTGAATCTTAAGCGGCATTGACATTTACAGAAAACATCAAGAATTTAAACTCGAAATTGTTAATCTAATTTTGCCATTTATAAGTTAAGTCTGAAGGCAAAAACTCGGTATGGAAAACCATACATGACTTCCATGTGCTAAGACTGATATTTAAATTTATTTAATTAAATTCACTTTGAAAATTTCTAAATAAATATCCCCCACTTTGTAACGTTTATTTAGAGAGAGTGTGTTATTATTATATTTAGATTTTATTGTTTTTTTTGTGTTTACTTATAACGTTGATTAATTAAGGTGAACCAACTTTAATAGTATAATGTTTATCGTCAAGCTTCAAGTTGTAATCGCTATTCTGTAACATATTGTATGGTAGACGTGATTTATTTCTTTAAATTTTGTTTTTTATTTATATTGTTTTGTTTGTAATTTGTTTAAATTATTTATTTCAGATTAATAACCTTGATGAGTTAATGAGTTAGGCCTCACGTCGACGTTTAATAAAACCGTAGTCGTAATAATGCAGTAATATTCTTTAATTCCGCTTTCTTTATTTTTTATTTATAAAAGCAAATAATTATTATTTGTTTAATGGTTTATTAAAACTCACTAAACTTGTTTGTATGGCGCAACTAGGCTTGTTGCTAATTGCATTCGATTGTGGTATCGAGTTGTCTATTTGGAGGTTCTCTTCGTAATCTATTATATGTGATCAAGTTTTAAATCGTCGAAAATATTTCACTCTTCTTTATTTGACAAAAAAATCCTTTAATTATATTTTATTCTGTAAATAAAATAGATTTAACATCAATTGCGAATAATTATTAACATTTATTTCCCTACATTCAGCTTTAATGATTCTGAGGTCGAAGTTGTAACCCTTCATGTGACCCTGATTATTTAAAATACATAGTTTTTATATTTTACAATTGAAATTACTCCCAATTTGTACTTAACTAGTCTTAAAGTTGTTTACATAATGATTTTCCTGATAAAAAGACAAACATTTTGATATCTCACATGACATGTGTGAGTGGCCTAGTAGATATTTTAGCATTTTACAAAATTGTGTTTAATAAATCATTAAATGTGGTTCGTCATTTCAAAATCATTTTAATATTTCATTAATTTATTTAATATGTTGTTGCTACTATAAAAATAAGGCCTATCTTAGTAATTTTACTACTTCTTACTAATTTGTAGTGATGTGATAGTTTACTAGTTATTCTGACAATAATTTCTTATGTTGACATTGGCCTATGTCTTGGTATTTCATTAGTACAATATTTCATTTTACAATTGCTATTTAGCCTGTTTTTTTAAAACCTTCATATTAATTACAAGCATTACACGAGATGTTATTACATGAGATTAAACTGTTCATTACATTGTGATTCTTTCAATTACTTCTGATGAAATAAAAATATTACCATGAAACAAACCTATTAACATAATGTTATGCCCTCATGGCCAAAACTCTAACCAACATTAAACAAATAGACTAACTTTCCAACAACTGTTTAACAAATAATAATATGTTTTTTTTTTGTCAGTCCATTATGACCTGTCATTCAATATTATTTCAAGTTAGTATCACATAATTCTTATTACTATGAATAAGTTATTATACATTAATTGTATTATTACAACTGATAGCCTTTTCCCTTGAATAAGCATTAATGGTAAAAAGAAATAGGGAAAATCAGCAACTAATATTAAAACTTACAAGTAGTCTACGAACATTAAAACATGACATGAAATAAATACTATTACTACCTAAACACTTTATATATAATTTTGTTCGTTTACACATATGTTTTTTTTGTTTTTTGTGATTACATTTATGTTCACTCAAAAATTGCCATTAATCTTCACAGTCCTCTCTGTGTGATTAACAATTATCATCTCTCACTTAACTTTTCACTCCGACACTGATTGTCCTGTTTACACAGACCTTATAAACAGTCATTTTCTTATTAATTAAAATACATTAATTATTATAAGCCATTGAATTGTACTTCTTTTTGTTTCCTTCAGGGGTTTTTTAATTTGTTTGTTTGTCTAATAATGTTACGTAAATTATCTTATTAAGTGTGTTTTTATACTGGGCCTACTTATTTATTCGATCTTTCTCATTCTGTCACATTACAACGTTTTAAATTCAGTTTTATATTTGTCAAATTGAAATTAAATATTTTAATAGAAACTATTTATTTGTTGCTAACATCGTAGTACACATATAAAATATCGGTATGGAGAATCATACATGACTTCCATGTTGTAAGATTTATGTTTAAAATAATTTACTTGAATTCGGTTCGGTAATTTCTAAAAAAATATCGTCCACACTCAAACTAATTTCACTATTTATAGATAGTTTTGTTATTATGGGGTAGTCGTTTAATACAATGTTATATTCAGTCACTTTATCCATAAAAATTAGGTAGCCTTACTTTATTCTTATAATGAAACAGAGATAATCATCCCTCCTCCGAAGCGCCCCCAAGTCACTCATGGAACCTGGGCATCTTGCAGAGGGTTCATTCCCTAAGACGAAAAGTCTGTCTATGAACCTTTCCTCTGTAAACACGTGCATTTGCACTGCCCAGCGATCCACAGGAAGCAAATCGATAACTAAAGCGTGCAAATGTAAGAAAATAAACATGAGTGAGGCCAGAAATAACGCGAATTGTGTGTGTATGTGTGTGTGTGTGTGTGTGTGTGTGTGTGTGTGTGTGTGTGTGTGTGTCTGTGTGTGTGTGTGTGTGTGTGTGTCTTGCCTGCCTTTTTATTGCGGTAATCATAGTAATAAAATGGTAACGTAAATATTAGATAATTGAAATATGCTTGCCTGCCACGAACGATATATTTTCTCTCATACATGATTTAAATGAAATGAAAAAATATAGAATTTTGTTAAAGTGAAGTGAAATGTTTCCATAGAAACTACTTCTTTGTTGTCAGTAAGGTATTACACATATAAAATTAACTTTTTCCATCATCAACTACCATTTTAATTTATAGTAAATTACACCCTTCCCCTTCAACTACCCTTTTCATTTATACATGTTCCATCTACCTTTCCTCAGTGGATTATTATGGCCTTCTTTTAATGATACTTTATTTATCAAAATTAAGCACTTTACTCTTGTTAAAAGTAAAACTTTGCTGGTAAACTACCCCTTCTCCTTAACCGATCTTCACCAAAATCGAAAGGCCTCGAGTCCTCTACACGTCAGAACTGTATGCAAAATATTATTTGATTCTGTTTGAATTTGCGGCAATTATCGTTTTATATAAAACAATTCTACACACACAAACACACACACACACATACATTTCGAAAAATGACTTTTTTTTCATGTCTTGAGGGTAGTACAATCAGAATTTGCCATTATCTCGAACAATATTTTTTTTGCCATGGCCATACTTCCATTTGCTTATGGAACCTGGAAGTAAAAATATACAATTTTGTTAAAGTGAAATGAAATGTTTCCATAGAAACTACTTCCTTGTTGTCAATAACGTATTACACATATAAAACTTATAAAATTTACTTCCTCCATCATCAAATAATATTTTAATTTATAAAAATAATACGCCGTCCCCTTCAACTACCATTTTTATTTATAGGTATTTCATCTACCTTTTAAAGTGGATTATTATGACCTTCTTTTCAGGATACTTTATTTATAAAAAAATTAAGCACTTTACTCTTGTTAAAACGTAAAACGTTGCAGGTGAACTACCCCTTTCCCTTAATCGATCTTCACCAAAATCTATATGCTTTCACTCCTCTACAATTCAGAACTGCATGCAAAATAATTATTTGATTCTGTTTGAATTTGCTGCTGTTATCGTTTGCCATATAAAACATTCTACACAGACAGACAGACAGACACACACACAGACCCTTTTCGAAAAATAACTTTTTTCATGTTTAGATGGTAGTACAATCAGAATCAGACATTATCTCGAACACGATTTTTTTCGACATGACCATACTTCCATTTCCTTATCGATAATTGAAGTAAAAATTATCGCTTGCCCGACAACTTTAATTTACAGAAAATTACCCCCTACCCTCAATCTAACCTTTTTATTTACAGATATTTCATCTACTTTTCTACAGTACATTATTATGACCTTCTTCTCATGACAATTTTTTCACCAAAATTAAGTAATTTACTCTTGTTAAAACGTAAAACGTTGCCGGTAAACTACCCCTTCTCCTTAACCGATCTTGACCAAAATCAATAGACCTTGAGTCCCCTACAACTCAGGTACATATACAAAACATTATTTGATTCTGTTGGAATTTGCGGCAGTCACCGTTTGCCATAGAAAAACTTCAAAACGTCGGCACTTTTTGTAAATTGATTTTTCTTCTTGTTTCGAGGGTAATACAATCAGAATCAGCCCTTATCTCGAACACGATTCTCTCGCGATTAACATACTTCCATTTTCTTACGGAACATGGAAGTGATAAAAATGATATGTGTGAGTAGAAACGGAGCCATCAAGCTCCAGCATCAACTCGATGCGTATGTCGGGTGCGCCGAGGATTGGAGAGTTGCCGTTAACGCTACTAAGAGCGCCGCGGTAATACTTCCGCGACGACGTAAGCGGCTTAATGTTGATTCCCGACTCACCTGGCGAACCCATGTCCAATACATCCGTCAATGCGCTTCGGCGCAGCTCAGTAGACTTTGGCCCGTGCTATCTAATCCGTCGATGACCCCCCCCCCCGGCATCATTTTCCACGTTCGTGTTGCCCATGATTATTAATGCCTGTCCTGTTTGGGGATACCTTGATCATTGACCAGCTCTCCAGCGCGTTCTCGGCCGGCGACTTAAGCTGGCGTGTAAAGTCCCCCGGAGGTATTCTTCTCGACTTTTGAGGAGAGGACTAGGTCTCCGCTCTTTTGTGGACACCTTGAGACGCCTGACGCTTAGGTTCTATGGTCGGGCAGTCCGTGTGATCCATAATCCCCTCATCGCCGGAATCGGTGACTATATTCCAAGGCCAGGTGAGTCTTAGAAGCTACCGCGTTTACTAGTCCCCGTGGTATAATCCACCATCGAGGGTCGCTTCAAGACCTTCAGTTATAGAAAAAATACTGGCCCAGTGGCAGGAGTCCTAACTGAGACTAGGGACACTGCGCAACTCGCTACTCGCGAGCCGCGCAACCACCAGTCGTGTGTTTGTACCCGCAGCATGCTTCTGAATCTGGACGGACTCCATAAGCCACCGACAACACATTCGTGCAGAAGTGTTTATTATACATAACGTATTATAGAAAGTATATATTACACACAGTCACACACACATATTTACACATATATAAATTTACAAATTATATATAATTTAAAAGGATCAAGAAATGAAAAACAAAATGTTTGAAAGCAGCAAATAACAAAATCAATTGTAGTGTTTATTAACTCTTATAAACAATTATCTGGAACATTCAATTATCTTAAAATTTTAAATAGTTAATGATGACAACATATGTTTCAACAGGTAGAAAATGTTCAACTGTCTGGTGGTAGTGGCAGCTGTGTTACTGGTAGGCACAAACGCTGATACTGGCAACGTTGAGTGTCGCGACGCTCATGAGCTTAACACAATCGACATAAACATGGACGAGGTATGACAGTAGCAAGCAATGCCTGCAATCGATCCCCTTAGGCTTTCACTTCCGGTGTCGTAATCGTTAAAACTACTGTCCGGCCTGTAAGGCCGTGGTCTTCTACAGCACACATTTCAACCTCGCTTCTGGAGACCATCGTCAGTGTCACAAAGGTCTGATGACAAGATGTCCGACAGTAACACTACAGTGCTGTTGCAAAGTACTGGACCTCTGCCGCAGTACTGATGGAAGTTTTAAGTCCTTTGTGACACTGAAGATGGCCTCCAGAGGCGTGGTTGAAACGCCTGCTGTAGAGAATGGAAGACCACGGACCCTTATAGACCGGACAGTATTTTTAACAAATAATGTCTTAATTTGTTAAAAACACGTTCACTGTCAAACACACATGATATTCTCTGGAATCTCTTTAAAAAAGGCGTTGCTTAAGTTTTATTTCAAATATTTCTTGTGCTTCAAGTTACGATTCTCCAAGTTATATTTACATTTACATTACATAGTTCTTGTATTGTCCAGTTTGTTTTATTATTATATTAACAGCATTATTTGTCTTTCCATTTTTTTGTATAAAACATTGGTAAAAACTGGTCGTACTAATTAGAGAAGGAAATTAATTTTTTTGACTAAAATTTATTCTTTGAAACTTCATACATTCACGTGAACGAGCGCACACACATGCACACTTAATTTCCGTTAATACTTGCTGCATTTTGAATGAGTTTAGTTTATTTACACAAGCCTACAATTCATTTGTTCATTTTGTGGCGCATAAAATCCAGAAAAGTTATAAATGTTTCTAAACAATATTTTGTACCTTGCACAAAATGATTTCAAGATATAACTCTTAAAGCCTTTAGTTGTGTAACAGACACGAAAGTTTTCCATCGAAGGTAACAGCACCTAAATGTAAATTACAGTATAGAGAATTATATTTAAATCGGAATAGAATAAGTAGGATAATGTTACAGTATTAGAAGTTTCACATGCCACAGTAATTTAATGTCAAGAATGTTGACAATAAATTAATTTCCGTGATGTTGGTAATATTTTACAGCTTGTCAATAAGCGATTAAACATTCTGTTTGCGTCTTCCCCCGAAGCACCGCAAATCAATTATTTCTATTCGGACATCCATGTAGTCGATTCTGCTAATTCCACATACATGTGCGATACCACCATTTCATTGTGAGTATTTCTAGGGTATAATTAAATTAATACTATTATAATTATTAATCCAGTTACTATAATTATTAAAGATTATATAATTATAATAATATATTATAATTATTATATAATTATATAAATCTTTTTGAAGAATTCGCTATAACAAAATTACGTTTATATTTGGTAATCATGTAAAGTACAGCAATTAAATAGTTCTGTAGTGAGATGTGTGGCAATGGTAATAGTTGCCCAGTTTATTGAGTGTATTAATACATATCAACTCTTTATTTCCAGTAGGCACCGAGGAATGTTATCTTCCAAATACCTACTTTCTTACAAGAATGGGACTATGAAAATTATACCTTATGCCTTTGACGGTAAGTAAGTTAAACTTTTTCCCTTCTTAGTTAAATCCTAATGTAAACAAAGCCACGTGGAAAATCTGAAACGCTATTGGTAAGGCGCGTTGACACTGTACATAAAGTACAGACATTCGCGCATGTGCAGAATGTCTGTATAGTGATGTGAGAGTTATCTTGCCATTTAAATCGAGGCACGTCGTTTTCAGACTTCCTCCTTATCACTGTATTCTGAATCGTATTGAATTAATATGGAGCCAGTTGAAAAGATATGTTGCCTGTCACAACACAACATTAGCTGCTTGATATAAAACCATTTATGAAGAAGGCGGTAAATGAAACAACGGCGGATAAGTGGAGTCATTGTATACTGCTTATAATCAAGGAAGATAGCAAGCTATGTCAATTGGCCCACAATACCCACATCGTTGTGGACAATGGACAATCTTATCAATAATAACTCTGACTCAAGTGGTGATACAAGTTCAGACACTGATATGGAAGGCATTGAATTACACTCTGACAGCAACTGATAGTATTCAGTACACTGGTATTCTTCGCTGCTTCTATTTTCGTTTTAAACAAACTTTAATTTTTTATTTGTGGAAGTATTTAAACGGTTAATAAAAAAAACCATTAAATGGTGTTATAAAATATTCTACGCCTCTAATTCAAATAACAAAATGCGTCTCAGATGTGCCACGCCTGTTTATTTACATCAGTATTAATCTAAGAACGGAAGCAGTATATATATTTCTATTTGTGCATTTTAGTGAATGAATGAGCTTGACATTCCAAAGAGAACTCGCTAGAAAATGTCACATTCTATTTTGCTGTTGTACAACTGACTGAGTATTAGTAAAGATCCAACGACGCTCGTAACGAGGCCACTGGCTCTATTACATGGTGGCCTGAATGTAGATTATGGAGATTGGGGAGTTTGGAGATTCTGTGTTTATGTTATCACAAACAGTGTTAAGGCTTCCTATGGTTTGTGTTATTCCGTAAAATTACGTACTGGTTTTGGCTATAAAATATTCGCAGTCTTTTGAACAGTGTCTCATATTCACTTTATTTTGTTGTTGACGAGAAAACATGTTAACATATTTTATACACTTTTAGAGTAATTTGTTTAAACAAATCTAATTTGTTTATGCAGAGTTGGAAGTTTGAATCCGTCAGCCAAAATCAGTTAATTCTTAGCGATAATCATGTGTTTATACCCAAGCCTAGGTATACAGGACATGCTCCTTCCACGCCATCCTTCCCTGTGCTAATCGTTGCTGATATCCCGCCGGAGGGATACTGAAACAGCTCAAGTCACCATGTCGTCATCGCCTAGCAGTCTGTGAGGTCGCCATCAGCTGACTGGTGCCATATTGCTCCCAACATAATACTGCTGTGGATTAATATTTGTGACTCGCCCATTTATTAACTACCAGTTGATAGGAATAATATATTTTTACTCGTGTATACATTTATTTGTAAGCGTGTATGCATGTGTGTGTGTGTGTGTGCGTGTGCGCGCGCGCGTGTAAATGAAGTGGTGAGGAAAAAGACAACAATAAAGGGTCACAAACATTTTGACATTAACTCAGCAAACACTGAAGTAGATGCGGGTCTCGATTTGCCGATAAAAGCGACAGGCAGCAACGTTGACAAAACTTTGTGTTATTAGGTTTCACATTTCATACAACTACTGTTAATGAGCTGCACGCATATGTTTTTAATTCTTTATTAATTGGCTGGAACGGACTTAATAATTTGTTTATATTTTACAGGGTTCAGAAATTACAGGAGTGTGACCTGGTACTTTCTGGCACAGACAGACGAAAAAGCCATGTTGATCTACTACTGCCCTGAAGCTCGTAAGTGTATATATACTGCAAGTTAACAGGTTTGAATCTGTCTACACTTGCAGAAATAAGTTTTGACTAGTTGACTTAATCCATTTACTGGGTATTCTTTTTTTTTTAATAAAGATATAAATTTATATCTGAATATTCTGGTTTTGAAAATATATAAATTTTTAAATATTTGACAGTTGAAAAATTTAAATAGACAGTTTTCACTTGTTTTGTATTTGATATAGAGATTTTATAATTTCATTTTCCTGGAATTTCTAGGTTTAGTTGGATCGGTCCGGAGGATCTCGCGAGCCTGCTCCTACTATTTAACCGGGCGTTGTCCTCTTAAGCTGGGATGTCGATCTCAGGGTTCCCTCGTAGGTGTTGTGTCCGTCTAAGTTGCTCCTGATTCAGTTCTCGTTGACAGTCATCGGTCGTTGAAGATCTCAAACGCCGTGTCCGATTTCGTGGTACAATACAGCTGCTCCCTCGACGATACAAACCGACTTCCCATAGACTGCAAGAGACTCTCTATTAGAATGTTGCCCTATACGGGAGTGAATCTTGGACAATTGGATAAAGTGACTCGGAAAGACTCCAAGCATTTGAGATCTGGTGCTACAGAAGTTTATTCAAGAGAAACTGGAGGGAGAAGACAACGAATGAGGAAATCTTTAGAAGAGCTCAGGAGGAGAAAATCTTTCTACGAAATTTAAAAGTCAGAAGAGATAATTATACTACGACACAATGGGTTGGTTAAGAGAATAATAGAAGAAACAATTGAAGGGAAGAATCACAGAGGACGGCGCCGTTTAGACTACATGAAACAGCTTATGGTCGATATGAACTGCACATTATATTGTGAGTTGTGAAAAATGGCGAGCTGCTGCTAACCTAGAGAAGAAGACTTTAATAGTCACGTGAAGGACTCTGAAAGACTGCCCACCCGTGCTTTTACAGATCTACGCACATGGCGTCATTTTACAAGATAAAACGTTCCAGAGTTAACTAGATTACACGTCGACCACGTGTTGGTGGACGTGAACTTCTGTTACTACAAGTTTCCAACCACGTGTTTTCAACTGTTTAATTCACTTGTCAGTTGAATAAATACTATTAAAATTTATTTTATGTTAAAATAATTCGTTACTAATAGTTATTCCAATTTTCACATTAATATAAATGATTTATACTGTGTCTGTTAATTGGCTTACTGTTAATTAGCTTCACACAATTCGTTACGCGCACAACACATATTCACTTTCACAATGCACTGCTTTGTTGTTGTTTTATTATTCTCTATTGTCGTCTTAAACTATGTTAACATTCAGTACCTATTCCAATAACTATAGTGTATTATAGCATTGACGCCTGCTTGCACAGGAGACCAACCAATTCTGTGGTAGTATGTCCTTGCATTTGTTTTGCCCTTGAATTAACCCTTTGACGTCACCTACTTCACGTTTACGTTCCTCGGCTTCCTGCTTACGTTTTTCATCCTGTCGTTTTCCGCTTCTTCCGCCTCCTGTCTGCGTTTTTCATCCCGTCGTTTTTCTGCTTCTTCCGCCTCCTGCCTGGGTTTCTCATCCTGTCGTTTCACTGTCTGCAACAGCAACGCCTGTAAATTTCCCATCATCTGACTGGCATCCATTGTTTACCGATTAATTACAAATTACACAGTATTGTACAAGTGTCCACAGTTTCCACGGTTAACGGTTCTGTCCCACTTCTGACCCAATCCGTCTAACTGAACGTCGTATGGTACAGTGGAAAACAAAATACAAGACACCAATTAAGTCACTATTCTCTAGCTTTAATTATTAAAATTAAACAGTTTGTAATCAACAAGATAGTCTCTTATAACAAATCAAATAAAAATTTTTCACACACAATAATAATGTCGACGATTATATAACACAGTTGTATTACAATTTTTCCGCACAAATATAAAATAAATAACACTTCGCCATAATACTACGAACCGACCTGGAATATATAGCAACTCAAACTGAAACCAAGCGCCTCTGAAGCCTTGTATTTATACCCCGCTCAGACACCAGAACATTCCACATACTACGCATCAGCGCTACACTAGGACGTAATTGACTGCGGCCTTGACACATTGCTGGCAGCTGCCGACTTCTAGAAACGTCTCGCGAACGCATGTTGAGGTCACGCACGCACACGACATTACAGCCGAATTCCACTGGAATAGTCGAGAAACACGTAGATTGTTCTGTAATGTCGTAACGATTGTTGGGAAACGTATGAATTGTTGGTTTCTATTGTACAATCAGGCACCGACAGGATTAAAATAAGTTAATTGATACGTGTTTTACCTGTTAACAAACACATATTACAATTCTAAAAACACTATTACATTAAGAACAGTTAAACGCGTATAGCGATGCAAAATTATTGCAGAAAAGGGCAGTAATAAAGACGGCATAAAAAAACGTTAATTACTACCATAATTAAATATAAATTAAACTTTCTCAAATGCGAGCCTGTCTCAATGCTGAGGAAGGCGAATACCACGCCGAAACGCGTTCGACGAGAAAATACAAGTAAGTTCACAAGTGAAAGTTTCATTATTATATAAAGTGTAGTGCTGTGAAAAAAGATGATGAACAATCAAGACAACTAGAAATTAAAGTGTGTGTTACATGTAAACGACGAGTAAATCATTACAAAGACAATGCAACCACTCGCCTAAAGATAAAATTTACGTGATCGCGAAAACGGACTATAAAGTGATCAGTAGAAAAAGGACGCTACCCACGAATTGGCAATGTTTAACATGTCAAAAACAATATCTGATGTGTCAGTTTGCCATCTACTATAAATACCTCCGGTAATTTTGGTATATCTTTACACGCCGTACACTCTGTGCGTCTGTCGATGGACCTGAATATTATCATTATCATCATCATCATCATCATCACCATCATCTGCAATATAGCACGATTGATTGTGGAGCACCGGATCATCATCCACAACAAGCTATAGAGTACCATGAACGCATCAGCGTTATCAGCGTCGTCATTGTCGTCATTGTCGTAATTCAGGGCGCACACACACGTACACACGCAACGGTAACTTTGACAATACAATGGTGACCAATAAATAATTACATTTTTGCGCAAAGAACTGATAAGTAACAAATATGGGATAGTAAAGACTTAAAGACTTAAATGTTAATACTGTAAATTTTCAGAGTAAAAGTCGTAATAGTGAATTGTTGTTAAAATTAATAATTGTATTCTGTTTATTGTGTGTGTCATTAGAAATCGTATATATTCTGAAAGTAAATGTTATTTTTTTATTAAAATATGTATAGCTAAAATTCAATTTTATTTTAGTAAAGTAATACTATTTTTATAAATATGTTGCTATTTTGAGAATGATTCAGACTCAGACACCCATGGTATATAAAGTAATTGTATAATTCGTTCATCTTACATGTTTAGATATATAAGATTATACGTTATTATTGTGTGCTGAATGGCAAAAATATGTTGTGTGTTACACATTGTAACCTTATATAAGAGAATAATTTGAATTTAGTAATTTCTAATTTTTAATAGACAATTCATTTCCAATATTTAATAAACCGTTGATTGATTCTGTTAATATGTTTTAATTCATTATTTCATGTCAGCAACGTTTCACATCTCTTATTAAAAATATGTTTATTGTGCAACCACATACACTTAATGCATGAAACACAAAAATCCTACGACCTGGCCGGTGTTTAACACTATACAGTTGCGTAGGGTACATGGACTGAAGTGTATTCATTTTATAATACTTGTAACGTTGCAATATATGTATGTGTGTGTGTATATTGTAACGTCTCGCGGGTAATCTCTAGGAGTTTTAAAATCGTATCGTCACCCTTGCGATCGTTACTGTAATTATTTAATAAAATAATTATATTTTATTTGCCCCACGTTGTTAGCGGCATCTTGTAACGTCTCGCGGGTAATCTCTAGGAGTTTGTTATAGACGTACTTTTCCTAAAAAGGTTTCTTATCGTCTATTTATGCTCTTCGAAAATCTCGCTTTAATGAGAGTCACAGAATTTGTTATAATTTATGTTCAATGTTTCCAAAAATCGAGTGTGTGTGATTATGCAGATATTTCCCTTAGATTTTATTTGGGTGAATTCAATAAAGTTGTTTGACACTTAGAAGAGAGAGTGCAAAGAGAATTACTCTCTTGGCATACAATTAATGAATTTAAATTTCTCCGCTCATGAGACCAGCTGATTGTGACATTTACAAACACATTTGTGGTTAAATTAACACCAAATGGTATGTAATATTTTCTGGTTGTCCGTTCTCTTCTCTGTCTCCAGACAATCTGTAACCAACTACCATCTACTTTTTTTATTCAAATACCCATTGAATAACAAATACACATTTTTATTCAAATAACAAAGTATTCATTGAATTTATTTAGTAAATTTTTGTTTTTTCTTCTCCCAAAACAGAAATGTACAGTCGATTCTTACTGACAACACAACATTAGTTCGATCTTATTTTTTAAACATATAATATATAACAAATATTTTTATTTTTTATTTCAAAAAAACAATAAATAAATAATTTATTAATTTCCCAGGGTTATTTTTGAGTTCTTTGTACTATGAGACGGTCAGAAATGAATATTGGTTAATACCAAGCTTTACATAAATTAATTTATTATAATTTGTAGTATTGAGATTATGTAGTTCCTTGGTTATCCGCCAGAGCGCAGATTACGTTTCATCACTAAAAACACGAAATTTATTTAATGGCGGCTAGCAATTCACAGGAATCCGTTCTGCTGGTTTTTTTGGTTAACTAAAATAATGAAGTTTGTTTTCACCTCTTTTCCTGAAGTGTTTAAAGATATGGTGCTGTTTCTAGTGTTATGAAGTTATAGTTGAGATATAATTTAGTTAAATTTACTTGGTAACGATCTCACCAAAATGTCGACTTTCTGTAGACTAGGCCTGGATCTCGGAGTTTGATTTTCAAAGTTTTATCAAATTAAGGGCGTGAATGGTTCTACTCGAAGGAGTTCTAACATGCAGTGCACATCACTCGTCAATTTTATTAATTTTGCACTACTTATTCCAAATGGTATTCGTTAATTTTTCAAATTTTTATAGGCATTACACTTTTCAAAACGTTCACTTCCCAATCGTTTTAACAATTAATTCCAATCTTGTTAGTTGGTTACTGTTAGTAACCAAGAATTTTTTATGGTTTTTTATTGGTGAATCTATATACTTTTTAGTACATAGGCTATTATTAATTATTATAAAATTATTTCTTCTTTTTATAAAAATAATCCTTTTTAGATTTTATTTATTATCGAATTTAATTTATTTAAAGTTTTTCTTTATATTTTTCCTTAAGCTTGTACATTGGTATTTTTATATTTTAATCTCCTTTAATTTGATTCATTTATAATTTATTATTTACTTAATGTATCCTTACTCTAAACTATTTTTCCTATGCCATCTTGCTAACTTAGTATTATATTATTATTATATTATATTTAACCCTGGGTTATCTTATATTTAAACAAAATTATTATATTAAACACAAATATTATACCTAGGTACAAGACCTTTGTGGCCTACACAATACAAAATTACTCAAAATACAAAAAAATACAAAAATTGTCAGCAGCAATCTAGTCCACTGCTACAATATTAATTGTTTTTCATCTCCAGTACCAATCTGTGAGATGCTCTTTTTAAAAGTTTACACTCTCACCAAGTACACTATATTTCACTTGATACACTGCACTTTTATTATATTGTTTACAGTGTTTTGTAGTACAAAGTTATCTTATAGCTTGGTACATAATACCCATTTCTGACTTTTAGAATGGGGTGATTACTGGTTTTAACGATAGTGATTGTTTTATCATATTTGGGCATGGGTTATGTAATATTACAATATATATATTTTCAATGACAATAATTGTAGTACAAGTAGTTGTTCTGTCATTGGTAATGTTTAGATAAGCTTCCATGATTATAGTGTTTACACTAGAATTTTTTGTTCTCTACAGCTGTGCAGTATGAAGGCCGTTTAATCGGTGTTCCAAGCAATAATACACTAGACGAAGTCGCCACATACCGCCAAGTTCCCGTTAACTACGTTTTGAGTAACCAAAGTTTGGATAAGCTTCTGGCCGTGGACGCTAGTTATCATTTTATAGGACAGATGGGAATGCTATCGTACGCGTTACAAGACATTAAGCAGGAAACAAACTCCAGTCCTTAAATGCTACAATTGTTGGAGTAAACTAAGATAAATAAAAGCACTGTTTAATAGGGATTGCTATTTTTCGTTAAAACACTTGTTTACTGCTACACACTGAGTATGTAAAGCGACTTGAAAGTAAATAATTTTATATTAAGATTCAATTTTTAATGCTTCTTTTTCGTCTTCCAAACATTCCAACTAGTAACAAGCATAAGACGTCTACCAACTGATATTTGCCGATCTTGATAATTGATTATGAGGCGAATCCTATAAGAATTGTCCAATGGGCACTGTAAGAGAAACCGTGACTTTAACGGAAAAGTTGGAGGTAGATTAACAGGCTCCGTCTTTGTTTTCTCTTGCGTGGGTCACAATTTTGTATTAAAGCTGCAAATATTTATTTACTAAATGTGGTATGATCAGGGATGGACTGGTCAGGTCGGCTGGTTGGCGATCGCCAAGGGCCTCGGGCTTCGAGGAGGCTCAGGGAGTAAAGTATATGTGCATTGTAAATTTTATTTCCAGTGAAAACAAAATATATATATATTTTTACCGGTATTAAAAACTTTTCTCGTCTAAATATTGTTAGAAATAAACCTTCAGGATTTATTTTGTTCAGATTGGGAGTGATCTCTTCTCAGCCTTGTTTATATACAGCCTATTTAGTATTTACTATTGGAGGAAAGCGAAGAAGGGTACTGTAGACGCGCCACGTGGCAATTGACTGACGCGACGAGTAGTGGGCTACTGTCATTTTTGTCTGAATGTCATTGCAGTATTCAGAGCTGGGGGGGCTCGAAGGCCTTGGAGGCCTCAGGGCTTTATGTCAAGATTCAAAAGGTGGCCCATGACATAAACTTGCAGGAGGGCCCCGGGTAAAATTTACGCTAATGGGGCTATGGATTGGTGGGACGGAGTGACAATGGAGCGGGCGCCGAGCTCAAGGGTCTCCACCGCCGTAATACATTGTGGAATATTTTTATTTGGTATTTTATGTCGATTTGTAGGGTATAAATGTTCTTTACAGTAGAAACAAAAATTACCTCTTTAAGTAAACGGAAAACAACAACAACGCAGAGGAATATGTATAGTGGGCCTAATGTTATTACATGTCTGTTATTTACTTTGACGTCTAACCCGGGTAAGGTTGTTTTATTTTATTGTCAGGTACCTTATCGCTAGGCTGCAGAGCCACAGCAAGACTAGGGTCCCACACCCGAGTGTTTTTCCCCGGACTCCAAATAAATGAATCTAGAACGTGGTAACTGATGTAGAAGTAGAATTGGATTAGAAAAAAAAGAACTTCAAAGAAAAAAGCAATGACTAGTGAAAAAGCCAAAGACGAAGCTCCTGAAATCATCTCTACTCAAAAATATAAATCGATCGACTTCAATATTGTTGATTGTGCTAGAACAAGTATTGAAGAAAGGTTTAATCCCAACAAAGAAATTTTGAAAGACTGGTCCTTGCTGGACCCTAAAAAATGTAATGAAACCGTAAAAGTTGATAGTTTACCTCCCGAAGTCCCATGTAGCATTTCTAAACTATATAAATTTTACAGAAGTCTTTTAGTAATAGAGCTGATACAGTTTGCAGGTCAGTATTAAAGTTTCATAAAGACCGAAAGTCATGAGAATGAAAAAACAAGATAGGTCTAAGCTTAACGAAGACGAAGAAGAAGTGAGGATTATGTTTTAGAATTAGGAAAAGAGGAAGATTATGTTTATTGCTATGAGAAAAAAATGTTTTAGATGTTTATTCTATTTTACATATGCCTTTTCTGTTTTTTTTTTAATTATCTCAATATGGGTTCTTCACCAATCTTCACACAGCCTACAAGTTTGTATTAACTTTTCCTTACACCCACGTAATCTGTGAGAGAGTATTTTCTAAACTGAATATAGATTTAGATCAATTTTAAATCAAAAGGTAATGTCTAATCTACTGTTTATGAATGTAGAACGAGGTATATTTGTCAATTTACAGTAGATAAAAATTCAATTATATGGCCTAGATGAAATAAACAGCAATAACCAGTGAAGAAGTTAGGAAAAAGTTGTTAGGTTAGATCAATGTTATGAAGGATAAAGATTTTAAAGTCATTGTATCAATCCTTAAGTTTATGAAATCCTACTTCTGATATTAATCTTCTGTTGGTTTTCCAACATGAAAGTATTAGGTTTTATAATTTACAGGATGATGATTTCGAAACACTTAAATTATTTTTTCTATGTGGTTTCAAGTACTTTTATATTATTTCTTCTTTGAGATAAATTATATTTTAGATTTAATTTTCTTTTATAATTTTTTATATTGGTTCTAAATCTGTACTGTAAGTTTTAATGACTAAGTAGCGTGATTATTTCCAGTAGTATTTATTGGTTACATACCCCCCACACACACACACACACACACATATATCATTGGCATAGGTAATTATGCTTTTAAAGCTAGTTATGTTTAAGTCTAAAAATCAAATAAAATTAGGCGTCAGGAGCATTTCTCCAACTTGGTCGTGCTTATTTGCTAAACTGCTAAATGTCATGTTCTGGACGAGGACTCTCAGCGTTTCCACCATTTTCAAGTTCTAAACCACGACAAATAATATCCCGTTGGAACCCGTGTATATACCCGTGAATCTACCTTCACGGCAAGTCTATTTTGTAAACAATTCTACTTGTCAATACCCTATTGGCTCAGCTCCGTTAAGCCACGACCCTACTACTTGCTAGGAAGCTTCATCCCTCCCTCTATTACCTTATTGAGCCACATGCTTTGCCTACTTACCTAAACCCTGACGGAATACACATATCTCCCACTTGCAAAATATGAAAAAATATTGCTTAAATACTAAATTCTGTTTTCAACAGTGTTGGTGAATTTATGCACTGTTTCCATGTAATAAATAACAGGATTCCAAATAGATTCCAAATCAAATAAATTCCAAGATGAACCGGATTTAGGCTACATATGTGAGTGTGAGGGGGGGTTCCAGAATGATATTTTTTGTTGTGGTTTAAGACTTTAAAATGGTGGACACACTGAAGGGCCTCGTCCAGAACATGACATTCAGCAAACAAGCGCGACGAAGCTGGCGTTACAGAGACTGCTAATTCAAATAAGAAGATTAAAAGGAGCATTTCTGATAACCAATAATTTGTTGTAAACGTTTTAAAGTAAGGCCGAGTTGAAAAAAAAAACATATTTTAGGTAATAGTTAAAAACCAATATGTGTAAATATTTAAATGTTTACCGTAAAACTTTTCCAAAATTTAAAGGAATTCCTCCACCTCCTACTCATGGAGGCATCAGTCTTCCATCTGGTTTGTATCCTCCCCGCATAAACCCGTAGTGCGTGTGTTACGGAGTCTCTCACAACATACATGGGACCTACAGTTTAAAGCCGGATCCGAACGGCATATTACGAGAGGTACTAGTAATTTATTCCAATTCCCGAAGCTTGTCTTCTGCTTTGAATACATGTCCCACACAATGACTCACCTTGCTGGCCGTTATCTCATTTACCGCCTACTCTATCAGTTGTTTTACATCATGCAGCTTATATATGTTGTGTTGTGACGGGCAACGTATCCTTTCAACTGGCTCCATATTTCACATGACTGCACATACTGCACATGCGCGTAACACATTACCGCGTAAACAGTGTAAAAGCCCCTGACCAATGGTGTTTTGGTGTTTCAGATGAACCACGTGGGTTTGTTTTCATCATGATTAACCTAAGAACGGAAACAGTATTTATATATATATATATATATATATATAACTTTAATATTTATACTAAATTTACCTCAAGATGTTTTTTCTATTTGGAACATGTTTCGAGAGTTCCTGTTCTCTCATCTTCAGCCTTCGCCATCTTGTTTCTGGTGAAGTATTTGTGATGAGAGAACAGGAACTCTCGAAACATGTTCCAAATAGAAAAAACATCTTGAGGTAAATTTAGTATAAATATTAAAGTATTATATACATCAAGAAACGGACTGTAGCAGAAAGTGATTAATATATATATATATATTATAACGAAACATTGTTATCAATGTTGTAATATAATATATTTAATATGATGTGTTTTGAGATTGTGTTGATGATATACTATTGTGGAGCGTTCGACTCCGATGCAATCAAACCCCACTCTTTGGACTAGCCAATTTGTAATAAATTAATAAATAAGTTGTAAGTTGTAATGTGTTTAATTGGTGTGTAATTGGTGTGGCTCTCGACGTCTTACTGGCCTGAAACACTTCCTTAAGTTTCCCAGCTGGTCGAGTCCCAATGGTAGCAAGACTGGTCGAGTAGCGTAAAGTTGATGAAGGAATATATATGTTCGGCTTCGCCGAAAGTTTCAAAACAAAATTTATTGTTTTGAAGGAAATTTAAAAAAAAATTATGTTTATAAAAAAAAAAATAATTAAAAAAAATTATTTTAATTTAATTAATTAATTAATTAGGATCAATTAATTAATATAGGGCTGTGAAGTTTTAAACAGTGTAATGCTCTTCTGAAAATTTTTATTAAAGTTTTAGTATATTTTAAATAAGCTATCACCACTCATAAGACTGTCTGTAAACCAATCGATACTTGTTTACCTTTTTATTTTTTAGGTTATCTTCACTTACGGGTGGTAAAGTTCTTGTAGATTATCAATTAGAATTATATTATTGGTAATTAGTATTATTGAAGAAATAAAGAACTATTAAGTATTGAAAAGTATTAATATTTTATTAAGTAATAGCAATATTGGCTCTTATCGATTAGTATCGATTCTCAGGATATCGAAAAAAGTTACAAGTATATGATATAAAAATTATATAGGGTTCTTTAAACAGCCAGTTATTACCAAAGTCAGAGAAATCGGGCTAATATTTAAAAAGTATAACGTTACAATCAACTTAATAGTTATTAATAAACACAGACATTGAATAATAATTTGTAAATATAATAATTGTTTTCACCAAACAGCTGAGTTGTACTAAGAAGAAGGCACTGGAATCGTCAAAGCAAATGGCCGCCGTCAAGTTGATCAAAATGTTGCTCGTTCCTGCAGTGTTCCAAATAATGTATTTTCTGGCAAAATTCCTGTTCTTGTCTCTGCAAATCTCTTGTGAAATGTTGTATAGTGACTGGTGTAGTGATTCTGGGTTGTATTTAGTATGTCTGTGTAATTATAAGTCAAAACACTTTTCCCAAATCCGACACTAATTTGGTTAATGTGTTATACAGTTTTCTGGTGTTTTGTGGTGTTTTTCAGAGTAGAAATGTATTGTTTAGTGTTAATTAGTGTTTCTTGATCGTTTTTGTCACAATGTATAGGTTCTGGAAAGATTTTATAATTCACTCCCGACTTTACAGTAACGTACTGTTCGCCACTAAACTTCACCTTTGTAAGATAGGTTAGATCGTCACAAAACTCTCGTTTATGTTATCCGTTCAAATACCAATAATCAACTAACTGTTTCCCTTAGTTTCAATTAAACTCTTAGCCCATATAATATTATCCTTAACATTGTTCAAATATTTTTCACATCCTGTGTGCACTTTTACATTTTCACTATATGAATGCCTAAACTTTGGTTATTTGTCAATTTTATTCACTAGATTTGATTTAAATTAATCTTTCAGTTCATTCTGGTTATTTTCAGATTAAATAATGCCATTTTATAGTGTTTTCTGTCCAAAAAATAGTAATTTTACTTTCAGTTTGGTATACTCTGATAAGTCAAAACATTTCGAAAATTTACTTCCTGTTATAATGTAAATTCAGCCATTTTATCAGTTATATTTAATATTAATAATCCTATATTGTATTAAAAGGTTCATCTTAGTTCACAGGAAACTTTTACTTTGTTCACTTCTCTCTCTTAAATTTATATACATGTGGTTTTTATTTCGTTATACTTTTGTTTTTAGATATTTATTTTGGGGATATAGGGATTTGGGTGTCTTTTATAAGAGCATGACGTCTTCTTCAGGATGCTGCCCTCTTCTTCTTTCTTCAGTCTTCTTTTCTCCTGCCTTCTGGGACTGGTATCTTCTCCATCTTCTTCTTGTTGCCATCAGGTTTCTTGGGATCTTCTCCATCTTCTTCTTTATTTCAGAAATACACAACCTGTATTGGTTGATCTTGGCTTATTTTAGGGTTTCTATTCTATTTATTCTCCCTCGTTGTGGGTTTGGTCATATTGTGTACTGCTTTGTTATTTACTATTTTACCTTCCTGGGTTATACCTTGAAAACCTTTGGTTATGAGACTGGTCTTGGATGACTCATCACTAGTAACTCCTTTTACTTGAACTTGGATTTTCTTTATAATAATGATTTCTTTCCACAATTGCTATGAATTAATCTATTTATATTAGACTTAATGCTTTCTTCCAAATTTAAATATTATAACTTCATTATTCTAATGATCAATTGCCATTCAATATTATGCTTATATCTGTCATGTTACAATGTTTATCGTTCTAACTGGAGTACGCATAATAAGCGTTATCTGCTACAATTGTACATTTAGAAGGGTACAGATAAGATTTTATATAGCAAACAAAACGAGCATCTGTCGCATTCATAAAGTATTCGTTAAGTCGTACACACGGAACGATACGCTGCAGAAGACGCTTCAATGAGACCGGCAGACACCTGAGTTACTACAACTACGTACTACGGACATCAGACTATACCCGAGGCCAGAGACGCTGTGTCCATGACGATAAAGGAACGACGCCTAGCCTAGCTGTTCATACACCGCTAAGCGACGCTGACGGAGGTTTCGAGAGGAATAGCTGTACTCAACGCCGACGCCTGAGACCCGTGTACATCTGTGTAACATGAAATCATCAAAACAGGTGACCTGATATGGTTCAGGGTTCATAATAATGTTGTAAAACACAACAAGTAAATGAAAAGCCGCTATAAACGAAATTGAACAGTTTTAAATAATTGATAAACATTTTTTTATATAGGCGGTATGACTAAAGCCTAAAGACACTTTTAAATGTTGTACTGTATATCATATAGAGACATTTATCCAAAAAGACAGAACATTTAGATAATGTGTGATTATTATAATAATATGTTAATAAGAGGGCAGAAAGACTCTAAGCAAATGTTTTCATGAGATTGTGCACTGTATAAAAAATTATATTTGATAAATTAAATGTGATAAATTAAGGGAGAGTGCAGAGAAGCTCTAAGAGTGTTATCAAGATAGTAGATGTCACAAATTTTATTGTTTCATATTAATTATTGTTGATAGCCAAGCAGGCTGAAGAGTAGAATAATTAAAAGGGAGTTACCCTTAATAAAAGTGTTTATATTAATAATAATTACCATAGAGATAACGATAACTATAACCCTTGTTATATTCATTTAAAAAGTTCGTATTTTATTTTCTCATGTATAAAGAACAGGGTTAAGGATTTCATAGAATGAAATCAATTCAGTATTTCCATTGTATTAAATAATTAAATTCAATATAACAAAAAATGATTTTTATAAATGAATTATAATTACAGGCAGACAGTGTGAAACTGCCCATATATGTGTGTATATTTCCATGTTATATGTTTGGTGTATATACTGTGTATTGTATGTCTTATTTTCAGTAACTTATAAATTATGTACTAAGATATATGATTTTAATATGTGATTGTTAGACGTAAGCATTATAACAATATATCACTAGAGAAAATATGTGTAAAGTAATATTCAAGAAAGAATATAAATTGGTGGAACCCGCCGTAAATTGTGTTAAATATTTGAAATTCTTTTTATTATTATGATTTGTTTAAAGATAAGCACCTTGAGGGTGACAATTATAATCATTGGAATGATAGACTAAAAAGGTAGTTTTCATTTATTCACAATTTATACAACTCAGCTTCCTAAAATAATTCTTTTGGAAACACATCGTCCCAACTCGTTACCTGATACCTAATAAGCCCAAATCCCACACCTAATAGCCGGCAAAGCAGAAAAGTACCATATACTGCAGGTAAGTGTTGGCATGGTATACCCTAACCAGGTCCATGTAAAACTCATAATCCATAATGAAAGAAATCATAAGAAGATGTGTTGCAAAAGAAAATGTCGCTTCCAACGTGGGGCACCATTAAATAAATAAAAAAAAAAAAAAAAACATAATACGAAAAAATTAAAAATTAGTAAGAAGTTAAATAAATATAAATTCACGTAGAACAAATAATCAGAGTTGATATGTAATTATTATAAAACGTGCATTTATATGTTGAATGTAGCTGATAAGAACGTACAGTTAGCGTTAACAGTAGAGTAAACAAAGGGGAGCTTAGATAAATATTGTGGTTATCAGAAACTGATACTACAGGCGCCCAAGATAACGGTTGTATGTTGATGAATAAATGACTACCAATATTTAATAATAATCCAAATAATTAATAATATACAAATTAATAATAAATATTTTAAAATCGGTTCACCAAATTAAAATTAAACATGGCACATAAACAAGAGGTCAGTTTAGCCGACATAATGAAGAAGTTAGAAGCCAGCAACGCTGAAAACGTAAAAAGGTTTGAAGAAATAAAAACTAGTGGTGCTGAAACTATGAGAAGATTGGAAGCAAGCACGTCAGAAATTCAGAAACTATACGCGTATAATGCTGAAAGTAAGGTAGAAATTATGGAACGAATGGAGACCTTAGAAGGTAAAGTTAAAGAGTCTCTAAAACAACAAGCGGTGGTGATGAATGAAAATTTCGAAGAGCAGCGAAAAAGACTACAACAAAATTTTAAATCTATGGCCGACACACTGGACCAGAAACTCGAAAAAATTACGCATCGACAAGATACCAAGATACAAGTCATCAGCGAGTTGGTGCAGAGTAATGTCAGGAAGACCATGAAAATTGAAGAAGAAACAAAAAGTCTCGCCGCAGCAGACGACACCATCAAGAAATCTATCCAACACCATGACAACAGGGTAGCTCAGCTGGAAGTCAAGTTAAAAGGCGAAGTAGACCGACTTACACGAGAAGTGAGAAGACTACCAACACAAGCGTTAGTATACTCGACCGTACCTAGAGAAGAGAGACCCATTAACTATTTTAGAGGATCCAGAGGGGAAAATCCCATTGAATTTCGTATCAAATGTGAGAAAGAAATGGATAGTATTGGATCTATTCTCAGTGACAAAGATAAAATAGACTTTGTAAGCCGTTACTTAAAAGATACAGCAGCCAGTTGGTTCACGATGGTGAATGACGATTTAAAAACGTATGAAGAATTTAAACTAGCATTCGAACGGAGGTATTGGAATGAATACATACAAATGAAAATACGAAATACACTGGAATTTGGTAAATATAATCCAGGTAAGCTGTCTGAAGATGAATACGTCATTATGTTAGTAGAGAGGAGTAAACATTTACGTCCCGCTTTAACACAAAAAGAATTAGTCATTAATCTTGCTAATCATTTCAGCAGGAACATCCAACTAGCTATACATGTTCAGAGTATAGCTACCATTGAAGATCTATTAATACTTTTAACACAGATGGAGGGTGTAATCCGTGAACGAGACCCACCAAGAGGAGTTCAGCGAGACAACCGGAACCAAAATCAAGATAGAGGTACGTGGTATTCGCAAAGATATCGCCAAGAAGATAAAGGCAGAGAAGATAGACGTACAGACGAGGAAAAATATCCGAAAAACAAAAATGTATCATATGATAGACGCCATGAAGATGGACGAACATATGAGAAGCAGGAGCAAAATAATGAAAGAGGTAATTACAAAGGAGGTTACCGATGGCCGAATTCGTCGAAACGATTTTCGAAACCATGGACATCCGATAGGAATGCAAATACGCAGGCGATTACCGTTGAGAAAAAACAGAAAGAGACACCGAGAAACACTGATGAAAGTAATAGACCGTCCACATCGAAGACTGAAAATCAATGACTACATTCTGGAGTCTGTATAGGAGGTATATTCCCACCTGATCTTAGGGAAGAATTATTTATGACCGATAAAATGAATCCAATAAATAATACTGTATGTCCACAAATAAAACTGTATGTTAATAATGTACCTGTTAACGCATTAGTTGATACAGGGAGTGAGGTCACAATTATCAATAGTGCATGGGTAAAAATTCATAATGCTCATTTTAAAAATGTACCGAAGTTGCCTACACGGGAGATACAAATAACTACAGCAAATAAATCGATGGAAAAAGTAAACCATCAGATGTATGTTAGTATTACCTGTCAAGGATTAGAGATAGAATTACCTGTACTGATAGTTGATAAGCTAATATATGACTGCATTCTGGGAGTGGATGCGCTAGACCGACTCAATGCTGTTATCAATATGAAAGATGGAAAAATGACATGTACAGTTAATAATATATGTAAAACTATAGATTTAAGAGCACCTGTTAAAGAACAGAATCCTCCACAACCGGAAATACTTAAAATTAGTAGACCCAAGATCACATTAGCCGAAGAACGGACACATCCAGAAGAAGTAGAAGATCAGCCAGGAGAACAACACATAAATGATCTGTTAGAAGAATATGAGGACATCTTTAGCGAAGTACCAACTCAAACTCACGTCTACCAGCATCGAATTAAGGTAACTGACCCGTCCAAGTTCGTCAGACGCACATATACGATTCCAATGAAATACGAGGAGCAGGTAGATCAAGAAATTCAGCGTATGTTAGATAACAATGTCATCCGCAGATCACATAGCAATTACCTGAATCCACTTGTAGTAATCAAGAAAAAAGATGATGCGATTAGACTGTGTATGGATATGCGTAACCTTAACAACGTTGTTGAAAAGATGTACGACTGCGCTCCAAATGCTGAAGAGTTATTTGCTAAATGTGAAGGAGCTAGATATTTAACAAAATTAGACCTTACTTCTAGTTTCTGGCAGATACCAATACGAGAGAGTGACCGCAAGTATACGGCGTTCCTCTACAAAAACAAGACCTATGAATACAACGTAGTACCGTTTGGATTAAGCACTAGCTTGTCTGCTATTGTACGATGTATAGAAAATGCACTTGGAGAGGAGGTGTCACCTTACACAATGGTATTTGTAGATGACATACTCGTCGTGTCGAAAACTATTCAGGAACATGTAAATCAATTACGAGTTATTTTTGAGAAATTTAGAGTAGCCAAAATTTCCCTCAATTATAAAAAATGTGAATTCCTAAAAACCAATATCAAGTTCCTTGGTCATATTATATCCGAACGAGGTATCAAACCTGATCCTATCAAGATCCAAAGTATCCTAAATTTCCCTATTCCTAAAAATGTAAAAGGAGTAAGAGCTTTCCTAGGATTGACTGGTTATTATCGACGCTTCTCATCTGACTATGCAGCAACAGTAAAACCTCTGCTGGAGTTAACACAAAAGAAGAGAAAATGGAGATGGGAGCAGCATCACACTGAAGCAGTGGATCGAGTCAAAACATTGTTTAAACAAAATTTAATGCTACACCATCCGAAGAAAGACGGCGATTATGTGCTATATGCAGACGCAAGTCAATATGCAATGGGAAGTGTATTGTATCAAAAAAGACTCAAAAGGAGACTTAAGGGTCATCGCCTATGCCAGTCGTGTATTCCGAGGAGCGGAGATAGAGTACTGCACTACAGAAAAGGAAGTACTAGCTATTGTATATGCATTATCCCAGTTCCGATTCTATCTATGCGGAACTCATTTTGAAATTCATACAGATCATCAGGCTTTATCTTTCCTATTAACATGTAAGGTAAAGAGTGCGAGGTTGATGCGATGGATACTTGCCATTGGGGAATATTCTGTCACCATTAAATACTGCAAAGGCAAAGACAATGAAGTAGCTGATACCTTAAGCCGTTATATAGAAGAAAAAGAAGAAACACATGAAGCTAAACCACAAGATGTCAGGGTACTTAGCAACATAACATACAAACCCGAGAGAGAAGTACAAGAATTACTACGTAATCTCGCTAGAGAGCAAGATAAAGATCAGCGATTACAGAATATAAAAAATAATCCGTTACCTATAAATTATTGTGTGAAAGATGGAATTTTATTTAAGCTTATTAATTATGATTGGAAAGTTGTGCTATCTCATGACATGTTACAGCAATTAATTATGCCATGTCATCGTAGTCTAGCTCATGCATCTCCATTGAAGTGCTATTTAACTACGAAAGAAGCCTTCACCTGTAATAATATGTTCAGAAAAATTAAAATAATTGTTAGGAAATGCCATGATTGTCAAACAGCCAAACATCCGAATTTAAACACTTGCGTTGAAATGGGGAGTATCAGAACTAAGAAGAAGGGGGATATAGTTGCACTTGATTTCCTTGGACCACTCCCGCGATCAAGTCGTGGGTACCGCCATATAATTGTGACGGTAGATGTGTTTACCAAGCTAGTAAAGTTATATGCTGTACGAAGACCCACCATGAAATCTGTTCTGAACGTCATCACCCAGAAGTATATACCAAAGTATGGAAAAATGGATAAAGTGTTGACAGATCAAGGTAAGCAGTTTGGTAATAAATTATGGAAGGACGCATTGACAAGACAAGGTATAAAACCTATACTTACATCCATAAGGCATCCACAGACTAATCTAGCTGAAAGAATAAATAGAGAGTTAGGCAAGTACATGAGGTTATATTGCTACAATCAACAGAGTAAATGGCCTGACTATCTACAATTTTTCGAAGATGCAATGAATCACAATTATAGTGAAGCTACAGGATACACACCGTTTGAATTAAGTGAGAATAAAATACCTAAAAGATTCTGGCACAACATGATTAATAAACCGGAAAATTATAATGTAGATTTGCCAATTCAAATAAAAATAACCAGAGCTGAACGACAGTTATATCATCAAGCAGGTAAAAGGAGAGACCGGTATAATAGAATTCCCCGATTGACAAGATTCCAGATTGGTGATAAGGTATTGATAAAGACAAATCCTGTGGGAAGTAGTATATTAAACACTTCCAAGAAATTCTTCAGATTATTCTGTGGCCCATATGAACTAAGGAGTCGTCTAGGACCACACACCTACATGGAGGCCGACCATGGCTGACCCAGTGAAGCAAAAGGACGTCGGAAAGTACCATGCGTCATCTCTGCGTCATTATATCCAATAATACCCATATGTGATTGTTACTTTAAGATAAGATTTTATATTCTTTCTAATAAACATGTAATATAACTGACTGTGTATGTACTAAACATAGATAAAAAAAAAATATGTTGTTCTGTAAAGCACAAACAATTTTTTTTAAAGCAAGTGGGGGAGTGTTATAACGAAACATTGTTATCAATGTTCATCGTTCTAACTGGAGTACGCATAATAAGCGTTATCTGCTACAATTGTACATTTAGAAGGGTACAGATAAGATTTTATATAGCAAACAAAACGAGCATCTGTCGCATTCATAAAGTATTCGTTAAGTCGTACACACGGAACGATACGCTGCAGAAGACGCTTCAATGAGACCGGCAGACACCTGAGTTACTACAACTACGTACTACGGACATCAGACTATACCCGAGGCCAGAGACGCTGTGTCCATGACGATAAAGGAACGACGCCTAGCC
Source organism: Magicicada septendecula (assembly GCA_034769895.1). Lineage (NCBI taxonomy): Eukaryota > Metazoa > Arthropoda > Insecta > Hemiptera > Cicadidae > Magicicada > Magicicada septendecula. The sequence goes on along the minus strand of CM068369.1, from coordinate 17,238,404 downwards.
TAGCTGTTCATACACCGCTAAGCGACGCTGACGGAGGTTTCGAGAGGAATAGCTGTACTCAACGCCGACGCCTGAGACCCGTGTACATCTGTGTAACATGAAATCATCAAAACAGGTGACCTGATATGGTTCAGGGTTCATAATAATGTTGTAAAACACAACAAGTAAATGAAAAGCCGCTATAAACGAAATTGAACAGTTTTAAATAATTGATAAACATTTTTTTATATAGGCGGTATGACTAAAGCCTAAAGACACTTTTAAATGTTGTACTGTATATCATATAGAGACATTTATCCAAAAAGACAGAACATTTAGATAATGTGTGATTATTATAATAATATGTTAATAAGAGGGCAGAAAGACTCTAAGCAAATGTTTTCATGAGATTGTGCACTGTATAAAAAATTATATTTGATAAATTAAATGTGATAAATTAAGGGAGAGTGCAGAGAAGCTCTAAGAGTGTTATCAAGATAGTAGATGTCACAAATTTTATTGTTTCATATTAATTATTGTTGATAGCCAAGCAGGCTGAAGAGTAGAATAATTAAAAGGGAGTTACCCTTAATAAAAGTGTTTATATTAATAATAATTACCATAGAGATAACGATAACTATAACCCTTGTTATATTCATTTAAAAAGTTCGTATTTTATTTTCTCATGTATAAAGAACAGGGTTACGGATTTCATAGAATGAAATCAATTCAGTATTTCCATTGTATTAAATAATTAAATTCAATATAACAAAAAATGATTTTTATAAATGAATTATAATTACAGGCAGACAGTGTGAAACTGCCCATATATGTGTGAATATTTCCATGTTATATGTTTGGTGTATATACTGTGTATTGTATGTCTTATTTTCAGGAACTTATAAATTATGTACTAAGATATATGATTTTAATATGTGATTGTTAGACGTAAGCATTATAACAATATATCACTAGAGAAAATATGTGTAAAGTAATATTCAAGAAAGAATATAAATTGGTGGAACCCGCCGTAAATTGTGTTAAATATTTGAAATTCTTTTTATTATTATGATTTGTTTAAAGATAAGCACCTTGAGGGTGACAATTATAATCATTGGAATAATAGACTAAAAAGGTAGTTTTCATTTATTCACAATTTATACAACTCAGCTTCCTAAAATAATTCTTTTGGAAACACATCGTCCCAACTCGTTACCTGATACCTAATAAGCCCAAATCCCACACCTAATAGCCGGCAAAGCAGAAAAGTACCATATACTGCAGGTAAGTGTTGGCATGGTATACCCTAACCAGGTCCATGTAAAACTCATAATCCATAATGAAAGAAATCATAAGAAGATGTGTTGCAATATATATATATATATATATATATATCGTAACGTGACAGATATATGCATAATATTGAATGGCAATTGATCATTAGAATAATAAAATTATAACATTTAAATCTGGAAGAAAGCATTTGGTTTAATATAAAATTAATTCATAACAACTGTGGAAAGCAATCATTATTATTATTTAAAAAAAATACAAGTTCAAATAAAATGAGTTACTAGTGATGAGTCATCCAAAACCAGCCTCATAACCAAAGGTTTTCAGATTATAAACCAGGAAGGTAAAAAGTAAATAACAAAGCAGTACAGAATATGACCAAACCCACAACGAGGAAGTATAAATGGAAAAGAAACCCTGAATAAGCCAAGATCAACCAATACAGGTGGTGTATTTCTAAAATGATGAAGGAGATGAAGAAATCCCAAGAAACCCGAAGAAGATGGAGAAATCCCAAGAAACCTGATGGCATCAAGAAGAAGATGGAGAAGATACCAGTCCCAGAAGACAGAAGAAAAGAAGACAGAAGAAAGAAGAAGAAGGCAGCATCCTGAGGAAGATGTCATGCTCTTATAAAAGACACCCAAATCCCCATACCCCCAAAATAAATAATAACCAATAAAAGTATAACGAAATGGTAACAACATGTACATAAAGTTAAGAGAGAGAAGTGTGTAAAGTAAGAGTTGCCAGTGAAGCAAGATGAAACAATAATATAGTACCCAAGGAACAAATCTCCATTGTAAAACACTAACCAATTTATTATGTTAATAAGACTATACGACCATTTAGCAATAACATAAAATAAAAGTGTAAAGTAAACCAGTGATAGTTTTGGGTATTATAGAAAATAAACCTTGTGTTTCATTCTTGGCAATCACAAACATTGAATACAATGAAATATGCAACTTTCAGTGACTTAAAATGTGTACTATGAGAATATGTTACTTACAAGATATAAATCTGTTTAAAATAACATTTTGTTTTATATAATGGAAAAAAAAAGGAAGACAGATTTAATTATACTAATGACAGGGTACAATTCCCCAAAGACAATAATTAAAAGACGGTGTGAGAACTGTATAATCCTACTTACCATAATAGTTAGCAATAAGAATATAGATATAAAGTTTTTGTGAATATAGTATAAGGATGTTAAAAAATGTATTATATATAAGGCCATTTATTTAAATCTACAACAACTAACATCAGAACTGTAAATATAATTATTAATTATGAATAGTAAGAAGTAATTAAGATGTTAGTTGGTAAAAAACCTTTTTTGTGAACCATATTTCAATGTTAGAAATAAGGATTTAATTGTAAAATGTCTGAAGGTTGAAGACAACCATTTATTTAAAAATTTTCTTTATTTGTTTAACTGTTCTTTGTATTGTAACCAATACTAATTATTGTTGTGTAATTTGAAAAAATGTTTAGTTTATAATACCATATTTAAAAGTCAGAGAGGGTATCACACATCATATATTGTTTGTAAAAATATTTTGTAAGGAAAAATTGTTAAAAAACCTAGGCCAAAGAAAGAAAACCAAAGTTCATCAAAACAGAGAAATTACTCATTTAAATGCAATTAAACAAAAGGGGTTTAGACAAAATAAACTTGAGATCAAGCCATATAATTGCACATACCATTTAGAAAGATTTTATAAAATTATATTCAGAATTATAAATAAAAATGAAAATGACTAATCTCAGAAATTTGGACAGAGGAGTCATATATTCCAGAATAATGTTTTAGAATTTAACTAATTCAATTAATTACAAGAAAATAAGGGAATATAAACCTTTTAATACAATATAAGATTATTAATGTTAAATATAACTGATAAAATGGCTGAATTTACATAATGACAGGAAGTTAGTTTTGGAAATGTTTTTTCTTGGAATACAAAATGAAAGTAAAATTACTAATTTTGGACAGAAAACACTATAAAACGGCATTATTCAATCTTAAAATACGCCGAATGAACTGAAGGATTAATTTAAATAACATCTAGTAAATAAAATTGATAAATAACCAAAGTTTAGGCAATCATATAGTGTATTTTCATATATGCACAGGATGCGAAATTATATTTGAACAATGTTAAGAATAATATTATATTGGCTAAGAGTTTAGTTGAAACTGAAGGAAATAAGATAGTTGATTATTGGTATTCGTACGGTTAACTTGACAAGCGTTTTATAACCAATCTAACCTGACTTAAAACGGTAGTGAACGGTACGTTTTTGTGAAATCGCGAGTCGCGTATAAAATCCTTCTAGAACATCCACATAGTGACAAAATCAATCAAGAAAGACTAAATAACACTGGACAGTACATATCTACCCCAAAAAACACTACAAAACACAAGAAAACTGTATAACACAATAACCATATATTAGTGTCGGAATCGGAAAAAGTGACTGAACTTATAAATACACAGATACACAAAATACAACCCGTAAACTTCACACAAGGCACTACACAACATTTAAAAAGAGATTTGCAGACACCAGGACGGGAATACTGCCAGAAAATATCTTATTTGGAACATAGCAGAAACGAGTGACATTCTGACCAACTTGATGGCAGCCATTTTCCTTTGACGATCTCAATGCCTCCGTGTTTACGTCAGCTGTTGGTGACAACAAATTATATTATTTCAAATTTATTATTCAATGTGTGTATTTAGTATTAGTAATTAACTTGTTGTAACGTTATACTTTTTAAATATTGGCCCGATTTCTCTGACTTTGATAATAATTAGCTGTTTAAAGAACCTTGTTGAATTTTATATACTATACCTTGTAACTGTTTCGATACCCTGAGAGTCGATATTATCATTGAAAAGAGTCAATATTGCAATTATATAATAAAACATTAACACTTTTCACCACAAAATAGTTCTTTATTTCACTAATATTACAGATTATCACTAATTTAATTTTAAATAACAAACTACCAGGACTTTACCACATATAAGGGAAGATAACCTACAAAACGAAAAGGTAAACAAGTATCGATTGTCCTGGAGACAATCTTATGAGTAGTTGTAGTTTATTTAAAAAATACAAGAACTTCAATAAAATTTTTTAGACGAGTGATATACATTTTAAAACTTCACAGTACCCTATTAATTAATTGATTTTAATTAATTAATTAATAAAAAGGAATTTTTTTTAAATTATAATTTTTTTTAAACATAATTTTTTTTTTAATTTTCTTCAAAACAACAATTTTTGTTTTGAAACTTTTGGTGAAGCTACACAAATATTTCTTCAACAGCATAACGCTATTTGATAGTTTTGACTACATCTGGGACTCGACCAACTGGGAAACTTAAGGAAGTGTTTCAGGCCAGTAAGACGTCGAGAGCCACACACCAATTAAACAAACAGACTTCGTTTCATTTATTACAATATATATATATATATATATTTCAATCACTGTCTGCTACAGTCCGTTTCTTGATGTATATAATACTTTAATATTTATAACTAAATTTACCCCAAGATATACTTTTTTCCCTATTAGGAACATGTTTCGAGAGTTCCTGTTCTCTCATCTTCAGCCTTCGCCATCTTGTTTCTGGTGAAGTATTTGTGTGTTGGCTTCTGGAATGTATTAAGGTAGTTTGTTGGTCTTTGGTGTTTTGAAGTTGCATTATTGTGTGTGGTTGTGGTATCTGTTTTTGTATTTTGTGTATTTTCGATGTTGAGTGCTTTGAATATTGTGTCATGTTTTGTATTGATTTGTATTTGTTCTGGTATTAGTTTGTTTTGTGTTTTATGTTTGTAAATCTGTAAATTTTCCCAAATGTTCATTATGGTGCCTTTGTGTGGTATATGTTTTATTAGTGTTACATTGGTTATGTCTGGGAATTCATGTCCTGTGTTTATTGCATGTGTGGCTAAATTGGATTTATATATATTTGGTTTTTTGTATGCATTTAGGTGTTCAAAATAGCTGAAAAAAAAAACAGCTGAAAAAACGTTATTTTGAACACCTGAATGCATACAAAAAACCAAATATATATAAATCCAATTTAGCCACACATGCAATAAACACAGGACATGAATTCCCAGACATAACCAATGTAACACTAATAAAACATATACCACACAAAGGCACCATAATGAACATTTGGGAAAATTTACAGATTTACAAACATAAAACACAAAACAAACTAATACCAGAACAAATACAAATCAATACAAAACATGACACAATATTCAAAGCACTCAACATCGAAAATAAACAAAATACAAAAACAGATACCACAACCACACACAATAATGCAACTTTAAAAGACCAAAGACCAACAAACTACCTTAATAACATCCAGAAGCCAACACACAAATACTTCACCAGAAACAAGATGGCGAAGGCTGAAGATGAGAGAACAGGAACTCTCGAAACATGTTCCTAATAGGGAAAAAAGTATATCTTGAGGTAAATTTAGTTATAAATATTAAAGTAATATATATATATATATATATATTGCAACACATCTTTTTATGATTTCTTTCATTATGGATTATGAGTTTTACATGGACCTGGTTAGGGTATATCATGCCAACACTTACCTGCAGTATATGGTACTTTTCTGCTTTGCCGGCTATTAGGTGTGGGATTTGGGCTTATTAGGTATCAGGTAACGAGTTGGGACGATGTGTTTCCAAAAGAATTATTTTAGGAAGCTGAGTTGTATAAATTGTGAATAAATGAAAACTACCTTTTTAGTCTATCATTCCAATGATTATAATTGTCACCCTCAAGGTGCTTATCTTTAAACAAATCATAATAATAAAAAGAATTTCAAATATTTAACACAATTTACGGCGGGTTCCACCATTTATATTCTTTCTTGAATATTACTTTACCATATTTTCTCTAGTGATATATTGTTATAATGCTTACGTCTAACAATCACATATTAAAATCATATATCTTAGTACATAATTTATAAGTTCCTGAAAATAAGACATACAATACACAGTATATACACAAAACAAATAACATGGAAATATACACACATATATGGGCAGTTTCACACTGTCTGCCTGTAATTATAATTCATTTATAAAAAATCATTTTTGTTATATTGAATTTAATTATTTAATAAAATGGAAATACTGAATTGATTTCATTCTATGAAATCCGTAACCCTGATCTTTATACATGAGAAAATAAAATACGAACTTTTTAAATGAATATAACAAGGGTTATAGTTATCGTTATCTCTATGGTAATTATTATTAATATAAACACTTTTATTAAGGGTAACTCCCTTTTAATTATTCTTATCTTCAGCCTGCTTGGCTATCAACAATAATTAATATGAAACAATAAAATTTGTGACATCTAATATCTGGATAACACTCTTAGAGCTTCTCTGCACTCTCCCTTAATTTATCACATTTAATTTATCAAATATAATTCTTTATACAGTGCACAATCTCATGAAAACATTTGCTTAGAGTCTTTCTGCACTCTTATTAACATATTATTATAATGATCACACATTATCTAAATGTTCTGTCTTTTTGAATAAATGTCTCTATATGATATACAGTACAACATTTAAAAGTGTCTTTAGGCTTTAGTCATACCGCCTATATAATTAAATGTTTATCAATTATTTAAAACTGTTCAATTTCGTTTATAGCGGCTTTTCATTTACTTGTTGTGTTTTACAACATTATTATGAACCCTGAACCATATCAGGTCACCTGTTTTGATGATTTCATGTTACACAGATGTACACGGGTCTCAGGCGTCGGCGTTGAGTACAGCTATTCCTCTCGAAACCCCCGTCAGCGTCGCTTAGCGGTGTATGAACAGCTAGGCTAGGCGTCGTTCCTTTATCGTCATGGACACAGCGTCTCTGGCCTCGGGTATAGTCTGATGTCCGTAGTACGTAGTTGTAGTAACTCAGGTGTCTGCCGGTCTCATTGAAGCGTCTTCTGCAGCATATCGTTCCGTGTGTACGACTCAACGAATACTTTATGAATGAGAGAGATGCTCGTTTTGGCTCACTGTTTATAGGGCAAAGCCACGTGTGCAAATGAGTTTCTATCGGCGAATATCTCAACAATCCTTTATTTATTTAGGTAACAAAGTTGTTTGTTAGACGTGTCTTGAACACAGTTATTAGCTATGTATACACGCGATCTTTAATTAGCACCGCGAAAGGTGTGAAATAGTAAAACGCTTATAGTTCACGACACTCTCACTATCTCGTTATGTGTTTGGTGTCTAAATAAAGCTACATTTCCGCACTATTCACTGGTCAACCTAGTTCTTCTTAATCTTTTGTCATTTTTTTATTATTTAAGTTTTAAAACACTTCTAACATGTGCCTACAAAATTATACATATTTATGCAGGTGGACTGTTATCTGTTTTGTTTGCTATATAAAATCCTATCTGTACCCTTCTAAATGTACAATTGTAGCAGATAACGCTTATTATGCGTACTCCAGTTAGAACGATAAACATTGATAACAATGTTTCGTTATAACACTCCCCCACTTGCTTTAAAAAAATTGTTTGTGCTTTACATAACATCATTTTTTTTTTTTTTTTTTTTTTTTTTTTTTTTTTTTTTTTATCTATGTTTAGTACATACACAGTCAGTTATATTACATGTTTATTAGAAAGAATATAAAATCTTATCTTAAAGTAACAATCACATATGGGTATTATTGGATATAATGACGCAGAGATGACGCATGGTACTTTCCAACGTCCTTTTGCTTCACTGGGTCATATACCATGTAGGTGTGTGGTCCTAGACGACTCCTTAGTTCATATGGGCCACAGAATAATCTGAAGAATTTCTTGGAAGTGTTTAATATACTACTTCCCACAGGATTTGTCTTTATCAATACCTTATCACCAATCTGGAATCTTGTCAATCGGTGAATTCTATTATACCGGTCTCTCCTTTTACCTGCTTGATGATATAACTGTCGTTCAGCTCTGTTTATTTTTATTTGAATTGGCAAATCTACATTATAATTTTCCGGTTTATTAATCATGTTGTGCCAGAATCTTTTAGGTATTTTATTCTCACTTAATTCAAACGGTGTGTATCCTGTAGCTTCACTATAATTGTGATTCATTGCATCTTCGAAAAATTGTAGATAGTCAGGCCATTTTCTCTGTTGATTGTAGCAATATAACCTCATGTACTTGCCTAACTCTCTATTTATTCTTTCAGCAAGATTAGTTTGTGGATGCCTTATGGATGTAAGTATAGGTTTTATACCTTGTCTTGTCAATGCGTCCTTCCATAATTTATTACCAAACTGCTTACCTTGATCTGTCAACACTTTATCCATTTTTCCATACTTTGGTATATACTTCTGGGTGATGACGTTCAGAACAGATTTCATGGTGGGTCTTCGTACAGCATATAACTTTACTAGCTTGGTAAACACATCTACCGTCACAATTATATGGCGGTACCCACGACTTGATCGCGGGAGTGGTCCAAGGAAATCAAGTGCAACTATATCCCCCTTCTTCTTAGTTCTGATACTCCCCATTTCAACGCAAGTGTTTAAATTCGGATGTTTGGCTGTTTGACAATCATGGCATTTCCTAACAATTATTTTAATTTTTCTGAACATATTATTACAGGTGAAGGCTTCTTTCATAGTTAAATAGCACTTCAATGGAGATGCATGAGCTAGACTACGATGACATGGCATAATTAATTGCTGTAACATGTCATGAGATAGCACAACTTTCCAATCATAATTAATAAGCTTAAATAAAATTCCATCTTTCACACAATAATTTATAGGTAACGGATTATTTTTTATATTCTGTAATCGCTGATCTTTATCTTGCTCTCTAGCGAGATTACGTAGTAATTCTTGTACTTCTCTCTCGGGTTTGTATGTTATGTTGCTAAGTACCCTGACATCTTGTGGTTTAGCTTCATGTGTTTCTATACAGACTCCAGAATGTAGTCATTGATTTTCAGTCTTCGATGTGGACGGTTTATTACGTTCATCAGTGTTTCTCGGTGTCTCTTTCTGTTTTTTCTCAACGGTAATCGCCTGCGTATTTGCATTCCTATCGGATGTCCATGGTTTCGAAAATCGTTTCGACGAATTCGGCCCTCGGTAACCTCCTTTGTAATTACCTCTTTCATTATTTTGCTCCTGCTTCTCATATGTTCGTCCATCTTCATGGCATCTATCATATGATAAACTTTTGTTTTTCGGATATTTTTCATCGTCTGTACGTCTATCTTCTCTGCCTTTATTTTCTTGGCGATATCTTTGCGAATACCACGTACCTCTATCTTGATTTTGGTTTCGGTTATCTCGCTGAACTCCTCTTGGTGGGTCTCGTTCACGGATTACACCCTCCATCTGTGTTAAAAGTATTAATAGATCTTCAATGGTAGCTATACCCTGAACATGTATAGCTAGTTGGATGTTCCTGCTGAAATGATTAGCAAGCTTAATGACTAATTCTTTTTGTGTTAAAGCGGGACGTAAATGTTTACTCCTCTCTACTAACATAATGACGTATTCATCTTCAGACAGCTTACCTGGATTATATTTACCAAATTCCAGTGTATTTCGTATTCTCATTTGTATGTATTCATTCCAATACCTCCGTTCGAATGCTAGTTTAAATTCTTCATACGTTTTTAAATCGTCATTCACCATCGTGAACCAACTGGCTGCTGCATCTTTTAAGTAACGGCTTACAAAGTCTATTTTATCTTTGTCACTGAGAATAGATCCAATACTATCTATTTCTTTCTCACATTTGATACGAAATTCAATGGGATTTTCCCCTCTGGATCCTCTAAAATAGTTAATGGGTCTCTCTTCTCTAGGTACGGTCGAGTATACTAACGCTTGTGTTGGTAGTCTTCTCACTTCTCGTGTAAGTCGGTCTACTTCACCTTTTAACTTGACTTCCAGCTGATCTACCCTGTTGTCATGGTGTTGGATAGATTTCTTGATGGTGTCGTCTGCTGCGGCGAGACTTTTTGTTTCTTCTTCAATTTTCATGGTCTTCCTGACATTACTCTGCACCAACTCGCTGATGACTTGTATCTTGGTATCTTGTCGATGCGTAATTTTTTCGAGTTTCTGGTCCAGTGTGTCGGCCATAGATTTAAAATTTTGTTGTAGTCTTTTTCGCTGCTCTTCGAAATTTTCATTCATCACCACCGCTTGTTGTTTTAGAGACTCTTTAACTTTACCTTCTAAGGTCTCCATTCGTTCCATAATTTCTACCTTACTTTCAGCATTATACGCGTATAGTTTCTGAATTTCTGACGTGCTTGCTTCCAATCTTCTCATAGTTTCAGCACCACTAGTTTTTATTTCTTCAAACCTTTTTACGTTTTCAGCGTTGCTGGCTTCCAATCTTCTCATAGTTTCAGCACCACTAGTTTTTATTTCTTCAAACCTTTTTACGTTTTCAGCGTTGCTGGCTTCTAACTTCTTCATTATGTCGGCTAAACTGACCTCTTGTTTATGTGCCATGTTTAATTTTAATTTGGTGAACCGATTTTAAAATATTTATTATTAATTTGTATATTATTAATTATTTGGATTATTATTAAATACTGTATTGGTAGTCATTTATTCATCAACATACAACCATTATCTTGGGCGCCTGTAGTATCAGTTTCTGATAACCACAATATTTATCTAAGCTCCCCTTTGTTTACTCTACTGATAACGCTAACTGTACGTTCTTATCAGCTACATTCAACATATAAATGCACGTTTTATAATAATTACACATCAACTCTAAATATTTGTTCTACGTGAATTTATATTTATTTAAATTCTTACTAATTTTTAGTTTTTTTTTTTTGTATTATGTTTTTTTTTTATTTATTTAATCGGGCCCCACGTTGGGCGCCATTTTCTTTTGCAACACATCTTTTTATGATTTCTTTCATTATGGATTATGAGTTTTACATGGACCTGGTTAGGGTATATCATGCCAACACTTACCTGCAGTATATGGTACTTTTCTGCTTTGCCGGCTATTAGGTGTGGGATTTGGGCTTATTAGGTATCAGGTAACGAGTTGGGACGATGTGTTTCCAAAAGAATTATTTTAGGAAGCTGAGTTGTATAAATTGTGAATAAATGAAAACTACCTTTTTAGTCTATCATTCCAATGATTATAATTGTCACCCTCAAGGTGCTTATCTTTAAACAAATCATAATAATAAAAAGAATTTCAAATATTTAACACAATTTACGGCGGGTTCCACCATTTATATTCTTTCTTGAATATTACTTTACCATATTTTCTCTAGTGATATATTGTTATAATGCTTACGTCTAACAATCACATATTAAAATCATATATCTTAGTACATAATTTATAAGTTCCTGAAAATAAGACATACAATACACAGTATATACACAAAACAAATAACATGGAAATATACACACATATATGGGCAGTTTCACACTGTCTGCCTGTAATTATAATTCATTTATAAAAAATCATTTTTGTTATATTGAATTTAATTATTTAATAAAATGGAAATACTGAATTGATTTCATTCTATGAAATCCGTAACCCTGATCTTTATACATGAGAAAATAAAATACGAACTTTTTAAATGAATATAACAAGGGTTATAGTTATCGTTATCTCTTTGGTAATTATTATTAATATAAACACTTTTATTAAGGGTAACTCCCTTTTAATTATTCTTATCTTCAGCCTGCTTGGCTATCAACAATAATTAATATGAAACAATAAAATTTGTGACATCTAATATCTGGATAACACTCTTAGAGCTTCTCTGCACTCTCCCTTAATTTATCACATTTAATTTATCAAATATAATTCTTTATACAGTGCACAATCTCATGAAAACATTTGCTTAGAGTCTTTCTGCACTCTTATTAACATATTATTATAATGATCACACATTATCTAAATGTTCTGTCTTTTTGAATAAATGTCTCTATATGATATACAGTACAACATTTAAAAGTGTCTTTAGGCTTTAGTCATACCGCCTATATAATTAAATGTTTATCAATTATTTAGAACTGTTCAATTTCGTTTATAGCGGCTTTTCATTTACTTGTTGTGTTTTACAACATTATTATGAACCCTGAACCATATCAGGTCACCTGTTTTGATGATTTCATGTTACACAGATGTACACGGGTCTCAGGCGTCGGCGTTGAGTACAGCTATTCCTCTCGAAACCCCCGTCAGCGTCGCTTAGCGGTGTATGAACAGCTAGGCTAGGCGTCGTTCCTTTATCGTCATGGACACAGCGTCTCTGGCCTCGGGTATAGTCTGATGTCCGTAGTACGTAGTTGTAGTAACTCAGGTGTCTGCCGGTCTCATTGAAGCGTCTTCTGCAGCATATCGTTCCGTGTGTACGACTCAACGAATACTTTATGAATGAGAGAGATGCTCGTTTTGGCTCACTGTTTATAGGGCAAAGCCACGTGTGCAAATGAGTTTCTATCGGCGAATATCTCAACAATCCTTTATTTATTTAGGTAACAAAGTTGTTTGTTAGACGTGTCTTGAACACAGTTATTAGCTATGTATACACGCGATCTTTAATTAGCACCGCGAAAGGTGTGAAATAGTAAAACGCTTATAGTTCACGACACTCTCACTATCTCGTTATGTGTTTGGTGTCTAAATAAAGCTACATTTCCGCACTATTCACTGGTCAACCTAGTTCTTCTTAATCTTTTGTCATTTTTTTATTATTTAAGTTTTAAAACACTTCTAACATGTGCCTACAAAATTATACATATTTATGCAGGTGGACTGTTATCTGTTTTGTTTGCTATATAAAATCCTATCTGTACCCTTCTAAATGTACAATTGTAGCAGATAACGCTTATTATGCGTACTCCAGTTAGAACGATAAACATTGATAACAATGTTTCGTTATAATATATATAATCACGTTTATCCATTATGACCTAAACACGCAAGTTTTGACCAGAGAAGTTGATCTTTTGAGACCCCATATATAAACGTTATGAGTAAGCTTAGACATTTTATTCTTACATATTCGTAATCAACATAAAAAACCGTAAAAATATATATCCGTTTCAAGATAGTTTGTTGAAAAAAATTGAATAATAATTACCCTGTTAACTTAGTCGTTACAAACGACTCACACGTTTAAAAAAATGCATTACTATCTTGTCACGGAAATCGGTTTAGCTTTTAGTGATAAAAAATATGCACAGTGTTGCCACAAAATGTATATAAAGTCACGAAGGTCACAACGTTGCCAAGTCTACTGAACGTAAGCAATTGCTGCAATATTAGCAGCTGGTGTGTCTCGGCTGTTTATACAATTACTGCTTCCAGTCGCCTACGTTTAATTACTGTATACGATCTTAGCTATTTTTAATTTCAGTACCGTAGTAAAAATAATCTTTGAAAGACGTAATCAACTATTTTTTAACGCTGTTATTAAAAAGTGGGTTAATCATTCAATGACAGAAAACATATAAGGTGTAAAATGTTGTGATCACTTTATTCACACGTTCTTTTCTTAACGCGTAAATAACTATATACTAAATAAAGATATAAGAAGTATATCTTCATTGTACATTAGTATAATATGTAGTTAAAAAGTACAGTACAACCTGTCACATCCGGACCTGTGATATCCGGAACCTCCCATATCCGGACGTATCTCCAAACTAATTTTTGCAATTTTGGTTAGCGAAATGGTTAGGGATGTAAAGATACTACTCTTGATGTTTTGGCTGTTCACCACTTTTTCTTCACTACACTTACGTCATTCTGCGATATGGTTCACTATTTTTGAATATTTAAGTTTTTACAATTGAAACACTTTATTTGGGGCAACTGAGTCTGGGGCAGCGGCATTAGGTCGACTCACTTTGGCTTCATGGCTTCCAAAAAACGTGTGCATTGTGTGAAGCAGCCGAATCACAAACTTTTTCAAAAACTGATGTAGGCGTACTGTAAGCAAAACTTTTAACCAATTTTACTTTTCGTATTTTAAAGAGTACAGTGTACAAATACAAATGCTAAACCAATAGAAACGTCTAAAAAAACACGTTCCTCTTCTGTGTATCTTCTGTAATTGTTAATTATATTAATTGAGATTTTGGCTACTTATAGAGCTTTAATTACTGAACACAATGCAGTTTTCAGAATTTCTGTATATTTCTTGGTTTTAAAGTTATCGCAGGTTGAACTGCAAAAATGAATTGAATAAAATTCATGTCTGATCCGACCGCGTGCTTCACTGTGACGAAGTTAGAGTGAGATAGTTGCTTATTATACGCTCTCTGTCTTGCGTACGGCTCACAGTCTGTCCCTTTCATATAACGCTCAGATATGACGACATATTATGAAACGTTATATATACCCCTCCTCGGTATAAAAAAAATTGATTGTTTATTAGTTTGCTCTATCTTATTATTAGCATCATTAACTCCAACTTGCCTAATGTACTCTATTAGATTGTTCAGAAGAAAACTCAACCGTAATTTTACGCCAAATGACGATAACTTCAATGAGTTGAACTGATTTTGTGTATAATACAGTATATTTAATGTATCTTTTAAATGTCAATATATTTCAAATGAAATTTGGGTATATCTGAAATCCTTGAATAATTTACGCACCCGAAATTTTCGCCGGTATTTTTCGTCAAAAAAGAGCGTTAATTATGCGAGAAAATACGGTTTATAAGTGACCTTGTGATATCCGGATTTTTCCATATCCGGATCGGCCGGTCGCCATATTAGTCCGGATATGACAGGTTGTACCTGTACTGGTAAAAGTATAAATACAGACAGACTTTTATTACAAATATTTTTTGCTACGGTTTTCTATAAATAGTAACTATTCTCGGTAAAATAAAAATAAAATAAAATAAAAGATGAAATACAAATATCTAATACTTTCTGAATAAAATATATGTATATTTTAACAAATAATAATTATGTAACTCTGAAAAAATTTAAGACAAATCTTTATTAACTCTTTACAACTCTTGTAGGGAATTCGTTTTACACACTTAGGCCTATATGTATTGAACATAATTATTATAAAACCATTTATTATTAAAAGGGATTGTTTAAATTACATATTTATTCCTACCATTCGCCCACTCCGATTATTTTTTTTGTTAAATAAATCTTATGACATGTCTTTTATATGTTTTGTACACCTCAGATTTTGTGTAAACTGTATATATTTCGTATTTTGAATGTTTTTAGCTAAATTTTCATTGGCCTAGGACCCCGGTCCTTCTCAAAATTTGCATATAATTATACCCTGATTAACGAAACAGCTGCTCTCTGTCTGTGTACCTGTGTCTCACTTTCTTGCTCTCTCTCTCTCTCTCTCTCTCTCTCTCTCTCTCTCTCACCCCCTTCTCACTAACTCCCTCTCTCTCTCTCTCTCTTTCTCCTTATTTGTTCTATTTCTTTCCCTTACTTTATTAAAGAATGAGCCAAGGAGGTTATGTACATTTACACCTGCCGGACACCTCTAAGGTTGCCTCTGTAAGAAACAATAAAATTTCTCAAGTGTTTATGAAATAAGGCCACTGGAACATGGTAAACGCATAGTAATGTTTATTTGGCTGAGACAAGATAAACGAGAAACGTGATTACATTTCTGGCGGGAACGATTATGCATTTTGCAAACTGGCGTCTACGTCACACACGTCCGTATTTTCTACAAACATTGTGCACAGTTTAATCTGAGTTGTGGTATCTCGAACTCAGAAATGGTTAATATACGTCAGCCACTGGTATGTACAGTGATCTGTGTTGTGTCTATTCAGCGTTAACAACCACAGGTCTCCAGCACAGAGGCAAGATTTCTCATTCCCGTCAACACGAGTACCTACTCAAGGTCAAATAACATTCTTAATGTTTTAATGACACAGAAGTGTATGTTTACAAAACATACTACTGTTTTGACTGACACATATATACACATCTACGTCTGAACTCGCAACCTCTTATTTATCAGCTGTCTTGTTTTTACGTTTCCACCAAACATGTTACAGAAAATGATATTAAAATAATATGAATATTTTATAGTAAAAACATAATAAAAATAATAATAATATACAATTTAAAAAGTTAATACACTACCTCATGCTTATCCTAAGTTTTGTGCGGAGAAATACCTGACCCAGTCAGTTTTCCAAGGATTCATAAAATTGTTATCTCGAATGATACATGGATCTTGTAGAGCTCGTAATCCTAATTTTCCTTGCATGAATGATGGACTATGTACACATAATAACCGAGCAACATTTTACGTTAAACTATTGAAAATAACAATGGTTTTCCAAAGTACCGGAGACGAGATGACGGAAGTGTTGAACTAAAAGGAATATATCATTTGATAATCGTGATTCGTTCTCTACAATCGCTTCCTATTCTACAGTACAATGCTCACATCAATATTGAAAACCGATAAATACATGTATAAATAGGCTTACTATACGTCCCGGTTTGACCGGGATTGTGCCGGTTTGACGACCTGATCCCGGGGTCCCGGCCAGTTTGTCAATTGTCCCGGTTTGAAAATTGACGAGAGTAGTTTTCGTCCGGGCGAAGACGTTGTGCAAGCTAAGCTCCCGATTTTTGGTTAAATCAATAGAAAAGAGAGTTTGAAAGATTAAAAGTAATTTTTCATGAATGGAAAATTCAAAAGCTGCAGTAATCACTTTGCATGAGTATACACATTCAAATGACTTAGGGAGCACAAAAATCCTAATGTGTGCTATACTTGCTTTCCTTCGAAAAGATGTAGAATGTGGCTGGCAGTATATCCATGGTCAAGTTCCAGAGGAAGAGAAACTCGATTAATTCTTTAATTATTTCGTAGAACAATAGCTAGACAATGATTAGTGCTACAGGAGTTACGGAACTGCTACTTCCGACGTCATAGAATGAATAATACCGTACAAGCACGCATCAGAAACTAAACAGCCACGTTGGAAGACCACATCCAAGAATACTCAAAAACGTAAACTCGGGCACGCTACGTGGCGTAAATAAATGTTGCCTAATATCTGACGCATGCGAATTAAAACAGCACAATTCGTACTGTCTTCTGTCCAGCGTCGACTCGTTCTTCTTGTCCAGCGTCGACTCTGTCTTCTGTCCAGCGTCGTATCACTCTCTGGAACTTCTCCTCGTGCTGTTTCTGACGTAAATGGATCTTCTTATGTAATTTTGTTATTGTTTAAAAACAGTTGGTTTGACAATCGAGTTATATAACTGTATGTAACTGGAAGGATGAAATTATTTACAAAAATTTAAATATTTTGTGTGGACGGGCAGAAGCTCCCGCTGCACCGTGGATGATTTAAGAAAGAGAACCGCTGCAGTATTTGTAAAACTATATAGCCTAAACACTCACACACACACACACACACACACACGCACGCACGCACGCACGCACGCACACACACACACACACACACACACACACTGTCTCCCTTTGTCTGCATGTCAGCCTGTCAATCTCATTTCAACCTCCCCTGACACTTTCTTTTCGTTACCCTCTCTTGCTATCTACTAATTAGCTCCTAAGCTAGGCCTCGAATTAGATGAATTATGTGCAATTTTAGAGACAATGAAGAATTTTATTGTTTTTAGTGTAAAACAGTTTCTTTCTCCTAAATAAAACAAAAACTTGTGTTTAGGGATTATGCTCTTTACAGTCAAAGCTAGAGGTGCGAACACGCCAAATTCATATTTCGAATCTATGTGTTGTAAATGTGATAGTACTCCTTCTTGTACGTACTTCTAATCATATATATATATTTTTAGGTGTTTCTTTATCATCACCTACACCTGCATAAATATGAATGTAGGGGCTACTCATTACAGTATTCACTTCCCCTTCCTTTGTATTTTGATTTGACAGCATTACAGGATGTTTACCCTACCTTGTAAGCACGTATGTTTCCCCTTCTGTTTTGTCCATTATACAGTAGATTTGATAGAAATTTTAAATGAAGAAGAAAACTGCTATTTGGTAAATTAATATGTATTGTGCTTTTAAAAGGAAAAGAGAGATAGCTACCTTTTTTCTAATTCTATCAGTAAGATAGAAAACAGATATAATATAAAATGTATGAGACCCCATTAATATTAAGTATTTATCTCTAAATCACCAGTCGATTGTCTCAAAATAATGCGAAAAATTGCGAAAGAAACTACCGTGTAGTTATTTTTATCTCGCAAGGGTGTGTACGATGAACTATAGAAAAGAAACTTATAGAATAATGTTTTTAAACAACGCCGTTTGGTTGCTAATCCCCGACCTTATAACTTTTTTATATACTTGCTTTTGTATAGAAAAGTCTTATGAAGTGAAAAGAAATTAGTAAAAGAGAATGGAAAATTCCAGGGTGAGGAAGAATATTTAACGTTACGAATTATAAATCTAAGGAGATATTACAGCTGCAATAAAGAGCAGGCAACGAATTAGATCAAGGGCTCAAGAGAGAAGTAACGCAACGGAAGGCTGATTGGAATTCCTCAACTTAAATGTGAAGGAGGTATTGAATAATATTAATACTACCTGTAACTCCCGCAGACCTTCCTTTGTCATAAACCGTCTCCTCACCATTCCCGATGGACCTCCTCCCAGAAACCCCCGCCAACGGAGAAATAGAAATAATTAAGTCTCTTCGTCATACTTACTACACCTGGCTTCCTTCTTGATCACTTAACATCTTAAATTTTCCTATCTACCTATCCGGTCTTTATCCCTCTCCTTTGTGCCTCCCCGCCTTACCTTGACACCTCTCTGGCACCTCCCTCCAGCTTTGGCGTACTGCGTTACTCGACCTCGTCTTGGCTGTCGTTTGACTTATACTTTTATTATGGCTCTTCCATCACCCATTTGGCTCTGCACACTACGTAAACACACAAATACACATCCATACACTACACTCTATCCTGAATGCCTCCACCTACTTCGCCACCGGTCCCCTCTGCGCTGGCGTGCGACTCCTCTAAATCTCCAATCGGCGGAAGGGTGCTTGCCCCAGATCAGCCTGAGTCTTATCCTCTGAGACAAGTCTCAGACAACGCAAAAAAAGGTATAATATTATAGCCTACTGTCTACTATGACTGTGAGACGCGAATATGACAGCAGATATGCAAGAATGTAGGCGGCTACAGAAGAATAAAGGAACGGTCCAACTTCGGATATTATGGCTTAAGTAATCATATTAGAAAGGATTATTACAATTTATTTTATACACCACACAATATATTTGATAATTTTAACTTTTATTTATCTATAAATTTTGAAACGAATTAAGATCTACAGTAACATCAACCGTTGTGTATATGACTTTTCACTCAGACTTTTCACAAAGTTTAGTGATATATTAAAACCATGTGTAAGATAATCAATTTTTGTGAAACATACAATATACCCATTAAATAGTGTAGACTAGACAAGTATGATAGTAGCTTGATACAGTCTTTTTTCCGGGATGAAAGGGAAATTATAATACTGTGCGCTTAAGAATGAAACTTTATTTGTTAAAAGACCAACGTTTATGAACATCTATTTGGCTTCATTTCTCAGATTGTAATAAAATTGGAATCAATTATAGCCTATATCAAATTAAAAATTTTTGCCAAAATTATTTTTTACTAACCAAGTTTACTTTATTTTCTTAACCGATGGATTTTTGCATATCAAATTCCGTTTATTAGACATCGATTTTTCAATATAAAATTGGTCTCTAGATTACTGATTTGCGTTAATGCATCCAAGAAAAATAGTAGCTTGATAAACCTTATTACTAAGTTTTAATGTTTGTTTACATACGGCGTTTTCAAGAAACTGTAACAGTGTTAGAATAAATAGGCCTACTTAAAAATTTCATTACATACCTGCACCTAGTTTCGTATACAGAAGCAGTGTAAAAAGTATTTTGTAAAGCTTTCTTACAAAATTATAACATAACTGAAGCAAAAATGATGTTTAAGATTTTACACGTTAAGTCATATGAAGTTTACTTAAGAACCTGTTACGTTCAGACTTCCTGAGATACTGTTATTGAGAAGAACAAGAGTAACAGGAAGAGAGAGAGAGAGAGAGAGAGAGAGAGTGAGAGTGAGACAGGTCAAAGTACATGATGTTTACTACAGTTGGCTACTTATAAGGAACTTGAAAATAATTAAACTTATTGTAATGTAGAAAGTTAACGAAACATGAACCAAAAGCGAGGATTATGTGCAGCAGAATCACGAGTTTTATTAACAGGATCCAAACAGTCTTTGGTGAAACGATTATTACGTTAAATAATTTATCCGCAATTAAGAAGTGGTACATTTTGAAGAAAGGAAAAAACCGAGGATGAGGAACTTATAAGTTGCTATTAAAATATGTAACTTACCTTTTGGATACCTAATTATTTTGCAAGCAAGTTACGGAAACTATAAAAAAAAATTTATTCTTAATATATAAGCCTTCACGTATTATTTCAAAAAAATTAGATTACTGCTCACTGTGATATACGAAAAGCAAAAATATAATTAATGTAACATTACAACGCACTGCAGCTGTTACTTAAATTTGTTACAAAGGCTGTTACGTCCTGGATCGACATTGTTAAAACTATTGTATTCTGGGTTGCTAGGCCGTGGTTGATTGTTTATGTTCTTGCGCCTAAACGTTTAGACACGAGAATTTAAGCAATCGACGACGGCCGAACAGCTTGGAATATAACACATACAACAATGTTGTATATATTTTTGGGTACTTTCCCAATATTCGTAACAACACTTCATTTTCGCTGTTTTGAATATGGGATAGTATCTATATACCACGACGTAAAGAAGAAATTCACTAACTACAAATTATTATATTTCTTAATTTACAGTGCAATTACATCAATTTTCATTCATAAGTTAGATAATAATATTAATTCGTTTTATCGTTTACCATTTAAAGAAATAAAAGCCATAGTTAGGAAATATATAGCGTTTCATGTGTAGGCCTATAGTCTATACAATGCGTAGCCTGTAACAAAATAACATTTAATATAAAGACTATAAACGTTTATTAACAAAACAGCAACAGACAATGTAAAGTGTAAAATACGGTTATTTCTGAATGCTAAATTAAAACAAAGGAAAAAAGTGTTAACAAATGAAAACAAGATTTGTTATTCGTTAGGCAGCCAATATTAGTTTATATTATACAGTAAAATCTCAAAAACTTCACTGGACGGAAAACGTAAAAAAGGGATATATGTCTAGCAGCCCGCGTTACTTCTAGTTGGCGTTCTTACGTGCTTTCATAAAAAGCGAGTATTGTTTTAAGGTCATGTTGATTCACATGTGTATTTTCAGTTTGCATGTTAACCTAGCAATATGGAATATATCGTGTAACCTTAAGTTTATTCGTTTGTTGTTCTGTGGCTTAAAATACCTTTTGGTACTTTGCAAGAGCCGTCACATTTCAACAAGACGTAAATATATATGCCGCCTACATGATATTTCCTTTGTAAATTATTTATAACTTAATTAAATATTTGCCCATAATGTTTTGTTTAAGTACTGTTGAACGGAATTTATTGATACAAAATTAGCTCTCTTCTCTTCAACAGTTGTTTGATCTCATCTTCATTGTTGTTTTCATCTAGAATCTGGTAAGTAATTTTTCGTCGACTAGGTTTTCAATATATTATTCTTTTTTATTTGTTATAATATGTGTTCATCTATTCCAAACTCACTTTTTCCGTAGATATAAACTCTTCTGCTTCTGCAGGTTGTTGTTTATATTATTGGTACTTGTAGAAATTTTTATGATTTTAATCAGAATGGTGCATAAATTTCCAACGGATGGGAGTCAACTTGAAACATGTTGCTTCGGTACTACTGTATACCAATAACTGAATATCTATATTCTTACAAATGATATTCGGTATGAATGAGAATAATTAAAAATTCGTAATTCTCTCTCCCCCTCTCTTCTCCCCCTCGCTCTTTCTCCTATTCTCTCACTCACTCTTTCTCTGTCAATTTTCCCCATCTACCTCACTAATAGGGACAAACCTCACTACTACCTTTAATTAAACATGACTACCTCACTATTAATTTCCTTTTGTTTTCATTAAGTTAGCACGGCAGGTCCTTCTGCGACTGCACCCAAAGCGCGCCTCTTTAAGTGTTTGTTGAACTGTTACATTGCTACAAACAGATTACTCAAGTATGAATGTGTAGTCTATACGAACACAAGGAATGATTAAACAAATACGCACACCACACTACCTTGGACAGGCACATGTACATATGACTGTCATCTCACGTTTCTTATTTAATTTTTATTTTAACTTTTTAATACTTTTATATGTTTAATTATTATGTAATCGTTAAGGATAAGTAGGAGAAATAACTCTTTTTAATTGGCTTCATTATATCAAAAAGTAATTATTTGCTGGATTCGTAAAATATTTACAATTCATCTTTATTTACGTAGGTCTTGAATGTTGTGACACCGATCCTTTGAAGTATTCTCCGATCTTTATATGTACGGAATTCTTTTCCGGATGTTTCTCATTGACTATGATCCCAGGCATTCAAAGTTTTGTGTTTGGACTCCTATGATTTTCTGGCCTACTATTATTATACATTTTTATGTGCAAGAAAGTGGCTGAAGTTTCCATTTATAAACTACCTGATCCCTCTCGAACAGTCAGTGATTACTATAGACCGGGGTGACACCAGTTCTGGAAAGACATTCTAGAGAGTATCGCTGTATCTCTTCTGTACCGTTTTGCTTCTTCCATTCACTTTATGCTCACTCTATTTTTGTTAGTCTACGACAAACAATCTTTGGTATTAGATTTCTAACGACCAAAAATACTTCCAAAGAATTTGATCTTCTTGCCTGTCCTTTCAAACGGAGCACTGTTTCTATTTTAACAGGACGCACAATACCCTACAGTTTAAGAATATATAGACGAAGAAGTGTATGTAGCTGCAGTGAGGCGAACGAACCCGACAGTATCATACCGAGGTTATCTAAACGAATACCGGAGAGATGCGGACACAGAGATTTGCGAACACAAGCTATTTCCGGAGTTTTGCGGACACTAGGCCTTTTGCTGCCTGAGAGAGGGATTACAAAATTCCAAAAGTATTTCTATACCGGAGGTTTGCGGACAGGCCGTATCTGAGGTGCGCCCGCTTGAATAGCAACAAACTTTCGTCAATTACTAAATTTTCAAATGGATTTAAGGCCTCTCTAAAAATTTTTCTTGTGTGTTCGACAATAAGCCGTATTTTTACAAGGCTATCTTGAGTAGGGGTAGAATTGTTACAAGAATGTAAAAGTCGCAGAAATAGTTTGAATCGGTCCCTAGACATAATTTGGGGAAATATCGGCGTCAGTAATAGCAAATCCTTTGCCCAATATTCGTCTATTTCTAATTTGTTTACTCTTGGCATCAGCAGTGAACACGCCAAGAAGAAATTAAATTCTGCAGGCTCTATATCTTTCCATCGGGACAATCGGGATATTAATGTCAATTTTGCGGTACCAAATTTGTAGTAATTATTTATTTCTGTGCAAATGATAGAAATAAATTCTAAGGGGAAAAATATTTTAACAAATCTAAGTGAGTTGCCGTGTCTTCGAAACTAATTCGTAATCCGCTAACTGCTTTATCAAAAGAGTGACGTTTTGTCGCAGGACTGTTGGCCGACCAATCGTAAATTCTTTTTCGCCTCTGAAGATTTCTTACTTCTTCTTCTTCTTCTTCTTCTTCTTCTTCTTCTTCTTCATCATCTTCTCCTGCTGATGTTTCATTTTCTGATGAAGCTGCACGTGGTGTTGAACGATTGTGAGAAGGCCCGGGAGCATCCATATCTTCGTCTGAGAAAATGTTGTCTTCCTCGTCACTACTCTTCATCAATAATTCCATAACTTCCTTCTCGGATTCTGTGCCACTGTAAACACAATATTCACACCTACTGTTTGCTAAGGAGAATCACAAACAAGACTGAATAGATGTTCTACAGAAAGTAATTATACCTTGCACCCAATGTTGAGAACAATAGCCGTGGTAAGGAATTTGAACAAAGAAAATGATTTTTCTTCATGTTTTGAGGGTAGTACAATCAGAATCTGCCCTTATCTCGAACACGATGTTTTTCGCGATAACCATACTTCCATTCCTTACGAAACATGGAAGTAAAAAAGTTGCTAGCTGAAAAAGTAATAGAAGAACCTAATCATTAAGATATTAACACCATTCCTCAATTTTGTCAACCCTCTGGGGGGTCCGGTCTAGTTCATCCCTCCCGTAAATACGCCTCTGACCACGAGATGACATTGTTTACATTCTAACTGCATTAAAGTTTTGTTATTAGAGTTTTCCAGTAAGCTACATTTTTCAGATTTACAGTAAATTATTATATTTACTGACAAGATGTACAAAATCCTTTGTTTATTATGGTGAACCATTCGTCCAGCAGGACGTAGTATGTGCCTACGCTTGGTCTGCATCTGCAATGTTTATGATTTTGTCAAGTTCGCAGTTATTATTTTCAGCCCAACGATCCATAAATCAATCGTAAATTTGCATCGTCGTAACAAAGGCAATTCATTTTGGTTTATTACTGTGCTCTTTTTCTTATATACGCTCGCGGGCGTGCCGAAGAAGAGGACAGAGTTATACACGTTGCGACCGAAGAGGATGCCGCACCGTTTCTGGTTTCTGGTTGTGCACAGTACTGCCTCTGAAACGGGGAATTACACGACATTAACGCGTCCTAGCTCCTTACAAACCTGAATAATGTTTTAAACACTAACATTTGCATTTACAATTAATATATATATATAATATTTCTGTATTAATATTATAATAATTCTGTATAATATTTACCTTATTTCTTCCGTCGTGTGGCTTCGTGTTGCGTTCGATTGAATATCTTTACGCGTTTCGAAACATGTTTTGTCTTCAGAATAAAAAAATCACTCAAAGTGAGGTCGTTAAACATCAAAATTGCAAATATTAAAACAGTTCTACACATGTCCGCATTACATGAGTGCGCACTCGAGTCTCTCGGTATTTTCCTGTTTCTTTCCTCTACTATTGGGGAGTCAAAACTGCAACCCTTGCGCTGCCAGCTCTTATCGCAATGTGGACTGTGTAAATACCCGCTTACGCTACGCAATTACTGTACGCAATAATTTTCCCATCTATATTTTTATCGTCAGTAATTAGGACCAACTGTCTGGGGAGGTGTGGTTTGTATTAGTTTACTTGCGAACAGATTTTAATACTAAACAAAATAAATATATTTAATTATGGCAAGGAAAAAACAAAATCGTTTTAATTTTTTCCAAACCTAATGTCTATTAATCTCAAAATTGGTGGAACAGGGAAATGAAGAAACAGATCAACGATACATGGGATCTAGTCAGCGAAATAACTGACCTTTTTTCCTTTCGTTGTAAACAGAACGAAAACGTTATAGGCCTAACATACTGTTACGACATCGCAGAACAATCTACGTGTTTCACGGCTATTCCAGTGGAATCCGGCTGTAATGCGTGTGTGCGTACACATTGCTGCTACTTTGAGATGGACAATTACGTGGCACGTGTCATGAATCCGCAACGAGACCATACCGATCCGCGCGTGCTGTGTTCAAGGCCGCAATCAATTACGTTCTAGTGTTTTGTAGTAGACGCCTATTAGCGAATATTCTGGAACCTTATCGGGTATAAATACAAGTACTCAGCGACGCTCAGTTCAGTTTGAGTTGCGATTGAATCGAATGCTGTTCGAAGTATTGTAGCGAAGTGTTTTACAATTGTGCGGGACAATTGTAATACAATACAGTAATTGTCTTTTATATTAGTTGACATTTTTATTGTGTGTGAACAATTTTTAATTGATTTGTTGCAAGAGACACTCTTGTTGATTACAAACTGTATAATTATGATAATTTAAGCTGGTGATTAGTGACTTAATTGGTGTCTTGTATTTTGTTTTCCACTGTACCATACGACGATCAGTAGACCGTCGTAACAATACGATGTTCAATATTCTACATTTAATTTTTAGACTGTACTTTTTTTACTTGTACTTACAATTACTTTCTATTTTTAGTAGGACCAAGAAAACGCTGATAATAGCACAAGCTGGACTGAGATAATAATATTAACACTTTAATTACCAACGAAACTAAAACGCGACATTTATGTTGCCAACACCTTAAGTTGACGCGACACCTGCAGTGTTTACATGTTAGCAGCTGATTTTTCATTTCCCTCCCACCGCTCAGAATTTCAAAGTAGACGTGCCCATAGCTCTTAATACTACTATACGTAAATCGATAAATGGAGAAATTAAACAAATGGTACTAGAAGAGCATGACCCCACGCGTCGAAGACGAAACATGATATAAATACACCTTGATTATTATTATTATTACGTATTATATAGTAGTATTAGATATATGGGATAAATTAACAAAGTGCGAGGGGGCAGGAAAAGGACAGTGAGGGATTGTGTGTAACACTGAAATTGTTGACAAGAAAAAGAAGAAACTGTACAAGTTGGCGCGCGTGCATGCGTGTGTGTGTGCGCGCGCGCGCGCGAGAGAGAGAGAGAGAGAGAGAGAGAGAACTGACAGAGAGAAACAAGGGCACAGATAAAAAAATCTGTCGCATTAATCAAATTCACGCCAACAACATTCTTAATGTCGTAATGACACAACAGTCTATGTTTACAAAAAGTACTACTGTTTTGGCTGACACATATAAATATACAGATCTAATGTCTGTTGGCAGGCTGACGTGTTCGTACTACTAATTCATTCGAAGGCTGTATTCACTCCTGTCTGTATTAAAATACTGTAATACAATGTTGTTTTAGAGTAATAATATAATAATAACAACAACTATCACGATTTGTAGGCTTAAGCATTCATAACAAAAACAGTTTTCTAACGTTCCCTCCTCTCAAGACTTCTACGAACTTTTTTTAACCTATTGATTCTACTCCATTTTTAATAATTCCATAATTATCTGTAAACATAATTTTTATAATTAAATATTTAATTTCTTTTTACAAAAAAGTCAACCCTTCCCACCCTTTTTGTTTTTCATTATATAATCTAAGTATTAACTTGATTTCACTGTACACAAGCTAGATTTGGTAACTGAAAATTACCAAGCAGTTTTTGGTAAATTAGTTTTTTTATAGACTCTCACCAGGGCCGTATTTAGGATCTGTAGACCCCTAGGCTGACCCTGTGGTGCAGGCCCTACCGGGGGTCTGGGGAGTATTCCATACCCCCCAGTAAAACGGGGGGTCCGGAAATTTTTTGAAAATTAACCTTCAAAAATCGAATTGTAGAGCAATTTTCTAACTAAAAACCTAAACAGAAACATTTAAAGATTGTTACTAAATTGTAGAAAATGTTACTGTACAGTATTTAGAAGTTAATGAATTGATGACATAAAAATGAAAAGAATTGAAAATCATTAAGATATTCAACACGATTTATTAACATTGCTATGAACAACTATATTAAAAAAAGGACACAAAGTTTGGGTGTGAAATGAATTTATTAGCAGTGTGTTAAAAGACGATACTCTACTACAGTAAGTTACATTTCTACAGTAGTGAGTAGAGTAATATTACAGTACTATACAATACTATGACACTAATATGTATGAAAATACTGTGTGTACAATTTACTACTAAATTGTAGTTACTACATATAACTTAACTTGGAAATTAGTTTGTATACAACTAGTTTGTATGCCTCAAGCTCTGCCGCAATGAAGATTCAAATTGATCTATGACAGGAAGGAAACTCTGGGTTCGAAATTTTTCTGATGGCGTCAGCTTAACCTTCTGGTGCTTGGACTGGGACAGTCAAGAGGTGCCAAACGCACGTTTATTTTGCGGTTGCGCCGTGTTTCACTCTCATACTCAGTGCAATCAGTTAACTCAGCAGCTTTCACCTCATATTCTTCAAAGCTATCCCGTTTTGTTCCTATGAAGCTTGTTAGCGATGTCAGTGAGGCGGCTGTGTTCACGTCCAATCTAGGGTTCTGCAGAATTTCACTAGTTTTGTTTATTTGTCCCAAGATATCATCCCAAAATACTGTGTACAGATTTACAGTCAAATAGATCACTTTCACAATTTTGAAGTGCTGTGGTGCCCATTTTTGTGCAGTAATCTATATTACCTTGTGTCATAAACTCCGGCCACAATCCAAAGTCATTTTCCAAGCAAACATTTTCACTTAAAGCAGGTCCAAGAGAAACCCCCTCTAGTTCCCACGCGACGCCAAGCGATCGAGTTTCCTGAATGCTGACTCACTCATATCAGTTGACCACTGAAGAGTTCAGCCGAATTAGTCCACACGAAATAACTGCGTCGACGTCTTTTATGATTATAAGAGGTCCCGCACCACGGTATTAAAACAAAGATATTTTTTGTTTTAGTCTATTCAAAATTAAAATTTTTAAACAGTTTTTTTTTGTGGTGCGGGATAGGCTGCAGCCTAGATAGCCTGCGCGTAAATGCGGCCCTGACTCTCACAGGTTAATTTGCAAGCAGTACTACTTCACACTGAAAATAAATGGTCACCAATCCCTTCAGTTTATAACTTACTGCTTACATGTCGGAGTCATGTGATAGTATGAAACTTTTATTGAGCAGAATTCAGTATGACGGATATTCGTGGCATACCTACGGAGATGTGAAAGTAACGTAGTTTTACTTCGATTGCAGCTTGGCTTCACTAAATTCTGTTGCCTTCTGTGCGAGCGGGTAAATTCTATGCAGGAATGGGAAAATTATTATGTAAAAAAAGCAGTGATCATTAAAGACAGAGGCACTGAGTGTAGATCAGACCGTTGTAGGTCGAGTACTAGTAAAACCAGGAAAAGCTTATCGTCCACTACTACATATTAAGTAGGTTTAATGAAATTATGTAAATGGAACGGATGTAATTTCGAAACTGTTAATTTCCTTCAAGTGTGTACTAAAGTAAAGAATGTTACAATTTATAACTTGGTAATTACACCAGGTAGGCTTAAACAGGTAATACTAACAACTAGTAGCCTACTGATTCGAATGTGTGTGTGAAGAGGGTTTTTGAGTCGATAATAACGCTATTACCTTCTTGACACAGAAATTCCGGTGTCACCTGCATTTTGTATTATGCAAACGTTCGGAGGATGTAAATTTTTCAACAACATTGTTGGAGGGCCAACCTTTAGAATGAACCGTTGTGGCGGAATGCAAGATTGATTTAAAGAATTCAAAAATTCTTGGCGATAGTACACTACATTTTCAATATTAAATACGGTGTTAATAGATTCTTCGTACTTTTTATTATCCCCAGAAAATTTTTCCAAACTTGTATCATTATTTTCCTTCACAGTTTCGATTCTTTGGGAATAACCACTTGTAATTTTTATCAAGTAAACACTTGACGTTTTGCACAATTTTTAGCAATTAATACGGTTGTACTATTTACTGTGTCCCAGTTTTTCGTCAATTTCTGTGAAGCTATCGTCATTAGGAACACTACCGTCACCGAGGTGCAGTAAGTTTGTAGAAAAATCACCATCTCCTCCTCCTAAATGGGCTCTCATATTGCTTTGCAAATTTAGTCTGAATAGCATTCCACATCGCCGAGGACTTTAAACACACTGAGACAATATCAGCGCGGGTTCCTCTTGCAGTTACCGGTAATCTCTAGCGAGAATCCTCTGAAATAACAAAAGTTACGCTACCCACTAATTTGTTACAATTTCTTAAGTCTTGGAAAGTTTGATTGACCGTTTCTATACAGTCCACAAATCGCCTTCGTTTTATCGTTCATGATTAGTTTCCGTTTTGATCGCTCTTTCTTTTGTCATGCCTCCTCTTCAATACGAATTGCTTTTTTAATAGGAGTCAGTGAGAATACTTGACTTTTTCTTCTTGGCGCATTTTTATTTTATTTTTGCAGTCGCTTTCGGATAAGGGCGAATTTATTCTGGTGTCAATTGTGATAAGGTATTAGCAGATGTCTCGTTTATTCCCGACGTGGGAGGTCCGGCTACTGTGGTCTCTTGACAATCTTTTGTTGGTGTTAATCTTCCTTCATAATTACTTTTGTCTCCTATCTCTCTGTCAATTACGGGTGAACACAGAATTCTTCGATACTGAATATATTTTCATTTAATGGCCAAATTCCAGTTGAACTAAAACCTGCTGTCAGTTAGATGGTGTAGCTGCCTTTGAAAGAGTATCTTTTGCTAGCTCAGGTATGTCATATAATGTCATGGTTTTACCTGGGTTTATTGTCATCCAGCTCTCAGCGGCTGCACCGAAATAGGCCATATAAACACTTGTCTAATGGCTGAAGTCAGATTGTAACGGTTATGAGGTATAAACTGTTTCATAAATAGTAAAAAAAGAGAGGCTGTAATTTATCTTGATGGATGTGCTACTCCAATACAACCTGCTGGTCCATAAATAATCAAAGTGATATCTACATAACACTCTGGGGATAACGATAAGTAGTAGTTTCCAGCTGCCATCTATGAAAATACCACTGGCTTCACCCTTTTCCAAAGGGGTAACCCTGCTGACTTGTTTATTTCCCTTCAAACTGACAACTTTGTTAGGACAGTGCACTGTTGTTATGCTGCCTGGTTTCCTTCACATTCCAAATATTGTGACAATAAAAATGAAGGCGACTTATCACAGAATTCCAATATTGAAGAAAGTTTTATGTTATGTTTATTAAAACTAAATGCTATTGCAAAACTTGTTGCTTCAGCCTCTCTAAAAGACAACCTTGAATGTCGCTGCATGAAGCCATTAAAACAATCTTTTACCGGCCCAGTTCACCAGAAAATCGACATTATTTGCAAACACGTATTCGGAGGCTAACATACGAATATTCTTAGGGTACAAACCATCATAACTAACAGAATAGCGCAGACCATAACACAGAAATCTGATTTTTCTTTTTGTTCTTTCCTAAATACAAGTTGTGGAAAACGCTGAGTCTTTGTAGGGGTTGTGAGCTTCATCGCCCCAGAAAGTTTTTCACTTGTACGTTTGAACCAAATATGAAAAAAAGAAAACAGAACAAAATGTTTTACTTACATTGTACCAACATACCACTTTCCTTCTGGTGAAATTGAAGGTACACCTTTAATTTTAAAATTAGTGGCTGAAGTGTAGTGCTGCTGGCCACTCTACCTTTAGTGCGTGTGTCGAACACTCACTTTAGGCAACCTATTCTATCTCCTAAATTTCCTAGGCGGCATAAAAAGGAGCCATTATTACTATTATCTTTTTAAAAATTTTAGTTTTTTAGGATTTAATAAACACGTAATCTTTATTATAGGATCA
This sequence comes from Magicicada septendecula, assembly GCA_034769895.1. Lineage (NCBI taxonomy): Eukaryota > Metazoa > Arthropoda > Insecta > Hemiptera > Cicadidae > Magicicada > Magicicada septendecula. Next base: position 17,206,641 of record CM068369.1, on the reverse strand, counting down.
CAAGTAACTGACACATAATTAATTCTGAGATCTGTTAGGTTATGAATTAGTTTTCTTTTAAGAGTTATAGAGAAACATAACTTGCCCATGCTGCCACATTGCATTTGTATTAGTATGATTCAATTGTACACTACCATGGATCCAACAAAGTACATAGCTGTAAACACCCATAGCAAATTAGTGACAAAAAGGTTACTTTACACGTTCTAAAATACAAAAGGGAACAAAGACTCATTGTACTGTACACTGCTATAATCAGACTGGAGGAGCACGTACTACAAGCTATAACAAAAACGTTATACAGTTGCAGAAGTGCTGCGACTAAGGGACACTTGAAGAAGTACAAAGTATCAACTTATGTCTCTCTGCTCTCCCCTATATGGTAATACTGTCTTATAATGACTGTTAAACAAATCAAATGTATTGTATACCTTTATATGTGTATTTATACACAATATATCATAAACGTTTTTTGTGGCAAAAATACCTTTATATGTGTATTTATACATAATATATCATAAAAGTTTTTGTGACAAAAATAGCTGTCAAATTTTTGTATGTTGTAATGGTACATATAACACTACCAACACCAGCGTACCACAAATAAGTTGAAAGCCACTACAATTAAGAATACCTACAAGGTCAAGCATACGATCATTGATAAGAAAGGAAGTATCATAAGCCAAAACCAAGTGAATTAAAATGAAGAAGGAATTACCAGTAAATGTGCAACTAAAGAAGATAAAGCAAGACTAACGACGAGACGACATACATAATTACCCAGTAGATCAAACTGTGAGAAGGAAACCCATGAAAGACAAAATCAAGAAGAAACCTATTAACCGTGAGAAGGAAACTAGTGAAAACAACGCCATGAAGAAACTTATTAAGAGGGAGGAAGGAATCAGTGAAGAGAAGAAGAAAATATCCAGATCAAACACAAAAAAGGGAGATAACATGAATTATAATGAACTAACATATGCCAATAAAAGTATAATTATAAAAGAAGAAGGAATAAATGGAATAAACAACATGATTTAAACCCCTAAGCTGTAAAAAAAATTGACACTGACCAAAACTTATTAAGTGAATACCTTCCTTGACAATGTAATACAAACAATAATCAATAAGAATGAATTATTGAACACAAAAAGTAACAAAGAGAATGAATAAAAATAAGATAAGTTCTTAGCTAAATGATGTGTAGACATGAAAAGAGAACTATGTCCAAAACACCAATAACCAATTTTAAAGTGGAATTGATATTAGAAATAACCACTAATTACCAATAGTAAAGACTGTAAAAGATAAATAATAACCAATAGATATACCAGTACTACATAAAGTCAAATAAATCAAATGTAATACAGAAATACAAAACCGACAATAATCCATTATTGTATATTTAGAATGTAACATAACCTAATCTGGACAACTAGTTTTCACTAAAACTATAGAAAAATCCTTATTTTTTTGCAAAAAAAAAATCCTTATTTGCCAAAGCAATGTTAAAATAAAATGTATTATAATGTGACATAAATAGATAATATAAGGAATGATTTTTGTAAAACAGATAATGTAATAAGTAAATATAAAAGCAGTATTAATGTGATTTAATATAACTATATGCTTGCCATAGAATGGATGCATGATGAACAAAATTATCTTTTAAACTTATCATAAAAGAGTAGGAACTCAACCAACAACATTGAATGAGGCAGAATACTATTCGAATAAGTAAATTCAAGGATTATAGCCACCAAAATACTAATAATAACAATAATAATAAATAAACCATGTTGACAGCTAGATGCAAGTAATCTTTGTAACTTTAAACCAAAGCAATTATCAGTATAAATGCAGAATGAACTATTGCACAATAATAACAGTGCTATCAAAACAATGATAAGAGATATTCAAGCAATAATGAGAATAATTTGATAGGATTACAACCCATATAAAAAGTTAACTTCTTAAAGTATAGTAAACTCACTTAACAAACTATAGTTAAGGTAATAAAACCACAAGATGAAGAAAAAGGACACTATCAGAAGTGACAATGACCAACGCAGTATGCATAGGCCATAATAAAATGTTATTAGCTATTAATGTTAGTATAATAGTAAGTATCATGTACATGTTGTGTTTATGTTAGTGTCTATACAGGAAAGTACCGAGCAACACACCGCAGCTAATAATAGAAGAGTCGACGCAACTTCTTCAGAATCGACCTCAAGAAATGGAACAAAAAACATTCTAAACTATTTAAACAAAATTAATAAACGACGTCAAAGAGTAAGTAAACCGATTTATTCATATCGGATTCGATAATAGATTGAATTGGGTAGAATAAATCAATAAACCAAAACGTTAAGTATAATAATAAAACAGACGACCTCGTCGTGCTAAAATGTTCATACACACTTTTTAAGAGAAAATTACTTAAAACTTCGAATCTAACAAGAAAAATATTGTGTCGAGTATTCATAACACAAACCCTTAGATATCAAATATGAAATGAAAATATAAGAACCAAGTAAAATGTATATTCTATAGCCGGCAGAATAAGGGAAGGACAAATAAAATAGAGGCAGGATATCAAGAGAATGGAAAACATGAGACTACCTAAACAAGTAATAAGATACAGACCTCAGGGAAGACGAGATATAGGTAGGGCAAGGAAAAGAGATGCCTTCAGTGAAGGCAAAACAGGCTGTAATCCTATACCTTGACATGGAGAAGATTCATAATACTTAACAGCACACTTAAGAACAAAACATTGGTATGGAGAATCATACACGACTTCCATGTTCTAAGGTTTATATTTAAAATCATTTTCGAAATGAAATATTTCCATTGAAACTACTTCTTCCTACTTACTGCTTCAGCCACTTACTGTGGTCACTAACGTATACCACCTCACGTTATCGCACTTGATTTTCACTGATGGTGGAAGTCGATGGCACTGCCGAAACGTCTGGTTTTGCAGAAAACATTGGTCTATGGCCAAACAGGCCGGGAAGGAATTTTAAAAACAAACTGCTTCTTTGTTGCCAATAACGTAATACATATATACAAAAAATTATCAGGTAAACTATTACGTTTCAACAAAAAATGTTTCAGATAAACTACCCTTTCCCCGTAACCGATCTTCACCAAAATCAATAGGCCTTGAGTCCTCTATAACTCAGGCACATATGTAAAAAATATCTGATTCTGTTTGAATTTACGGCAGTTATCGTTCGTCATGAAAAAATTTCTCTTGTTACAACATAAAATATTGCAGGTAAACTACCCCTTTGTCTTAACTGATCTTCACAAAAAACAATAGGTGTTGAATACTCTACAATTCAGGGCTGTATGGAAAAAATTATTTGATTCTGTTTGAATTTGCGGCTCTTATCGTTTGCCATAAAAAATCTACAGACAGACACTTTTCGAAAAATTATTTTTTTCATGTTTTGAGCTACTCATCACCAAGGATAAACTCACAACAATAAGAGTTAATAACACTAATGGTAACTAACAAGTGAAATAACGTTATAAGAAAAAGAAGATGCACCAAACAATGATTGTACCACAGGAACCAACAACCCAATAGTTTTCGGTCAGTAAGGAACCAGTGAAGACAAGGAAGAAACATTCTACGAGAAAGACACCTAACAACCATGGCATAAAATAAAGATTCCAAGAGCCAGTCAACTATAGAACAACATCTTACCCGTATATGCAATGACTGAACAACTTACAGATTGAAGAGATGGACAAGAACTGACTAACTGAGATGACCAATATACAACAGATAATATTATAAATGTATAGGACAAGATATGTTATAAAAGAATGAAAGTAACTATACTAACTGAATAGAAGCTGTGAATAAAAGCATAGTAACATGTTATGCATAGCACCCATGTAACATAAAGAAGTACTAAAATTGTCTCATAATAATAACAAATATTAGTCAAATAGTCAAACAATCATGTAAGATAAGAAAAGGCAATAACTAAAGAGTTATTAGTTATCATTAATAAAACCAAACTTGAGAAAATAAGGTTAAAAGAATGTAAATTTGTATCAACCTAACATACACATTGTTGGTACAAATGATGAAATCACATAACCTAAGATAGGTACAGTTCACCTAAATTCACATCTATCAGTAGGAAAAGCCTACCTAAACCAAAATTTTTTGTGCCTTAAACCAAGAAGAAATGATAAGCTTTCTACAGGTACTAATATAAGATACCCAAAGTGGATTTTAAATAAGAATTTAAGTAAATAAAATGAACCAAAACCGACCAAAAGAGGATTCACTATGTAAAACTTGAACAAAACCACTTTATAATACCAAATAGAAGTAAAAGGTTAATGTCTATACCACAAGTAAGGTGTAATGCCACTATTGTAATAGTATAAGAATATTATAAGAAAGGACATAATGTATTATAATCGTAATTAAGAACACCTGTCATGTGACACCTGGTGTAAGTAATGTTAGTCAATGATATACACTAAGGGACAGACCAGTGTACAAAAAACACTAAACCAATTATAAAGAGATTACTATGATTAAACTATTGTAACTAAATAATAGTAGAAAGAGATAAAAGAATACCAAATAAGAATGGAAATAAGTGTACACCTCATAGTGCAAAATAGAGGTAAGAGAGAGTTAACTATATAAGAATACAGCAGTTCTATAAGGAGAAATTTACCTCCAAACTTATAAATCTTGCACAACCATCTGGCGATATAAGAGCTTCTACAACAATGGACTCTGTAACAAAGAAAGAATTTTAGCTAACAGAGAAAAATAATTATCATTGCCAGTATCAACAAAAGTGCAAATTACTAAATGAAATAATTGCAATTTTATGAGAAATAACGTTATTAAACTAATTATGTACTTTATTAAGAACTTTTGTTTTTCCAGCACCTTCCAAAACTTTATATAAAAAATAATGTAAACAAACTTATTTAGAGCTTCAAACAATACTTATCTTAAAATTATCATATGATTATACTTTCCAAAGGAAGCCCCTGATTTGAAAGCATTGACACCCTATAATACTACTAATTAAAAATGATTCCAACTACTATGTTACTAAATTTTCTCATTCAAAATGTAAATGGGACTGTTAATAACTTTATATTGTTGTCATTAACAAGACAAAACAATCATTAATGGCTGTTTTATCACAAACTTCAAAAACTCCTATAAAGCTTGCTCAATGAAATAGGACATTCCTGATGCAGAAAATTAACTTTGCCATAACACAAATTAAATAGGCTAACGCCCAAACAAAAAAATGCTTTGAAAACAAAACATTAATGAAATATGGTATGAATTCATTGTGCTACATTCAAAGCTGATTTTCTTAATTGATTTAAAGTATACAAGTCTAGTTTGTCAAGTAAAGATAATTTAGGTAAACCTAACACTACTTATGAAACAAATCAAATATGCTAATATTACAAAATTCACAAATTGAAAAAATATTTAAATTATCTATAGGCTAAATTGATTTGATTATATTACCTTCTCTACTTCATATGTTTTCCACATCAATATCATCTCATGTCGATACTACTGATGGTGCAATAATAGTCATTTTTTCCCAGTCAATTCTTGAAAGTTCAGGAGTAAACTGAAAGATCATTACAAAACTCATACATAAATTTTCACTAACTTAATAATTAAGAATATCAAGCTAATAACTAAGAGAACAATTTATTTTCTTAACCTAGCACAATATTTGTAGGTTAGCACTATGATTTTACAAAAAGTTAATGGATTTTGTGTAAATTTCTAAAAAAATTAAATTTACAGCATAATCTAGTAGTTATTTTATAGTAATCTATTTTAATTTAAATGAACTCAATTCTAAAAGCTAAAAACAAACTTACATACTGCAGATCCTCTTGTTGCTCAGCTAGCACTATTGGTTGGTTACATCCCTGCACTGAAGATTCCTGAAAAATATTTCTAATATAATCATACAAACTCGAAAAACAAAAACTGTTCAAATGATTTACATTGAATAATATAATCCTGATTATAACGGTATTATAACTAGCAAATACATTACGGATAATTCATCCATACTCTGTATCATTTAAATCTACTATTAAGTATAACACACCCCATAAAAGATTTTAGAATATTAAGATATTAATTTTTATAAAATTTCATGTGATATTAGTTGAGTATCATTTAGGAAGTTAAACAATATAAATACAATTCTACACATTAAGTTACAGATTATAAATACAGATAATAATAAATTAAATAAAAATAACACTATATGCCTACATCAATTATCGGGTTTAAGAACCTGCTGCTGTAAGCAGTGATAATTTTAGTTTAGTGAGCTTTAATCAGACTTGCATGCAATAATAAATTTTACATAAAATAAAAGAACGGCGCTTTCTTTAGTCACCAGCAAAACCTTTTCTGTCTGCAAGTTATATTATAAAATTTAAAAACAGCACAATTTTATTAAAAAATTTAATCGAGATTAAAAAGCTTTTTAACTCAAAAATTGAAGAAGTCATAGTTCAAATTCTCTTTTCACTTTTTCTTTTACCTGACAAATGTTAGCCCTTAATTTTTAAAGCAGAGCTGTGTTAAAACAAAATTTTTATGACAAATATATTACAATTTAATGGACTCAATGGTATGAAAGTAACTATGTGTACAAAAAATTACAACAGTTTGCTTCAGTGAGGATAGAGTACCCATAGGCCTATATTATAAATTTTGTTATATTAGGTCTTAAAATTAACCTTAACTTACTACCGTAAGTCATATCTTATTAAGTAATTACGTTTCTCTGAAAAATGCTGAATTTGAAAGTATATTTAGAGTAATATAGCTGGACTGAAGAATTAAATAAAATATGTAACTAGTTAAATACGAGCAGAGTTCAAATTAAATATATTATGGTAAGGCCTCTCATCTTGTGTTAGGTAGGACGACATTTTACAAATAAAATGACTTACAAATTGGATACATTACACAAATATAGGTAGGCTAGAGTAGTAATTGTCAGACTTACAGGAGTATCTATAATAAAGGAAAATTATTTAATTAAATTGCAGTCAGTGCCTTACAGGGACTTTTTATAAAAATGAGTTAATTGGGTAATTATGAAAATTCTCATCAATGCTGATACTGCGCTGATATATTTTTATTCTATTCTTCTATGTTATATAAACACGAGCAAAATAATTTTAAACGGCGGTGGAACCTATTTACGGAGACAAAAATTAAATTTTTACTCCCATAAGAACGCATGGTGTTAGCCTAGGTATATTGTATTAATTAAATTAGAATGCTAATTTGCTCCATTATTAAATTTTGGACAGAACACAGTGATATTATGTATAGTTGGGTCTATAACAGGTAGTGTTATAGGCCCAAGTAATCTAGACATTCATACATAACCTAACACACCTAATTTGCTACAAACAACGGACAACATACACTAAATAAATGATCATCTTACCTTTCATTATTATTCCTAGCGCCTCCAACATATTTTTACTTCGACTTGCAATCGCAAACACTTCAATACGAACAACAAAATTCTGTTCCACGCACCTTAACAAACGAAAACAAATTACCGCACAGCGCCAACTAAACTAATGGCCGGTCGCAATATTTCGTTACACCAACTAAACAGAGTAAAAACACATTTCCCTCTGTAGTGTCTGTCTTTTTTACACATGTTAAAAATTTTTTAGAATAATTATTACGAATGCCAATATGGCCGACTAACTACCCATATTTCATTATATACATTTGTATATTTCGAACAAGTTGTGATGCTTAGCGTACAGCAAAAATACGATGTATAAAATTTTGTATAAGTTTTTCGTACGCTGACACACCATAACTTGGACAAGGTAACTTCAACACCTAAAGATGTACATATATAAGTTCATCAAATTTGTTGAAGTTACCCTGGGTATAAATTGGCGTGTGTTGAAGAAATTACGGGCCGCTAAGTGTAAGCAATAAATATATATATTGCGACAACACAAATTACTAAACTATTGGCGCATAGGATATGATAGTATGTGTATTTCAAATTACAAGTCTATATTGGAGGGTTTAAGATTATTTATTGCACAAAACACAAGTTATAGTTTATATGGTATATTTGATATGTACAGAATGTAATGTTTGATATAGAGTCTTTCTTTTAAAATGTTAAATAATGTTCATACGCAAGACGTGATACGTTACATAAAGAAGATTCCCACGATGATGTTGTTGAAGAGAGGGGCAGGTCTTTGCGGTGTAGTTGGTTCGTCAGGTGCTGCTTATAAATGACAGACGTTCACCCAGACACGTTCACAGCTGGGCTGGCGTCCGGTAACAGCTTGGCTGATGTTTTGTAACAGCTGGGCTGGTGTCTTATAACAGCTGGGCTGGCTCCCTGTAACAGCTGGGCTGGCGTCCTGTAACAGCTGGGCTGGTGTCCTGTCAGCTGGGCTGGTCCTATAACAGCTGGGCTGGTGTCCTATAACAGCTGGGCTGGTCCTATAACAGCTGGGCTGATGTCCTATAACAGCTGGGCTGGTGTCCTGCAATTCCCCTGATGAATCTGACGCTACGCACACACAACGGTACTACGGATCTTATTACTCGCAAAATTAATATAGAGTTTATGACCAAGTAATATCTCAGGTGACAGTGAGGTTAATCTAATAAAGGTATATTGAACTTATACCACTCCGGCTTCTTCAAGTGTTCACGCGAATAACCAAGGTCTACCGCGATCAGCAGACCACCCTATGAGGAAATCTTGCACTAGCACGGAAACGTCTTGATGGAACAACTTACTATTGCGTAACTATTAATGATACTGACACTGCGGAAAATCTCGCACAGCGATACAGTTACACTCACTTATTACACACGTAGTACTACAATATTAATAATACCGTGTGTAAATTGATAATATCAACTGTTATGCGTCACACGCGTTACTATCCCCGAAAAGTCTTAACAGATCCTTGCAAGCGGTAGAATCTTGTACAAGGATTGTATGTACCGTTCGCGGTAGCAGCAGTGAAGAACTGCCTGTAATTATACGCACAATGCGTTAAAACAATACTGTGTGCAGATGTACTACACACACAGTTCTGAGTCTTCCCGTTTCACTAACGACGAATAGTTTTGACAACACCTTGCAAGCGGTAGAATCTTGTACAAGGAGTGCACGTCCCGTTCGCGGTAGATGGCGTAGAAGAACTGTCGTAATTATACGCGCAATGCGTTAAAACAATACTGTGTGCAGATGTACTACACACAGAGTTTTGAGTCTTCCCGTTTCACTAACGACGAATAGTTTTTACAACACCTTGCAAGCGGTAGAATCTTGTACAAGGAGTGCACGTCCCGTACGCGGTAGATGGCGTAGAAGAACTGTCGTAATTATACGCGCAATGCGTTAAAACAATACTGTGTGCAGATGTACTATACACACAGTTCAGATTATTCCCGTTTCACTAACAACGAATAGTGTTTACAACACCTTGCAAGCGGTAGAATCTTGTACAAGGAGTGCACGTCCCGTTCGCGGTAGATGGCGTAGAAGAACTGTCGTAATTATACGCGCAATGCGTTAAAACAATACTGTGTGCAGATGTACTACACACACAGTTTTGAGTCTTCCCGTTTCACTAACGACGAATAGTCTTTACAACACCTTGCAAGCGGTAGAATCTTGTACAAGGAGTGCACGTCCCGTTCGCGGTAGATGGCGTAGAAGAACTACCTGTGTAACGACAGGCTTAAGAAAATTTCCAACCACCACTCAGCATTCTATTGGTGGATGGAAGTCACATGGTTAGTACATCGTGACATGCACTTTTCATGCAGTAGAGTGCATTTACTTTGTAACAGCATGCATAGCGGTAATCAGACTACCCGTATCTCATGCATAACTGCCTACATACTAATATCATACATGAACGTAAACAATAGTCAGAAATGTATAGGGATTGTAGCACTACATATGTCTAAGTTCAGTTCAATGTCAAACACAATGATAAATACTTCACGCACCGCCCGGGAAACGCTTACCACTCGCGCACGCGCGCACATTTCCACAAACACAGTACATGAATAACAATAAATAAATAATGCACAGTTTTACTAAACTAAACCCTTATCCTTACTAAATACAACTGATAACATAACCCAACTTAACCATCTACCAATATAACATGAATGTCCATTGTCTGTGTAATATATGAGCTTGCCCCGCCTATCATGATCCTGTGATTCGTTGCAGGATTAACCCCTTCCCGCATTAAAAAAAATTTTTTTTTTTTTTAGTTAACTAACAAAAAATAAAAATTTTTTTTTTCCGATATAACCAAAACAATTTCCTAATCCTGAAATAATAATAATACCCTCGAACTAAAATCAAATAAACATCCTCAATTAATACTAACATTTCTTAACTGTCACTTTGACAGAAGCACCAAATCAAAGACACGTGGTAACCTTAAAACCAAAACAAACACACATGCTCCTGACAGCAGATAACAAATTTTTATGCGGGGTCACAAAGTACACAGACGGCATTCCTTATCTTAACTAGATTATTGTTCATTCACAGAGTCATCTTACATACAACATTTAAACCTGAACTGACATATTTAAATCAGTACACATTCTTACCCCTATATCCTGACATTTATCTCTGAGTTTTTTGTATAAATTTTTCTCAGTTTTGAAACGCACACGTTTACTTGGAACTGTAGATTTGAATTTGTTTAATATAAGTCGTATTTGCTTTATCTCGCAACCCATTAACTGAACCTTGGGGGTCGGTGAGTTATTCGTTATCTTATCTTTCGAGCGTCCTAGTCTGATAAGGTGATCTACCCAATCACCTTTACCTCGTAATGTATTGTTTGGAACTCCAACTGGCAGTTTATTCAATTCGTCGACTTCCAATATAATATTATGTCCGAGTTTTCTAACTTCAATTACGGTCACATCTATTTCCGTACCCTGCACATATCTTGTTATACGTGCCTGTTTTTTAACTATCTGCGACTCACACGTTGCTGATTTTATCCTTGTGTGACTTACCGGCAGAATCGGCATTTGTATAAAGTGGTTTTTACACCTCTTTCGTAACTGCTCGTCCAACAGCGATATTTCTGTGCCACTGTCGGACAACCTCTCGTCAACATAACCACTGATTTTTGCTTCGACAATAAGGTCGGTGCAATTTTCAATACTAATATTTCCCTCATGTCTATTACTATTATCATTATTACACACTACATTATTCCTAATTGCTGCAGGATATAGGCCAGACATAACAGTTCTATTCTTATAACTAACATTTTTCATACTTGATTGATTGAACTGCTTTTCAACTGAATCATTTTCAGTAACTGTTGCTAATAAGTTGGTATTAATTTGCTGAGTTGTATTTTTATGTCGTTGTGATTGTGGCTGATTTTGTGGTGTCTGAACATGAAACTGATTACGCGGCGGTTCATTATTATTTACCATAATTGTTGTCACCTTATTGTCACCCGTATCATTCACCTCTCTATCCTCCATAAACACTTCAGTATCTGATATAAATTCATCTAGTACCTCATCATTAGGCCATGTGTCATAAATACCTGCACCGTTAGTATCCATACTAGTTCCAGGCTCTACTACTGGTTCGGAATTTTTATGTGTTATGCATACACTGTCCGCATCCATGATAGCTTCAGATTCTATCATACGTTCACGGTTCTCGCATGCTATATCTGTTACACTATAAACTATCACCTCATCACAGCACTTACCTGAAGTATGTTCCAGACTAATAGTGTTGTTACTACTAATTTCATTTCTGTTATCTTCACTACAATCCGATGCAGAATCTAAATACTCGACTTTACCGAGATATGAACTACTAGGCCCTAATAAGGTGGTTTCTGTATAATCACTTTCAAGTTCACCTGCTACGCTACTGTTCTCCGTTAATCCTTCAGATGTCACATCTTGGTTAACTTCCATATTACTTTCGTTGAGAGTATGTTCAATCAGAACATTTGGTACTTCAAAATTATCACAAGGTACACTATTCCCAACAGTTAAATCTACTTCAGTATCAACTGACATTTCCTGTAGTTTCGCCATCCTCTCCTCTCTATCGGCGTCCATTTCTTCCCAAAATTTCTGCCTAATGGCTATCATCTCCTCATCTCTGGCTTTACTTTCCTCTGAAATTCTTTGCATATCCGCTATCATCTCTTCTCTACTGGCTTTCATTTCTTCGGACATGGTTTCCATCTTCGCTAATATGGCCGCTAAAGCATTCTCTATCCCTTTTAAATCCGCCATAGTGATCAAAATTTACTTTAAAATTTAGTAAATTCAAATTTATTGATTTATACGCAAAGAAAGTTATTATTACGACAAGATTAGAACGTATGGTAACCAGTTTATATGCACACAGAAAGCAGTTCAAAACATCAACATGTAAATAAACCTTATCTAACACACAACAACTAATAATCTACCTCCAATATACTGATAAAATCTGTTCATATACGATATACAAGAGAATATGCACAATTGATAAATTATATCCTCAGATTTTCACATGAACTATACACATACAATTATTACGTTAATTATAATTATACGTCGGATTTTTACCAACAAATTTTATATTCATAGACAAATATATAATAGCGTAAAATTACCGCTATTTTACGAGCCCCTAAGTTGCTAAGCGCCAAAATATCTCTATGCGACAACACAAATTACTAAACTATTGGCGCATAGGATATGATAGTATGTGTATTTCAAATTACAAGTCTATATTGGAGGGTTTAAGATTATTTATTGCACAAAACACAAGTTATAGTTTATATGGTATATTTGATATGTACAGAATGTAATGTTTGATATAGAGTCTTTCTTTTAAAATGTTAAATAATGTTCATACGCAAGACGTGATACGTTACATAAAGAAGATTCCCACGATGATGTTGTTGAAGAGAGGGGCAGGTCTTTGCGGTGTAGTTGGTTCGTCAGGTGCTGCTTATAAATGACAGACGTTCACCCAGACACGTTCACAGCTGGGCTGGCGTCCGGTAACAGCTTGGCTGATGTTTTGTAACAGCTGGGCTCGTGTCTTATAACAGCTGGGCTGGCTTCCTGTAACAGCTGGGCTGGCGTCCTGTAACAGCTGGGCTGGTATCCTATAACAGCTGGGCTGGTGTCCTGCAATTCCCCCGATGAATCTGACGCTACGCACACACAACGGTACTACGGATCTTATTACTCGCAAAATTAATATAGAGTTTATGACCAAGTAATATCTCAGGTGACAGTGAGGTTAATCTAATAACGGTATATTGAACTTATACCACTCCGGCTTCTTCAAGTGTTCACGCGAATAACCAAGGTCTACCGCGATCAGCAGACCACCCTATGAGGAAATCTGGCACTAGCACGGAAACGTCTTGATGGAACAACTTACTATTGCGTAACTATTAATGATACTGACACTGCGGAAAATCTCGCACAGCGATACAGTTACACTCACTTATTACACACGTAGTACTACAATATTAATAATACCGTGTGTAAATTGATAATATCAACTGTTATGCGTCACACGCGTTACTATCCCCGAAAAGTCTTAACGGATCCTTGCAAGCGGTAGAATCTTGTACAAGGATTGTATGTACCGTTCGCGGTAGCAGCAGTGAAGAACTGCCTGTAATTATACGCACAATGCGTTAAAACAATACTGTGTGCAGATGTACTACACACACAGTTCTGAGTCTTCCCGTTTCACTAACGACGAATAGTTTTGACAACACCTTGCAAGCGGTAGAATCTTGTACAAGGAGTGCACGTCCCGTTCGCGGTAGATGGCGTAGAAGAACTGTCGTAATTATACGCGCAATGCGTTAAAACAATACTGTGTGCAGATGTACTACACACACAGTTCTGAGTCTTCCCGTTTCACTAACGACGAATAGTTTTTAGAACACCTTGCAAGCGGTAGAATCTTGTACAAGGAGTGCACGTCCCGTACGCGGTAGATGGCGTAGAAGAACTGTCGTAATTATACGCGCAATGCGTTAAAACAATACTGTGTGCAGATGTACTATACACACAGTTCTGAGTCTTCCCGTTTCACTAACAACGAATAATCTTTACAACACCTTGCAAGCGGTAGAAACTTGTACAAGGAGTGCACGTCCCATTCGCGGTAGATGGCGTAGAAGAACTACCTGTGTAACGACAGGCTTAAGAAAATTTCCAACCACCACTCAGCATTCTATTGGTGGATGGAAGTCACATGGTTAGTACATCGTGACATGCACTTTTCATGCAGTAGAGTGCATTTACTTTGTAACAGCATGCATAGCGGTAATCAGACTACCCGTATCTCATGCATAACTGCCTACATACTAATATCATACATGAACGTAAACAACAGTCAGAAATGTATAGGGATTGTAGCACTACATATGTCTAAGTTCAGTTCAATGTCAAACACAATAATAAATACTTCACGCACCGCCCGGGAAACGCTTACCACTCGCGCTCGCGCGCACATTTCCACAAACACAGTACATGAATAACAATAAATAAATAATGCACAGTTTTACTAAACTAAACCCTTATCCTTAATAAATACAACTGATAACATAACCCAACTTAACCATCTACCAATATAACATGAATGTCCATTGTCTGTGTAATATATGAGCTTGCCCCGCCTATCATGATCCTGTGATTCGTTGCAATATATATATATATATATATATATATATATATATATATATAAATATATCCTGTCATCATAATCCTACATTAAATTTTGTTATTTTACAAATTAACCTGCGTACTTAGTAGGTCTATACTTTCGTACAAGCACAGTTAATTTTTTTTAGCCATGTACTCCACAGGCGTACATTCACAATTTGTAAGGCAAGTTATGCGAACCTGCAGGTTTAAAAATTAATTTGATTTTTGTTATTTCTCTACCTTCGTATTTAAAATAATTCATTAATCGCTTTATAATTAATTTTAAACTAAAACAATTTTTTTTAATGTTTATGTATACTTAAATTCGTAGTGGCCGACAATGGACGATTTTTTCCAGTGAAGGGTTTGTGAGGATCGGTACAAACTATAACACAAATTTGTAATTTATATGTGCCGACGTTCCGACAATATTTATTGCCATCATCAGGACCTGTATATGAATATTATATGCAACGAACAGAAACGGAACATGAGATTTCCCAAGTTATCCAAAGACAATATATTGCTCAGGTGCCCCTCAGCGACCCTCATCATATACAACAAACCAAAACGCAACAAGAGATTTTCTAGTTATTTAAAGACAATATATTTCTCAGGTGCGCTCTCCGCGAACCCTAATAATATGCAACAAACCAAAACACAACAAGAGTTTTCCCAGCTATTTAAAGACAATACATTGCTCATGTGATGCTCCGCGAACCCTAATAATATGCAACGAACCGAAACGCAACAAGAGGTTTTCCAGTTATTTGAAGGAAATATAGTGCCCACATCTCTCACTTTTAGAATTAACACTATTGCACACCACTATATAAAAATAATCGGAATAATTTTTATATAGTGGTGTGGAACAGTGATAATTCTGTTTGTGACTTTAACCACTAACACAACTTTCTTCATTAAAATTCTCTCACGTTTGTCTTACAATGAAATTTTAGAAACAAAAAAAAGAGAAAACAATGAATTTTATTTACTAAAATTTATTCTTTTGAACTTTCTTTGGCAACTTCATCAGTGCTTGGTAACGTGAAAAGCCCAACGACTCCCGACAGCGGTACACAAATTTTATACGCTGTATCATAAGATCGTCGTTTCAGATAAAGTGGCATTACTGATCTCATAGGTGCCTCACATGAGCATGTAAATCTCAAGACTCAAGACCGTTTTATGAAAGAACTTTATCTAATGTGCCTCCCGCGTAAGCAGTTCTCCATTTTTGGGGCGTCTACTGCGGGTATCACGTCCCGTGCTCGTAGGGCCAGGCTTAAACAGAGTACCCATTGTTTTCTTGCCGCATCATCTCATAACGTATTTATTATTTCGCTGTGAATTTTCATTGGCGCCTGGCATTCATTATCAAAGAATCACAGCAATCTGTTTAGTTACCTACGTTTTTCAATCACGCTTGACACGTAAACAATTTGTAATCAAGAAATACGTTAGCAAAAATCCGTGGAAATTCACAGGTGTTCATACAAAATATGAACATTACAATACACGAAAAGTTTTTTTAATTTCTAATATTAATGTATAGGTGCCTATCGCAAACCCTCATCATATTCAACAAACGGAAAACAACAAGAGATTGTCCCAGTTAATTAAGACAAGATATTGCTCTTTTGCCTCTCAGCGAACCCTCATAATATGCAACGAACCGAAACACAACAAGAGGTTTTCCAGTTATTTGAAGACAATATATTGGCTCACATCTCTCACTTTTGTCTTACCCTAACCACCTACTAAATCTCTTAGTAATCCGGCAGTGAGTGCTAAAATATTGCTGCAAATTGTTTTTATTTTGAAATAACGTGTTCTATTTTTTCAAATAATATGATATTCTTACGAGTAAATCCTCTAGTCAGATTGCTTCCATCGTAAAATTTTCTTGGTTGAAATTTCAATTAATGGAATCTGGGACGTTCCTCAGTACCTGTGCGTATCGGTTGAAAGACTCTGTTGACAGAACTAACAAGGATAGAGTCTTTCTACCGCCACTGACAGATTCTGAGGAAGTTCACAGATTCCAGAAATCGAATCGCCAATCAATAAGTGTACTACGATGGAAGTAGTTCGAATAGAGGATTTAGCTGTAAGAAATCGCCTACCGCTTAGAGGTTTCAAAGAACGGAAAACGTGATAATCATGTCATATGTTTCTTGTTTTTGACTACTCTAAAGTATTTTCGCGCGTTTGACCTACGCACATTGTACGTAACGCTTTTTATATTTGATAACGGCACTGAGATGCTCCGTTCAAAAATACTCATAATTATTTTTATGTCAAAGTTTATCGCCAAAGTTTTTAATATGTTACTGTGGCACCACGTAACAATGTCATTATAAGAATTAATAAAAAAAATATGCGTTGTTAAAATTGAATATACCCTAAAGAAGTGGCAACAAAATTTACTTATCTCGCGCACGCCAGTGTTGATTATAAATACACATAGATTTGTCTCAAATGTGAGGAGACGTCCGCGTATCGTATACTGTACTATATTGAGTCTGGTATTACTGTTTAAACATTAATAACTTTTGTGGAATTGTCGAGAGGACGACGTAATCGTCTGTCGCCAGAGACTATACTTGAGTGTTTATACAGGTAATGTACACACAGTTATGTATATAAACTGCTTGAATCTTAAGCGGCATTGACATTTACAGAAAACATCAAGAATTTAAACTCGAAATTGTTAATCTAATTTTACCATTTATAAGTTGATTCTGAAGGCAAAAATTCGGTATGGAAAACCATACATGACTTCCATGTGCAAAGACTGATATTTAATTTCATTTAATTAAATTGACTTTGATAATTTCTAAATAAATATCCCCCACTTTGTAACGTTTATTTAGAGAGTGTGTGTTATTATTATATTTAGATTTTATTGTTTTGTTGTGTCTACTTTTAACGTTGATTTATTAAGATGAACCACCGTTAATACTATAATGATTATCGTCAAGCTTCAAGTTGTAATCGCTATTCTGTAACATATTGTATGGTAGACGTGATTTATTTCTTTAAATTTTGTTTTTTATTTATATTGTTTGCTTGTAATTTGTTTAAATTATTTATTTCAAATTAATAAACTTGATGAGTTAATGAGTTAGTCCTCACGTCGACGTTTAATAAAACCGTAGTCGTAATAATGCAGTAAAATTCTTTAATTCCGATTTCTCTATTTTTTATTTATAAAAGCAAATAATTATTATTTGTTTAATGGTTTAGTAAAATTCATTAAACTTGTTTGTATGGCGCAACTAGGCTTGTTGCTAATTGCATTCGATTGTGGTATCGAGTTGTCTATTTGGAGGTTCTCTTCGTAATCTATTATATGTGATCAAGTTTTAAATCGTAGAAAATATTTCACTCTTCTTTTATTTGAACAAAAAAATCCTATAATTATATGTTATTCTGTAAATAAAATAGATTTAACATCAATTGGGAATAATTATTAACATTTATTTCCCTACATTCAGCTTTAATGATTCTGAGGTCGAAGTTGTAAAGTGCCCGTATCGACTCTTGTTCTAAGTTCGATTCTTAAGTTACCTTCAATTATTATATTAATATTTTGGGTTCTTTAGACTGCTATAAAAAAGTTCGAGGGTGTCCACAAGACGTACAGCACATTACAAAATATATAATTCTTATTTACTAATAAAGACAAAATTAATATTAATAAAATGTAGCAAAAATAATTGTTCAGTTTGATTTGCCAACACAAGGAATGATGCTATCCCAGCATGCAACAGTAGTTGTGGCAAGATGACGGTTTGTTGTCAAACCAAAATTAGTGGAATTAATTCTCAACAAGTTTTTACAAATAAAAATAAATCACACAAAATGATCACTGTGGTCAAATTAGTTTTTTTTTTCTTTCACTAGTGGTCTGTTGAAAAAGGTGTTATTTGTGTTAATATTGGTGTTGTGTAGTTGTAAAAGTGATAGATTAATAGGTTAAATCTCACCAGTTCCTTTTGGTTGAAAATAATTATTCACTTTTTAAAATATTTTTTACTTGTTCTACGTTTTATTATTATTTTATATTCTCATTATTAACTATTTCTTCTTATTTGATTCTATGTATCATAAAGATCACTTTCCTTCCACTTGGATCTGATTCTCCCTTACATTTTTTGGACCAGGGCTGCATGGAGATGTTCCTAATACTTTCGTGTCTAACAATAGAATGTAGAAGTTTCCTTTTTCTTTCGACTGGCTTGACCAAAATTTCCATTGGTCAATACCGTTGTGTTAAGAGTTCATGTGACCCTGATTATTTAAAATACATAGTTTTTATATATTACAATTGAAATTACTCCCTATTTAGTACTTAACTAGTCTTAAAGAAGTTCATTACATTGTGATTCTTTCAATTACTTCTGATAAAATAAAAATATTAACATGAAACAAACCTATTAACATAATATTATTCCCTCATGGCCAAAACTCTAACCAACATTAAACAAAGAGACTAACTTTCCAACATCTGTTTAAGAAATAATAATAAGTTTATTTTTTTGTGTCAGTCCATTATGACCTGTCATTCAATAATATTTGAAGTTAGTATCACATAATTCTTATTACTATGAATAAGTTATTATACAATAATTGTATTATTACAACTGATAGCCTTTTCCCTTGAATAAACATTAATGATAAAAAGAAATAGGGAAAATCAGCAACTAATATTAAAACTTACAAGTATTCTACGAACATTAAAACATGACATGAAATAAATACTATTACTACCTAAACACTTTATATATAATTTTGTTCGTTTACACATATGTTTTTTTTTTTGTTTTTTTGTGATTACATTTATGTTCACTCAAAAATTGCCATTAATCTTCACAGTCCTCTCTGTGTGATTAACAATTATCATCTCTCACTTATCTTTTCACTCCGATACTGACTGTCCTGTTTACACAGACATTATAAACAGTCATTTTCTTATTAATTAAATAAATTAATTATTATAAGCCATTGCATTGTACTTCTTTTTTGTTTCCTTCAGGGGTTTTTTACTTTGTTTGTTTGTCTAATAATGTTAGGTAAATTATCTTATTAAGTGTGTTTTTATACTGGGCCTACTTATTTATTCGATCTTTCTCATTCTGTCACATTACAACGTTTTAAATTGAGTTTTATAATTGTCAAATTGAAATTAAATATTTTAATGGAAACTATTTATTTGTTTCCAACATCGTAGTACACATATAAAATATCGGTATGGAGAATCATACATGACTTCCATGTTCTAAGATTTATATTTTAAATCATTTACGAAATGAAATGTTTCCATAAACTACTTCTTTCCACTTATTGCTTCAGCCTTAACCAGAGGTCACTAACGTATACCACCACACGTTATCGCACTCGATTTTCACTAATGGTGGCAGTCGACGGCACTGCCGAAACGTCTGGTTTTGCAGAAAACATTGAGCTACGCCCAAACAGCCCGGAAAGGAATTTTAACAACAAACTACTACTTTGTTGCCGATAATGTAGTACACTTATAAAAATTATCCCCTCCCCCATCAACTATAGTTTTCATTTATAGAAAATTACACCCACTCGGTTCAACTAACCTCTTCATTTATAGATATTTCATCTACGTTTCTACAGTGGATTATTAAGATCTTCTTATCAGGATACTTTATTTATCAAAATTAAGTACTTTACTCTTGTTACAACAAACAATGTTTCAGCTAAACTACCCTTTCCCCGTAACCGATCATCACCAAAATCATTAGGCCTTGGAGTCTCCTGCAACTCAGACACATATGTAAAAAATTATTTGATTCTGTTTGATATTTTTATATCTTTTCTTGTCTTTCTAATCTGGCTTAGATATGTATATATGTATACCCGTCTATAACATTGGTCTCTCCTCAGTCCCCTATTCCGCTTCCCATTTACTAGCTCCTGTGTTTCTACCATCACATTACCTCCTGTTTGCGCACACAGTGTCAGAAATAATCAGAGGCGTCTTTACGGGGGACCCTACCCAGATTGTTGAAAAAGTTGACGAATTCTTTTATCTCTTAATTTTTAAGGCGTTTTATTATATTTTTCAGCTGTGTACGCTAATATTTTTTAAATATACAAAGAATTTTTATACACCGAACTAGGTTGTACATTTCAAGTATGAAGTTCCGGAGAAATCAATTCTGTCCATCGAGTCGTACGGGTAAATCCTCTATTCAGAATGCTTCCATTGTAATAGTTTTCTTGTTTGAAATTTCCACCATGGAATCTGGGACCTATCTCAAAATCGGTGAGTGGTGGTTGAAATTCTCCGTAGAAAGACCTAACAACGGTAGAGTCAACCGCTACTCACAGCCGCTTCTGAGGTTGTGCCAAGATTCCAGGGATCGAAAGGTCAAGCAAGAAAAATATACTACGATGGAAGAAGTCCAAATAGAGGATTAATCTGTAAGAAATCACCCACCGCTTAGAGGTTTGAAAGAATGGAAAACGTGATTATCGTGTCAAATGTTTCTTGTTTTGGACTACTTACATTTACATCAACGTTTGAGTCGCTGCGGTTCAACCGCGGCGGTCGGACCGCTGTAGATTCAACGCACTGTCTTATTTGTCAGTATTTGCATGAGAAGCGGTTGGCGGTTCAGTCGCACCTCAGCCGCAACATGTCGCGGCTCAGCCGCTTATCGGTTCTGCCGCCGACTCGACAAAACACACGTGTTGGTACATGTGCGTTTACATCACGAGGCTGAACCGCTCGCTGGTTCTCTGTTCAGTAGGCTTTCGTAATCCTCGTCTGTTTCTTTTCCGCACAGTGTCACTTTCTATCAAATTTATAAGTTCATCAAATGTTTTTATAGGCATTCTGTAGTAATTAAAAAATTTCTCAGTAGAGGGAAAATAAGGGTTCTAACCAACAAAGGATGCCGCCGTTCCCACGGTCTAGATCAAAGAGATGCCGCCGTTCCCACGGTCCAAGATTTTTTCCCACGCTCTCCCCACCACCGCTGGACCACAGCATCCCAAAGGACCGCGAATTTCCGCGAATAAATTTTTTTATTTTTTTTTTATTTGATATTTTTATTTTTTTAATTAAATTGATTTGCATATCCGCGAATATATGCAGCCTTTCGCGAGCCTAAATCACTTTCACTTTCTAATTTCCGCGAATATAATTTTTTATATGCCGTCTTTCGCGAGCCTAAATCACTTTCACTTTCTACTGGACCGCGAATTTCCGCGAATAAATTTTTTTAATTTGATATTTTTATTTTTTTAATTAAATTGATTTGTATATCCGCGAATATATGCCGCCTTTCGCGAGCCTAGATCACTTTCACTTTCAATCAGCTGGACCTGCAGCATCCGCGAATTTCCACCAATAAAATTTCGCGCGCCAAGTTCAAATATATGCAGCCTTTCGCGAGCCTAGATCAAAGAGATGCCGCCGTTCCCAATTTTTTTATTTTTTTTATTTGATATTTTTATTTTTTTAATTAAATTGATTTGCATATCCGTGAATATATGCCGCCTTTCGCGAGCCTAGATCACTTTCACTTTCTACTGGACCACAGCATCCGCGACTTTTTCGCTGATCTGTGTCAAGATCCGCGACTCTTTCGCGTATCTGGACCACAGCATCCGCAATGTATATTAAATCTATATGATCAGGTTTACCAACCTATGAATGGGTTCAAACTTGATATGTGTGTGTATTATAGTGTATATTAAAATATATGATCAGGGTTACCAATCCTGCATTATTGTGTGTATAGAACAGATCTATCAACATTTTTCTTCGGTGGGAAATTCAAACTATATTATTATAGTAAATTGTTGACGACGACTTCGATATCAACTCTCTCTCCCCTCCTCTCTCTTTGTCTCTAGACACAGTTGTCATCAGTTTTACATAAGCGTCGTGCTACTTATGGATTATTGTAATTAGCGATACTAAAATGTAATCATCAGGAAATATATATTTATCACCTATCTCGTGGCGTCCTTTTTTGACATATGACAGTCATTGACTACGATTTAGAAATTAATATACTACCAAGTCTGTGTGTGTGGTAAAGTGTTACGCATAAAAAAATCTCCTTGAAATAAGGTATTTTCAAAAGTTTTGTGTACACACACATTGTATAATAATTTTCGTAATTGTAAGATACAACCTGCAAATTATTAAAATGTCTCTCTCACACATTTCTGATTACTATACAAATAATTGGATGCATATTCGAAGATTTCCCTTATTCAAACGATTTGTATGTGTGTACACGAACTTAAATACAGACGATTGTAATTTTAAAAATTCATTTTTTGCATTAAATATATATCGTAAACAATGAAATAATAATATTTCGTCATTGTAAGATTTTAATAAAACAATTATCAGTTTAAATAATAATTTTCATGATTGTAAGATACAACCTACAAATTATTAAAATGTCTCTCTCACACACATTTCTGATTACTATACAAATAATTGCATGCATATTCGGAGTACGTTGACAGTGAAACAAGTCTATGCACACACACACACATACACACAACGATACTGAATTAGATATAGTTATTATTCGCTAAATTAAACCAGAGGTCATTAACCTTGTGTGCGACGTCCCACATTCTAATTTCACACCTGCTAGTCATTAGCAGTAATTAGGATTATAAAGTATTTACTCTAAAAACGGACAACTCTACTTTCTAATTTGACACCTGTCAAGCATTAACACCGCTTACAGTAATTACTCTAAAAACGGACACACACACACACACACACGTGCTTTCCCCACTACAGAGTACACTATATATACGCTAAGTAAGTTAGCGGCAATTTCTTATTTGTCGACTTGTACTGCGCGTATTACATGTCTTTCAGTATACACATCTTCTTTTGAAAGACTGTTTGTACGTCTTCAGTGTAGACAACGCACATACTAGTTTGGCTGATACTGTCTTCCAGTATACACATCTTCTTTTGGTAAGTGTATAGATTTTATTTAAACGTAAAAATTATCAAGTGCATTATTTATTGAATTTAATACATGTGTGTGTGTGTACGCGTGTGTGTATGATCAAATTACAATTTCTGAAAATATATTCTTACTGTATTTTTATAGTGGCAATTTCTCACCAACGTGTGTTGATACATCGTGAAATCTCTACATCTTTTTTTTAATAGTTGAAAGACTGTTTGTACGCCTGTAGACAACTAGACTCTAGACTGTAGACAACGCACATACTAGTTTTTTGGTAAGTTGTACAGATTTTATTTAATTTTAATGTATGTGCAGATTTTTATTTAAACGTAAAAATTATTTGCATTATCAAGCGTGTTATTGAATTTAATACATGTGTGTGTGTGTGTGTGTGTATGATCAAATTATTATGTCTGTTACAAATTTTCTGAAAATTGCTTTAAACAAACGTTTTTAATGTAAAAAATTTAGAAAGTAGGTCACAGCGTATGATGACATTTATATCTCTCTCTAATTCTGTTGTGGACATACATAGCTGTAAGCAGTGACTATCTCATTATGAATGCGGAATGTAGACTTTCCTAAAATTATTTGCATTAAAACATTATCAAACGCATTATTGAATTTAATACATGTGTGTGTGCGCGTGTATGTGTATGATCAAATTATTATGGAGTGGGTTATACAAATAATAATAAAGTGTGTGTAATATATATATATATATATACATTTATTAAAATACATACACATAGCTCCAAGATTATATTAAACAGTTTTACAATTAAAAATACATACACAGCTCCAAGATTATATTGTTACAAGTATGAAAATATATCTAAACTAATATTTACAATTTAAAAAAAAAAAACATACACAGTTCCAAGATTATACTGTTACAAGTATTAAAATATATCTAAACTAGTTTTACAATTAAAAATACATACACACACATAGCTCCAATATTATAATGTTACAAATATGATGAAAATATATATATTTAAAACTAGTATTTACAAAATATGTATAAAATAAGACTTAAACACGTCTATGTACTGTGTTGGACAATGGTGTATATTCTACAAGCGAATCATGTAGTATCATACAGTAGGCGGTTGTCTGTCTAGGAAAATTCATTGACGATTCAAATTCTAAACGTACATCAACTACTGAAGACTTAAGTGTATCGTCTTGCTTGCTACAATCGAAAACAACCAGCGGGGCTTTTGATTTGAATAATTCCGGTGTCAGTACTGGGCTACCGTCTAAACGGTGGTAATATGAACTTTGAAAACTGCTGTACATATTGTACAATAATGCAAAACGGTCTTTCCCAATATCCAAGTTTAAATTATCGTAAGGATAATACTTGTCGTTTAGAAACAGTCTCGCATTGATCACGTTACAGTGATCAAATTCATCAGCGTGTGCTGTCAGTACATTTTTTCTTGCTGTCTGAAACGCTAACACAACAAAGCGTGGTTTTTCCAGCTGACTCGAGGTCTTGACAATCCAATTCTGCCTTTTAGTCTGTGGTAAGGCAGGATACTCGTGCAACTCCCAGGTCCTAAAAGGCATAGTTATCGGGTGGTCTTTCTCTATGAGTCGTAACAGTGGTAATCTGTACACATTAGCTACATGTACATAAGGCATTTTCCAGTAGACTTTATCTAGTTCAAGAACACAATTAGCAGCCGTTTGTCCGCTTACCATAGCATTTATGTCGGTAGAAGCGCGTAGGAGTATAAGTTCTTGTTTCACGTTCAGCACGATGCGTGTATAGTCTTCTGCGAATCCCATTAGCATTTTCAGTGGTATACAAAAATTGAATTCGCCGTCATCATTCACTTTTAATATGTTCGTGGTCGGTGCCACCCAACCTGCGTTTTCCATTGCGTTACGTGCGTTGTTGTTGAGTGATAGAAAAGTTTTAATAGTTGACGTAACACCGACGTTTCTGGTATGATCCACTACCACGCCGGCCAACTCGTAACGAATCTCTTCAAAGAGAAATGCTATAGCATTGTTCACCAGTTCCACATTCAGTGCAGTATCTGCAGCCGCACTAGGGTTTTTTTTAACCAACTTGCCTTCGATGTAGAGGAAACTTTCTGACGGTAGTGTAAAGACGTCCTGTTGTTGTATTGGCACACGTATTTCATCATTGTTTCCATATCTTGTTGTTGCGTACGGTGCGTGTGAGTGAAATGAAAAGTGTGTGATACTGTCTTCAAAGAACGGTTGCTGCTCCACTGATAATATTCCACTCGCCATGTTACTTGTTTACAACAACAAAACCCAGTGAAATCAGGAAACGGCGGTTAACTGATGTTAATCGTTTCAGTTTCGAACGAGTACTGATGCGTTTCCTAACTGATCTTTCTTCTTCTTTTATTACTGACGACGACTGTGGTAGCAGCGGTGGCGAAGAAACAAAGTACAAGCCCATGTCTATAGTCGTTTTAGATGTAAACGCACAGTGATGACTTCTCCGCGAAAATCTATTACGTCACCGTCCTGATCGTGTAAAGATAATGTTATGTTGTCCAAACGACTCACATTCACAGGTAGGTATATGACGTTTGTAGGCGATTCAATTATTTTGAATCCTGGTTCGACTGACGGATAGAACGAGTGCAGTGTGTGCTCGGTTTTACCGTTCTTGTATGATCCTTGCGCTATATTACACCTTATCAGTATACTGTTCACTTTTATAATGTTAACTGTGGCGTCAGACGTGTGAGTTTTATTCGCTTCAAGCAGACGCTTTCCCTTGAAACCCAACATATCACCGATACCGTACACTGTTTGTTGAAAGTCAATATCCAGTGCACAAGTCAGCTCACATTTCAGTGTATTGTTGTTAGGACGTAGACTAATCTTTGAGTCTCCTAACCGCTTTTTGAGGAAGGCTTCTATGTCACCGATTTCATAAGCACCTGTAGGTAAAGTTATCAAGTCCCACGTTGTTCCGTCTCGTAGTACTGGAAACACGTTGTTTTTTCCTTCAATCACGTTCGGTATACTGTTGTATGTAGTAAAGTCCAATAGACCTACATACCATTCGCCGTTTGTTAGTTCGAGAGGCGGGAAAAAGTCACATACAAGAGCAGCAGCATTCGTACCTGTTAAGGTGACCGACAGCGAAGACATCTTGTCGCTTACTGATCACTCGCGCGTTAAGAAGTCCAAACATAAATGCCCGCAGATGACTGTGTGTGGTGGCTGTTCACGTTCGTAATTGTAGTAAATGTCGGTGTCGGTTCCAAATTACTGTGTCAGCTCAAGAGGTGGCTGTATATTATCATACACATCATAGTAGTAAACTTGTTTGTTTCGCTTCTTGTAGCAAACCCAGTGCGTACCAGGTCCTTCTGCACTGTCTAGATTAACAACTGCACTCTCATTCTTCCATGGTCGTGTGTGTGGTAAAGTGTTACGCATAAAAACTCCTCTGAAATAAGGTATTTTCAAAAGTTTTGCGTACACACATACAAATCACTGTCAGACAATGCACGCACTGGTATGCAAATTAGTTTTTTTGTCTGTAAGGACGTAGGTATAGACCTGACGCTATTTTTTTATTGTTACGTTTATGTCTTGGGACTGTTTTGCGTTTGCAGGTCGTTTTGCGTTTGTTCACGGATTGACGTTTAAGTCCTGAACCCTTCTTCTTCTTGTTTTTTCTGCAACCACTACGCGAGCTCCCTCCACCCACTGCCGATTTCGCCTTCATCGCTGCCGCTACGGCCGCCGCGTACGCTCTTTCGCTGATGCCTGAATTCAAAGCTTTCACTCGATCCCACGCCTTGCCGGCTAGCACACGATCCGCTACGCGTCTTCGTTCGTTGTCCTTGTACTTAGCGTAAGCGATATCGTGTTCGCGACAGGCTTCGTCCAACTCGTTGATTCCGCGCTCGCCACGCGCCAATCTCTCTTTGAGTTTTGTTCCAGGTCCACAGAATCGGTAGCCCGGTAGGTGTAATTCTACTGGTAATGCGTCCACCGCTCGATTAATCAAAGTAGGTACTGACGAAACGATAGCGGGCACAGTGTTTTTAAGTATTTTTCCAATTACACCACGCCCCATTCTTCTTTTCTTACGAAGTACGTGCATTCTTGTAAACAGATCTCCAATCCTTGATTTCCGTTTCCGTATCGAGAACGTCTATTAAACGCCCCACCTCTTCAATATATTCAGACAGGACTGAACGCTGTGTCGTGCTGTCTTGATATTTATAGACAAACTTTATTAGATTGATTATATGAGCGTGAAATACCTGAGTGACCTTGTACAATTCGGTCTTTATATGTAATTTTAATTCGTTCATTTGTCGTACAGTGACTGCGTCTTTGTCATTGATACCGTTCGCTATATTCGTAATTTTTCTTCCGGCAGCGTAGAAAGTATCGTTTTGCAAACTGATTGTGTGTGCATGTAAAAATTCCAAATTCACTGCGTCTTTGAAGTCAACAGGCGCTTGCACACGCGTTAGTCGACAGTCATTAACGATTACGTTACCTGCACGATCTTTTTTCAAACTCTTCTCGTCTACGTATCGTTTTGTGGCTGCATCTCTTGATTTAAGTGGATCGTTTAGCCTTATTATTCGATGATCTTTTGCGTCTACGGTAGCGTTATCGTCGTTCTTGTACTGTAAGCATGTGTCCTTTACGTACTGTAAAGAAACAACATCGTGCAACTCTTCAGGATCACCCAAGTTGCATATCTTTTTGTTTTTCACATCAAAGTGACCGTCGTTAGTCACTCCTAAACCGATATCCTCACGCAGACTTCGATGAGTTTCTTTTCGCACTCTTACAGCGCTGTCGTGTCTACCGAACTTGTCTACACTCATATTTATGAAGAAGAACTGATGGTTATAGAACGGTGCGTCTGCTTTTATATGATAATGCCAGTTTCACGTAATTCTTCCAATATCGAAACGATTTCATTCCTATGACCAGTATGGCCGCTATTTTGAGACGCCATTAACAGTCTCAATCTATTAACCAACTCGTTAGGATCATCCCAATGCACGTAATCGATTGCAGTGTTCGGTTTCATCTCCATATAGCCACTCCCTGTACGTTTTCGTGCAAACAATTTAGATATTACTAGTCGGTACTTGACGCCACTGTTACTGTTTATTCGCGTATTGTGTTTATATTTTTGTTTGTGTCCGTTGGTTGCTAGTAGTATAGACTTATATTTCCTCATATCATCCTTGTTGTATTTTTTCGGTAGTTTCATAAACAAAAGCTCATACAGACCAGGTGTACCCTCGTAAATTTTTCCTTTGACATGAAAGTTGTTGTTATCATCGATTTTTACATTTGAATCACCTATCATAAATTTACCACCTTCGTATCGAACACCATACATGCGATCTATAATCCGTTTACAGTCCGCAGATTCACACAAACGCATATATTTGTTTGCTAATGAATCCTCGCTGAAATGTGAAGCGTTAGGGTTCCAGGCGTCCTCTTCACCGAAATGAGAAGCGTTATGACTCTGCATACCACTTTCGTTTTCTGTTATTACGTGTTGTGTAGGCTCTTCTTGTTTTATCTGCTCCTCCTCCTCCTCCTCCTCCTCCATCATGTCACCACTTAACTTTCGTGAAATAGCTTCTAACGGTTCCAGAATCGGTCTGTAATTTTTTCTAAACGCCTCGTCGCTTTCTCTGATACCGTGTTGTAATGCATGATATTTTTTCCTTATGTTGTCGCTTATCGTGTCTATATCATACGCGAGTTGTTCCTCCTTATTCATTGCCATCGTGTGTTAGCAAGAGGACTGATTACATTACTACAGTGCAACCACTTTTATACTTCGTCGGAAACAATTATGAATCGATCAAAGCCGATTCTATATCTACCTTCATTTATTGACGAGTCTTTGTCTATGACTAGAAATCCATAACGATCCTTCCACGCTTCCATGCAGACGTCTTTGAAAGCATCATATTTCATATCTATGTTAACGTGATCATTGTATGCATGTCGTAAATTTAGATCGTCTTGTTTGAACAATATCAACAAGTTAGCGTTGTCACGTACCAATTGTTTCGGTATCTGGCTATATGTCTGGCATAGATAGAATGTGTCCACACCGCTATGTCTCCCCATAGCAAAATACTTTCGAATATTGTTTTGTCTTTCACACGATACGTCATCGAATACGATAACAGAGTCGAGACCAGTGATTTCACTCGGTAGCGGGACTTCTTCGTTCTCGCTGTATGCATGATAACCTAAACCTTCATCAGCGAGTGATTTCATCACTGTTTCTAGCATTCTGTATTTTGGTTGAAATAATGATTTTGAAAACACGTATACGTTGCGGAAACGTAGTCCGTTGGCATCAAACAGTAGGTTGAATAGCACATTTGATTTCCCACAGGAACTTGGGCCTGTAACGATACAGCGAATACTGTTCGGTAATAGCGGGCCATGTTTACGCTTAGCACTACCTTCGTCACCAGCCAAAAAGTCCATATCCTTTATTGGTAATTTGTTTGCTTGCTGTACAATCTTCATCTTTGTGAATACCGAAAGCATACTGTTTTCAGCACGTGCTGTCACCTTTTTTATATTAGATCTTTCTTATGTATCCATGCATCGTGTTTACCATCGAAACCAAGCCAACGAACACGCACTCTGTCACCTTTGCGTTGTAACACCTTTTCCACTAGGTATACGTCACCGACTTTGGACTTACTAATCTCGTGCTCGTAAAAACCACCTTTCAACACTTTGTTTAGATGATCTTTTAGCAGATAAGTGACGGGGATAGTAGTGGATTGTACTTTATCCACAGTGAATATTTCGTTAGTCCAATTCGGCGTATAACCTTTGGCGAACGTCATTTTGTGCTTACTTATACGAACACGGTCACCGACTTTAAATTTGGGTGGTTTCGTTGGACTGATTTTAGGCGCTGTGTTCTTCCTTATTCGTTCCAACACTATATGTTCGTTGGCGTCATTCACTTCACTCGGTTTCATGCCAATGGTTCTGTGTGTTGTATTGTTGTACGATTTCAGTAATGTAGGTAGTAGATCCAACCAGCGGTAGTGTCCTTGTTCACTGAAAGCTTGATACATGTGTGTCTTCAGTGTGCGATTAAAACGTTCCACTATGGAAGCTTTTTTCTCACTGTAGGTTGAGTAATGTTTCACATTATACTTTTTTAGCAACGCTTGTACTGTGCTGTTGTAATACTCCTTCCCGTTGTCTGTCTGTAAATATTTCATTCGATTAGCAGTTAGTATAGGCTCTAGTGCATGCTTTACTTCTTTTCCTGTCTTTGTTTTCAATGGTACAGCGTACGCGTACTTGCTAAACGCATTGATCACTGTCATCATGTACTTGTACCCTTTGTTCACTCGAGCGTATGGTATCATCTCCACAAGATCTGCCTGGTACAAGTCGTGTAGACCCTTCAATTCAACCGCGCGCCTAACGAAATTCCTTCTCGCTGCTCTGTGTAGCTCTAGAGCTATAGTCTTGCGTGCGTTGTTCATGGTTTAAGATACACTAACATAATACCGGCGTTAAAAATACTATATATATCTATAACAGTTTCTTTGTTTTTCAGTATTCATTCACACATCTGAATATCACCATGGCTGACCTTCAACAGAATCCAGAACAACATCAGCAGGAACAGGGACATCCTCAACAAGGTAAAAAATTTTTTTTAAAATACCAATTGTCTCTCTCTATAATTATGCAACAAACCAAATTTGTTTGATATGAATTAACTCTGTCTAACCTGTACAAGATAGTCTCTTGACGTTGTTTAGAAATTGATATGACGGAGAAAATTTTTTATGTTCTGACATAGGTTTGTCACCTTCTCCCCAATGTATTGTCTCTTGACATCGTTTAGAAATTGACATGACGGAGAAAATTTTTCATGTTCCAGCATAGGTATGTCACCTTCTCTCCAATGAACTAATTCAATTCCGCAACAAAAGCATTTAACTCTATCGTCTATGAATGACATACTATGTCCACAAACATCATAATTTAGCGGATAGTAGTAAAACCCAGCAAACGCTAACTCATCGGGGCTGACAAAAGTCACTTCCCAATACTTGAACGATTTTCTTCTTTCACTTTCAATGCTAAAATCAGGAGTAGCTGCCATCTTCACAGTTTGCAATAAACTAACGTATTACTAACGTGTACTATCTATTTATTTACCACAAACATGAATTTGTGTGTGTTATTCATCATTCCTATTAGCTAATACATGTGTTTCTATTGTTTCAGATATGACACGATTTTATATTGTGCGAAACAGTAGTATTAGAGGATGTCTCACAACTTTTAATTACCTGCCCGTGTACACAGAAGAAGAAGATCAAGATATAGTACCGATAATGACCGAGGTGCGACCTTTATTGTACAAGGATATTCTGGCAGAACAAGCACGTTTACGTAGTATCAAATGGCATATTGCGTGCAGGATACGTTTCACTAAAACTGTGTTAGATGGTGACAGCGGCGAAGAAAAAGAGGTAACCAAAGACGCCGTCTTCCACGGACGTTGTCGTACGTTGCTCACGGACGACAACGACGAGTTGAACTGTCTACTCGATGAATCCTACGATAAAATCATGAATAGCATATCCAATTTTACCCGTGACGGGAGCGGATGGTCGGTGGATGCTGTACTGAAGCTGGAACTAGTTGTTGGACGGTACCGACCTCTAGCAGCATCCTCCTACCTTCCAACCCCGCGAAAACTTGCAGTCACCAGGGCAGTAGTCAACATCAAGAACTCCCAAGATGAAATGTGTTTTCTATGGTCTGTTCTAGCTCACATACACCCTCAACAAAAGCATAAAGAATTTGTTTCAAACTACATCTTATTCAAAAACACAATAAATATGTCCGGTATCGAGTACCCTGTTTCTATAAACTCACTTTCTAAATTTGAAACACAGAATCCCAACATTTCTATAAACGTTTTCGGCTATGATATAGAAGACAATATCAGAAACGAATCAAAAAATGAGGTTCATCCGTTAAGAATTACCCCCAATAAGGACAGATTACATCATGTTAATCTTTTACTTCTGTCCGATACAAATAGCCGAAAACACTACTGTCTTATCAGTAGCATTAATAGATTGTTATCATCCCTTACAAAATGTAGCAATAAATCATTTTACTGCGACTACTGCCTGCATCGTTTCACCACAGAACATGGTCTGTCCGATCATCTCCCCTACTGCACACCTTACGGCGAGCAGAAAACCAAAATGCCCACAGAGGAGGAGAAGTTTATGTCATTTAAAAATTACGCGCACTGTCTCAAAGTTCCCTTTACTGTCTACGCCGACTTCGAGTCCCTCATCACTCCGCTTCAATCGTGTTCACCTGGTAACAACGTCCCGACGACAGTGCACGAGTTAGGTGAATTCTACTCAGTTGATAGCAACGGTGCCCGTCAGAAAATAACTTCTCCTCCTGTATCGTCCACATCATACGAAGCGATGCATATTCCGTCAGGTTTCTCCTATGCTATCGTCGATCATACACACAGACTCTGGAGAGAGGCTAAAGTTTATCGAGGTGAAAACGTCGTAGACACTTTCTTCTCGTGGTTGATGAAAGACGCCGAGGATATGATGAAGGTAGTACGACATAACGTGCAAATAATTATGTCCGATGATGACAATGTTGCGTTCACTAACGCCACCGTTTGTCATTTGTGTGAGCGCCCTTTGACAGACGATGACAAGGTACGCAATCATTGTCATCTTACGGGGAAATTCTTGGGAGCAGCCCACAATAGCTGTAATCTAAGCTACAAGATGCCTCGTCATATCCCCGTCTTCTTTCACAACCTTCGTGGCTACGACTGTCACCATTTAATGCTGGGTTTAGGAAAATATAAGGACCAACACGTATCCTGCATTGCAACATCCAGTGAGCGTTACGTGTCGTTCTCCCTGGGTCCCTTGCGTTTCGTAGACTCTTTTCAATTTCTTAATCGCTCTCTGGACACACTCGTTACCAATCTGTCCACGTCCGGGAGCCAATTTCCTTTGCTCAGAGAGGAAATGCTTAGACGGGGTTTCGACGAACAGACCAATCTGCTCGTACGCAAGGGAGTATACCCTTACGAGTACGTTGACAGCATTGATCGGTTCAACGAATCAAGTCTACCTGCTCGTGAACACTTTGATAACCGGTTGTTGGAATCGGCTATTTCGGACGCAGATTACGCTAACACTTTACCACACACACACACAGACTTGGCAGTATATTAATTTCTAAATCGTAGTCAATGACTGTCATGTGTCAAAAAAGGACGCCACGAGGTAGGTGATAAATATATATTTCCTGGTGATTACATTTTAGTATCGCTAATTACAATAATCCATAAGTAGCACGACGCTTATGTAAAACTGATGACAACTGTGTCTAGAGACAAAGAGAGAGGAGGGGGGAGAGAGTTGATATCGAAGTCGTCGTCAACAATTTACTATAATATAGTTTGAATTTCCCACCGAAGAAAAATGTTGATAGATCTGTTCTATACACACAATAATGCAGGATTGGTAACCCTGATCATATATTTTAATATACACTATAATACACACACATATCAAGTTTGAACCCATACATAGGTTGGTAAACCTGATCATATAGATTTAATATACATTGCGGATGCTGTGGTCCAGATACGCGAAAAAGTCGCGGATCTTGACACAGATCAGCGAAAAAGTCGCGGATGCTGTGGTCCAGTAGAAAGTGAAAGTGATCTAGGCTCGCGAAAGGCGGCATATATTCACGGATATGCAAATCAATTTAATTAAAAAAATAAAAATATCAAATAAAAAAAATAAAAAAATTGGGAACGGCGGCATCTCTTTGATCTAGGCTCGCGAAAGGCTGCATATATTTGAACTTGGCGCGCGAAATTTTATTGGTGGAAATTCGCGGATGCTGCAGGTCCAGCTGATTGAAAGTGAAAGTGATCTAGGCTCGCGAAAGGCGGCATATATTCGCGGATATACAAATCAATTTAATTAAAAAAATAAAAATATCAAATTAAAAAAATTTATTCGCGGAAATTCGCGGTCCAGTAGAAAGTGAAAGTGATTTAGGCTCGCGAAAGACGGCATATAAAAAATTATATTCGCGGAAATTAGAAAGTGAAAGTGATTTAGGCTCGCGAAAGGCTGCATATATTCGCGGATATGCAAATCAATTTAATTAAAAAAATAAAAATATCAAATTAAAAAAAAAT
Organism: Magicicada septendecula; assembly: GCA_034769895.1. Taxonomy (NCBI): domain Eukaryota; kingdom Metazoa; phylum Arthropoda; class Insecta; order Hemiptera; family Cicadidae; genus Magicicada; species Magicicada septendecula. The sequence continues at coordinate 17,171,561 of CM068369.1, read as the reverse complement.
AAAAAAATTTATTCGCGGAAATTCGCGGTCCTTTGGGATGCTGTGGTCCAGCGGTGGTGGGGAGAGCGTGGGAAAAAATCTTGGACCGTGGGAACTGCGGCATCTCTTTGATCTAGACCGTGGGAACGGCGGCATCCTTTGTTGGTTAGAACCCTTATTTTCCCTCTACTTTTCTCTGGATAATTTCTCAAATTATTAAACCTTATATGAAACTTGCCGATCGAAGGCCTTCTATAAAGTAACGGATGCACCCAATACCTTTGCTTCTTCCTCTTTTTTCCTAACAACAATATAGCCGCGATAATCTCAACGTCTGTAAGCACTGTACAAACTGAAGCACAACTTTTGTTGCTAGTAAATAGTTTGTTTGAGAACTGCGCAATAACAGCCGCGGTGGTTGGACCGCTGATGTAAAGGTAATCACAAACCGGCAGCTCAACCGCCGCGGTTGAACCGCAGCGACTCGAACGCTAATGTAAAAGTACCTGTTTTCTTTTTACTGTTTCCCTGTCGCTGTTTGATCCCTGCACCCTGTACGCTACGCTTTTTATATTTGATAACGGCATTGACTGCTCCGTTCACAACTAATCATAAATCATTCTGTGTCAAAGTGTATCGCCAAAGTTTTTAGTATGTTATCGCGCGAACATTATGTTGTATGATGAATATAAATACACATAAATTTGTCTCAAATGTGATCAGACATCCGTTTATCGTACACAGCACTATATTGAGTCTAGTATTACTGATTAAATATTAATAACGTGTGCGGAATTGTCGAGAGGAGGACGTAATCATCTGTCGCCAGAGACTATACTTGAGTATTTATACAGGTAGGCCTAATGTACACACAGTTATGTATATAAACTGCTTGAATCTTAAGCGGCATTAATACGTAAGCTAAATCTTGTATGTACAGAAAACAACAAGAATATATACTGGAAATTGTTTAATATAATTTTACCATTTGTAAGGGAAATCTGAAGGCAAAAAATTGGTATGAAAAACTATACATGACTTCCACGTTCTAAGACTTATATTTAAAATAATTTACTTAATTTGGTTCCATAGTTTCTAAAAAAATATTCCCAAAGTTTAAATTTGAGCTATATGTTTGACAAATTGAAATAAAATATTTTTATAGAAACTACTTTTTTTATCCCAATAACGTAGAACATATATGAAAAATCGGTATGGAGAACCATACATGACTTCAATGTTGTAAGATTTATGTTTAAAATTCTATATTTATCTGTTTTACTTCAATTCGGTTCGGTAATTTCTAAAAAAATATCGTCCACCCGCAAACTAATTTCACTCTTTATAAATATTTTTGTTATTATGGGGTAGTCGTTTAATATAATGTCATTTTCAGTCACTTTATCCATACAAATTAGGTAGGCTTACTTTATTCTTATAAAGAAACCGAACTACGCAGATAATCATCCCTCCTTCCGAAGCACTCCGAAGTCACTCATGAACACTGAGCATCTTGCAGATGGTTCACTCCCTAAAGACGAAAAGTCTGTCTATGAACCGTTCCTCTGTAAACCGTGCAGTTACACTGCCCAGCGATCCACAGGAAGCAAATCGATAAGAAAAGAGTGCAAATGTAAGAAAATAAACATGAGTGAGGCCAGATATAACGCGAATTGTGTGTGTGTGTGTGTGTGTGTGTGTGTGTGTGTGTGTGTGTGTGTGTCTTGCCTGCCTTTTTATTGCGGTAATCATAATAATAAAATGGAAACGTAAACATTAGATAATTGAGATATGCTTGTCTGCCACGAACGATATATTTTCTCTTATATATGATTTAAATTAAAATGAAAAATATAGAATTTTGTTAAAGTGAAATGAATTGTTTCCTTAGAAACTACTTCTTTGTTGTCAATAACGTATTACACATAGCCTATAAAACTTATAAAATTTACTTTCTCCAACATCAACTACCATTTTAAGTTATAAAAAATTACCCCCTTCCCCTTCAACTACCCTTTCCATTTACAGATGTTTCATCTACCTTTCTACAGTGGATTATCATGACCTTCTTTTAAGGATACTTTATTTATCATAATTAAGCACTTTACTCTTGTTAAAAGTAAAACGTTGCAGGTAAACTGCCCTTTCCCCTTAACCGATCTTCACCAAAATCAATAGGCCTCGAGTCCTCTACAATTCAGAACTGTATGCAAACTATGCGGCCATCAAGCTCCAGCGTCAACTGGATGCGTAAGTCGGGTGCGCCGAGGATTGGAGAGTTATCGTCAACGCTACTAAGAGCGCCGCGGTAATATTCTCGCGACGAAATAAGCGGCTTTATGTTGATTCCCGACTCACCTGGCAAACCCATGTCCCATACATCCGTCAACGCGATTCGGCGCAGCTCAGTAGACTTTGGCCCGTGCTTTCTAATCCGGCGATAACCCCCCCCCCCTTGGTCTTCATCTGCCACGTTCGTGTTGCCCATGATTACTTATGCCTGTCCTATTTGGGGATACCTTGGTCGGTGTCATACACCAGCGCTACAGCGCGTTCTCAACCGGGGACGACTTAAGTTGGCGTGTAAAGTCCCCCGGAGGTACTCTTCTGGACTTTTGAGGAGAGGACTAGGTCTCCGCTCTTTTGTGGACACCTTGAGGCGCCTGACGCGTAGATTCTATCGTCGGGCAGTCCGTGTGACCCATAATCCCCTCATCGCCGGACTCGGTAACTATACTCCAAGGCCAGGTGAGTCTTAGAAGCTACCGCGTTTACTAGTCCCCATGGTATAATCCATCATCGAGGGTCGTTTCAAGACCTTCAGTTATAGAAAAAATACTAACCCAGTGGCAGGAGTCCTAACTGAGACTCGGGGCACTGCGCAACTCGCTACTCGCGAGTCGCGCAATCCCCAGTCGTGTGTTTGTAACGGCAGCATGCTTCTGAATCTGGACGGACTCCATAAGCCACCGACAACACATTCGTGCAGAAGTGTTTATTATACAGAAAGTATTATAGGAAGTATGTATTACATACACACACATTTACACATATATAAAGTAACAAATTATATATAATTTAAAAGGATCAAGAAATGAAAAACAAAAGTTGTGAAAGAGCAAACAAGAAAATCATTTGTGGTGTTTATTAACTCTGATAGGCCTAAACAATTATCTGGTACATTCAATTATCTTAAAATTAAATAGTTAATGATGACAACATATGTTTCAACAGGTAGAAAATGTTCAACTGTCTGGTGGTAGTGTCAGCTGTGTTACTGGTAGGCACAAAAGTTGATACTGGCAACGCTCTATGTCGCGACGCTGATGAGCTTAACACAACCGACATAAACATGGACGAGGTATGACAGTAGCAAGCAATGCCTGCAATCGATCCCCTTAGGCTTTCACTTCCGGTGTCGTAATCGTTAAAACTACTGTCCGGCCTGTAAGGCCGTGGTCTTCTACAGCACACGTTTCAACCTCGCTTTTGGAGACCATCGTCAGTGTCACAAAGGACTGATGACAAGATGTCCGACAGTAACACTACAGTACTGTGGCAAAGTACTTGACCTTTGCCGCAGTACTGATGGAAGTTTTAAGTCCTTTGTGACACTGAAGATGGCCTCCAGAGGCGAGGTTGAAACGCCTGTTGTAGACAATGGAAGACCACAGACCCTTATAGGCCGGACAGTATTTGTAACAAATAATGTCTTAATTTGTTAAAAACACGTTCACTGTCAAACACACATGACATTCTTTGGAATCTTTTTAAAAAAGGCGTTGCTTGAGTTTTATTTCAAATATTTCTTGTGCTTCCAGTTACGATTCTCCAAGTTAAATTTACATTTACATTACATAGTTATTTTATTGTCAAGTTTGTTTTATTTAATTTTAATTATATTAACTGCATTATTTGTCTTTACATTGTTTTGTATAAAACATTGGTAAAAACTGGTCGTACTAATTAGAGAAGGAAATGCATTTTTTGACTAAAATTTATTCTTTGAAACTTATACATTCCCGTGAACGCGCGCATACACATGCACACTTAATTTCCGTTAATACTTGCTGCGTTTTGAATGAGTTTAAATTATTTACACAAGCCTAGAAAATTTTATATGTATACTACACATATGCAAAAATTCATTTGTTCATTTTGTGTCGCATAAAATCCAGAAAAGATGTAAATGTTACTAAACAATATTTTTTACCTTACACAAAATGATTTCAAGATATAAATCTTAAAGACTTTAGTTGCGTAACAGACACGAAAGTTTTCCATCGAAGGTAACAACACCTAAATATAATTATAGAGGATTATATTTAAATCGGATTAGAATAATTAGGACAATTTTATTAGAAGTTTCACATGCCACAGTAATTTAATGTCAAGAATGTTGACAATAAATTAATTTCAGTAATGTTGGTAATATTTTACAGCTCGTCAATAAGCGATTCAACTTTCTGATCGAGTCTTACTCCTATATACCAGGATATATTGCTAGCTATGCCGACATGCATGTAGTCGATTCTGCTAATTCCACATACATGTGGGATTTCACCGTTGTGTAGTGAGTATTATAGGGTATAATTAAATTAATATTATTATAATTGTTAATGCAGTTACTATAATTGTTAAAATTTATATAATTTTAATTATATAATCCTTTTTTAAGAATTCGCTGTAACAAAATTACGTTTATATTAGGTAATCATGCAACTCTTTATTTATAGTGAGAACCTAGAAAATTATTATTTCAAACACCTACTTTCTTACAAGAATGGGATTATGAAAGCTACACTTCATAACAGAGACGGTAAGTCAGTTAAACTCTTTCCCTTCTTAGTTAAATCCTGATGTAAACAAACCCACGTGGCAAATCTGAAACGATATTGGTTAGGGGCGTTGACACTGTACATAAAGTAATGTATTATGCGCATGTGCAGAATGTCTGTATAGTCATGTGAGAGTTACCTTGCCATTTAAATCAAGGCACGACTTTTCAGACTTCCTCTTTATCACTGTATTCTGAATCGTATTGAATTAATATGGAGCCAGTTGAAAAGATATGTTGCCTTTCACAACACAAAATTAGCTGCTTGATATAAAACAATTTATGAAGAAGGCGGTAAGTGAAACAACCGCGGACAAGTGGAGTCATTGTATACTGCTTATAATCAAGGAAGATAGTAAGCTATGTCAATTAGCCCACATTACCCACATCGTTGTAATGGAAAATGGACAATCTTATCAATAATAACGCTGACTCAAGTGATGATACAAGTTCAGACACATATATGGAAGGCATTGAATTACTCTCTGACAGCAACTGATAGTATTCAGTACACTGGTAAATATCTCAGCTTCTATTTTCATTTTAAAAAAACTTTACTTTTTTGTTTGTCGAAGTATTTGAACGGTTAAAAAAAAGCCATTAACTGGTGTTATAAAATATTCTGGGCCTCTGATTCAAATAGCAAATATTTTCTCAGATGTGCCATGCCTGTTTATTTGCATCTGGATTAATCTGAGAACGGAAACAGTATATATATTTCTATTTGTGCATTTTCGTGAATGAGCTTGTCATACCAAAGAGAACTAACTAGAAAAGGTCACATTCTTTGTTTGCTGTTGTACAACTGACTGAGTATTAGTAAAGATTCAACGACGCTCGTAATGAGGGCACTGGCTTTATTACATGGTGGCCTGAATGAAAATTATTGAGATTGGGGAGTTTGGAAATTCTGTGTTTATGTTATCACAAACAGTGTTTTGAATTGTAGGCTTCCTATGGTTTGTGTTATTCAGTAAAAGTACGTACTGGTTTTGGTTATTAAATATTCGCAGTCATTTTAATAGTGTCTCATATTAACTTTATTTTGTTTTTGACGAGAAACATGTTAATATATTGTATACGCTTTTAGAGGAATCTTTTAAAACAAATCTAATTTGTTTATGCACAGTCTGAAGTTTTAATCCATCATCCAAAATCAGTTAATTCTTAGCTATAATCATGTGTTTCTGCCCAAGCCTAGGTCATCCAGGACATGCTCCTTCCACGCCATTCTTCCCTGTACTAATCTTTGCTGATATCCCGCCGTAGGGATACTGAAACAGCTCAAGTCACAATGTCGTCATCGCCTAGCTGTCTGTGACGTCACCATCAGCTGACTGGCGCCATATTGCTCCCAACATAATACTGCTCTGGATTAATATTTGTGACTCGCTCATTAATTAATTACCAGTTGATAGGAATAATATATTTTTACTCACTTGTGTAAACATTTGTGTGAAAGCGTGCGTGCATGTGTGTGTGTGTGTGTGTGTGTGTGTGTGTGCGTGCGTGCGTGTAAATGAAGTGGTGAGGAAAAAGATAACAATAAAAAGGACACAAACATTTGACATTAACTCAGCAAACACTGAAGTAGATACGGGTCTCGATTTGCCGATAAAAGCGACAGGCAGCAACATTGACAAGACTTTGTGTTATTAGGATTCAGATTTCATACAACTAGTGTTAATGAGCTGCACGCATATTTTTATGTGTTTACTTCTTTATTAATTGGCTGGAACAGACTTCATAATTTGTTTATATTTTACAGGGTTGAGTCTAAACAATAATTTCACCTGGTACCTTATGGCACAGACAGACGAAAACGCAATGTTACTCTACTTCTGCTCTAACTTTCGTAAGTGTAAATATACTCCAAGTTAAGAGGTTTGAATCTGACTGCACTTGCAGAAATAAATTATGACTTTTTGACTTAATCCATTTACTGGTTATTACTTTTTATGTAAAAAAAAAAGCTACACGTTTATATATGAACATTCTGGTTTTGAAAATATATACAATTTGAAATATTTGACAGTTAAAATATTTAAATAAAGAATTTTCACTTGTTTTGTATTTTATATAGAGTTTTTATAATTTCATTTTCCTGGATTTACTAGGTTTAGTTGGATCGGTCCGGACGATTTCGCGAACCTGCTCCTTCTATTTAACCGGGCGTTGTCCTCTTAAGCTGGGATGTCGATCGCAGGGTTCCCTCGTACGGGTTGTGTCCGTCCAAGTTGCTCCTGATTCAGTTCTCGTTGACAGCTATCGGTCGCTGAAGAACTCGAACGCCGTGTCCGATTTCGTGGTACAATTCGGCTGCTCCCTCGACGATACAATCCGACTTCCCACAGACTGCAAGAGACTCTCTATTAGAATGTTGCCCTATACGGGTGTGAATCTTGGACAACTGGAGAATGTGACACGAAAAGACTAACCATTTGAGACCAGGTGCTACAGAAGATTATTCAAGATAAGATGCAGGGAGAAGATAACGAATGAGGAAATCTTTAGAATAATTAAAAATTACCTTAATAAACGTCTTGCGACTTCTCCTTATTTTGTCCTGACGCGTTTTAGAACCTAAGGTTTCATCTTCAGAGGATAATCACTCTTCCGTCGTCAAACATTAAAAATTAATGACACAATGACACACATACACATAATTTTCACTACAAACTTAGGCCTTTTCACATTGCACAGTGCGCACTGTATGGCTGTATGGAGGTCCAGTTCATGCTGTCAAACTTATCAGAACTCAGGTCCAAGGTGTATATTTATTAATATTATCTAGTGTTGTCTTGTGTCTCGAACTTAAGAGCTGTATCACATAAATAATGTGATTTGAAAGATATCTGATCATTTAAAACATTTCCAGAATTGGTTTTAAATGCCTTGTAAATCTCATATTCCTCGAGTGTGTCCATAAAACATCCCTTGGCACAATAATGTAATGGTTTGAAATTAGTGTCAAAATCTGTATACCCATGGTTGGACTGTATGAGGGTGACGAGCATAGATGGATTTAATACGTTCAGACTTTGTAATTTTGCTCTTAGGCAAATGTTCCCTAAACCGCTCTCGAAATCGTCTGCTAGTTTGGCCTATATATATCTTGTTGCAGTCATTACATGATAGCTTGTATACACCTGTTTGTTTCTCTATAGGTATTTTGTCTGTTGATTTAAGAATTTTTTGTAAGTTATTATTGGTACGGAATATCACTTGAAAGTCAAATTTGTTTAAATTGTTTTTTAAAATAAGCGGCACTATATTTGTATACTCTGCTGATATATATTTCACAATATTAGTGTTTCTATTAATTTTAAGTTTACTTTTATTATTATGTTTGTTTTTTAAATGTTTCTTCAATAATGTATCTAATAATGTGCTACTGAATCCGTTCCTTGTGGATTATACGTATATTCCTTATATCATACGTATTTTATGATATTTAATTCATCTTTAAAATCATCTGTTTTCAGTGGTATATTGATTAACCTATTTATAAAGCTATGGAAAGCTGCTAATTTTTGTGAATATGTGTGGTGGGGCTCTGCCTTTATAGTCAAATCCGTGGTTGTAGGTTTTCTTTAATTGTGTACTGACATTTATTTGCCTCCTTTATTATGGTTAGGTCCAAAAAATTAATTTTGTTGTCCTCTTCATGTTCTATTGTAAATTGAACATTATTGTGTGCGCTGTTCATATAATTTTTTAATTTCTCAATCTGGCGCGTCGTGCCATCAATTATAATAAAGGTATCGTCTACATAGCGTTTGTATAAGATTATTCTATTTAAATATTTATTGTTATGGGTAAACGAACTTCGTTTTCGTAATTGTTTATGAATATGTCAGCTAATAAACCTGACAGTGGTGAACCCATAGCAAGTCCTTCGCGTTGTGTGAAGTATTTATCATCGAATGTGAAGTAGTTTTGGTCTAATACTACTTTCAGCAGTAAGATTAATTAGTTGATTTATATTATGCTTGATTTCCTAGCTCCTATTAAGTTATTATTAATAACGGTTAAGGTATCTCGTACAGGTATATTGGTGTACATGTTAATGTAATTAACATGTTACTACAATTAAACATAATGTGCATGTATTAAATAGAATAAATATTTAGATTAATTTTAATAACATGTAATAGACAAGCAGGTGTGAATTTGAAAGCTGAGTTAGACGTAGGAATGAACATGCATGATCACGCGATTATTGCTGAGAGAGTGTACAGGTGCATATAGTGTGTGTGCGTGGAGCCTGTTCAAGCCTGCAAGTTTGCAATCTCACCCCAAATAGATACTAAATTATAGTGGTATTTAATTATAAGTAAACCGTAAATGTTATAAAGATTGCAAAGACTTCTAAATATGCATAAAAATCAGACACATGTTTCGAAAGTTGGATACATTACAGACTATTTTAACTTTGTGTACTGCTGCCTGGAATAAGTCAGTTGTATTCATGCCAAATCAGGTCCTTAAGTTTCTCAGCCATGATATTCTCGGTCGCCCAATTAATCTCTTTCCAAGTACTTTTCCCTGTAGTATGGACTGCAATAAGTAAAATCACATTTCATTTCTCATGAGATGTCCCAGATATTGAAGCTTTCTTATCTCCACTGTGTTAATAAATTCTCTTCCTTTACTCATCATCTTTTTACTTCATAACTGTTCAAAACTGTCTCCTTCCGGAGAACCGATTGGGAAACTTGAAGCTCCGGATGATTTCGCCTTAAACATAGTCACGATGATATTACTAGAGATGTCTAAACGATCTTCAATGTAGTGGTTTCTCGTTGCCTTCTACATCCCAATGTCGTTGAATACTAAGTAGTTCATACGCCTTCGGGGCCGATCTCTCAACCCTAGGACAATGAGGTGCCCTACCGCTTGTCAGTTCATCTACCCGAAGCTGTTGTCTAACAAGTGGGAGACTACTTATTCTGGTAGTCACTCGGTCGCCATTTCCTCATCAGTTAAAACAGGGTGCACCATACAACCGAGGTTGTACTTCGAGAAGGTGAGGTTGGCATTTGTACATGAGAAGCTATATATATATATATATATATATATATATATAGCATCATATACCTTACCCCTCCCTTAACCCTTAAGTAAGTCTCCTTAACCCTACTTAATTGTGCTTACTCACTTACTTATGACTTATCTTCCCTTATAGAAGGTAGGTGGTGTGTCGTGTTAAGTATGTTTTTGTTTTTGTTTTATATTTTTTAATTTCCCGCTTTCCTGTTCATTTCGTCAATGAATACAAATTTTTCTCGTCCTTTCTTAAGTGTGTTTTGATTTAATTCTTCTTCTCGTAAGCCTATTTGCTCTCTTCCCACACCCTTTGAGTTCTCATTTCTTCACTCATTTCTTTGGTACGATTGAATCATCTTGTTTGCTTTTGTTTTATTATTTATTCTACTGTTTTTTCTTACTTTTATGTAAATATGCCGCTCGTTATTTTGCCCACGATCTCTCTTTCTTTTTCTTTCTTTCTCTCACTCTATCTTTCTCTCCAGTTTTTCTTATGCTATAAAATAATATCGAAAACAATAAAAGACAGTTATTAGGCCCAAGAAAAACTTTATAAGGTTGGAACGTAAGAAGTAATGATGAAATATATCAAAGTATAGGAAATATAACAGAAACAATGAGAAAAATAAGACTATTATTTTTTGGATAATTATATAGAATAGACGACAATAGGTTAACAAAACAGATCTACACATATCTGAGGTGAAAGAAGTCAAAATCAAGTTGGATTACAAAAGTCCAAAGGAATTTAGAAAAAATAATATAAACGAAGAAGAAGCAATTGAAAGAAAAGATTTCAGGCAAAAGTGTTAAAAATTAAAGGAATCCAGGGTAGGAGAGAGAAAAACGCATGTTCCAAGTGGGCTAAAGACAGGAAGAAGAGACATAGTAAAAAGATGAAAGAATATTGGAGAAAAAGAAACGAACAAGGAATAAAGAATTCAAATTGGCATGTGGTCCTCAGATGGCCAATACAAATAGAAAAAAGAAGATTATAAGCAAAGTATTTCTTCCTCACTCTGTCTTGTGAGGAATAAATACTTGCAAGCGTAGTTTAAAAAAAAAATCTGTTATGTGTAACATAACAGCTTAAGAGGATTACCAAGCTGACTTATTATGATCAATAGAAGATTGTTGAAGGAATGTAAGACCAAAAGAGAGAGAGAGAGTTGGTAAATCCGGAAGAGTTTACCAGGCATATTAACCTTGACGGAATAGACGTTTAGCTAATTGTTGTTTCAGTGAATATTAATTGTTACACGTTAACTACATTGTTGTTCGGACGCTTCTGGCTACCGAGACAGTTTTATTATGTAGTAAGACATATCATGCTGGTTCACTGACGCTTGGGGTGTCACATAAGTTGCATAGTGTCCGGGCGAGTGACATGCAGCATTTGGTATTCTAATTTTTTATTAGAGAATTTTCTCAATACTGAAGGTTATCCTACCAATTGACTACAAAGACAAATTACATACTCAGCTCGTTACACATATTAGGCTACATTATACATTAAACATTCACAAAAAATTTCCCAATGGGTGCAGTCATTCCCTTTTGATCATGGGTCTCCTCTTTTATCTATCTTCAGCACCTTCTTACTAAAAGCTTGTCCATATACTTCTGTAGACAGTTGATTTATTTTTACACGAGCTTCTCCTTCGTTCTCCTTCCCTGTGGCTAACATTCATCTACTGCTTTGGAGATTATAGCTTCCTCCATTCTACTGACAATCCTTTACCACATCAATGTGTTTTTGTTCGAACACTTATACAACCGTGTTTTCCACTTCCATTATTTGCCTCATTGTTTAATTCCTCACCATTCCCATTCTGGATCTCCTAACCGCTCTTCGCCAGTAATTCCTCTCTGCTGAAAGCAAATACTTCTGATGTCGTATGTTCATCGTCCATGTTTCTGCTTCGTACAGCATTATACTTTTTGTGGATTATTGCTCGCTTCTACTTATTATATTCACACTCTATAGATTTTAACTTTCCTCTTGCTCTTAGGCCTTCATACATTCTTTACCTTATATTCATATTAGAAGATTCATCTAGTCCTATTATTGACACTAGAAAACGAAAGCTTTCCATATTTTAATCATATTTGGGTCAAATATATAAGTTAACTGAGTCAGTCGTCATGTACTTGGCTTTACTGTAATTTACACCGAAACCCATAATTTGTTTTATTTCTCCACTAATTTTTTACACATATAATTATCATCGTCTCCGGTCTTGAGCAAAAACAAGCATTTTTTATTGTAATAAAATATTGTTTCAGCGTTTGAATTAATAAAATATTTTATATAATAATATTGTAACGCAATAACGCATGCGCGCGCGAGCAGCACACAAACACACACAAAGAACGGAGAAAAACGACAATCTTTTTGCTTTATTATTACCTTGCAGGGTTATTGGTACTCTCATAAATATTGTTATTACACAAATTAAATATAGCGGATATCCTCTTCTATTCATTAACGATCTAAATGTTTGCCTGTCAAAGTCAGAGGGCAGGCAAATACTAACTAAATATACAATCTAACTATACTAATACTAATATAACAATACAAGCATATGCTGTAATGTGCATGTACTAATAAAATAAATAAATATATTAATTTTAGTAATATACAATAGACGACCAGGTGTGAAGTTGAAAACTGAGTTAGACGCAGGAATGAACATGCATGATCACGCGATTATTGCTGAGAGAGTGTAGAGTAGTAAATAGTGTGTGTGCGTGAAGCCTGTTCAAGCATGCAAGTTTGCAATCGCACCCCAAATAGATACTAAATTGGAGTTTTATTAAATTATAAGCAAACCATAAAGGTTAGAAAGATTGCAAAGACTTTTAACATGCATGAAAGTCAGACACTTGTGCAGTGCGAAAACGGTGTGATTATGACGTTTAGTGCGAATTATGTGCAATTTTAAGAGCATAGTAATTACACTAACTATGCGATCACTATGGTAATTACATATAATATGTGTAATTAAATCAGACACTGTTAGATCACTTTGAAATCCGAATTAGACATTGCGGTTGGCGGAAATGTGCGAATATGTGAAATTGGAAGACAGTGGGGGAACTGACGCCTCGGTAAGTTTCTGACCTGCAGAATCCTGAGCCGACAGGTGTGGTTTTGTTGTTGAATATAAATACGGGCTCATGAGAGCCAAATTTACTCTTCAGACAGTCTTCAGGCGCTGCGGTACGCTATGTCCGTCAGCGACGCGAATTTTTATTACTCTTCAAACAGTCTTCAGTCGCTTCGGTACGCTATGTCTATCAGCGACGTGAATTTTTAATACTCTTCAATCAGTTTTCAGTTGCGGCGGTAAGCTCTGTCCGTCAGCGACGCGAATTTTAAATACTCTTCGATCAGTCTTCAGACATATCTTGACACTATGTCCAATATCGACGAGATCTTTTGTTTATAAACTGTAAAGTCTAATGGACAATACGTTAATTCAAGTAATCAAAAACAGCAACTATTAGTTGGTTAATGTTAACTACAATTATCGGACGTATACAACCACAACATCAACACTCTAGACTAATGACGAGAGCACATCGAGCAGAGGAACGATATGCAGAGCAATAGAGACGGTTACTAGAACAACAGCAGCTGATGCAGAGCAAACATCATTCTATTCTACAGCCAGCAGATGGAACCATGAAGGACGAGTGACTGGAGGACGACCAGTGGAACCGAAAAACGCAAGAGGAAACCAGTAGGAGAGGACTGACAGATCACCGGAGGACATGGGTGCAATCTGCAGAATTGAGGTGACCAATAACCAATTTATAATTATAAAAAAATATAAACACGTTAAAAAGACATTTTTAAAACATTAAAAATAAAAAAAATTTATGTCATATGTAGATAGCGATAAGAGAATGTAATTTAACTTTGTAAGAATTTTCTTTAATGATGACCAATTAATTTAAAGATAAATTAAATTATTGCTTGGAGGATTAACAATTGATTAAATAAATTTAAATTTTCATTGAAAGTATATAAAGTAAGGTAGTTGGAAATATAGAAGAAGACTAACCATTCGATAAGTCTAGTTAAAATTTTATAAACCATTAAAATGTATGCCAAGCACAGAATAATAATGTAAATAAGAACAAACTTATAAAGCACACAGTCAGACTGAGCAGTCAAAAATTTATAGTGTAACAAACAAAGTTTTAACATAGAGACTTGCTAATATAAGATATAAGATTTATTTTATGGTGAATGTACGCCAGCAAAGAAACATTGATAATGAATATTTTATGGCGAAGTAAATATTTTTTTTTTTCACTTATAATTTCGTTTGAATAAAGTAATGTGAACATGTTACGATTTATAAAAGGACTACTCGTATTATGATTACAGCCCAAACTCTATTTATAATTAACACGCAACTACAGAAATGTTACATGAATGTTAGCACAGCACAAATTAATTTACAATTGTTGTTACATTTTGTCTCCCAAGAACGTGGGGCTATACAAATTAATTTACACTTGTTTTGAAAGTTGTTGTGTTACTATATATATATATTTCCATTGACAATAATTATAGTACAAGTAGTTGGTCTGTCATCGGTAGTGTTTAGATAAGCTTCCATGTTTATAGTGATTACACTAGAATTTTTTGTTCTCTACAGCTGACCAGTATGACCTTCGTGTAATCGGTGTTCCAAGCAACAATACACTAGACGAAGTCGCCACATACCGCCAAGTTCCCGTTAACTACGTTTTGAGTAACCAAAGTTTGGATAAGCTTCTGGCCGTGGACGCAAGTTATAATTTTATAGGACACATGAGGATGCTACCGTACGCGTTACAAGACATTAAGCAGGAAACTAACTCCATTCCTTAAATGCTACAATTGTTGGAGTGCACTAAGATAAATAAAAGCACTGTTTCATAGGGATTGCTATTTTTCGTTAAACACTTGTTTACTGCTACAAACTGAGTATGTAAAGAGAATTGAAAGTAAATAATTTTATATTTAAGATTCAATTTTTAATGCTTCTTTTTCTTCTTCCAAACATTCCAACTAGTAACAAGCATAAGACGTCTACCAACTGATATTTACCGATCTTGATAATTAATTATGAGGCGAATCCTATAAGAATTGTCCAATGAGCACTGTAAGAGAAACCATGTCTTTAACGAAAAGTTGGAGGTAGATTATCAGGCTCAGTCTTTGTTTTCTCTTGCGTGCGTCACAATTTTTTATTAAAGCTGCAAATATATATTTACTAAATGTGGTATGATCAGGGGTGGACTGGTCAGTTCGGCTGGTTGGCGATCGCCGTGGGCCTCGGGCCTCGAGGAGGCTCAGGGGGTAAAGTATATGAGCCATGAAAATTTTAATTCGAGAAAAAACTGAAAAAAAAAATATATATATATATATATATATTTACCGGTATTAAAAAACATTTCTCGTCTAAATATTGTTAGAAATAAATCTTCAGGATTTATTTTGGTCAGATTGGGAGTCATCTCTTCTCAGCCTTGTTTATATACAGCCTATTTAGTATTTACTCTTGGAGGAATGCGAAGCCGCGTGGCAATTGACTGCCGCGACGAGTAGTGAGCTATTGTCATTTTTGTTTGAATGTCATTGCAGCATTCAGGGCTGGGGGCTCGAAGGCCTGGGATGTCAAGATTCAAAAGGTGGCCCATGGCATAAACTTGCAGGAGGGCCCCGGTTAAAAAGTTACGCTAATTGGGCTATGGATTGGTGGGACGGAGTGACAATGGAGCGGGCGCCGAGCTCAAGGTTCTCCACCGCCGTAATACATTGTGGAATATTTTTAAATGGTATTTTATGTCGATTTGTAGGGTATAAATGTTCCTTACAGTAGAAACAAAAATTACCTCTTTAAGTAAACGGAAAACAACAACAACGCAGAGAAATATGTATAGTGGGCATAATGTTATTACATCTCTCTTATTTACTTTAGCCACTAACCCGGGTAAGGTTGTTTTATTTTATTGTCAATTAGCTTATCGCTAGGCTGCAGAGCCACAGCAAGACTAGGGTCCCACACCCGAGTGTTTTTCCCCGGACTCCAAATAAATGATTCTAGTACGTGGTAACTGATGTAGAAGTAGAATTGGATTTAAAAAAAAAAGATTTCAAAGAAAAAGCAATGACTAGTGAAAAAGCCAAAGACGAAGCTCCTGAAATCATCTCTACTCAAAAATATAAATTGATCTACTTCAATATTGTTGATTGTGCTAGAACAAGTATTGAAGAAAGGTTTAATCCCAACAAAGAAATTTTGAAAGACTGGTCCTTGCTGGACCCTAAAAAATTCAATGAAACCGTAAAAGTTGATAGTTTTCCTCCCGAAGTCCTATGTCGCATTTCTGAACCATCTAAATTTTACAGAAGTCTTTTAGTAATAGAGCTGAAACAGTGTGCAGGTCAGTATGAAAATTTTATATAGACCGAAAGGCATGAGAAAGAAAGAAAACAAGATAGGTCTAAGCTGAATGAAGACGAAGAAGAAATGATGATTATGAATTAGAATTATAACAAAAGAAGATAATGTTTATTGCTATGAGAAAAAAATGTGTAAGTTGTTTATTCTGTTTTACATATGCCTTTTCTGTTGTTTTTGAATTATCTAAATCTGGGCTCTTCACCAATCTTTACACAGCCTACAAGTTTGTATTAACTTTTCCTTGCACCCAAGTAATCTGTGAGTGAGTGGTTTCTAAACTAAAAATTGTCAATAATAGACTTAGGTCAACTTTAAATCAAAAGTTAATGTCTAATCTACTGTTTATGAATATAGAACGAGGTACATTTGTCAATTTAGATACAAATTCAATTATAGGGCCTAGATGAAATAACAAGCAATAACCAGTGAAGAAGTTAGGAAAAAGTTGTTAGGTTAGAGCAATGTTATGAAGGATAAAGATATTAAAGTCATTGTATCAATCCGTAAGTTTATAAAATCCTACTTCTGATATTAGGATATTAATCTTCTGTTCGTTTTTAAACATGAAAGTATTAGGTTTTATAATTTACAGGATGATGATTTCGAAACCCTTAAATTATTTTTTCTATGTGGTTTCAAGTACTTTTATATTATTTCTTCTTTGAGATAAATTATATTTTAGATTTAATTTTCTTTTACAATATTATATTGCTTCTAAATCTGTACTGTAATATTAAATGAACTAGTAGCGTGATTATTTCCAGTAGTATTTATTGGTTACTTCCCCCCCCACACACACACACATATATATTTGACATAGGTAATTATGGTTTTAAAACTAGTTAAGTTAAAGTCTAAAAATCAAATAAACTGTCCTGTATGTTTTGTATTAAAACGATCACTAACGTAAGTACTATACATACCATGTGTCTGTAAAGAGTAAATAAATAATTTAAAAAACTATAAGCACACAAATAGGCGCGTGCGCGTTAGTGTGTCAAGCTGCAGGTGGCCCTTGACTGCTTCTAGCTAAGGGCCCCCAGCGAATCACACCCCAGAGCCAACCCTGGGTATGATTATCATTATTATGGAAACAATACTTTATTTTTATCAATTTCGAAATATTGGAATTCCTTTTATTGATAGAATTATTTATTAAATTATTAATCCGGCTGTACAATGTTTACAGACTTTCCGAAACCAAAGATTACAGAATTGATTGAATAATCATCTTCCACTGATTTAAGCCTCACTAGTTGGTGCGCCAATTTATATTGTAACGTGATTACAGGTATTCATAAATGTTAAATTGTGTAATTAAATTTGGTTGTTTAATAAAAAAAAACTTTTACTCTATTTTTATCTATTTTGTCTGTTGATATTTATGTTGCGTGATTATTCGTCGTATTTGTTAAATTTCTTAAAATATACTTTTAATATCTGGATTACTCTTCCTTATCTATTAATTCGGGAATGGATTGAAGAGAATTCTTCAATTCGGTTGTTTCTAATTTGAATGTAGCGGTTGTATTGTCCTGAAATAATTCCTTAATGTATACGTTCGATTGCACTCTCAACGGATTCGTTGAGGTTAATTTTGGTTTCGTGATTTTTATTATTTGTACCACTCTCAGACGTCTTATTGACCTTCGTGCGTGTGGAGCGAATACTAATTGTACCTTACATTCGAGAAATAAAACACATGGAAATGATATTAGTAATATTAACGTTAATCTTTGCAAATTTATTTCAGTTTAGTCAAAATTGTCACTTTCGAGATACACGCTTGCAATAATCGATTCTTACCTCAGGGCCAAGTCAAAAGAATTAAATATATAAACGTGAATTCTTTTGGCTGCTACGAAAGGTTCCTTTAATTAATAAACAACAATAAAGAATACATTACAATAGAATAGCGTAATACTTATTATCTAATGTAATATTACAAATAATTATTAATGTTGAAGAGTGTGGCTTACAATATTTCGTTTCGTTATGTGCGCAATGGCAAACGATAACAGCCGCACATTCAAACAGAAACAAATAATTATTTGCGTATAGTCCTGACTTGTAGAGTACTCAAGACCTATTGTTTTTGGTGAAGATCGGTTAAGGGGAAGGGGTAGTTTACAAGCAACGTTTTTTTTATCAAGGGTAGTTTTTTCTTATGTCAAACCGCAAATTCAAACAGAATCATATAATGTTTTGCATACAGCCCTGAATAGTAGAGTTCTTAAGACCTGTTGGTGTTGGTGAAGATCGGTTAAGGGAAAGGGGTAATTTACCTTCAACATTTTATGTTTTAACAAGGGTAATTTTTTTTATGACGAACGATAACTGCCGTAAATTCTAACAGAATCTACTACTTTTTTGCATACCTTTCTGAATTTTAAAGAAGTGAAGGCCTGTTGATTTTGGTGAAGATCGGGTAAGGGAAAGGGGTAGTTTACCAGCCACTTTTCATGTTTTAACAAGAGTAATTGTTTCTATGACGAACGATAACTGCCGCACATTAAAACAGAATCAAATAATGTATTGCATGCATGCCTGAATTGTAGAGAACTCAAGGCCTGTCGATTTTGGTGAAGATAGGTTAAGGGAAAGGGGTAGTTTACCGGCAACATTTTATGTTGTACCAAGAGGAATGTTTTCATGACGAACGATAACTGACGCACATTCAAACAGAATCAAATATTTTTTTGCATGCATCCATGAATTGTAGACGACTGAAGGCCTATTGATTTTGGTGAAGATCGGTTAAGAGAAAGGGGTAGTTTACCAGCAACGTTTTTTGTTTTAACAGGAGTAAAGTACTTAATTTTGATAAACAAAGTATCCTGATAAGAATCTCATAGTAATCCACTGTAGAAACGTAGATGAAATATCTATAAATGCTAGGCTACTTGAACGGGGTGGGGGTAATTTTCTATTAAAGAAATTATAGTTGAAGAGGGAGGGGAGAATTTTTTATGTGTACGACGTTATCGGCAACAAAGAAGTAGTTTTTGTTAAAACTCCTTCAAGAGCTGTTTAGCCGTAGTCAAATGTTTTCAGCAAAACCAGACGTTTCGGTAGTGCCATCGACTGCCATCATCAGTGAAAATCGAGTGCGAAAACGTGACGTGGTATACGTTAGTGACCACAGTACTGTGGTTAAGGCTGAAGCAATAGAAAGAAGTAGTTTCTATGGAAATATTTCATTTCGAATATGATTTTAAATATAAATCTTAGAACATGGAAGTCATGTATGGTTCTCCATACCGATATTTAATTTGGTAAAAAAAAGTTACAGCAATTCAGATTTGGGTAAAAATTGCATTTCTTGAAAAACCGACTTGTTTGAAAGCTTGTAACTATTGTTTCCTTTAATCAATATCAATATTCAATGTCGCAGGAAGTCAGTGAGCCACTCTTGCAAACAGTGTGCGAAAGTATTGGATTTACTTTCAAAAGCATTGACGAGTGAACTGATTCAATGTGTAAACTTTGCTCGTATGTAAGAGAGATTTTGCTCTAAAGAACTGAGATTCAAATAAGAGTGAACGGATAATTAAATGAGACGAGGGGATAAGAGTGTTTGTGTGTATTTCATTATAAGAAATCGATGTTTACAAAGAACGTAATAGAATCATATCACACGTCGTTTTATTCCAGTATACATACATATACAATGAATGTGTAACAAATATTTGTTTCCAATGTGACAATATTACAGTATATATGCAATATTTAGCTGAAAGGTAGAATATGATAATTATAAAATTTCTTATAATTATATATTTTATTAATATACATTAAATTGTATATTCATATTAATTATGTTAAGTATTATATCATAATTAATATAAGCAGCTTTTTATAGTGACTTAAGTAGTGTCATGTATTTTGATTTCCACTGTTCCATGCAAAGACCAGTAGACTGTCGTAACAATTTTTTATTTCATATTTACAATAATTACGTTAAATATTATGTCATAATTAATATACACGTATATTAATTTAAGTCTTTACAAGTTTTAGACAAATAAGTAAATACAATTTTGTGACATGAAAAGCTTCCAGCCATATACATAATAAAACCAGAATCGAACTCACGCATCAACAAACCAAAGTACAACGTAAACTATCATACAAAATTATTCTCTTTCCACATTTCAAACATGTAACCAAACATCAACGATACAGTAAATATAATAATGGAAAATAAATATCTCTGATTTTAATTGCTTTTCATGAATTAGTTTGAAAGTTTTGTAAATATATTGGGTCAATAATGAACTGTGTATAAGAAAATGGTTTCTAAAATATTCATCTCTATATGTTTTAGCATGTGACATGTGAGTATGTTTTCTTTTGTAATAAATACAATTATTTTTAATATTTTAGTTATATTTATAATAGGACCTAAACATTTAGAATACGCTCACATTGTTTCAAATGTTACGCTTTCTCTCAAGCACACGCGTTTGTGGCTGTGGGGAAATTTGGGATAGCTAAGTGACAGAAAGACGTTTAACTGAGTTGGCAACACTGTTTTTTGTTAAAATTTTCGTTACATGTTTCTTTATACGTCGAGTCAGTTTACTACCTTAAGGGCGCGAGGTGTACAGGTGTGAGCAGGGCCGTATACGAAGTGCTCATTTCAAAATCTATCTATGTGAGTATTCGTCTATGTGGTGTCATAGTAGTTTTAAATCACTTCATTCTCACAGAACTTTCTTTGATACTGCAAAGTGCTTCCGGAATTCGAGTTTGGCAACTTCATCAGTGCTTGGTAACGTGAAAAGCCCAACGACTCCCGACAGCGGTACACAAATTTTATACGCTGTATCATAAGTTCGTCGTCTCAGATAAAGTGACATTACTGATCTCATAGGTGCCTCACATGAGCATGTAAATCTCAAGACTCAAGACCGTTTTATGAAAGAACTTTATCTAATGTGGCTCCCGCGTTAGCCGTTCTCCATTTTTTGGGCGTCTACTGCGGGTATCACGTCCCGTGCTCGTAGGGCCAGGCTTAAACAGAGTACCCATTGTTTTCTTGCCGCACCATCTCATAACGTATTTATTATTTCGCTGTGAATTTTCATTGGCGCCTGGCGTTCATTATCAAAGAATCACAGCAATCTGTTTAGTTTCCTACGTTTTTCAATCACGCTTGACACGTAAACAATTTGTAATCAATAAATACGTTAGCAAAAATCCGTGGAAATTCACAGGTGTTCATACAAAATATGAACATTACAATACACGAAAATGTTTTTTTAATTTCTAATATTAATGTATAGGTGCCTATCGCAAACCCTCATCATATTCAACAAACGGAAAACAACAAGAGATTGTCCCAGTTAATTAAGACAAGATATTGCTCTGTTGCCTCTCAGCGAACCCTCATAATATGCAACGAACCGAAACACAACAAGAGGTTTTCCAGTTATTTGAAGACAATATATTGCTCACATCTCTCACTTTTGTCTTACCCTAACCAGCTACTCAATCTCTTAGTAATCCGGCAGTGAGTGCTACAATATTGCTGCAAATTGTTTTTATTTTGAAATAACGTGTTCTATTTTTTCAAATAATATGATATTCTTACGAGTAAATCCTCTAGTCAGATTTCTTTCATCGTAATACTTTTCTTGGTTGAAATTTCAATTAATGGAATCTGGGACATTCCTCAGTACCTGTGCGTATCGGTTGAAAGACTGTTGACAGAACTAACAAGGATAGAGTCTTTCTACCGCCACTGACAGATTCTGAGGACGTTCACAGATTCCAGAAATCGAACGTCAATCAATAAGTGTACTACGATGGAAGTAGTTCGAATAGAGGATTTAGCTGTAAGAAATCGCCTACCGCTTAGAGGTTTCAAAGAACGGAAAACGTGATTATCATGTCATATGTTTCTTGTTTTTGACTACGCTAAAGTATTTTCGCGCGTTTGACCTCCACACATTGTACGTAACGCTTTTTATATTTGATAACGGCACTGACATGCTCCGCTCAAAAGTAGTCATAATTATTTATATGTCAAAGTTTATCGCTAAAGTTTTTAATATGTTATTATGGCACCACGTAACAAAGTCATTATAAGAATTAATACACAAAATATGCGTTGTTAACATTGTATATTGCCTAAAGAAGTGGCAACAAAATTTACTTATCGCGCGCACGCCAGTGTTGATTATAAATACACATAGATTTGTCTCAAATGTGAGCAGACGTCCGCGTATCGTATACTGTACTATATTGAGTCTGGTATTACTGTTTAAACATTAATAACTTTTGTGGAATTGTCGAGAGGACGACGTAATCGTCTGTCGCCAGAGACTATACTTGTGTGTTTATACAGGTAATGTACACACAGTTATGTATACAAACTGCTTGAATCTTAAGCGGCATTGACATGTACAGAAAACATCAAGAATTTAAACTCGAAATTGTTAATCTAATTTTACCATTTACAAGTTAAGTCTGAAGGCAAAAATTCGGTATGGAAAACCATACATGACTTCCATGTGCTAAGACTGATATTTAAATTTATTTAATTAAATTCACTTTGAAAATTTCTAAATAAATAACCCCCACTTTGTAACGTTTATTTAGAGAGAGTGTTTTATTATTATATTTAGATTTTATTGCTTTTTTTTGTGTTTCTTATAACGTTGATTAATTAAGGTGAACCACCTTTAATAGTATAATGATTATCGTCAAGCTTCAAGTTGTAATCGCTATTCTGTAACATATTGTATTGTAGACGTGATTTATTTCTTCAAATTTTGTTTTTTATTTATATTGTTTGTTTGTAATTTGTTTAAATTATTTATTTCAAATTAATAACCTTGATGAGTTAATGAGTTAGGCCTCACGTCGACGTTTAATAAAACCGTAATCGTAATAATGCAGTAAAATTCTTTAATTCCGATTTCTCAATTTTTTATTTATAAAAGCTAATAATTATTATTTGTTTAATGGTTTAGTAAAATTCATTAAACTTGTTTGTATGGCGCAACTAGGCTTGTTGCTAATTGCATTCGATAGTGGTATCGAGTTTTGTCTATATGGAAGTTATCTTCGTAATCTATTATATGTGATCAAGTTTTAAATCGTCGAAAATATTTCACTCTTCTTTTATTTGAACAAAAAAATCCTTTAATTATATTTTATTCTGTAAATAAAACACATTGAACATCAACTGGGAATAATTATTAGCATTTATTTCTATAAATTCAGCTTTAATTATTCTGAGGTCGAAGTTGTAAAGTGCCCGTATCGACTCTTGTTCCCAGTTCGATTCTTAACTTACTTTCAGTTATTATATTAATCTTTTGGGTTCTTTAGACTGTTATTAAAATTTTTGAAAATGTCCACAAGAAGTACAGTACATTAGAAATTATATAATTCTTATTACATCCATGTTCCATAAAGAAATGGAAGTATGGTCATGGCGAAAAATCGTGTTCGAGATAATGGTAGATTCAGACTGTACTACCCTCAAAACATGAAAAAAGTTATTTTTCGGAAATTGTCTGTATGTGTGTCAGAGTGTCCGTGTGTAGAATTTTTCTATGTCAAACGATAACTGCCGCAAATTCAAACAGAATAAATTAATGTGTTGCATACAGTTCTGAATTGTAGAGGAGTCAAAGCATATAGATTTTGGTGATGATCGATTAAGGGAAAGGGGTAGTTTACCTGCAACGTTTTACGTTTTAACAAGAGTAAAGTGCTTAATTTTGATAAATAAAATATCCTTAAAAGAAGGTCATAATAATCCAGTGTAGAAAGGTAGATGAATATCTATAAATGAAAAGGGTAGTTGAAGGGGTAGGGGGTAATTTTCTATAAATTAAAATGGTGGATGATGATGGAGAAAATAAATTTTATAAGTTTTATATGTGTAATACGATATTGACAACAAAGAAGTAGTGTCTATGGAAACATTTCGTTTCACTTTGCAAAATTTTATAGTTTTTAATTTTAATTTAAATCATTTATGAGAGAAAATATATCGTTCGTGGCAGGCAAGCATATCGCAATTATCTAATGTTTACGTTTCCATTTTATTATTATGATAACCGCAATAAAAAGGCAAGCAACACACACACACACACACACACACACACACACACACACACTTCGCGTTATTTCTGGCCTCACTCATGTTTATTTTCTTATGCATGTGTTTACAGAGGAAGGTTCATAGACAGACTTTTCGTATTTAGGAAATGAACCCTCCGCAAGATGCTCAGGGTCCATGAGTGACTTCGGAGCGCTTCGGAGGAGGGATGATTATCTGTGTAGTTCGGTTTCTTTATAAGAATAGAGTAAGCCTACCTAATTTTTATGGATAAAGTGACTGAACATAAAATTACATTAAACGACTATCCCATAATTACAAAAATATCTATAAATAGTGAAATTAGTTTGATGGTGGACGATATTTGTTTAGAAATTACGGAACCGAATTCAAGTAAATTATTTTAAACATAAATCTTACAACATGGAAGTCATATATGGTTCTCCATACCGATTTTTTAATAATAAAGACAAAATTAGTATTAATAAAATGTAGCAAAAATAATTGTTCAGTTTGATTTGCCAACACAAGGAATCATGCTATCCCAGGATGCAACAGTAGTTGTGGCAAGATGGCGGTTTATTAATAAAAATAAATCACACAAAATGTTCACTGTGGTCATATTAGTTTTTATTTTCTTTCAATAGTGTTTTGTTGAAAAACATGTTATTTGAGTTAATCTTTGTGTCGTGTAGTTGTAAATGTGATAGATTAATATGTTAAATATCACCAGTTCCTTTTGGTTGAAAATAATTATTCACTTTATAAAAATTTTTTACTTGTTCTTCGTTTTATTATTATTTTATATTCTCATTATTAACTCTTTCTTCTTATTTGATTCTATTGTGACGATTTAAATTGTAAAAATATTCAAGAAAATAAAAAATTTTAAAAATTAAAGTTGCGAGCTATTAAGTCATTTAAATCTCACTGTAATAAAAAAAAAAAACCTGTATGTACTCAGTATGAGAGGAAGCAGTAATTAGTTAGTAAGAAGATACTCTAATAAAAAGATAAATTGTAAAGAGTTATTAATATCGTATTTAACCCTTTGCTTGTTAGCAGGCGCTGACCTGTTGATTCCAGACTCGACATGTTTTCCGAGTCTTGTGTAAGTTAGAATAAGATAAAAAACCTAATGTTAATAATTAAAAAATCTGAAGACACAGATAGTCGCTAAAACAACTGATTTAAATTATGTATATTTGTTTAGGGATAGTTTGTATAAATAAAAATGTTAACATAAAGAGAGACAGGGACTATATTCTCGCGCAGTAATTGCCCCTCTACCATTTTGTCCAGTACCAGACGAAGGGAGCAGAATTTCGCTCTCTCGTTATGGTGACTTCACACAGTACAGACGTAAGAGCTATGCTCTTACACTATGTTACCGATATTTTCGTTTACCTTAATGTGGTATACAAGAAATAGCTGCTTTAAGCATATGTATGTGTTAACTAGTATAGTTATGTAAAAAACAAGAGATTTAAAGTGTAACTCGAAACGTAAAAAAGGTGTAACACAAGATGACTTCGAACTTCAAGAACTAACAACACTTCCAACATCATACCTGGAGATGTGAACTATCAGAAGCCTCAAACTCTAGTAGACACGACAGAATATGCAGATCAGGACATCCGAGAATCTACAAGTACCATCGTAGAAGGTTCAACCTGCGGACTTTGGAGCCCTTTACTGACGAAGACCAGACCGAGATGACGACGTCGCTATTCCGGTTTCCCAAGACGGATACCCCAGGACGAGTTTTCTGCATACCAATTAAAAGGTGACTCGATAGCCTGTCTATCGAGGCTTACTAATATTTGTTACACAACACACCTTAAAGAGACTTTTCAGAGACTATTAACTTTGTAAAGACTAATAAATTAAATCTAAGAATTTCATGTAACTATTCAAACTTCATACGTTGTAACAGTTTATATGCTAATGTATAGTAATATAATTCAAGTAATAATACCATTCTTCCAATGGTTAAATGAAAGAAAGTCTTGCAAGCTAATATCATGAATTGAGTATGACTAAAAGTTTTAATGAATAAATACCGAAGGTTACCCGGATCCGAGGTATAGCTAAATAGAATCAATTTTGATCCCAAAGTTTAAAGAAAGCATTCAAATAACTCTAATAATTTAATTAGTAATGTCATGGGATCTGTCAGTAAATGTTTGTAAATGTTAAATAAAGAGAAGTCTTCTTGTTACATACATATGATGAGTGCTTAAATCAATAGTATACCTTCCCTTGTTTCCTTACACAGTTAGAAAGTAATTTGTTATAGTAATTATTTGTGATACATTCTGTTACAACGTAGGCAGCCCATCTAATTAACGGAGTTTAATTACGATGGGTTCCCTGGATTTGTAACGCGGCATACAGACGTAACAAAATTGCGCCACTCTGCTAATGACTTAAAATTTATAAAGGTGTTGTAAGCATCGCGACGCAAACAAAATTGCGTCACTCTTTAAAAAAAAAAAAAGGAAAGAAAGGAAAGAGTTTTATTTGTGTATAGAGTGTCACAAACAAAATTGCGCCACTTGTGACATGTAAACAAAATTGCATCACTATGCGTAGATAATTTGTATGATCAATAACTGAATATATATTATTGATCTATGCACTCAGAAAGTTACCTTAATAACTTTAATGTTCAAAACATATTTAATTTTTTATTAAGTTTCGTAAATGATAGTATGTATAAGTGAAATATCCTTAGCGTCATACAATGCATATAGCTTTTGCATTCTATAGGCCAGTAGGAACCTGCATTACTCGATATAATTACTTGCATACATGAGTTGTGACCAAACATAACAATTTTGGTTAACCGAACAATCTGTAACAGGTTTGTTTACGACAATCCGTGACCTGTTGTTTCCTGAATCATTCTGCACAGTGTATGTCCAACAATATAGCTTACATACACTAGTATGTGTTATAAAAAATTAATTAAAAATAACTTTGTAAATAATATGTAATTAAGTAGAAGTTCGTGATTTAAAACTTGTGAACAAAATAATTAATTTATTTAATTGAGAAGAGTATATGAATGAACGGAGTCAAAGTGTTGTCGAGCGTAATAATAATAATAGATTTGTTGAATAAGATTGTGCTCCCCTTCTCTTGTTTATACCGGTAGTTGTGTTATTCAGTTGCATTGTGTAGAGAACAATAAGAGTAAAACCCCCTTTCTCACTGACACACAAGATCCTTTGTTAACTAAATACAGAGGGTGACCTACATTCCAGAAAACAGCTGATCGGCTATTTAACTTGATGAACTTGATAAATATGTGTGTGGAATTTCTGTCTCTCCATTAGAAGAGAAATGGTTCTTTTCTAATTTGTGTAAATTGATTACTTAAGAATTTATTATATATATGTGTAGTGTACTAGTATTAATTTTAAGTACGTGCTAATGTGTTAGAACAAAATGGCCCAATTTAACCCGGATTTGTTATTAAAAGACGAGCTGTCTTACGAAGCCCTTTTGCGTAGACTACCCCATGCTAATGTAACAGTCGCGGAATTACGAAGGTCAATTCGCGAATGTGGATTTGATGCGCCCGTGCAATTAAACTATCTAAGCCAAGTCGATTATGAAAGCGAGAAAGAAATTTGTAATGCCAAGTATAGTGAACTATACTTATTGTCTCAAACACTCCAAGACGAGAAATCTCCGGCAATAATTTTGCGGACTACCCAGAGAATAGAGCATTTAACCAGGCGAATAAAAAATTTGTCGATCTGACCGAATCTCACAGAAATACCCGTTGATGTACAAAAGCTAGCAGACGAAGCTCTACGCCGCTTACCTTCAATTATTAACGATTTAAGACGAAAATCCGACTCATTCAGAATGGACGAAATAGAGAAATCATTAATGAAATTACACATTTCCCCAATACAATCCCCCACCACTGGTTTACCCCCGCCTAACACGGATCGGAACTCATCCATCGTATCGCAAGTGCAAGCGAACCCAGAACAAAATACTGATACAGATGTAAATGCCCCTCCTCCCGAGCATTTTCAGTTTCGTCCCGGAAATAATGAATTGACCAACACCTCCAATGAATCCAATTGCCCTCATCGAGGAATTACACCTATGAACTATAACGCGGATCTATACGGTAAAGTGACTCACCCTGTGGAGAAGATTTTAACCGAAATCGCTTATACAGGTGGCTTAAATGTTTCCAAATTACTAACATTCATTAGTTATCTTCTTCAGATAAAAGATCTACAGCAGCTGAATGACTGGCAAATTTTACAAATTCTGTTACCAAAGTGTAAACCCCCGTTAAAAAATCGTGTCCTAGAAGCCCTAACCTCTACATTCCCAGTAGAAGAGCTACATAGCTCTATAATAAAATACTTTATTCCCACCGGCATCTATGAGGAAATAAAAAGGAAGACAGTCAGGGCAAGGACATCAGGAGAGATTAGCTCACTACATCTCCGATATTAGGGAGACCTCTCGACTATTACGTGTAAGCTGGAATGAAACACAACTGGTGGACACCATTTTAATAGGCGTGTCACCTGAAGAAAGATCTCGACTATCATTGATGAATAGACCCAATACAATTGCTGATCTAGAACAGTGCAGTATCCATTCTTCAAATGTATGGTACTCAGATCAAAATAGAGAAGCAATGAAAACCTCTGGAACTAATAGACATCAATTGCGAGCACTACTGCCTGATGTAACAACCTCGTATGAAAGACAAGTTTCTAGTAGACCTCACCATGTGCGCAAAGCTGGTAAGTTTAGTGTAAACCCAGATAAAGCGGAAACCAAGTACCCACCTCGCAGAAAACCCACCTGTTATAATTGTGGCAAATATGGGCACATAAGAAGAGAGTGCAAAAGTAAGCCATTGGAACGGAATAACCCCAATTCAAAAAACATGTAAGGCAGGGAGACCCGAAAACCTGTGTCTTCCGCAGCTACTCGAAATTGGGTAAACTAAAAGAAACCAATAATAATAATAATGAATTATTCTGTAACCAAGAAAAAAAAAAAGGTGCGAAAGAAATCGACCCCTATGTTAGAGAATTTTGTGAAAAGTGTAATGCGATTAATAAATGTAAATGGAAAAAAAATCTACTACCATTAATACGAGTCGACTTAGGCGTTACATCCCCCATCGCCTTAATTGATTCGGGATCTAGTAGAACTTTAATCAGCCAAGAATTAGCGGACATGTTAGCTAAACATCATCTAGTAAAACGGAACCAACCAGTGAATATAAAGTGTGCTACCGCTGATAAACCTAAAATAAACATAAACCTGAGTATTACCGTTAAGGTTAAAATAAAAAACCTAAGTTGGATGTTTACAATGTTAGTATGTAAAGAATTAGGACCTCATTTAATATTAGGTGCAGATTTTATTAGTAAGACAGGAATGATTCTTGACATCTACGAGCAAGTATTTTATTTCAAATTTGACCGTACAAGGAAACATAAATTTGATAGTAATGTGCAGTTCATCTACTGCACATGTAATACACCAAGATTCAGATTTATCTCACCTAGAAAGAAGAGATAGAGTCAGAATACTAAAACTAATAAAAGAATTTTCCTCGGTTCTTACACCTAAACTAGGACTTACGGACCTAATAGAGTATAAAATTAATCTGAGTGATCAGAAAGTAATACGACTACCTCCGTACAAGTTGTCGCCTCCCAAGATGGAAGTCATGCGAAACCATATCAACAAGTTATTGGACCAAGGAGTCATAGAACCCTCTACGTCCCCATATTCTTCACCCTCCTTTTTAGTACCGAAAGGACCAGATAAACACCGACTAGTTGTAGACTACAGGCAATTAAATAAAAGAATAGAATTTGAATCAATCCCTCTTCCAGACATCCATAGTGCGTTTCATTATTTTACTAAAGCTATGGTCTTTACGGTAATGGATCTGAATCAAGCTTTTCACCAAATACCTCTTTCAGAAGAATCAAAACGTCTAACCGCGTTTGCAGTTCCTTATAACTTGTACCAATTTACTAGGGTACCCTTTGGAATATCTCAAGGAAGTTCCGTATGTAGTAGACTATTGGAAAAGATATTTCAGGACATTAAATTTAAATATGTGTACCACTATTTGGACGACATCGTTATATACAGTGAATCAATGGAACAACATCTCAAACATTTGCGTGAAGTGTTATCTCGGTTACTAAGAGCAGGATTAACGGTGAACCCAAATAAGGTAAGTTTTGCCGTCCCTCAGTTTTCTTTCTTAGGACACATCGTGAAAGCGAATGGAAAGGTAAGCATTGACCCCGAACGTACCCGCGCTATTAGAGAATTTAAACCCCCACGAGATGCAAAAGGTATAGCCCGATTTTTAAGTATGGTGAATTATTTCCACAAATATATTCCCCATCTTGCCGAAATAGCAGCACCCCTAAACTCCTTACGAAAGAAGGGAACGAAGTTCGAATGGAGCTCAATACATCAAGACGCTTTTGAGCAACTTAAAGAAAGTATTATATCTCCCCCAGTTTTGCAACTAGCTGATTTCACAAAACCATTCGTCGTGCAAACCGACAGTTCCAGTGTAGCGTTAGGTGCAGTGATATACCAAGAGATAGATAACTGTAGACTGCCAATTAGTTATGCATCACGAACTCTGAGCGATCAAGAAAGAAAGTATTCCGCATATGAATTGGAATGTTTAGCAATTGCTTTGCGTTCGAAAAGTTTAAACCCTTCCTAGAACATAAAGAATTCCTTTTGGAAACCGACAATCAGGCGTTATCATGGTTATTGAATCATCCTAAACAATTAGGACGAATTGGCAGATGGATATTGAAATTAAACTGCTACAAATTCAGAGTGCAGCATATTAAAGGTACTCAAAATGTAGTCGCCGATACCCTGTCCCGTATGTTCCAGTCACCCACTAAAACTTCCGAAAACATCGTGAAGCAGGAAATAGCAAGTGCTAACGCCGTAATTACTGAATTCCCCCTTGCCTTTACAAACATTGCCCTGTATCAACAACAAGACCCCTTACTGAAGCCTATTATAGAACAACTTACCCAAGGTATTAAATCCGAGAAGTACGTATTGAGTAAGAATGTACTGTGTCTCAAGATAAGAGACGGAAAGGAATTAAGAATAATAGCCCCGAATGTAATTAAGCCCATGCTGATGGAATACTTCCATTCATCTATCATAGGAGCCCATATGGGAGTCAATAAGACGATACATCGTATTCGAAAGGAATATCATTGGAACAATATGAACTGCGAAATAGCTACCTTCGTAAAGAAATGTTCATTATGCGCCCTTAGTAAACCAGCTAGAAATACTCAAGTAAGCCAGTTGATATCAGAAATCCCAAAGACTCCTTTTTCGAAACTTTATCTAGATTTCTCAGGTCCGTATCCACGATCCAAATCAGGAAATACCATGTTACTGATATGTGTAGATTCGTTCACCAAATTTGTTTGGATGTATCCCATGCGACGAGCATTAGCGTCGACAACAGTTAAAATACTACAGGAAAGACTATTTAAAGACTACGGTACTCCAGTACGTATAGTATCTGATAACGGTCCACAGTTTAAAGCCAAAGAATTTAAGAATATGTGTTTCAAGTTAGGGATAGACCATATAACCACTACAGAGTATCGACCGCAAGGCAATATTGCTGAAAGGTATCTACGAAACCTCAAATCTGCGCTAATCGCCTATCATGCGAACGATCACACGTCGTGGGACCAAAATCTATCCTGGATTCAATACGCTTTTAAATTCAGCTTACCACGAAGGTCACAAGTCGACCCCGTTCGAGTTACTATACAAGTATCGACCAAACCACCCTTTGTCCACAAGATGGAATATACACGATCTGCTGCCTCCGCAAATAACGGATAAGCAGATAAAGCGAATATGGAACAAAGCCCGCTCTAACTTAAGAGCAAGCTTGGAAAAATCCAGAAGATACCACGAGAAAGGTAATCATAGCACCTCAGTCAGGTACCAAGTAGGTGACTTAGTAATGTACAAGACTCACCCCATTAGTAGTGCGATTGATAAGACCACCTCTAAACTATCATTCCGATGGTGTGGCCCTTACCAAATCCAAAAGTACCTAACTCCAGTTACAGTAGCCCTGTGCGAACCTGCAACTCAGAAATATGTGCGGAGAACGCATATTTCGCAACTAAAGTTGTATAAGAAGAAGTGACGGTATAGTATAACCCAAAATAGAAAAGGGAATACTAGGCAGTAAAGAAAATTATATTTCTGAATCCACGTGGAAAAATGTAAAACGTAGAGTTTGGAAACAAGGCCTGATCAACCTGAGTTCCAGTTCTGCGAAGCATATATTAATGAATAATCATTAACTAGATGGGTACTAACACTCATTAACTACATGAGTTATATAGGACTCACAGAAGACAAGTTAGAATTCTAAATAGTAAAGATTTAGAAAGTTACTCTACAGAAGAGAGAGTAAGACAAACAAAAAACCCGGTAGTAGATTTAAGTGATAGAGATAAGAAAGAGTTTTGTGTTTTAATTGTGTAAATATTAAGTGTAAATAGTATGTAAAAAAAAAAAAAGGTAGTTAATAAGAATATAAAGTATACTGTGTTGTAACTATAGGAAATAACTATGTGGACAACGTTGTAAAGTGTCCAACAACTATGTGAAAGAAATTACACACACTTACCCCATTCATACTCCCAGTCCCCAATTGTGAGTTAGACTCAAAAAACTTAACCGTAGCGTGCAAATTAAGCGGTGGAGTATGTGACGATTTAAATTGTAAAAATATTCAAGAAAATAAAAAATTTAAAAAATTAAGGTTGCGAGCTATTAAGCCATTTAAATCTCACTGTAATAATAAAAAAAACCTGTATGTACTCAGTATGAGAGGAAGCAGTAATTAGTTAGTAAGAAGATACTCTAATAAAAAGATAAATTGTAAAGAGTTATTAATATCGTATTTAACCCTTTGCTTGTTAGCAGGCGCTGACCTGTTGATTCCAGACTCGACATGTTTTCCGAGTCTTGTGTAAGTTAGAATAAGATAAAAAACCTAATGTTAATAATTAAAAAATCTGAAGACACAGATAGTCGCTAAAACAACTGATTTAAATTATGTATATTTGTTTAGGGATAGTTTGTATAAATAAAAATGTTAACATAAAGAGAGACAGGGACTATATTCTCGCGCAGTAATTGCCCCTCTACCATTTTGTCCAGTACCAGACGAAGGGAGCAGAATTTCGCTCTCTCGTTATGGTGACTTCACACAGTACAGACGTAAGAGCTATGCTCTTACACTATGTTACCGATATTTTCGTTTACCTTAATGTGGTATACAAGAAATAGCTGCTTTAAGCATATGTATGTGTTAACTAGTATAGTTATGTAAAAAACAAGAGATTTAAAGTGTAACTCGAAACGTAAAAAAGGTGTAACACAAGATGACTTCGAACTTCAAGAACTAACAACACTTCCAACATCATACCTGGAGATGTGAACTATCGGAAGCCTCAAACTCTATTAGACACGACAGAATATGCAGATCAGGACATCCGAGAATCTACAAGTACCATCGTAGAAGGTTCAACCTGCGGACTTTGGAGCCCTTTACTGACGAAGACCAGACCGAGATGACGACGTCGCTATTCCGGTTTCCCAAGACGGATACCCCAGGACGAGTTTTCTGCATACCAATTAAAAGGTGACTCGATAGCCTGTCTATCGAGGCTTACTAATATTTGTTACACAACACACCTTAAAGAGACTTTTCAGAGACTATTAACTTTGTAAAGACTAATAAATTAAATCTAAGAATTTCATGTAACTATTCAAACTTCATACGTTGTAACAGTTTATATGCTAATGTATAGTAATATAATTCAAGTAATAATACCATTCTTCCAATGGTTAAATGAAAGAAAGTCTTGCAAGCTAATATCATGAATTGAGTATGACTAAAATTTTAATGAATAAATACCGAAGGTTACCCGGATCCGAGGTATAGCTAAATAGAATCAATTTTGATCCCAAAGTTTAAAGAAAGCATTCAAATAACTCTAATAATTTAATTAGTAATGTCATGGGATCTGTCAGTAAATGTTTTTAAATGTTAAATAAAGAGAAGTCTTCTTGTTACACACATACGATGAGTGCATAAATCAATAGTATACCTTCCCTTGTTTCCTTACACAGTTAGAAAGTAATTTGTTATAGTAATTATTTGTGATACATTCTGTTACAACGTAGGCAGCCCATCTAATTAACGGAGTTTAATTACGATGGGTTCCCTGGATTTGTAACGCGGCGTACAGACGTTACACTATGTATCATAAAGAACACT
Source organism: Magicicada septendecula (assembly GCA_034769895.1). Lineage (NCBI taxonomy): Eukaryota > Metazoa > Arthropoda > Insecta > Hemiptera > Cicadidae > Magicicada > Magicicada septendecula. The sequence goes on along the minus strand of CM068369.1, from coordinate 17,136,765 downwards.
TTTCTTCCACTTGGATCTGATTCTTCCTTACACTTTTCGGACCAGAGCTGCATTGAGAAGTTCCTAATACTTTCGTGTCTAACAATAGAATGTAGAAATTTCCTTTTTCCTTCGACTGGCTTGACCAAAATTACTAAAATTCCCATTGGTCAATACCGTTGGGTTAAGAGGTCATGTGACCCTGATTATTTAAAATACACAGTTTTTACATTTTATAATTGAAATTACTCCCTATTTTGTACTTATCTAGTCTTAATTTTGTTTACATAGTGATTTTCCTAATAAAAAGACAAACATTTTGATATCTCACATGACATATATGAGTTTCCTAATAGATATTTTAGCATTTTACAAAATTCCGTTTTATAAACCATTAAATGTGGTTTGTCATTTTAAAATCATATTACAATTTCGTTAATTTATTTAAAATGTTGTTGCAACTATAAAAATAAGGCCTATTTTAGTAATTTTACTACTTCTTACTAATTTACAGTGATGTGATAGTTTACTAGTTACTTTGACAATAATTTTTATGTCGACATTGGCCTATGTCATAGTGTTTCTTTAGTACAATGTTTCATTTTACAATTGTATTTAGCCTGTTGGTTTAAAACCTTCTGATTAAATATAGTTATTACATGAGATTAAACTGTTCATTACATTCTGATTCTTTCAATTACTTCTGATAAAATAAAAACATTAACATGAAACAAACCTATTAACAGAATGTTATGCCCTCATGGCCAAAACTCTAACCAACATTAAACAAATTGACTAACTTTCCAACAAATGTTTAACAAATAATAATATTTTTTTTGTGGCAGTCTATTATGACCTGTCATTCAATATTATTTCAAGTTAGTATCACATAATTCTTATTACTATGAATAAGTTATTATACATTAATTGTATTAACACAACTGATACCCTTTTCCCTTGAATAAACATTAATGATAAAAAGAAATAGGGAAAATCAGCAACTAATATTAAAACTTACAAGTATTCTAATTTTATCATCAGGTGTATTGTAAACTTCCTCCTATTTTCTGTGGCTCGTCAGTGAAAGTAAAAAACAATAAATAAGTGAACAATATAACACAAATGTACTAGTCAATACGATTAACTTTGATATAATATCTCGTAGCAGTGCGCACTATACTATTGTCAACACACAACTGAGTGAGCCTCAGAGTTCATTATTTATCTTCATTACTGTGTCGTATAATATATTGGATTTAAAAAGGAGTTGGTCATTGAGTAAACACATGTTATTAATTTTGGAAGCTGTGTAAATTTCGAATTCTTCTAGAGCATCCATGAGTCTGCCTTTGCTACATATGTGTAAGGGTACTAAATTATCTGTGAAACTAGTGTAACTATGGTTTTCATTTACAAGATGCATGGCGAATGTCGATTTCAAGTGGATTATTGGCAGAGGTTTACTTAAACTTTTATGAGAATACATATTTATTGTCTACTAACAACACACTATCCAAAAATATTATTTCGTACACACGATATGTAGACGATACTTTTATTGTATTTGATGGTACAGACAGACAAATAGATAAGTTACTCAGTTATATGAATGGATTAAATAGTAAGATCAAATTCACAATGGAGTTGGAATGCAATGGCTGCTTGAATTTCTTGGACTTATCTGTACGAAAAAAGAACAATTATTTAACCTATAAGGTCTATAGAAAACCAACGACCACAGACATGGTTATCAACGCTCATTCATATCACCCTGAAACTCAGAAATTGGCTCCTTTTAATGCCTTTATCACAGATTATTGAGTATACCTTTATGTAGTAATGACTATCAAGAGGAGATAAATACAATTAAATATAAAGCTATAAATAATGGGTATAAAGATGACATAGTTGACAAGCTTATACGTAAACACAAATACAAAATGAAAAATAAAAATAGAAACAAAACAAAAACCGACAAAGACAAGAACTATTATGTCACTGGTGTATTCACCAATGTGATGCCTAATATAATTAGCATTGAATTCAAAAAACTTAATATTAACGTCTCCTTTCGAACAAAAAACAATCTAAAAAATATATTTAAACTAAGACCACCTAGAGCAATGGAAAACAGTTCAGGAATATATAAGATACAATGTAGTGACTGCGACAAGTTCTATATCGGCCAGACTGGACGTAAATTTTTAGAAAGATTCAAAGACCATATGCCGCAAAGGGACATTAGAAATTTGAAATCGACATTCGCCATGCATCTTGTTAAATGAAATCCATAGTTACACTAGTTTCACAGATAATTTAGTACCCTTACACATATGTAGCAAAGGCAGACTTATGGATGCTCTAGAAGAATTCGAAATTTACACAGCTTCCAAAATTAATAACAAGTGTTTACTCAATGACCAACTCCTTTTTAAATCCAATATATTATACGACACCGTAATGAAGATAAATAATGAACTCTGAGGCTCACTCAGTTGTGTGTTGACAATAGAACAGTGCGCACTGCTACGAGATATTATATCAACGTTAATCGTATTGACTAGTACATTTGTGTTATATTGTTCACTTATTTATTGTTTTTTATTTTCACTGACGAGCCCTAGAAAATAGGAGGGAGTTTACAATGTACCTGATGATGAAAGTTTACTTTTGAAACATGTAGTGATACAATTGAAAAACTACAATACCGCAAGACGGACTATAAGGTATTTATACTTTTATAAATTTACAATTGAAGCAGTAAGTAGAAAGAAGTAGTTTCTATGGAAATATTTCATTTCGAAAATAATTGTAAATATAAATCTTAGAACATGGAAGTCACGTATTGTTCTCCATACCGATATTTGTTACCAATAACGTAGTACATATACGAAAAATGATCTCTTCCCTTTCAACCGTCATTTGCATTTATAGAAAAGTACCCCCTCTTTTAAACTAACCTTTTCATTTATAGATACTTCATCTACTTTTCTACAGCAGATTATTATGACCTTCTTCTCATGATACTTTTTTACCAAAATTAAGTAATTTACTCTTGTTAAAACGTAAAACGATGCCATAAACTGCCCCTTCCCCTTAACCGATCTTGACCAAGATCAATAGACCTTGAGTCCTCTACAACTCAGGCACATATACAAACAATTATTTGATTCTGTTCGAATTTGCATCAGTTATCGTTCGCCATAGGAAAACTTCTACACCTAGGCACTTTTCTTACTGACTTTTCTCTTTGTTTTGAGGGTAGTATAATCAGAATCAGCCCTTATCTCGAACACGATACTTTCGCGATTACCATACTTCCATTTTCTTACGGAACATGGAAGTGATAAAAATGATATGTGTGAGTAGAAACGGAATGGTATTAGTAGTAGAAGTCTGTAAGGAAATGAATATGGTAACAAGTCGTATGACTGTATGAAGGTGATGATGTTCATGATCATGATGAAAACGAAGATAGTGATGCTGATGGTTGCTGATGGCATGCGATTCTGTTGTTGAAAATGGTCATAATCGTTCAACATATTAATGGAAATTATTATCCCAGACCTATAGGGTTTTCAAGCGACTGATCAAGCGTAGGATCCGCGACCATCTAGAAAGACTGGACGTAGTGATCCCCGAACAATTCGGCTTTCGTGAGATGAACTCGACTCGTAAGATTGTCTCTGTTTGCGGACGACACTGCGGCTTGTGCCACAGAGCCGATCTCAAACTATGCGGCCATCGAGCTCCAGCGTCAACTCGATTCGTATGTCGGGTGCGCCGATGATTGTAGAGTTGCCGTCAACGCTACTAAGAGCGCCGCGGTAATATTCTCGCGACGACGTAAGCGGCTTCATGTTGATTCTCGACTCACCTGGCGAACCCGTGTCCAATACATCCGTCAACGAGCTTCGGCGCAACTCAGTAGACTTTGGCCCGTGCTATCTAATCCGGCGATGACACCCCCCCGCATCATCTTCCATGTTCGTGTTGCCCATGATTACTTATGCCTGCCCTGTTTGGGGATACCTTGATCGATGTCATTGACTAGCGTTCTCGACCGGGGATTTAAGCTCGCGTGTAAAGGCCCCCGGAGGTTCTCTTCTCGACTTTTGAGGAGAGGACTAGTTGTCCGCTCTTTTGTGGACACCTTGAGACGCCTGACGCGTAGATTCTATGGTCGGGCAGTCCGTGTGACCCATAATTCCCACATCGCCGGACTCGGTAACTATACTCCAAGGCCAGGTGAGTCTGAGAAGCTACCGCGTTTACTAGTCCCCGTGGTATAATCCACCATCGAGGGTCGCTTCAAGACCTTCAGTTATAGAAAAAATACTGACTCAGTGGCAGGAGTCCTAACTGAGACTTGTTTGTAACCGCAGCACGCTTCTGAATCTGGACGGACTCCATAAGCCACCGACAACACATTAGTGCAGAAGTGTTTATTATACAGAACGTATTATAGAAAGTATATATTACACAGAGTCACACACACATATTTACACATATATAAATTTACAAATTATATATAATTTTAAAGGATCAGGAAATGAAAAACAAAATGTTTGAAAGCAGCAAATAACAAAATCAATTGTAGTGTTTATTAACTCTTATAAACAATTATCTGGAACATTGAATTATCTTAAAATTTTAAATAGTTAATGATGACAACATATGTTTCAACAGGTAGAAAATGTTCAACTGTCTGGTGGTAGTGGCAGCTGTGTTACTGGTAGGCACAAAAGTTGATACTGGCAACGTTGAGTGTCGCGACGCTGATGAGCTTAACACAACCGACATAAACATGGACGAGGTATGACAGTAGCAAGCAATGCCTGCAATCGATTCCCTTAGGCTTTCACTTCCGGTGTCGTAATCGTTAAACTACTGTCCGGCCTGTAAGGCCGTGGTCTTCTACAGCACACGTTTCAACCTCACTTCTGGAGACCATCGTCAGTGTCACAAAGGACTGATCACAAGATGTCCGACAGTAACACTACAGTACTGTGGCAAGAGTACTGGACCTTTGCCGCTGTACTGATGGAAGTTTTAAGTCTTTTGTGACACTGAAGATGGCCTCCAGAGGCGAGGTTGAAACGCCTGTTGTAGACAATGGAAGACCACAGACCCTTATAGGCCGGACAGTATTTGTAACAAACAATGTCTTAGTTTGCAGAAAAACACGTTCACTGTCAAACACACACGACATTCTTTGGAATCTTTTTAAAAAAGGCGTTGCTTGAGTTTTATTTCAAACATTTCTTGTGCTTCCAGTTACGATTCTCCAAGTTAAATTTACATTTACATTATATAGTTGTTTTATTGTCAAGTTTGTTTTATTTAATTTTAATTATATTGACTGCGTTATTTTGTCTTTACATTGTTTTGTATAAAACATTGGTAAAAACTGGTCGTACTAATTAGAGAAGGAAATCAATTTTATTGACTAAAATTTATTCTTTGAAACTTATACATTCCCGTGAACGCGCGCATACACATGCACACTTAATTTCCGTTAATACTTGCTGCGTTTTGAGTGAGTTTAGATTATTTACACAAGCCTAGAAAATTTTATAAGTATACTACACATATGCAAACATTCATTTGTTCATTTTGTGGCGCATAAAATCCAGAAAAGATATAAATGTTTCTAAACAATATTTTTTACCTTGCACAAAATGATTTCAAGATATCATTTCAAGGCTCTTAAAGACTTTAGTTGCGTAACAGACACGAAAGTTTTCCATCGAAGGTAACAGCACCTAAATATAAATTATAGAGAATTATATTTAATCGGATTAGAATAATTAGGAAAATTTTATTAGGAGTTTCACATGCCACAGTAATTTAATGTCAAGAATGTTGACAATAAATTAATTTCAGTGACGGTAATATTTTACAGCTTGTCAATAAGCGATTCAACTTTCTGGTTGAGTCTTACACCGGCGGTATACCACGATATAATGCTTGCTATGCCGACATGCATGTAGTCGATTCTGCTAATTCCACATACATGTGGGATTTCACCGTTGTGTTGTGAGTATTATAGGGTATAATTAAATTAATATTATTATAATTGTTAATCAAGTTACTATAATTATTAAAAGTTATATAATTTTATTTATATAATCCTTTTTAAGAATTCGCTGTAACAAAATTACGTTTATATTAGGTAATCATGCAACCCTTTATTTCCAGTGAGAACCTAGAAACGTATTATTTCAAACACCTACTTTCTTATAAGAATGGGATTATGAAATCTACACCTTATTTCAGCGACGGTAAGTTAGTTAAACTCTTTCCCTTCTTAGTTAAATCCTGACGTAAACAAAGCCACGTGCCAAATCTGAAACGATATTGGTCACGGGCGTTGACACTGTACATAGAGTAATGTATTACGCGCATGTGCAGAATGTCTGTACAGTCATGTGAGAGTTATCTTGCCATTTAAATCGAGGCACTTCGTTTTCAGACTTCTTCCTTATCACTGTATTCTGAATCGTTGAATCGTATTGAATTAATATGGAGCCAGTTGAAAAGATATGTTGCCTGTCACAACACAAAATTAGCTGCTTGATACAAAACAATTTATTAAGAAGGCGGTAAATGAAACAACGGTGAACAAGTGGAGTCATTGTATATTGCTTATAATTAAGGAAGATAGTAAGCTGTGTCAACTGGCCCACATCGTTCTGGACAATGGACAATCTTATCAATAATAACGCTGACTCAGGTGGTGATACAAGTTCAGACACAGATATGGAAGGCATTGAATTACTCTCTGAGAGCAACTAATAGTATTCAGTACTCTGGTAATCATTACAGCTTCTATTTTCGTTTTAAACGAACTTCACTTTTTTGTTTGTCGAAGTATTTGAACGGTTATTAAAAAAAAGCCATTAACTGGTGTTATAAAATTTTCTACGCCTCTAATTCAAATAGCAAATAGCGTCTCAGATGTGCCACGGCAGTTTATTTACATCAGGATTAATCTAAGAACGGAAACAGTATATATATTTCTATTTGTGCATTTTAGTGAATGAGCTTGTCATTCCAAAGAGAACTCGCTAGAAAATGTCACATTCTATTTTGCTGTTGTACAACTGACTGAGTATTAGTAAAGATCCAACGACTCTCGTAACGAGGCCACTGGCTCTATTACATGGTGGCCTGAATGTGAATTATGGAGATTGGGGAGTTTGGAAATTCTGTGTTTATGTTATCACAAACAGTGTTAAGGCTTCCTATGGTTTGTGTTATTCCGTAAAATTACGTACTGGTTTTGGCTATAAAATATTCGCAGTCTTTTTAACAGTGTCTCATATTAACTTTATATTGTTGTTGACGAGAAAACATGATAATATATTTTATACACTTTTAGAGTAATTTGTTAAAACAAATCTAATTTGTTTACGCACAGTCTAAAGTTTTAATCCGTCAGCCAAAATCAGTTAATTCTTAGCGATAATGATGTGTTTCTGCCCAAGCCTAGGTCATACAGGACATGCTCCTTCCACGCCATCCTCGCCTGTGCTAATCTTTGCTGATATCCCGCCGGGGTGATACTGAAACAGCTCAAGTCACCATGTCGTCATCGCCTAGCTGTCTGTGACGTCACCATCAGCTGGCTGGTGAAATATTGCTCCCAACACAATACTGCTTTGGATTAATATTTGTGACTCGCTCATTAATTAATTACCAGTTGATAGGAATAATATATTTTTACTCACTTGTGTATACATTTATGTGTAAGCGTGCGTCCATGTGCGTTTGTTTGTGTGTGTGTGTGTGTGTGTGTGTGTGTGTGTGTGTGCGCGCGCGCGCGTGTAAATGAAGTGGTGAGGGAAAAGACAACAATAAAGGGACGCAAACATTTGACATTAACTCAGCAAACACTGAAGTAGATACGGGTCTCGATTTGCCGATAAAAGCGACAGGCAGCAACATTGACAAGACTTTGTGTTATTAGGATTCAGATTTCATACAACTACTGTTAATGAGCTGCACGCATATATTTTTACTCCTTTATTAATTGGCTGGAACAGACTTCATAATATGTTTATACTTTACAGGGTTGAGGATAAACAAACATTACACCTGGTACCTTCTGGCACAGACAGAAGAAAAGGCCATGTTGCTCTACAATTGCCCTGACTTTCGTAAGTGTAAATATACTCCAAGTTAACAGGTTTGAATCTGATTGCACTTGCAGAAATACATTTTGACTAGTTGACTTAATCCATTTACTGGTTATTCTTTTTTGTAAAATAAAAGTTATACATTTATTACATTTATATCTGAACATTCTGATTTTGAAAATATATAAATTTTGAAATATTTGACAGTTAAAATATTTAAAAAGAGAATTTTCACTTGCTTTGTATTTTATAAAGAGTTTTATAATTTCATTTTCCTGGATTTGCTGGGTTTAATTGGATCGGTCCGGACGAGCTCGCGGGCCTGCTCCTAATATTTAATCGGGCGTTGTCCTCTTAAGCTGGGATGTCGATCTCAGGGTTCCCTCGTAGGCGTTGTGTTCGTCTAAGTTGCTCCTGATTCAGTTCTCGTTAACAGCCATCTGTCGTTGAAGATCTCGAACGCCTTGTCCGATTTCGTGGTACAATTCAGCTGCTCCCTCGACGATACAATCCGACTTCCCACAGACTGCAAGAGACTCTCTATTAGAATGTTGCCCTATACGGGAGTGCATCTTGGACAATTGGAGAAAGTGACACCAAAAGACTCCAAGCATTTGAGACCTGGTGCTACAGAAGATTATTCAAGATATACTGGAGGGAGAAGATAACGAATGAGGAAATCTTTAGAAGAGTTCAGGAGGAGAAGAGCTTTCTACGAAATTTAAAAGGCACAAGAGCTAATTTTATAGGGCATATACTACGACACAATGGGTTGGTTAAGAGAATAATAGAAGAAACAATTGAAGGGAATAATGACAGAGGACGACTCCGTTTAGTCTACATGAAACAGCTTATGGTCGACATGAACTGCACATTATGTTGTGAGTTGTGAAGAATGGCTATCTGTTGCCAAGAAGCTTTTGCGCTGCTAACCTACAGAAGAAGACTTTAATAGTCATGTGAAGGACTCTGAAAGACTGCCCACCCGTGCTTTTACAGATCTACGCACATGGCGTCATTTTACAAGATAAAACGTTCCAGAGTTAACTAGATTACACGTCGACCACGTGTTGGTAGACGTGAACTTCTGTTACTACAAGTTTCCAACCACGTGTTTTCAACTGTTTAATTCATTTGTCAGTTGAATAAATACTGTTAAAATTTATTTTATGTTAAAATAATTCGTTGCTAATAGTAATTCCAATTTTCACATTAATATAAATGATTTCTAGTGTGTCTGTTAATTGGTTTACTGTTAATTAGCTTCACACAATTCGTTACGCGCACAACACTTTTTCACTTTCACACTGCACTGTTCTGTTGTTGTTTTTTATTCTCTATTGTAGTCTTAAACTATGTTAACATTCAGTACCTATTCCAATATCTATAGTGTATTATAGCATTCACGCCTGTTTGCACAGGAGATCAACCAATTCTGTGGTAGTATGTCCTTGCATTTGTTTTGCTCTTGAATTAACCCTTTGACGTCACCTACTTCACGTTTACGTTCCTCGGCTTCCTGCTTACGTTTTTCATCCTGTCGTTTTTCCGCTTCTTCCGCCTCCTGTCTGCGTTTCTCATCCTGTTGTTTCACAGTCTGCAACAGCAACCCCTGTAAATTTTCTATCATCTGACTGGCATCCAATGTATACTGATTAATTACAAATTACACAGACTTGTACAAGTGTCCACAGTTTCCACAGTTAACGGTTCTGTCCACTTCTGACCCACTGTTACGACGGTGTAACTGATCGTCGTATGGTACAGTGGAAAACAAAATCAAATCACCAATTAAGTCACTATTCTCTAGCTTTAATTTTTACAATTAAACAGTTTGTAATCAACAAGATAGTCTCTTACAACAAATCAAATAAAAATTGTTCACACGCAATAATAATGTCGACGTGTAAAAAACACAATTAAATTCCAATTGTTAGGCACAAATATAAAACACATAACACTTCGCCACAATACTTCGAACCGCACTGGAATATATCGCAAATCAAACTGAAACCAAGCGCCGCTAAAGCCTTTTATTTATACCCCGCTCAGACACCAGAACATTCCACATACTAGGCATCAGCGCTACACTAGGACGTAATTGACTGCGGCCTTGACACTTTTCGAGCGGCTGCCGACGTCTAGAAATGTCTCGCGAACGCATGTTGAGGTCACGTACGCACACAACATTACAGCCGAATTCCACTGGAACATGCGAGAAACACGTAGATTGTTCAGTAACGTCGTAGCAATTGTTGGGAAACGTATGAATTGTTGGTTTTTATTGTAAAATCAGGCACCGACAGGATTGAAATAAGTTAAATGATACGTGTTTTACCTGTTAACAAACACATATTACAATTCTAAAAGCACTATTACATTAAGAACATTTAAACGCGTATGGCAATGCAAAATTATTGCAGAAAAGTGCATAATAAAGACGGCTTAAAATTAACGTTAATTACTACCATAATTAAATAGTAATTAATGTGTGAGTTACATGTAAACGACGAGTAAAAAATTACAAAGACAATGCAACCTCTCGCAAAAGATAAAATTTACTTGATCGCGAAAACGGGCTATAAAGTGATCAGTAGAAAAAAGACGCTACCCACGTATTGGCAATGTTTAACATGTCAAAAACAATATCTGATGTGTCACTTTGCTGTCTACTATAAATACTTCCGGCAACTTTGGGCGAGATAAAACTCAAGATATCTTTACACGCCGTCACTCTGTGCGTCTGTCGATCGACCTGAACATTATCATCATTATCATCATCATCATCATATGCAATATAGCACGATTGATTGTGGAGCACCGGATCATAATCCACAACAATCTATAGAGTAGCCCACCAAGAACGCATCAGCATCATCAGCATCGTCATTGTCATAATTCAGAACGCACACACACGTACACACGCAACGGTAACTGTGACAATACACTGGTGACCAATAAATAATTATATTTTTGCGCAAAGAACTCTTAAATAACAGAATATGGGGTAGTAAAGACTTAAAGACTTAAATGTGATTACTGTAAATATTCAGAATAAATTTCGTAATAGTGAAGTGTTGTTAAAAATAATAATTTTATTCTCTTTTTGGGCTGTGTCATTAGAAATCGTATATATTCTTAAAGTAAATGTTATTTTTTTATTAAAATATGAATAGCAAAAATTCAATTTTATTTTAGTAAAGTAATATTATTTTTATAAATATGTTGCTGTTTAAGAATGATTTAAAGTCAGACACCCATGCTGTATAAAGTAATTGTATAATTTATTCATTTTACATGTTTACATATTTAAGACTATACGTTATTATTGTGTGCTGAATTGCAACAATATGTTGTGTATTACAGATTGTAACCTTATATAAGAGAATATTTTGAATATAGTAATTTCAAATATTTAATAGTCAACTCATTTGCAATATTTAATAAACCGTTGATTGATTCTTTTAATATGTTTTAATTCATTATTTCATGTTAGCAACGTCTCGCTCCCCTTATTAAAATTATGTTTATTGTGCAACCACATACACTTAATGCATGAAACAAAAAAATCCTACTACCTGGCCGGTGTTTAACACTATACAGTTGCGTAGGGTACATGGACTGAAGTGTATTCATTTTATAATACTTGTAACGTTGCAATATATGTATATGTGTGTGTGTGTATATATATATATATATATATACATATATTTTTTTTCCTATGACAATAATTGTGGTACAAGTAGTTGGTCTGTCATCGGTAATGTTTAGATAAGCTTCCATGATTATAGTGTTTACACTAGAATTTTTTGTTCTCTACAGATTTGCCTGAGCAGATTGACTTTCGTATGATCGTTGTTCCAAGCAACAATACACTAGACGAAGTCGCCACATACCGCCAAGTTCCCGTTAACTACGTTTTGAGTAAGCAAAGTTTGGATAAGCTTCTGGCCGTGGACGCTAGTTATAATTTTATAGGACAGATGAGGATGCTATCGTACGCGTTACAAGACATTAAGCAGGAAACTAACTCCAGCCCTTAAATGCTACAATTGTTGGAGTACACTGAGATAAATAAAAGCAATGTTTAATAGGGTTTGCTATTTTCCGTTAAACACTTGTTTACTGCTACAAACTGAGTATGTAAAGAGACTTGAAAATAAATAATTTTATATTTAAGATTCAATGTTTAATGCTTCTTTTTCGTCTTCCAAACATTCCAACTAGTAACAAACATAAAACGTCTACCAACTGATATTTACCGATCTTGATAATTAATTATGAGGCGAATCCTATAAGAATTGCCCAATGAGCACTGTAAGAGATACCGTGGCTTTAACGGAAAAGTTGGAGGTAGATTAACAGGCTCCGTCTTTGTTTTATCTTGCGTGCGTCACAATTTTTTATTAAAGCTGTAAATATTTATTTACTAAATGTGGTATGATCAGGGGTGGACTGGTCAAGTCGGCTGGTTGGCGATCGCCGAGGGCCTCGGGCCCCGAGGAGGCTCAGGGGTTAAAGTATATGAGCCATGAAAATTTTATTTCGAAACAAAACGAAAAATATATATATTTTTTCCGGTATTAAAAAACTTTTCTTGTCTAAATATTGTTAGAAATAAATCTTCAGGGTTTATTTTGGTCTGATTTGGAGTGATCTCTTCTCAGCCTTGTTTATATACAGTCTATTTAGTATTTACTATTGGAGGAAAGCGAAGGAGGTTAATGTAGACGCGCCGCGTGCCAATTGACTGACGCGACGAGTAGTGGGCTAGTGTCATTTTTGTTTCAATGTCATTGCAGCATTCAGGGCTGCGGGGCTCGAAGGCCTGGGAGGGCCTCAAGGCCTTATGTCAAGATTCAAAAGGTGGCCCATGGCATAAACTTGCAGGAGGGCCCCGGTTAAAAAGTTACGCTAATGGGGCTATGGATTGGTGGGACGGAGTGACAATGGAGCGGGCGCCGAGCTCAAGGGTCTCCACCGACGTAATACATTGTGGAATATTTTTAATTGGTATTTTATGTCGATTTGTAGGGTATAAATATTCCTTACAGTAGAAACAAAAATTACCTCTTTAAGTAAACGGAAAACAACAACAACGCAGAGATATATGTATAGTGGGCCTAATGTTATAAAATCTCTCTTATTTACTTTGACGACTAACACGGGTAAGGTTGTTTTATTTTATTGTCAATTAGCTTATCGCTAGGCTGCAGAGCCACAGCAAGACTAGGGTCCCACACCCGAGTGTTTTTCCCCGGATTCCAAATAAATGATTCTAGTACGTGGTAACTGATGTAGAAGTAGAATTGGATTAAAAAAAAAAGAATTTCAAAGAAAACAGCAATGACTAGTGAAAAAGCCAAAGACGAAGCTCCTGAAATCATCTCTACTCAAAAATATAAATTGATCTACTGCAATATTGTTGATTGTGCTAGAACAAGTATTGAAGGAAGGTTTAATCCCAACAAAGAAATTTTGAAAGACTGGTCCTTGCTGGACCCTAAAAAATTCAATAAAACCGTAAAAGTTGATAGTTTTCCTCCCGAAGTCCTATGTAGCATTTCTGACCTATCTAAATTTCACAGAAGTCTTTTAGTAATAGAGCTGAAACAGTTTGCTGGTCAGTATGAAAATTTCGTATAGACCGAAAGGCATGAGAAAGAAAAAAAAAACAAGAGAAAGGCTAAGGAGAATGAAGACGAAGAAGAAGTAAGGATTAAGATTTAAAATTATAAGAAGAGGAAGATTATGTTTATTGCTAAGAGAAAAAAAATGTCTAAGATGTTTATTCTGTTTTACATATGCCATTTCTGTTGTTTTTGAATTATCTAAATGTGGGCTCTTCACCAATTTTTACACAGCCTACAAGTTTGTATTAACTTTTCCTTGCACCCAAGTAATCTGTGAGTGAGTGGTTTCTAAAGTGAAAATTGTCAGTAATAGACTTAGGTCAAATTTAAATCAAAAGTTAGTGTCTAATCTACTATTTATGAATATAGAACGAGGTATATTTGTCAATTTAGATAAAAATTCAATTATAGGGCCTAGATGAAATAACAAGCAATATCCAGTGAAGAAGTTAGGAAAATGTTGTTAGGTTAGAGCAATGTTATGAAGGATAAAGATTTTAAAGTCGTTGTATCAATCCTTAAGTTTATGAAATCCTACTTCTGATATTAGGATATTAATCTTCTGTTGGTTTTCCAACATGAAAGTATTAGGTTTTATAATTTACAGGATGATGATTTCGAAACCCTTAAATAATTTTTTCTATGTGGTTTCAAGTACTTTTATATTATTTCTTCTTTGAGATAAATTATATTTTAGATTAATTTTCTTTTGCAATATTATATTGCTTCTAAATCTGTACTGTAATTTTAAATGAACTAGTAGCGTGATTATTTCCAGTAGTATTTATTGGTTACTTACCCCCCTCCAGACACACACACACACACACACACACACACACATATCATTGTCATAGGTAATTATGGTTTTAAAACTAGTTATGTTAAAGTCTAAAAATCAAATAAACTGTCCTGTATGTTTTGTATTAAAACGTTCACTTACGTAAATACTGTACATACCATGTGTCTGTAAAGAGTAAATAAATAATTTAAAAACTATAAGCACACAAATAGGCGCGTACGCGTTTGTGTGTGGAGCTGCAGGTGGCCCTTGACTGCTTCTAGCTGAGAGCCCCCAGCGAATCACACCCCAGGGCCGACCCGGGTATGATTATCATTATTATGGAAACAATACTTTATTTTTATCAATTTCGAAATATTGGAATTCCTTTTATTGATAGAATTATTTATTAAATTATTAATCCGGCTGTACAATGTTTACAGACTTTACGAAACCAAAGATTACAGAATTGATTGAATAATCATCTTCCACTGATTTAAGCCTCACTAGTTTGTGCGCTAATTTATATTGAACGTGATTACAGGTATTCATAAATGTTAAATTGTGTAATTAAAGTTGTTTGTTTAATAAAAAAAATTTTGCTCTATTTTTATCTATTTTGCCTGTTGATATTTATGTTGCGTGATTATTCCTCGTATTTGTTAAATTTCTTAAAATATACTTTTAATATCTGGATTACTCTTCCTTATCTGTTAATTCGGGAATGGATTGAAGATAATTCTTCAGTTCGGTTGTTTCTAATTTGAATGTAGCGGTTGTATTGTCCTGAAATAGTTCCTTAATGTATACGTTCGATTGGACTCTCAACGGATTCGTTGAGGTTAATTTTGGTTTCGTGATTTTTATTATTTCTACCACTCTCAGACGTCTTCTTGATCTTGAGCGAATACTAATTGTAACTTACATTCGAGAAATAAAACACATGGAAATGATATTAGTAATATTAATGTTAATCTTTGCAAATTTTTTTCAGTTTAGTCCAAATTGTCACTTTCGAGATACACGCTTGCAATAATCGATTCTTACCTCAGGGCCAAGTCAAATGAATTAAATATATAAACGTGAATTCTTTTGGCTGCTACGAAAGGTTCCATTAATTAATAAACAACAATAAAGGGTACATTAAAATAGAATAGCGTAATACTATATTATCTAATATAATATTACAAATAATTATTAATGTTGAAGAATGTGGCTTACAATATTTCGTTTCGTTATGTGCGCAATGCATTCTGGTAGTGTCGTGACGTCATAATCATGGCCGCTGTGTTGCCGGTATGGTTAGAGTATATTGGCTTCCAATGTCTTTAATAAAATATTGTCATTTAGTGTTCACTATTCCTTATATTGTTCTTATTTTCTTTTATAAAATGTTTATTAGTTATTAATATGGTGTAAGTGGTTAGTGTCGCTGGTGATGACTCGCATTTGGATGACAAAAACTGGTTGGTTATAAATTTGTAGAATACGTACTATTTCCTCAGTTAAATTTAATTTTATGTTTCCATCTTTTTAATCACTTTAGAATTTCTTCATTTTTCGCTGGTAGTCGTTACTGTTGATTTATATGGTTTGTTATAATGACTTCATGATTGTTCCGTTTTATAATTTATTCTTCTTACTTTGGTTTCTTCTTTATTAAAAGATTTCTTTACTTAATAATAATTTTGATCTGCACTCCTCAACCGTATTCAATCGTGGTTAACAATCAAGTTTCTAATTTCTTCTTTTTGTCATAGAAACTGTCCAAAATTTCCTGGATTCTGATTGGCCCATCAGGCAAAGTTCAAATGTTACATGACCAAGACCCTTCAATTACATTTCATTTTATAATTTGCCTTTAACTTATTGTTTTGATAGTTCATCTTCTTTTTTCACAGTACTAAATTAATATAGAATATTGGACTTTTACTTGTGAAACTTACTTGTTTTCTCCCGTACGCGTTTCGGCGTGATGTGCGCCTTCACCAGCGGATTGAGATAGACTGCCAGTAACTCGTAACGGTTTTATTTGGTAGGTTGAGTGGGGGTGGTGTGTGGTGGAAGGGGATTGGCGCGGGGATCCGAATTATTGTTTGTTTTATGTATAATTATGTCAAAAAGTGTGTGTGATTTACAGTGTAATTGGTCGTCAAGTATGCTGTTTGGTTGTGTTGTGTAGTGTCTGTATATTTCATATTGTTCTGCTCTGTTTAGTTTTCGACTTTTGGGTAAGTAGTGTAATATCTCAAGATTAGTATCTATGTTGGTGTTGCTGTGGTTTTTTGTGTGTATGTGTGTGGTAAACGCGGAATGTATATTGTTGTTGGATAACGCTTTTAGGTGTTCAGAGTAACGAGATGAAAAAGATCTTCCCGTCTGGCCTATATAGAAACTATTGCAATCATTACAGTTTAATTTGTAAACACCTGTTTTGTTGTATTTGTCTATGTCCGTGTTTGTATCATTGATGTGTTTTTTGATGGTATTGTTTGTTCTGTATGCTATTTTGTACTTGTGTTTCCTGAATGTATTGGCGATTTTGTGTGTGTTGGAATTACACACACAAAATCGCCAACACATTCAGGAAACACAAGTACAAATGATTAACTGAATGCATTAATAACTATGTGAAGTTCACACACACACATAATTAGGATAACCACTCAATTTAGGCACCACTCCAACTTTACAAACACATAAACATATACGAAACGGAAGTACAATATAATAGTTTTTCGTCATGTCTTAGGAATGATTTGAATTTCCAGAAAAAATGTCAATACATTTTTTCCACCGAGTCTGCTGTCACAGATTACACCAACGTTTATTCACAGTATCGAAAATAAAATTTCTTAGTATTTCAAAAACGTATTTATTTTCAAATTAATTTAAAAATCATTTGATTCTTATGTACAAATGTTTACATTAAAAAAGAAAGAAAGGCCCACCCGTTTTTGTTTACATTGAGAAACACAATTACTTAGTGAACACAGTTCTAAAATATGCCTAGGCCAAGATTTTGGAAGTTATTTTACAGTTAGTTGTCATAGTTGTAACCAATGTTTGTCAAACATAAGTTCGCTTTGTATATTGCAATAAAACATGCAGTAAAAATCATTTTAAAACTGCGAAGAAACTCTTACACACTTTATGACGCTATAGACGTGTTTTAAATTGATTTTGATCAATTTTATTTAAAGTAGCTGTAAGTTCTGAAATAAGAGATGTGTGATATAGCAAAATGCCCATAAATTTATTCTCTGTCATGTCAAATGCAAATTTAGTGCACGTGTTATTTAGAACACACCTTTATTCCTGTTTCCCTGAATAACTCCTATAATAATTAACGTATGCGTTACATAAATTGCATAAATGTAATATGTGTTACATAAATAGCGTTACATTTTTCGTATGTCATAAACTCAAAACATCTAATTTTACTATTGATTTTTTAACTGAATTCACATTTCTATAGAAGCCTTACCTTCACAAAAGTTATAAAACGTTAAATAATACAGTATTTTGCAGACTCTGGCATAGTCTTACATGATATCTAGCTAGCAAGGTAAAACTCTATTACGTGTTTTAGATTTAAAGCAATCAGGAACTCCAATTTCCATTTGAGTTGTGCTCTAGTAAAGAAAACATCGTTCAGATCTCTTCTGTAACTCGTCCTTGTAAGACATACCCTCTGTGCGAGTTTTTCGTGACAGTACAGTACGTTTTTCTATAAGACTGACGGCAGTCCAAGATCTTAGTTACGAGATAACCGTATGCTAGATCAAGGAGTTAGTAGCAGGCAGAATTAAGTTGATTTAAAGATCTTATAGTACTAACCCGCGTTAGTCAAGATTTCGGTTTAGGGACAGTTGTATTCATCGGGATACACCTGTATGAACGCGTGGACACATTAAGAATGCCGGAAGGTGTATGCTAAACACACCGCATTAAATAATAACTAATTAACCCACTTTATCGAACCTGAGATTTATACGTGAAAACCATATCGGGCAGATAGACAGCGTGCGTGAGTGAATCGCAAGGACAGCGCATCAACTAAGCCAGCGGTCAACTCTAACGTAGCAGCTTACAATCGTACGGCAAAAAGGAATTCATCAACCAAGTAAAATAAATATTTTTTAAATAATCATTCATTAATATCTGAAGACAACAGATTTTTAATAAATAATTTGTGTAGAGAATGTTACATACAAGATTTAAATTTGTTTTAGTGTAATAAATACCGACCTCCAGATAAGAGACTCTGTTAAATATTATTAGTTTTAATACACGTGTGTGCGTCCTCTATTTGTTTCGTTGCAATATGTTTATTTTATTTCATTATATTCCTGTCAGAGGGTAACCCCTTTTCTGAAACTTTTAAACACTCAAAGAGACTTTGCTGTCTCTCGGCACTCTCAACCTACCTCGTCCTCCACCTTTGGATTTATTTCAAAAATTCCCCCCCTGCCTTTATTCAGTAAATGCTATTTTATTAATTCCTTTCATTCACGTTTTCGATTATCTCTCAATTTATCTTGGTTGGTTGTTAGGAATGTAAGAAAGTATAGTTGTTTGAGGTCCAAGTTTTCCAATTTATGTACAACAAAATTTTCTGACATATAGTTCCTCATGAAAATAATGTAACATATTTTCGGAGACGGAAGATTCCTCTTACTTTATTTTTTCCTCCTAATACTATTCCTTCTCAATGTTTAGATCAAGTGTACTAGAAAACGTGTTTGGTTTTTAGTTGTACACACTTGAGAGCTTGTTTGTTCTAAACTTTCTGATTTTCATGTACCATCGTAGTTAAGAGTGGATCCTACCACTGGCTCCTTGTATTTTGTGGTAACTTGATATAACTTGTTCAGTGCGAGTCCTTATGCTTCTCTGATAATGAATTTGTTGAGCACTGCTTACCATGTGGTGGGTCGAACCAATGTTGATTTAAATTATAAGGAGTTCGTGAAAATGATATTTGTTAAGTGAGGGTGCTTGTGTTTGTTAGATATTGTACTTTAATGTTAATTTATTAATATTCAAATCAAGTTGTTGGATGTTAAGCTTCTTTTCCTTTTATATAACGTATATTTCACCCGAGCCTATAGACCTTATCTCAGCTTAAGAGTAGACAAAAGCATTGCTGCTGTTCCACTTAGGTAATTTTCAGTGGACGAGTCCACGCGTGGTGGTGGACCCGACCCACCCACAAGTCGGTGGCTAAGTTCGGCTGGATATCCAGAACATTGGGGTATAGCGCTGTACCTTGTTCAAGGATACGGACAAAAACGATAACGGACGAGAAGGCGGAGAAGAGAGTCGTAAGAACGGTGTATGTCAGCAACGATGATTTTAGTGTTAGTATAGAAGCTAGTCCTCGAAGACAGCTGCTGCGGCATGGAAAATTGATTTCATAGCGACGTAGTTGATTGAATAGGCGTCTCACCTTCTCTGGTGGTAAGTGGCGAAAAACCGCTGCCTCTGGCGATAGAGAGGGATCTTCAAAACCTTAAGGAGTGTTCGTCTGCTAATTGCATTTCTTGTAAACAGGTTTCCGACGCATCTTAGAAGACGAAACTAACATTCGTATTAGATGTAACTTGATCAGAAACTTACGCTGATAGGATGTCACTCGGCAGTTGTTAGAACATTTCAGTCAGGCAAAAAACCTCTCCACCAGGGAACCGGGCACAATAGAAGCATTACAACGGCAGTTCCATCATTCATCGTACCCTACAACAGATCGGATACGTCTTCATGGAGCATTTAATCATTCACAAGCTTCAAGCAAAACAGCCAAACGGAGTTTAGAGGGATCGGTTCAGTAAATGCAGGGACAAACGATTTGGAGTGTTGTATAGGACGGCCATTAAGAAGACGAAATGAGGTGTCAAGTAAGAACACGAAGCCGCTTAAGAAGTGCAGACGACGATAACTATGTTTTATTTTAAGGTTCTATTGATTACAGGTTTTTCTTGTAGTGGTTTGGAAAGAATTTAGTCTTATTGAATTTTAAGGTCTTCTTTGATGAGCTATAACTGATCTAGTGTGAGGTAAACAACTCAGACTATTTTAGCTGAATAGTAAGAATAAACTAGTTACATTAATGTCTAGGTCAGGAATTCGCAAACTTCACAGACAACAGCCAAATGGATTTCAAAGAGTTCGGCTCAGGTAATACAAGGACAAGCGATTTAGGATGTGTATGGCGCCCACGCTCTTTTTTTCACATGTATATTCTCCAAAAAGATGGGACGAGGTGTCAAATAGGAGCAGGAAGCCGTTTAATTCTTGAAATGCTGATGACGATGACGACGTATTCTTTAAAGATTCTAGTGATAGCAGTAAAGACGTTGTCGTGATTTAGGTAGATATTAGTCTTGTTGTATGATAATGTCTTTTCTGATTAGCTGTAGATTAGTTGTGTGCGGTAAACGTCTCAGACTATATTGGCTGAACGGTCAGAGTAAAGTGATAACATTGTTGTCTAGGTCAGGAACATGTTGAGGACGTTGACCACAGCTGTTTTACATCTGGTTATAACACTCTTCTCTTACAGCTTGTTTTCCTAATAACATTTGTTAGTAGAACTATTCTTACTAATTACAACGTCTTAACTTCCAAACGGTTTTTGTATATTTTGATAGATTATACTTTGTATTTAAGATTTTAACAACATATAATTAGCGCAATACAGACTCTTTATGTAGAGAATAAAATCTTAATAGAAGCAGGGAAAACGAGAACAGCTCCTAGAGTTGGCGTGATGAATTGTGGAGTACGACAAGGGTGTCCATTAACACCTTCACTTTTAATGTATATATTGACGATGTCACACAAAACTGGCAGATGTATCTTCTAGAATATTTTGTGCTTGGTCACTCTACAACTGACACTTTGTTGTTTGCGGACGATCAGGCTATACTGTCGGAATCGGGAAACAGATTGCAGATGGGTATACACCTGTTAAATAGAACCTGCAAAGACTGTGGATTGCAAATATCAACACTTAAAACCACGGTGATAGCTTTTTGTGGAACTGATCCCATGACGCAAAAACTGGTAGGCCTATAGATGCTACTGTTCTGGAATAAATTAGCAATTTTTAATACCTGGGCTACAGTGTGTCTTATAATGCAAGCAACGACGTTGTGAATAAGTTGCATAGTTCAATTTTTATGTGCGGGACCAATAGGCGAACCCTTAAGTCAGCAAGTGAAGGAATACGCCCAAAACTCTACAAGGTGTTGGCTCTTTCCACACTTCTTTATGGGTCTGAGAATTGGACTCTAACGAAAGGCCAGTCCAGTCGCCTCCAAACGGCTGAAATGAGATTTCTCACTCACGTGGTAGGGTATACTCTCCATGATCATAGAAGAAACACAGATATACGGTAGGAACTGAATATCAGGAGTATACTCGTCACGGTCGCCCAGTACGGGGAGGTATGGGACGTCCGATAAAGGGCTGGAGTGACCAGCTGTAATATATGCCTATTTCAGACCGGAACAAACCATCCTTGGTTTAATCCTTGAAGATGATGATGATGATAATGATGATGATGATGGCAAGTGGCAAACAGTCGTAACTGTTTTTAGATATTGTAGAAAGTAATGTCACATACGCATATAGAGATTTTTGAAGAAGACAAAAGAAAACAGGCTAAACAAACGTATTACCGTAGGAAAACAAATTTGGTAGTCAGCTTTAATCAAACAAACATTATTATCACCTAATTATAATATTGTCTTGTTCATGTCATGGACAGTAATTAGTACTTTAGAGCTTTTTGTTGTATTTCAGTTTTTGTGCACTCTATTAATTAAAATGATACCATATTCAACAAATTTGGCAAAATTTTACACAATATGATGTATGCGATTCCTAAAATGATTATTAATCGATGGCGCAATATACTTATTAAAAATTATAAGATTTCGGACGTTAGCCATCTTCAGTTAAAATTAATAAGGACGACATTTCGACCCCTATAGAATCAGAGGTCATCTTCAGACAAACAATAAATTAATGCATTGATAAATCTATCCCTAAAAAATAAATATAATCAAAATTCCAAACCTTAGTTAGCCTATACAAATTTAGTGCTAAAATAATAGTAGTAATAATAATAATATTAAAACAATACTCACCGTTCCATCAAATGAATCCTTGCACGTGAGTATACGTTGCAACAACGGGAGGATTCCTTCCTTGATGGAATGGTGAGTATTGTTTTAATATTATTATTGTCATTATTTTACTCATATTTGTATAACTAAGGTGTGGGACTTTGTTATATTTGGAACGATATCAATTTGTTAGTGATAGATTTATCTTTGACCTATGATTCTATAGAGATTGAAACGTCGTATTTACTAAGAACTAAGATAGTCGTGCATAATCAGATTTTGGATCAGGTTAGTCATTTCAATTACCTGGGTTGTAATATCTCATATAGAACTGATATTGATTGGGATAGTAAGCTAACAAAATTTAGACCCATCTGTGAAGCTATTCATAGGTACCTGAAAAATAAAACACGAAAGGATACCCGAATTAAATTTTAAAAACTGTGGCTGTCCCCACATTCCTGTATAATAGTAGGATATAGACCCTGGTAAAAGGTGCGTGCAGAGGATTCAGGTAGCCGAAATGAAATTTCTAAGAGGGACGCAAAGTTGTTCTCTCTTGGATCGGAGAAGTAACGAGGATATTAGACGCGATTTAAACATAGCATCATTGCACCAGAAGATTGAAGACCCCAGAAGGAGGTGGTGTGAACACTTGAATCGCATGCCTGATATCCGTCTACCTGTGGCTGTCTTGGGAATCACACTACTGGGAAGAGAGATGACGGTAGACCGAGGAGGAGATGGTTTCCGGAACAGGTCTAAGACCTAGTCCTTGGAGTGATGGTGATGAGGAACAGTCAGCTGTTCTTAATTTAAAGAAATTAGTATGGTTTATTTATTGTAACAAACTTGATGAAACTAGTATAAAATCTTAAATACAAGACGAACGTATAATGCGTAATAAATAATGTTGTTCTAATGTATTAGTTTTATCAATGTAATGAAAAAAAGAGAGTAGCATTTGAATCACAAGTTATCACACATTTCGAAACACTTTTCTTTCCGAACTGATAACAAGTGCAATCAATGAAAGTGACTCTAGTAAAAAAAAGTAATTTGGTAAACAAACACGGTATAGGGAAGTGTGTGTATGTGATAACGAAACGGAAAAAAGCTGCGGCCAACATCTCACAACAGTCAACAAGTCTCTGACCCAGATAATATGGTTATCAGTTTATTCAGCACATGCCAGAGGTGTTCACCTTGCACTCGGGCAGTTACAACACGTCCGAAGAAACCTTACTATCACTGGACAACAGCAACAAATAAAAAATGTTACTTTCCTTTACTACAATGGTCAAGGAAATACGGCGACCAACAAAAATATGGCATAGATACGATATTATCAGTTCTTTGTATTAAGATATGGAAATTTAACTACATATTTAAATACCTTTATGTACGGAATCTAATATATACGTCTGATATAGTCTATATGCAACGCTTAACTACAAGTTACATCATTTATTTTTTATTTATTCATTTTTGACTTCCATGTTCCATAAGAAAGTATGGTGATCGCGAAACAAATCGTGTTCGAGATAAGGGTTGATTCTACTTGTACTAACCTCAAAACATGAAGAAAAGTTACTTCCTTAAAAGTGTCTGTGTGTATGTCTATGTGTAGAATTTTTTCTGTGGCGAACGATAACTGCCGCAAATTCAAACAGAATCAAATATTTTTCAGTACCATATTTGCTTGGAAAGAATCTAAGGTGTCTATCAAGCAAGTGTATTTTAAACGACAAATTGCAACATAATCCTCGGTACGTTGTCTGTAGTTCATAACAGCTACGTCGTAACCTCCAGCTATTTGATAAGCCGAAAAGTTGACAACAGCAGATTCAAAGGCTTCGCATGCTTCTTTGTCATTTTTTTGCAATTAAATTATCAAACGTTCCATCCTTAAACGGGTCACGAATCTCCAGGCGAACAAAGATTCGACTGTGGAGATTTTAACTTTAAATACTCAAATTCTTCTCCTTCCTAAGTGCTTTAACAAATATTTTGAAAGCCCGAACTTAATACATAAAGGTAGCGTTATGATGTTGTCATGGGCAACTTGAAAACTGTACTAGATATTCTTGTTTTCGGGCAAGAATATATCATTTAGGCTCATTTTTTAAGTGAGAATTTTCTACTCAGCGCTATGGGCTGGGCTCCATGGGCAGTAGACTGTTCCCTCGTGTAACGATGCGTGTAAGAGAACATATAACGAAATAGATAATTATTTACAGCAACATCGCTCATAGATCAAATAGATCATCATCATCATCTTCATCATCATCATAAAGTAGGTTTAAACCAAGAATGGTTTGTTCCGGTCTCAAATAAGCAAAGATTAGTCTTGGTCACTCCAGCTCTTCCTCGGACGTCCCACACTTCTACGTCCCCTCGGCTTATAGTTCGATAGTTGTTTGGGGATGCGGCAGTCATCCATTCGGCAAAGATGTTCCCACCAATTCAGCCGATATTGGGCGATCCTGTCGCATATACTCATAATATTCAGTTCTTGCCTTAGGCTATATCTGCGTTTTTTCTATGACCATGGAGAGTATACCCTACCCCGAGGAAACTCATTTCAGCCGCTTGGATGCGACTGGCCTGGCTTTTCGTTAAAGTCCAATTCTCAGACCCATAAAGAAGTTGGGAAAGAGCCATCACTTATAGAATTTTAGGCGTGTTCTTTACTTGCTGACCTAAGGGTTCGCCTGATGGTCTCTCACATAAGGTTGAACTTATGCAACTTATTCACTAAGTCGCTGCTTGCATTATAAGACACGCTGTAGGCAAGGAATTCAAAAGTGCTAACTTGTTCCAGGACAGTACCATCTACAACAATTTTTGCCGTTCACTGCCATAGCAGCCTGCTTGTCAGTTCTCTCCCCTCGTTTTGCGAATACAAAGCTGCAGCGTCAATTGAACCAGCTTCCGGACTGGCTACGGAAATGGCTGGTGATAATCAATACGGAGAAATCAGAGGCGATCTGTTTCACCCGTATGTCCATCTCCCGTTGCAAGCCCCTCTCCCTGGAAGGGAGGCCTATCGCCTACAAAGAGTCGGTGAAATATCTAGGCGTTCGGCTCGACCGGCGTCTTTGCTTCAACGCTCACGTGAAAGATACCCTCTCGAAGGATCACGGCGTCCGAGCCAAACTTTACCCATATCTCGCCCTCTATCTTTTGTTTCTTCGGTCTGTATTGACCTTTGCGGCACCTGCTTGGTGGTCACTTATCTTCGCCGCCAAGAGGCGTATGCTGGAAAGTTTCCAATCCAGAACCCTCCGTTTCTTGTCGGGATCTCCTTGGTTTGTGAGAAACAGTGTAATTCGAGGAGATCTTGGAGTTCCTACTCTCTCTGCCTCTGTCTGGTGGTTAGCTGCAACACTCCTTGCTGCAGCTGAGACCTCTTCCTTCCCTTACCTAAGGGCCATCAGCACCACGCAACCGCCTCCCCTGTCATGGTCAAACGCCCTCCGGCGATTCTCGATGAACCGCAATAAATCTAAAACAATATATATCTTTAACATCTGACCCTGACCCAGAGTTTACCTGCAAAGCTGTTTCCTTCTTCACAGCCTAGTACGCCGACCGCGCTGTTTGCTGCTGCTACGCGCTATCACTGGCACTGAGGCTCTCTGACTCTCGGGGAGCGACCGATGCCTCATGGCGTCTGCACGCGTGACTAGGGACGTGTGACATCTGTCACCTGAACCCGTTCATGCGGCAGTGCCCAACAATATGCACAAGCTTTAAAATAAATAAATAAATAAACCTCTCTCCTCCGCCTTCTCAATTAACTGGTTGGCGGTTGTCCATTCCAGATTTAGGCACCAGTCGAATGTACCAGAATTATGTCTATCGACAGGCAGCCATTGGGCTCGACCCAGATGCTCCAATCTAGCACCGGGTGCAAAGACGCCCCGCTACCACGATGCTACATGCTACATGCTACACGCTTGTCAGTTCAGTTACGTGAGCGGTTTCCATTAGCGCGGATCGAGTGTTTATAGCGGATTGTTGTTATTAGTGCGGACTACTTTATAGTTGACATTATTATTACGGGAGACCGTTATAACAATATCTACCAACACAATAAAAGTTATGGCTCACTACGGAAAACTTCCAGTACGCTGAAAGATTATTATTGAAGATAAAGTATTGAAACAGACCTCAAATGTTAACTATTTATGTTGTGACATGTGTTTTGAGATTGACAACGATTTACAAAATAAGGTCAGTAGATTTCATCACTGGCTGTGCCAGTGCTATTGTATAACTGTGAATCCTGGATTACAAAGCAAAGAGAGAAAGTAACATACAATAAGCAGAGCTGAGATTTGGAAGAAGAGTTAAAAAATGCACAATAAAGTATCATATAAAAAATGCAAATATACGGGATGAATTAATTACGTGTAATATAAATGAGAAAAGTGAAGAATACAGGGGGAACTGGAGACAGTATTTAAGTCGCACGGATGAAGGTAAAATACCAGTAATTGTAAATAAGTAAAAGCTTTATTTGTAGATAAGTACAAATAAGAAAGAAGGCGAAGAAAAAATGGATCTCATAATGTTAAGTCGGAACATGTATATTGCCCAACACCTGAAGTGTAGAAGAAGAATGACAACGGTTGGTATAAATAAGTCAGAATATTGTGGGTGAGGGTTACGGGAGATACGTTGAAATGAAGAGTCTGCCACGGAGTAAGGGTTGACTGGAGGATCGCCTTAAATTAGGTGGGTGAAAAACATTGCACAATAATAAAATCCAGCATTCCAAACTGACAACTGTAGTGCGATTTATTTCAAAGTTTTATGAAGTTGGACGATTGCCAATTCGATAGTCTGCCGAAATCAACACACTTGTTTGCCTTCTGTCAACTTAGTGACATTCCCCAATTAAACTGATAACAATTACACCGTATCTTCCCAACAATATTAGTCCATTTTTAATTTGGTAAAGAAAAGTTACAGCAACTCAGATTTGGGTAAAAATTGCATTTCTTGAAAAACTGACTTGTTTGAAAGCTTGTAACTATTGTTTCCTTTAATCAATATCAATATTCAATGACGCAGGAATGTGCCACGCTTGCAAACAGTGTGCGAAAAGTATTGGATTTACTTTCAAAAGCATTGGCGAATGAGCTGATTCAATGTGTAAGGTTTGAGCGTTTGAAACTTTGTTCTTATGTAAGAGAGATAATATACATTATATTGTATATTTATATTAATTATGTTAATTATATTTTTCATAATTAATATAAGCAGTTATTTTTTAGTGACTTAAGTAGTGTCTTGTATTTTGATTTCAACTGATCCATGCAAAGATCAGTAGACTATCGTAACAATTTTATATTTCATATTTATAATAATTACGTTAAATATTATCTCATAATTAATATACACGTATATTAATTTAAGTCTTTACAAGTTTTAGACAAATAAGAAAAAAATCAAATTTTGAGACATAAAAAGCTTCCAGCCATATACATAATAAAAACCAGAATAGAACTCACGCTTCAAGAAACCAAAGTACAACGTAAATTATCATACAAAATTATTCTCTTTCCACATTTCAAACATGTATCCAAACATTAACGATACAGTAAATATAATAATTAAAAATAAGTATCGCTGATTTTAATTGCTTTTCATGAATTAGTTTGAAAGTTTTTAAATATATTTGGTTAATAATGAACTGTGTATAAGAAAATGGTTTCTAAAGTATTCATCTCTATATGTTTTAGCATGTGACATGTGAGTATGTTTTCTTTTATAATAAATACAATTGTTTTTAATATTTTAGTTATATTTATAATAGGACCTAAACATTTAGAATACGCTCACATTGTTTCAAATGTTACGCTGTCTCCCAAGCACACAAGTTTTTGGCTGTGGGGAAATTTGGGATAGCTAAATGACAAAAAGACGTTTAACTGAGTTGGCAACACTGTTTTTTGTTACAATTTTCGTTACACGTTTCTTTATACGTCGAGTCAGTTTACTACCTTAAGGGCGCGAGGTGTACAGGTGCGAGCAGGGCCGTATACGAAGTGCTCATTTCAAAATCTATCTATGTGAGTATTCGGATATGTGGTGTCATAGCAGTTTTAAATCACTTCTTTCTCACAGAACTTTCTTTAATACTGCAAAGTGCTTCCGGAATTCGAGTTTGGCCACTTTATCAGTGCTTGGTAATGTGAAAAGCCCAACGACTCCTGACAGCGTTACAGAAATCTTATACCCTGTATCATATGTTCGTCGTTTGAGATAGAGTGACAGTGCTAATCTCATAGGCGTCTCACATGAGTATGTAAATCATATATTAACTTAAGACCGTTGTATGAAAAAACTGATTGAATGTGGCTCGCGCTTTTTGTATAATTTTAATTATATTAATTGTATTATTTGTCTTTCCATTATTTTGTGTAAAAGATTAGATAAAAGTAGTCTTACAAATTAGAGAAAACAATGAATTTTATTTACTAAAATTTATTCTTTGGAACTTTCTTTGGCAACTTCATCAGTGCTTGGTAACGTGAAAAGCCCAACGACTCCCGACAGCGGTACACAAATTTTATACGCTGTATCATAAGTTCGTCGTTTCAGATAAAGTGACATTACTGATCTCATAGGTGCCTCACATGAGCAGGTAAATCTCAAGACTCAAGACCGTTTTATGAAAGAACTTTATCTAATGTGGGTCCCGCGTTAGCAGTTCTCCATTTTTTGGGCGTCTACTGCGGGTATCACGTCCCGTGCTCGTAGGGCCAGGCTTAAACAGAGTACCCATTGTTTTCTTGTTGCAGCATCTCATAACGTATTTATTATTTCGCTGTGAATTTTCATTGGCGCCTGGCATTCATTATCAAAGAATCACAGCAATCTGTTTAGTTTCCTACGTTTTTCAATCAGGCTTGACACGTAAACAATTTGTAATCAATAAATACGTTAGCAAGAAACCGTGGAAATTCACAGGTGTTCATACAAAATATCAACGTTACAATACACGAAAACGTTTTTTTTAATTTCTAATATTAATATATAGGTGCCTATCGCAAACCCTGATCATATTCAACAAACGGAAAACAACAAGAGATTGTCCCAGTTAATTAAAGGCAAGATATTGCTCAGTTGTCTCTCAGCGAACCCTCATAATATGCAACGAACCGAAACGCAACAAGAGATACTCCAGTTATTCGAAGACAATATATTGCTCACATCTCTCACTTTTGTCTCACCCTAACCACCTACTCAATCTCTTAATAATGCGGCAGTGAGTGCTAAAATATTGCTGCAAGTTGTTTTTATTTTGAAATAATGTGTTCTATTTTTTCAAATAATATGATATTCTTACGATTAAATCCTCTAGTCTGATTTCTTCCATTGTAATATTTTCCTTCGTTGAAATTTCCATTAATGGAATCTGGGACGTTCCTCAGTACCTGTTCGTATCGGTTGAAAGACTCCCTGTTGACAGAACTAACAAGGATAGAGTCTTTCTACCGCCACTGACAGATTCTGAGGATGTTCACAGATTCCAGAAAACGAATCGTCAATCAATAAGTGTACTACGATGGAAGTAGTTCGAATAGAGGGTTAGCTGTAACAAATCGCCTACCGCTTAGAGGTTTCAAAGAACGGAAGACGTGATTATCATGTCATATGTTTCTTGTTTTTGACTACGCTAAAAGGTGCCTCTCCGGGAACCCTCATTATATGCAACGAACAGAAACGCAACATGAGATTTCCCCAGTTATCCAAAGACAATATATTGCTCAGGTACCTCTCCACACAAATCCCCATAATATGCAAAGAACCAAAACTCAACAAGAGGTTTTTCAGTTATTTAAAGACAATATATTGCTCAGTGCCTCTCCCCGACCTTCATCACATACAACAAACCAAAACGCAACAAGAAATTTTCCAGTTTTTTGAAGACAATATATTTCTCAGGTGCTCTCTCCGCGAACCCTAATAATTTACAACGAACCAAAACCCAACAAGAGGTTTCCCAGTTATTTAAAGACAATACATTGCTCAGGTGATGCTCCGCGAACCCTCATAATATGCAAAGAACCGAAACACAACAAGAGGTTTTCCAGTTACTTGAAGACAATATATTGCTCACGTATCTCACTTTTGTCTTACCCTAACCACCTACTCAATCTCTTAATAATGCGGCAGTGAGTGCTAAAATATTGCTGCAAGTTGTTTTTATTTTGAAATAATGTGTTAGAACTAACAAGGATAGAGTCTTTCTACCGCCACTGACAGATTCTGAGGACGTTCACAGATTCCAGAAATCGAATCGCCAATCAATAAGTGTACTAAGATGGAAGTAGTTCGAATAGAGGATTTAGCTGTAAGAAATCGCCTACCGCTTAGAGGTTTCAAAGAACGGAAAACGTGATTATCATGTCAAATGTTTTTTGTTTCTGACTACGCTAAAGTGTTTTCTTTTTACTATTTCGCTGGTGGAACCTTTTTGTGTAGGTCCGTGTATGATGGAGCATATTTTGTGCGCGTTTGACCTCCGCACATTGTACGTAACGCTTTTTATATTTGATAACGGCACTGACATGCTCCGTTCAAAAGTAGTCATAATTATTTATATGTCAAAGCTTATCGCCAAAGTTTTTAATATGTTATTGTGGCACCACGTAACAAAGTCATTATAAGAATTAATACACAAAATATGCGTTGTTAACATTGTATATTGCCTAAAGAAGTGGCAACAAAATTTACTTATCTCGCGCACGCCAGTGTTGATTATAAATACACATAGATTTGTATCAAATGTGAGGAGACGTCCGCGTATCGTATACTGTACTATATTGAGTCTGGTATTACTGTTTAAACATTAATAACTTTTTGGAATTGTCGAGAGGACGACGTAATCGTCTGTCGCCAGAGACTATACTTGAGTGTTTATACAGGTAATGTACACACAGTTACGTATATAAGGTGCTTGAATTTTAAGCGGCATTGACATGTACAGAAAATAACAAGAATTTAAACTCGAAATTTTAAATTTAATTTTACCATTTATAAGTTAAGTCTGAAGGCAAAAAATCGGTATGGAAAACCATACATGACTTCCATGATATTTAAAATCAATTACTTAAATTCACTTTGATAATTTCTAAATAAATATTTCCCACTTTTTAACGTTTATTTATTTAGAAAGTTAGAGTGTTGTTTAATATTTAGATTTTATTGTTTTGTTGTGTTGACTTACAACGTTGATTTATTACGAAGAACCTCCTTTAATAGTATAATGACTATCGTCAAGCTTCAAGTTGTAATCGCTATTCTGTAACATATTGTATGGTAGACGTGATTTATTTCTTTAAATTTTGTTTTTTATTTATATTGTTTGTTTGTAGTTTTTAAATTATTTATTTTATATTAATAACCTTGATGAGTTAATGAGTTAGGCTTCACGTCGACGTGCTGATTTTAATAAAATCGTAATCATAATAATGCAGTAATATTCTTTATTTCCGCTTTCTTTATTTTTTATTTATAAAAACAAATAATTATTATTTGTTTAATGGTTTAGTGAAATTCGTTAAACTTGTTTGTAAGGCGGAACTAGGCTTGTTGCTAATTGCATTCGATTGTGGTATCGAGTTGTCTATTCGGAGGTTCTCTTCGTAATCTATTATATGTGATCAAGTTTTAAATCGTCGAAAATATTTCACTCTTCTTTTATTTGAATAAAAAAATCCTTTAATTATATTTTATTCTGTAAATAAAACACATTGAACATCAACTGGGAATAATTATTAGCATTTATTTCCATAAATTCAGCTTTAATGATTCTGAGGTCGAAGTTGTAAAGTGCCCGTATCGACTCTTGTTCTCAGTTCGATTCTTAACATACTTTCAGTTATTATATTAATCTTTTGGGTTCTTTAGACTGTTATTAAAAATTTTGAAAATGTCCACAAGAAGTACCGTACCTTAGAAATTATATAATTCTTATTACATCCATGTTCCATAAAGAAATGGAAGTATGGTCATGGCGAAAAAATCATGTTCGAGATAATGGTAGATTCAGACTGTACTACCCTCAAAATATGAAAAAAAGTTATTTTTCGGAAATTGTCTGTATGTGTGTCAGAGTGTCCGTGTGTAGAATTTTTCTATGTCAAACGATAACTGCCGCAAATTCAAACAGAATAAATTAATATTTTGCATACAGTTCTGAATTGTAGAGGACTCGATGCCTATTGATTTTAGTGAAGATCGGTTAAGGGGATGGGGTAGTTTACCAGCAACGTTTTACGTTTTAACAAGAGTAAAGTGCTTAATTTTGATAAATAAAATATCCTTAAAAGAAGGTCATAATAATCCAGTGTAGAAAGGTAGATGAAATATCTATAAATGAAAAGGGTAGTTGAATGGGTAGGGGGTAATTTTCTATAAATTAAAATGGTGGATGATGATGGAGAAAATAAATTTTATAAGTTTTATATGTGTAATACGTTATTGACAGCAAAGAAGTAGTGTCTATGGAAACATTTCGTTTCACTTTACAAAATTTTATAGTTTTTAATTTTAATTACAAATCATGTATGAGAGAAAATATATCGTTCGTGGCAGGCAAGCTTATCGCAATTATCTAATGTTTACGTTTCCATTTTATTATTACGACAACCGCAATAAAAAGGCAAGCAACACACATACACACACACACACACACACACACACTTCGCGTTATTTCTGGCCTCACTCATGTTTATTTTCTTATGCATGTGTTTACAGAGGAAGGTTCATAGACAGACTTTTCGTATTTAGGAAATGAACCCTCCGCAAGATGCTCAGGGTCCATGAGTGACTTCGGAGCGCTTCGGAGGAGGGATGATTATCTGCGTAGTTCGGTTTCTTTATAAGAATAGAGTAAGCCTACCTAATTTTTATGGATAAAGAGACTGAACATAAAATTACATTAAACGACTATCCCATAATTACAAAAATATCTATAAATAGTGAAATTAAATTGAGGGTGGACGATATTTGTTTAGAAATTACGGAACCGATTTCAAGTAAATTATTTTAAACATAAATCTTACAACATGGAAGTCATATATGGTTGTCCATACCGATTTTTTAATAATAAAGACAAAATTAGTATTAATAAAATGTAGCAAAAATAATTGTTCAGTTTGATTTGCCAACACAAGGAATGATGCTATCACAGGATGCAACAGTAGTTGAGGCAAGATGGCGGTTTATTAATAAAAATAAATCACACAAAATGTTCACTGTGGTCATATTAGTTTTTATTTTCTTTCAATAGTGTTTTGTTGAAAAACATGTTATTTGAGTTAATCTTGGTGTCGTGTAGTTGTAAAAGTGATAGATTAATAGGTTAAATCTCACCAGTTCCTTTTGGTTGAAAATAATTATTCACTTTATAAAAATTTTTTACTTGTTCTTCGTTTTATTATTATTTTATATTCTCATTATTAACTCTTTCTTCTTATTTGATTCTATGTATCATAAAGAACACTTTTCTTCCACTTGGATCTGATTCTTCCTTACACTTTTTGGACCAGAGCTGCATTGAGAAGTTCCTAATACTTTCGTGTCTAACAATAGAATGTAGAAATTTCCTTTACCCTTCGACTGGCTTGTCCAAAATTACCAAAATTCCCGTTGGTCAATACCGTTGGGTTAAGAGGTCATGTGACCCTGTTTATTAGAATACATAGTTTTTACATTTTATAATTGAAATTACTCCCTATTTAGTACTTATCTAGTCTTAATTTTGTTTACATAATGATTTTCCTAATAAAAAGACAAACATTTTGATATCTCACATGACATATGTGAGTTTCCTAATAGATATTTTAGCATTTTACAAAATTCCGTTTTATAAACCATTAAATGTGGTTTGTCATTTTAAAAATCATATTACAATTTCGTTAATTTATTTAAAATGTTGTTGCTACTATAAAAATAAGGCCTATTTTACTAATTTTACTACTTCTTACTAATTTACAGTGATGTGATAGTTTACTAGTTACTTTGACAATAATTTTTATGTCGACATTGGCCTATGTCTTAGTGTTTCTTTAGTACAATGTTTCATTCTACAATTGTTATTTAGCCTGTTGGTTTAAAACCTTCTGATTAAATATAGTTATTACATGATATTAAACTGTTCATTACATTCTGATTCTTTCAATTACTTCTGATAAAATAAAAACATTAACATGAAACAAACCTATTAACATAATATTATGCTCTCATGGCCAAAACTCTAACCAACATTAAACAAATAGACTAACTTTACAACAAATGTTTAACAAATAATAATATTTTTTTTGTGGCAGTCCATTATGTCCTGTCATTCAATATTATTTCAAGTTAGTATCACATAATTCTTATTACTATGAATAAGTTATTATACATTGATTGTATTAACACAACTGATAGCCTTTTCCCTTGAATAAACATTAATGATAAAAAGAAATAGGGAAAATCAGCAACTAATATTAAAACGTACAAGTATTCTAATTTTATCATCAGGTGTATTGTAAACTTCCTCCTATTTTCTATGGCTCGTCAGTGATAGTAAAAAACAATAAATAAGTGAACAATATAACACAAATGTACTAGTCAATACGATTAACGTTGATATAATATCTCGTAGCAGTGCGCACTGTACTATTGTCAACACACAACTGAGTCAGCCTCAGAGTTCATTATTTATCTTCATTACTGTGTCGTATAATATATTGGATTTAAAAAGGAGTTGGTCATTGAGTAAACACTTGTTATTAATTTTGGAAGCTGTGTAAATTTCGAATTCTTCTAGAGCATCCATGAGTCTGCCTTTGCTACATATGTGTAAGGGTACTAATTTATCTGTGAAACTAGTGTAACTATGGTTTTCATTTACAAGATGCATGGCGAATGTCGATTTCAAGTGGATTATTGGCAGAGGTTTACTTAAACGTTTATGAGAATACATATTTATTGTCTACTAACAACACACTATACAAAAATATTATTTCGTACACACGATATGTAGACGATACTTTTATTGTATTTGATGGTACAGACAGACAAATAGATAAGTTACTCAGTTATATGAATGGATTAAATAGTAAGATCAAATTCACAATGGAGTTGAATGTAATGGCTGCTTGAATTTCTTGGACTTATCTGTACGAAAAGAGAACAATTATTTAACCTATAAGGTCTATAGAAAACCAACGACCACAGACATGGTTATCAACGCTCATTCATATCACCCTGAAACTCAGAAATTGGCTCCTTTTAATGCCTTTATCACAGATTATTGAGTATACCTTTATGTAGTAATGACTATCAAGAGGAGATAAATACAATTAAATATAAAGCTATAAATAATGGGTATAAAGATGACATAGTTGACAAGCTTATACGTAAACACAAATACAAAATGAAAAATAAAAATAAAAACAAAACAAAAACCGACAAAGACAAGAACTATTATGTCACTGGTGTATTCACCAATGTGATGCCTAACATGCTTAGCATTGAATTCAAAAAACTTAATATTAACGTCTCCTTTCGAAAAAACAACAATCTAAAAAATATATTTAAACTAAGACCACCTAGAGCAATGGAAAAAAGTTCAGGAATATATAAGATACAATGTAGTGACTGCGACAAGTTCTATATCGGCCAGACTGGACGTAAATTTTTAGAAAGATTCAAAAACCATATGCCGCGAAGGGACACTAGAAATTTGAAATCGACATTCGCCATGCATCTTGTAAATGAAATCCATAGTTACACTAGTTTCACAGATAATTTAGTACCCTTACACATATGTAGCAAAGGCAGACTTATGGATGCTCTAGAAGAATTCGAAATTTACACAGCTTCCAAAATTAATAACAAGTATTTACTCAATGACCAACTCCTTTATAAATCCAATATATTATACGACACCGTAATGAAGATAAATAATGAACTGTGAGACTCACTCAGTTGTGTGTTGACAATAGTACAGTGCGCACTGCTACGAGATATTATGTCAACGTTAATCGTATTCACTAGTACATTTGTGTTATATTGTTCACTTATTTATTGTTTTTTATTTTCACTGACGAGCCCTAGAAAATTGGAGGAAGTTTACAATATACCTGATGATGAAAGTTTACTTTCCAAACATGTAGTGATACAATTGAAATACTACAAGACCGCAAGACGGACTATAAGGTATTTATACTTTTATAAATTTACAATTGAAGCAGTAAGTAGAAAGAAGTAGTTTCTATGGAAATATTTCATTTCGAAAATAATTGTAAATATAAATCTTAGAACATGGAAGTCACGTATGGTTCTCCATACCGATATTTGTTACCAATAACGTAAAAACATATACGAAAAATTATCTCTTCCCTTTCAACCGTCACTTGCATTTATAGAAAAGTACCCCCTCCTTTAAACTAACCTTTTCGTTTATAGATACTTCATCTACTTTTCTACAGTAGATTATTATGACCTTCTTCTCATGATACTTTTTTACCAAAACTAAGTAATTTACTCTTGTTAAAACGTAAAACGATGCCATAAAGTGCCCCTTCCCCTTAACCGATCTTGACCAAAATCAATAGACCTTGAGTCCTCTACAACTCAGGCACACATACAAACAATTATTTGATTCTGTTTGAATTTGCGGCAGTTATCGTTCGCCATAGGGAAACTTCTACACGTAGGCACTTTTCGTAAACTGACTTTTCTTCTTGTTTTGAGGTAGTATAATCAGAATCAGCCCTTATCTCGAACACGATTCTTTCGCGATTACCATACTTCCATTTTCTTACGGAACATGGAAGTGATAAAAATGATATGTGTGAGTAGAAACGGAATGGTATTAGTAGTAGAAGTCTGTAAGGAAATGAATATGGTAACAAGTCGTATGACTGTATGAAGGTGATGATGTTCATGATCATGATGAAAACGAAGATAATGATGCTGATGGTTGCTGATGGCATGCGATTATGTTGTTGAAAATGGTGATAATCCTTCAACATATTAATGGAAATTATTATCCTTGACCTCTAGGGTTTTCAAGCGACTGATCAAGCGTAGGATCCGCGACCATCTAGAAAGACTGGACGTAGTGATCCCCGAACAGTTCGGCTTTCGTGAGATGAACTCGACTCGTAAGATTGTCTCTGTTTGCGGACGACACTGCGGCTTGTGCCTCAGAGCCGAACTCAAACTATGCGGCCATCGAGCTCCAGCGTCAACTCGATTCGTATGTCGGGTGCGCCGATGATTGTAGAGTTGCCGTCAACGCTAATAAGAGCGCCGCGGTAATTTTCTCGCGACGACGTAAGCGGCTTCATGTTGATTCTGGACTCACCTGGCGAACCCGTGTCCAATACATCCGTCAACGAGTTTCGGCGCAACTCAGTAGACTTTGGCCCGTGCTATCTAATCCGGCGATGACACCCCCCCGCATCATCTTCCATGTTCGTGTTGCCCATGATTACTTATGACTGCCCTGTTTGGGGATACCTTGATCGATGTCATTGACTAGCGTTCTCGACCGGGGATTTAAGCTCGCGTGTAAAGGCCCCCCGAGGTACTCTTCTCGACTTTGGAAGAGAGGACTAGTTGTCCGCTCTTTTGTGGACACCTTGAGACGCCTGACGCGTAGATTCTATGGTCGGGCAGTCCGTGTGACCCATAATTCCCACATCGCCGGACTCGGTAACTATACTCCAAGGCCAGGTGAGTCTGAGAAACTACCGCGTTTACTAGTCCCCGTGGTATAATCCACCATCGAGGGTCGCTTCAAGACCTTCAGTTATAGAAAAATACTGACCCAGTGGCAGGAGTCCTAATTTAGACTCGGGACACTGTGCAACCCCCACTCGTGTGTTTGTAACCGCAGCATGCTTCTGAATCTGGACGTACTCCATAAGCTTCCGACAACCCATTCGTGCAGAAGTGTTTATTATACAGAACGTATTATAGGAAGTATATATTACACACACTCACACACACATATTTACACATATATAAAATTACAAATTATATATAATTTAAAAGGATCAAGAAATGAAAAACTAAATGTTTGAAAGCAGCAAATAACAAATCAATTGTAGTGTTTATTAACTCTTATCAAAAATTATCTGGAACATTCAATTATCTTAAAATTTTAATAGTTAATGATGACAACATATGTTTCAACAGGTAGAAAATGTTCAACTCTCTGGTGGTAGTGGCAGCTGTGTTACTGGTAGGCACAAAAGCTGATACTGGCAACGCTCTATGTCGCGACGCTGATGAGCTTAACACAACCGACATAAACATGGACGAGGTATGACAGTAGCAAGCAATGCCTGCAATCGATCCCCTTAGGCTTTCACTTCCGCTGTCGTAATCGTTAAAACTACTGTCCGGCCTGTAAGGCCGTGGTCTTCTACAGCACACGTTTCAACCTCGCTTCTGGAGACCATCGTCAGTGTCACAAAGGACTGATAACAAGATGTCCAACAGTAACACTACAGTACTGTGGCAAAGTACTGGACCTTTGCCGCGGTACTGATGGAGTTTTAAGTCCTTTGTGACACTGAACATGGCCTCCAGAGGCGAGGTTCAAACGCCTGTTGTAGACAATGGAAGACCACGGACCCTTATAGGCCGGACACTATTTGTAACAAATAATGTCTTAATTTGTTAAAAACACGTTCACTGTCAAACACACATGATATTCTCTGGAATCTCTTTAAAAAAGGCGTTGCTTGAGTTTTATTTCAAATATTTCTTGTGCTTCAAGTTACGATTCTCCAAGTTACATTTACATTTACATTACATAGTTCTTGTATTGTCCAGTTTGTTTTATTATTATATTAACTGCATTATTTGCCTTTCCATTGTTTTGTATAAAACATTGGTAACAACTGCTCGTACTAATTAGAGAAGGAAATTAATTTTTTTGACTAAAATTTATTCTTTGAAATTTTATACATTCGCGTGAACGCGCGCACACACATGCACACTTAAAATTTCCGTTAATACTTGCTGCATTTTGAATGAGTTTAGGTTATTTACACAAGCCTAGAAAATGTTGTAAGTATACTACACATATGCAACAATCCATTTGTCCATTTTGTGGCGCATAACATCCAGAAATGTTATAAATGTTTCTAAACAATATTTTTTACCTTGCACAAAATGATTTCAAGATGTAACTCTTAAAGCCTTTAGTTGTGTAACAGACACGAAAGTTTTTCATCGAAGGTAACAGCACCTAAATATATATTATAGAGAATTATATTTAAATCGGGATAGAATAATTAGGATAATGTAATTAGAAGTTTCACATGCCACAGTAATTTAATGTCAAGAATGTTGACAGTAAATTAATTTCAGTGATGTTGGTAATATCTTACAGCTTGTCAATAAGCGATTCAACTTTCTGGTTGAGTCTTACTCCGACGATACACCGCGAACCAATTTTTTCTATGCCGACATCCATGTAGTCGATTCTGCTAATTCCACATACACGTGTGATACCACCATTTCATCGTGAGTATTTCTAGGGTATAATTAAGTTAATATTATTATAATTATTAATCCAGTTACTATAATTATTAAACATTATTTAATTTTAAGTATATAATTATAATAATATATTATAATTAATATATAATTATATCATTCTTTTTTGAGAATTAGCTGTAACAAAATTACGTTTGTATTAGGTAATTATATAAAGTATAGCAAGTAAATAGTTCTGGTGTGAGATGTGTGGCAATGGAAATTGTTGCCAAGTTTACAGAGTGTATTAATACGTAGCAAATCTTTATTTCCAGTGAGAACCTAGGATCTCGGACGATTTCTCTCAAAAGCCTACTTTCTTACAAGAATGGGATTATGAAAGCTACACCTTATTTCAGCGACGGTAAGTCAGTTAAACTCTTTCCCTTCTTAGTTAAATCCTGATGTAAACAAACCCACGTGGCAAATCTGAAACGCTATTGGTCAGGTGCGTTGACACTGTGCATACAGTAATGTATTACTCGCATGTGCAGAATATCTGTATAGTCATGTGAGAGTTATCTTGCCATTTAAATCGAGGCACGTCGTTTTCAGACTTCCTCCTTATCACTGTATTCTGAATCGTATTGAATTAATATGGAGCCAGTTGAAAAGATATGTTGCCTGTCACAACAAAAAATTTTTGCTCGAACAAAACAATTTATTAAGAAGACGGTAAATGAAACAACGGCGGACAAGTGGAGTCATTGTATACGGCTTATAATCAAGGAAGATAGTAAGCTATGTAAACTGGGCCACATTACCCACATCTTTGTGGACAATGGACAATCTTATCAATAATAACGCTGACTCAAGTGGTGATAACGTTTCAGACACAGATGTGGAAGGCATTGCATTACTATTTGACAGCAACTGATAGTATTCAGTACACTGGTAATCATCACAGCTTCAATTTTCGTTTTAAACAAACTTTACTTTTTTGTTTGTAGAAGTATTTAAACGGTTAATAAAAAAAGCCATTAACTGGTGTTATAAAATATTCTACGCCTCTGATTCAAACAGCAAATAACGTCTCAGATGTGCCACGCCTGTTTATTTACATCAGGATTAATCTAAGAAATGAAACAGTATGTATATTTCTATTTGTGCAATTTTGGTGAATGAGTTTGTCATTCCAAAGAGAACTCGCTAGAAAATGTCACATTCTTTGTTTGCTGTTGTACGACTGACTGAGTATTAGTAAATATCCAACGACGCTCGTAATGAGGGCACTTGCTCTATTATATGGTGGCCTGAATGTAAATTATGGTGATTGAGTGTTTGGAAATTCTGTGTTTATATTATCACAAACAGTGTTTTGTATTGTAGGCTTCCTATGGTTTGTGTTATTCCGTAAAATTACGTACTGGTTTTGGCTATAAAGTATTTCAGTTTTGTTAACAGTGTCTCATATTAACTTTATTTTGTTGTTGATGAGAAAACATGTTAATATATTTTGTACACTGTTAGAGTAATTTGTTTAAACAAATCTAATTTGTTTATGCACAGTCTAAAGTTTGATTCCGTCAGCCAAAATCAGTTAATTCCTAGCGATAATCATGTGTTTATACCCAAGCCTAGGTATACAGGACGTGCTCCTTCCACGCCATCCTTCCCTGTGCTAATCTTTGCTGATATCCCGCCGGAGGGATACTGGAACAGCTCAAGTCACCATGTCGTCATCGCCTAGCTGTCTGTGACGTCACCATCAGTTGACTGGTGACATATTGCTCCCATCATAATACTCCTGTGGATTAATATTTGTGACTCGCCCAATAATCAAATACCAATTGATAGGAATAATATATTTTTACTCACTTGCTTATACATATACATGTAAGCGTGCGTGCATGTGTGTGTGTGCGTGTACATGAAGTGGTGAGGAAAAAGACAACAATAAAGGGACACAAACATTTGACATTAACTCAGCAAACACTGAAGTAGATACGGGTCTCGATTTGCCGATAAAACGACAGGCAGCAACGTTGACAAGACTTTGTGTTATTGGGATTCAGATTTCATACAACTACTGTTAATGATCTGCACCCATATGTTTTTACTTCTTTATTAGTTGACTGGAACAGACTTCATAATTTGTTTATATTTTACAGGGTTATTGAGGCCAAATCTGAGTGTGACCTATTACTTTCTGGCACAGACAGACGGAAACGCCATGTTGCTCTACTACTGCCCTGACTATCGTAAGTATATATATACTGCAAGTCAATAGGTTTGAATCTGACTGCACTTGCAGAAATAAGTTTTGACTAGTTGACTTAATCCATTTACTGGTTATTCTGTTTTTGTAAAATAAAAGATATACATTTATATCTGAATATTCTGATTTTGAAAATTCATAAACTTTGAAATATTTGACAGTTAAAATATTTCAATAGAGTTTTAACTTGTTTTGTATTTTATACAGAGTTTTTATAATTTAATTTTCCTGGATTTGCTGGGTTTAGTTGGATCGGTCCGGAGGATCTCGCGGACCTGCTCCTACTATTTAACCGGGCGTTGTCCTCTTAAGCTGGGATGTCGATCTCAGGGTTCCCTCGTAGGCTTTGTGTCCGTCCAAGTTGCTCCCGATTCAGTTCTCGTTGGCAGCCATCGGTCGTTGAAGATCTCGAACGCCGTGTCCGATGTCGTGATACAATTCAGCTGTTACCTCGACGATACAATCCGACTTCCCACAGACTGCAAGAGACTCTCTATTATAATGTTGCCCTATACGGGAGTGAATCTTGGACAATTGGAGAAAGTGACACAAAAATACTCCAAGCATTTGAGACCTGGTGCTACAGAAGAATATTCAAGGTAAACTGGAGGGAGAAGATAACGAATGAGGAAATCTTTAGAAGAGCTCAGGAGGAGAAGAGCTTTCTACGAAATTTAAAAGGCAGAAGAGCTAAGTTTATAGGGCATATACTGCAACTCGATGGGTTGGTTAAGAGAATAATAGAAGAAACAATTGAAGTGAAGAACCATAGAAGACGACCCCTTTTAGACTACATAAAACAGCTTATGGTCGATATAAACTGCACATTATATTGTGAGTTGAAAAGAAAAGCAAAAAAGCGGGAAGAATATCGAGCTGCTGCTAACCAGCCTTTGCGCTGCTAACCTAGAGAAGAAGACTTTAATAGTCACGTGAAGGACTCTGAAAGACTGCCCAACTCACGGCTCACCTGTGCTTTTATAGATCTACGCACATGGCGTCATTTTACAAGTTAAAACGTTCCAGAGTTTACTAGATTACACGTCGACCACGTGTTGGTGGATGTGAAATTCTGTTACTACAAGTTTCCAACCAGGTGTTTTCAACTGTATAATTCTTTTGTCAGTTGAATAAATACTATTAAAATTTAGTTTATATTAAAATAATTCGGTACTAATAGTTATTCCAATTTTCACATTAATATAAATGGTTTATAGTGTGTCTGTTAATTGGCTTACTGTTAATTAGCTTCACACAATTCGTTACGCGCACACTTATTCACTTTCACACTGCACTGCTTTGTTGTTGTTTTTTTATTCTCTATTGTCGTTTTAAACTATGTTAACATTCAGTACCTATTCCAAAAACTATAGTGTATTATAGCATTCACACCTGTTTGCACAAGAGACCAACCTATTCTGATGTAGTATGCCCTTGCATCTGATTTTGCTCTTGAATTTACGCTTTGATGTCACCTGCTTCACGTTTACGTTCCTCTGGTTCCTGCTTACGTTTTTCATCCTGTCGTTTTTCTGCTTCTTCCGCCTCCTGCCTGCGTTTCTCATCCTCTCGTTTCACCGTCTGCAACAGCAACGTCTGTAAATTTTCCATCATCTAACTGGCATCCATTGTTTACCGATTAACTACAAATTACACAGTCTTGTACAAGTGTCCACAGTTTCCACGGCTAACGGTTCTGTCCCACTTCTGACCCACTGTTACGACGGTCTAACTGATCGTCGTATGGTACAGTGGAAAACAAAATACAAGACACCAATTAAGTCACTATT
Source organism: Magicicada septendecula (assembly GCA_034769895.1). Classification (NCBI taxonomy): domain Eukaryota; kingdom Metazoa; phylum Arthropoda; class Insecta; order Hemiptera; family Cicadidae; genus Magicicada; species Magicicada septendecula. Next base: position 17,092,520 of record CM068369.1, on the reverse strand, counting down.
CTCTAGCTTTAATTATTACAATAAACAGTTTGTAATCAACAAAATAGTCTCTTACAACAAATCAAATAAAAATTGTTCACACGCAATAATAATGTCGAGGATTATAAAACACAGTTGTATTACAATTGTTCCGCACATATATAAAATACATAAAACTTTGCCACAATACTTCGAACCGCACTGGAATATATAGCAACTCAAATTGAAACCAAGCGCCGCTGAAGCCTTCTATTTATACCCCTCTCAGACACCACAACATTCCACACACTACGCATCAGCGCTACACTAGGACGTAATTGACTGCGGCCTTGACACATTGCGGGCAGCTGCAGACGTCTAGAAATTCGCGCGAACGCGTGTTGAGGTAACGTACGCACACAACATTACAGCCGAATTCCACTGGAACATTCGAGAGTTCTGTAATGTCGTAACAATTGCTGGGAAACGTATGAATTGTTGGTTTTTATTGTAAAATCAGGTACTGACAGGATTAAATTAAGTTAATTAATTCGTTTTTTACCTGTTAACAAAGACATATTACAATTCTAAAAACTGTATTACATTAAGAACATATAAACGCGTATGGCAATGCTAAATTATTGCAGAAAAGTGCAATAATAAAGACGGCATAAAATGAACGTTAATTACTACCATAATTAAGTAGTAATTAATGTGTGAGTTACATGTAAACGACGAGTAAAAAGTTACAAAGACAATGCAACCACTCGCCTAAAGATAAAATTTGCGTGATGGCGAAAACGGACTATAAAGTGATCAGTAGAAAAAGAACTACCCACGAATTGGCAATGTTTAACATGTGAAAAATGATATCTGATATGTCAGTTTGCCGTCCTATAAATACCTCCGGCAATTTTTGGCGAGGTAAAACTCAAGATATCTTTACACGCCGTCACTCTGTGCGTCTGTCGACCGACCTGAATATCACCATCATCTGCAATATAACACGATTGGTTGTGGAGTACCGGATCATCATCCACAACAAGCTATAGAGTACCAAGAACGCATCAGCATCATCAGCATCGTCATTGTCATAATTCAGGACGCACGCACACGTACACACGCAACGGTAACTTCGACAATACACTGGTGACCAATAAATAATTATATTTTTGGGCAAAGAACTCTTAAATAACGGAATATGGGGTAGTAAAGACTTAAAGATTTAAATGTGAGTACTGTAAATATTCAGAGTATAAGTCGTAATAGTCGATTGTTGTTAAAAATAATAATTTTATTCTGTTTATTGGGTGTGTCATTAGAAATCGTATATATTCTTAAAGCAAATGTTATTTTTTTATTAAAATATGAATAGCAGCAATTCAATTTTATTTTAGTAAAACAATAATATTTTTATAAGTAAGTTGCTATTTTAAGAGTGATTCAAAGTCAGACACCCATGCTATATAAAGTAATTGTATAATTTTTTCATCTTACATGTTTAGATATTTAAGATTATACGTTATTATTGTGTGCTGAATAGCAAAAAAAATGTTGTGTGTTACAGATTGTAACCTTATGTAAGAGAATATATGAATTAATAATTTCGAATTTTTAATATTCTCTTCATTTGCAATATTTAATAAACCGTTGATTGATTCTTTTAATATGTTTTAATTCATTATTTCATGTCAGCGACGTCTCACTCCTCTTATTAAAAATGTGTTTATTGTGCAACCACATACACTTAATGCATGAAACACAAACATTCTACGAACCTAGCCGGTGTTTAACACTATACAGTTGCGTAGGGTACATGGACTGAAGTGTATTCATTTTATAATACTTGTAACGTTCCAATATGTGTATGTGTGTGTGTGTGTGTGTGTGTGTGTGTGTGTATATATATATATGTATATGTATATATTACATTTAATATTTATAATTAAATTGACCTCAAGATGTTATTCTTTGTTCTCAGTAACATCTTGAGGTAAATTTAATTATAAATATTAAATGTATTATATACATCAAGAAACGGACTGTAGCAGAAAGTGACTAAATATATATATATATATATTATAACAACTTCTCTTTATATATTATATTTGTCAATTTAACATATGCCTCTTTTGTGCGTCAACAAATTACATAAAGACTTTTCTTTCACTATTACACTACTCTGTATAAATATAATGATAGAAAAATGTTACTTACCAGTGACTTTTTACTTTACCTGGGCGTCAGAACAAATCCCAGATACAAATGACACTGATTCAGCTTAGCTCAGAGCATAGAGACACACTATCTCAGCATTCTTTCAGTGAGTGTGGAATTCAAGGGGAATCGTTACAAATAACACTTTAAACTTTGTTAAAGTTTGTTTAATTAACGATTAAATGTTATTTTATTAATGGTCTTTCAAAGCTAAGTTAAGGACTTATTGCTAACCTAACTCTTATTATTAATGAGTGTGTGTGAAAAGTGAAGATTAAAACGTCCAAACGACCAATTGCTCTTATCCGATTTACTTAGGAAAATTTATATCTCCTAAACAACCTGTTCTTTATTGCTAAAGAACAGGTCTGCAATAATTTCCACGTTCAATACTACACCTCACTCTCCATTCAACACTCCTATATTACGTTATTACTAATCTTAATATTTAAATACAAATATGAATTTACTTAGTGTCTTTTAAAAATTGTTTATTGATTTTATTATTTATTTTGTTACTTATTTCATTGATCAATGAATATATTTCTTACTGATTGATGCGTTGACCGTAGATAGGAATCCGTAGAGATCCTCCTTTTGATGGTTCGGCTCAGAAGAAATGATGTTGACCAATGACGTTGAACGATGACCCTCGGCGCTTTCAGATGCTGTAGCTAATCTGGTGCACAGGTCACTTCACAATTAATTAATTATTAATTAATTAATTTTTTAATTAATTCATTGGTTGTTACACAGCGAGAGTATTTATTAATGAACTTTACTAGATCCTCTGCTACTGCGAACCACTTCTCGAACTGTTATTAAATAAATCTTTGCGTGGTTTGCGAAATTTAGCTCGTATCTAACACACGTCTTGCCTATTTAATGTTCGAACGAAGAGTGCTCGGTTCCCCAAGTCTGAGTAGGCGTCTCTTCTGAATACAGCTTTCTGATTGGTTGTTCCAAACAAATCATACGTTTTCCATTTGAAACAATATCGAACAAGTCGACCAAACGCCCCTTAACAGGTTTGAGATGGTAGAGAATTACTGGCTAATTTCATACTTCCTCTGTTTGCAAATCGTTTGATTATGGGTATTTGCAAACGTGATTTCACAGATCTGACCACAGAATATTATTGGTTAGGTCTTTCTCTGTAAGTGTGTGAAAACACCTAATTTGTACCTAGCCTAATTCTCTAGTTATTTCTCTTGGCGTTCTTCTTCTGTATAACTTCTGTAAATGTTAATTATATTGGTTGATATTTTGGCTACTTATAGAGCTTTAATTGCTGAACACTATGCAGGTTTCAGAATTGCTGTATATTTATTAGTTTTGAAGATATTGCAGTTTTAACTAATAAAAATAATTGAATAAAAATTCATGTCTGTGCCGGCAACCTTTGTAGCAGTGGCGAAGTTAGACAGAGATAGCTGTGATTATACCCTCTCTCTTGCTTACGCCGCTATACTCGCACAGTATGACACTTTCATATAACGATCTGATGGGTCGGCTTTATGAATCGTTATAATGTATAATATTCAAAATTTATATTTATTTTACCTCACGATGTGTTTTTCCCTTATTTGGAACATGCTTCGAGAACTCCTGTGTCCTCATCCTGAGCCTTCGTGATCTTCCGTCTGGTGAAGCACTTGTGTGTTGCCTGTATGTTATTTTGGTTTCTTGTTGGTCTCTGGTATTTTAAAGTGTTTTATTGTGTGTGATTGTGATGTATGTATTAGTATTTTGTTTATTTTCGATGTTGAGTGCTTCGAATATTGTGTCATGTTTCGTATTTGTTCATGTATTATTTTGTTTTGTGTTTTGTGTTTGCATATTTGTAAAATTCCTCAAATGTTCATTATGGTGCCTTTGTGTGGTACATGTTTCATTAGTGTCACATTGGTTATGTCTGGGAATTCATGTCCCGTGTTTATTCCATTCGTGGCAAAATTGGATTTATATAATTCTGGTTTTTTGTATGCATTTAGATGTTCAAAATAACGTTTTTTCAGCTCTTTTTTTGTTTGTCTTATCTAACATTTATTGCAAACTTGGCATTCAATTTTGTATATACCGTTAGTTATTGTATTATCTTTGGTGTGTGGGTTATTTAGTTTTTATAAATTGTTTTTATTAGTTTTGTATGCTATTTTTATATCTGTGTTTTTAAACAGTTTTGTTAGCTTAGTCATTTTATTATTTATGTATGTGAATGTGGCCCGTTTTTGTTGTTGTTATTATTTATGTGTTGTTCATTTTGACGAATTCTTAATTGTTCAGTTTTTATTTTATATTTGATTTTATATTCTACTTTGTTTACAGTATTTTTATTGTATTCATTTTCATAACCAATTTGGTATATTATATTTCTTTCATTGTCAGTTTCTTGTTTAGTGGAATTTTGTACATTCTGTTAAATAACGAATAGATTGCTGCTATTTTATGTAGTGGTGGGTGGTCAGAATGGTTAGGTATAATGATGTTGGTGGAAGTTGGTTTTCTGTATATTGCATATTGCATGTGGTTGTTGTTTCTTGTGATGGCTATGTCTAAATAGTTTTTTTTGTTATGTTTTCTTTCTTCTGTGAATTGTGTTTCTGGATGTATGTTATTGATTTGTTTTAGTATGTTCTCTGCATTGGTGTTTTTGTTATTTGATGCATATAGCCCATCATCTACATATGTTATGTATCAAATAACGAAAACACAAATGCAGAGATCATACTAAAACAAGTCAATAACATACATCCAAAAATACAATTCACAGAAGAAAAGAAAATATAACAATATCAACTATTTAGACATAACCATCACAAGAAACAACAACCGCTTACAATATGCAATATACAGGGTACCAACTTCCACCAACATCATTATATATAATCACTCTGACCACCCACCACAACATAAAATGGCAGCATTCTATTCGCTATTTAACAGAATGTACAAAATTCCTCTAAACAACAAGAAACTGACAAATAAAGAAATATAATATACCAAATTGGTTATGCAAAATGAATACAATAAAAATACTGTAAACAAAATAGAAAATAAAATAAAATCTAAAATAAAAACTGAACAATTAAGAATTCGTCAAAATGAACAACACATAAATAATAACAACAACAAAAATGGGCCACATTCACATACATAAATAATAAAATGGCTAAGCTAACAAAACTGTTTAAAAACACAGATATAAAAATAGCATACAAAACTAATAAAAATTACTTACAAATCTAAATAAACCATACAACAAAGATAATACAATAACTAGCGGTATATACAAAATTGAATGCCGAGATTGCAATAAATGTTACATAGGGCAAACCAAAAACAGCTGAAAAAACGTTATTTTGAACACCTAAATTCATACAAAAACCAGAAATATATAAATCCAATGTGGCCACACATACAATGAACACGGGACATGAATTCAAAGACATAACCAATGTGACACTAATAAAACATATACCACACAAAGGCACCATAATGAACATTTGAGAAAATTTACAAATATACAAACATAAAACACAAAACAAACTACTACCTGAACAAATACAAATCAATACAAAACATGACACAATATTCAAAGCACTCAACATCGAAAATAAAAAATACTAATACATACACCACAATCACACACAATAAAACACTCTAAAATACCAGAGACCAACAAGAAACCAAAATAACATCCAGCCAACCACAAACACTTCACCAGACGCAAGATCACGAACGCTGAGGATGAGAACACAGGAGTTCTCGAAACATGTTAAAAATAAGGAAAAAATAACATCGTGAGGTAAAATAAATATAAATTTTGAATATTTTATATATATCAGGAAACGAGCTGTAGCAGAAAGTGATATATATATATATATATATATATACACATTATAATCTCTTGAGTCCTACCAGTTGAAGTCCCAAATCGCTGATGCCAATTTATTATCTTACTGATGTGGTATAATTTTATTTCCCGATTTAAAGCGCCAAATTGTTTTATTTCAAAAACAATTATAATTCTTCTTCTTATTTATTTATCTTTCTCCCTTATTTTAGTTTAATTCACCTCACCTTTGTCTTGTAGTTCAATTTGAATTTCGTTCCTAAAAAATAGGGGTTACCAACCTTTATTTTCTGATAAAAAATATCCACTTTTGGCTATATTAAGGATTAAAATGTCATTAACATTAAAATAAATAAAATATACGATTGAAAATATTCAATACTGTATTATTTCTTTAGCGTTTTTTATTTCTTTCTTTTCTAAATAAATAAAATATTTTTATAATATAATGTTTGCTCCAACTCTTGTTTTATACTTGCTCAGCGGTTGGCAATAGTGACCAGGCCTTGCTAAATAAAATACCATGTTTTATTTTGGTTATTTTAAATTAGTTGGGTTTTTGTGATTACAGAAAAATTAACAAAAGATCTTTAGAAAGTACAAAACTTCACATAACACATAATTAAATAATATACAGGTTCTTAATTAATTTATTCTTAGGTTATATGTTATGTGTTGGATCAAATTTGGTGAATTTAGGTGAACAGTTCGTTTTAAGAGAAGATTACAATGTCCAATAATTTGATCACCATAAATTAAAAAGTTAATAAAGATATAAACTGATTGTCACTAGTTTATTCATTAATTGAGTGTTAAATAAAGTTTATTAGTGAGTGAAAAAGTGTCAAAGTGTAGACTAGTCCTTTTCTTATTTAGTTTTTAATTCAATTTTATACTTAGCACATTTCTTCACATTTGATGTTTAATTTCATGTTTATTCTCTTTTATGATTTGTAAGATATATTTATTCTTTCAATTTAAAGTGATTTGGTTTTAAATATTTCTTCTGGTCATACTATTATAATATATAATATCATTTCAGTTCATTAATATCTCATTTCTATTATTATTTATTTCTTTTATTTAAGTATATTGAGCTGCGTGGATTTTTTAATCTTCTCTTCTCTGAATCCAATAATAGACTAACGAATTTTTTTGTTAATGTTTGGTTGTCAAGGCAGTAAGCCTAATACTCCTATTGGTTGAAAAATTGTTTACATTGTTACACATTACTACTGATTTTTCTACAAAATTAACAAATATTTTTAAATTAGTATAATCTTCTTATACTATTATGAATTCTCAAGATAATAACACTATTGCGTTGCATTTATTTTATAAATTAATTAGAAACCAAACATGAATAATTTCTGTTCAGTATTTACCAAGTTACTAGATTAACAATTTTGTTTTTATATTAATTAATTTATAACTGATTCTTTTGGTATAAATTGTGTGTCTCTAAATTTATATAATCAAACCTAATAGTATTACCTATATTTTGCCCTTAATTACTACTGTTATAATATCACATTTTACAAGTTTTTTTTTTTTAAATAGGCTCCTCATGCCTAGTCGAACTGATTTTCTTTAGACAATTATTATAACAGATTTCTTTGGTTTCATGAAACTGAACTATTTTAAACACAACTACAATAAACTAACATATAACATTTGATTATTCATAATCATTCTTAAAACATAATACTATTCTTTTTAGCATACTATGCACATGCTATTCCTTAATGCATTTAGTACATTTCTACTCCCATTAACTATCATTCATTAAACATGCTTTTTTACCCTTATATACTCTTTTTAACACAAACAAATACCTATAACTTTTACTTAACTATTATTTCTATTTTAAAACATGAACATTAATTTTACCTATTTTACTTGTATAGGCTTATTATGCCTTAGGTTTTTCACAGTATACATTCATCATTTTTTCATCAAACTTATTTATTATTCATTTTAACACTTTATTCCTACTACTGATTTTCAGTTAGTATATTTTTCTTGGTTCTTTTATGCACTTTAGGATTATATTATTCACTATTTTTTTTCTTTTATTCACTTTGAGCTAACCACACAACTCACCTTATCATTAAAATTGTGTATTTATTATATAAGAGTTTTATTCCATTTATATTTTAATAATAATATTACTTATCATTACTCAATCTACATTTATGTATTGATAGTTTTACATGGAACTACTTATACTTCTATCTATAGCTTTGTACTTCCATTATTATCTTTACTATATTATTACTGAAAAAGGGGTGGTATTGTGGTCAGAAAGTTATTCATTTTTGCCTTTCCGTATGCCAGTCACTTGGGTTTTGTCATCGTCTTAGTCCTTGTCTAGTTTCTATGTCAGTATTGTTACATTCATTAAGTCTTTGATACATTGATTTTCTTTAGTCCTTCAATGTGGTAACTTATTTTTCTTTTTAATGGTAATTTCTTCTTTATAGATGGGCTACTTTACGTAATGTTATAACATATATATATATATATATATATATATTGTAGCATGACAGATAATCCCCTTAAATCAATTACCAAATGATCATTAATAAAACTCATGTATATGGAATATCTAGAAAGATCCAAAGGAAAATCTTTTAAAAAGCACTATAAATTATTATAATAACAAGAAAAAGTAAACATGAAGAAAAAATCTGCCACTAATATAATTGTACAACTAAATTAAAAACCCAGAAAACTAAATTTAAAATAACAATATTACCCAGGTAGGATAGAAGCAGGCAATGAAGATACCCAGACCAAATAAACCGACAAAGTAAACAGACCAGAGTAAACAAAAGAATATAAAACGAAATGGTACTGAAGAACCAAGAACGAAGAAAGAAGAAATCTAGAATAAAACAATATACTGAATAATCAGAGACAAGTGAAGATCACTGGAATAAAGGAAGTGAAACACGACCAATACCAAACAGAAACCCCATAGGGAAAAAACCAAAAAACCCCAAAAATAAATGAATGTCACAATAGAAAGTATAACACCCCAACAAACCATATAATAATGTAAAACTGATAAAAACAAAAAGTGTTTAAAGTGTTAAGTAGCAGTGCACCCAAAAAAGTTATTGTATAGTTTATATAGACAAATCTTACCAGTTCCCCCATGGTTAAATATTTCATATTATAAAACTATAAAAGGACTAGTGATAATATCAAGAAATAACCAGGGACAAGTGCAAGTTATTAAATTATAATAAATAAACTTTGAAAAGGTACATGAATTACCGTGCCAATAAATAACTTTAAATATTTTTAAACAGTATCATGATAATAGTTAATCAAGTAATATGGTGAAGGAGCAAGGAATACTCTTGATAATAAATTGCCACTATTTATATGAGAACATTCCACAGAATGATTAATATAAACAGATAGCTTGGTTTTAGTACAAAGTGACGGGGTATACATCCCTAAAATTGGGAAGTACAAATAAGATTGTAAATAAATAATTTTAAAAAAGTGTTGAACATTTAATGGAACCAAAATGTTATGTTCCTATTTCCATATATTAACTATATAAATAAGATTTAGTATTGAGCAGTATTGTAGTTATAAAAGGTTATTTTGTTAGTAATTTAAATTAGGAATGCAATATCTGAATGTAGATACCATTCCTATATTGTAAAATGTTTTTATTAAGTTACTGTGTGTAATCAGTAAACAAAAAAGGTATGATTCAAAGTACCAGATTTAATAGTAAGTAAGTGTTATATTTTAATTGTTTAAAATTAATATTCAATGTTATAATAGTAAAGGAACAAATTGTTAATAAATGTTATACTAGAATAGAAGGTCAGAAAAGTGTACAAACTAACTATATTAGTAAAAACAATGCAAATAGCAACAGATAAAATCTAGGCCAGATAGTAAATTTAGACTACATAATAATTGACAAATGTAGTCCTATAAACCAACTAAACTGATAATATTTAAGTAAGATAAATCCACCATATAGTAATACAATGTAACTAATACTTTATAAAGATATTGTCAGAAGATAAGTAAAATTATAAATAAAAATGGAATGTGGTATCTAACATTATCAGAGGAGGAGTCATAGATAAATGAATTATATTTAAACACAATAATTAATAAACTAAATTGCAAGAAATTAAGTAAAAATTGACAATTTTATCAATTTCAGATTCAATATAATAATAATTATGTCAGAGAAAATGGCTATTATCTGGTCAAAAACAGGAAACACATATTTGAACCTACTTTCCAAAATGAAAGAAATATAACTTTTTTAAATGAAAACTTTGTAAAACTATATTTATTAGTATCAAAATAAGCAAAATAGAATAATGAAACCGAATATGTATTTAGTATTTCATACAGTTAATTAATAACGAAAATATTTTCCGGGTATAATGTATTCAAATAAAATGTATCGGAAGCTAAGATAATTTGAAACAATGTATAATATATATTAAATTGGCTAAGATTTTCAGGAGACGAAGGAAATGAGAACAGTTCATTATTATCCGTTGAAGCGAGTACTTAAACGAGATTTTTGCTCTGCATAACCTTAACTAATGGCGTCTTATAAATGAACCCAGTTCGGTAAAAATTTTTATAAATTTTTATTTTGAGTTTTTTATTTGTGAACCGGTGAAAAGAAACAATGAACAGTGCATCACCAATAAACAGAACAACACACGCCTAATTAATTAAAATAACACCTGTACAATAAATTTTACAGACGAACGAACAAGGTTAATTCCGACACGTGTGACAAAGTGAGATAGACATAATCACCAACATTTACACCAAGTGAACTATTAAACAATACACCAGTAACACTCAATTAACTACAGAACCATTATACACAATTGCTGAGACCAATAAACGGAGAAAGGACATCTTTATTGAAACAAATATTTCGTCGAGATTAGACGTTCCACTGCGCAGACTCCGGTCGGCCATTTTGATTCTCATCATCCTATTCCAACTGTGAAGCAACGAATTTCTACTGCATTGGTTTGAAATAAAAATTATATATAAACTTTATTTATTAATTATAACGTGGTATTTGTTAGTATTAAGACATTTATAATTGTAAGTGTTATACTTTCTTGTCCCTACCCTTCTCTGGCTATTCTAAAATAACCGTTCAAAGAACTATTTTTTATATACAATCAATGTTAAGTTTTTTATCGACCGGCACTGAGTAGAGTCGATACTGCTGTCATATATCGATTCTTATCGATAAACTTTAAACAATTTGTTAATAAAATCACTATTTTTGCAATTTGGGTTTAATTTTTCTTTAATATACTTAAAGAATAAGTTGATCAAGGACACAGATGAACCGAAAGGCGGTATCTACGAAATTAAAGAAAGCATCGAAGAAGAAGAAGTGCCGTTTTTCGACTAGTACTGGAGTTAACCAGATTATCATAAAGTAATTTACAGAAAGTGATACAACTACACTTATCAACATAATACCATTCAATTTTTAACTCCAAACAACAAACCCGATTATTTTTTAAATATTAGTAAATAAAAACGACACAAAAATATTTTTTCAGAAAAAACAAATTTTTTTTTAAATAAAATTATTTTTTTTTATTTCAAATTTTCACAACATTATTACACAGATTTCATTTTGTAACCACAAGGACTGTTACAAAATATATATAGTTCTAATTACAATAATTGTAGTACACGTAGTTGGTCTCTCATCGGTAATGTTTAGATAAGCTACCATGATTATAGTGTTTACACTAAACTTTTTGTTCTCTACAGCTTTGGATCTGGAGTTTGACCTTCGTTTAATCGGTGTTCCAAGCAACAATACACTAGACGAAATCGCCACATACCGCCAAGTTCCCGTTAACTACGTTTTGAGTAACCAAAGTTTGGATAAGCTTTTGGCCGTGGACGCAAGTTATAATTTTACAGGACAGATGAGGATGCTACCATCGTACGCGTTACAAGACATTAAAAAGGAAACAACCTCCAGTATTTAAATGCTACAATTGTTGGAGTGCACTAAGATAAATAAAAGCACTGTTTAATAGGGATTGCAATTTTTCGTTCAAATTTGTTTACTGCTACAAACTGAGTATGTAAAGAGACTTGAAAATAAATAATTTTATATCGAAGATTCAATTTTTAATGCTTCTTTTTCGTCTTCCAAACATTCCAACATAAAACGTCTACCAACTGATATTTACCGATCTCGATAATTAATTATGAGGCGAATCCTATAAGAATTGTCCAATGGGCACTGTAAGAAGAACCGTGTCTTTAACGGAAAAGTTGTAGGTAGATTAACAGGCTCCGTCTTTGTATTCTCTTGCGTGCGTCCCAATTTTTATTAAAGCTACAAATCTTAGTTACTAAATGTGGTATGATCAGAGGTGGACTGATCAGGTTCGGCTGGTTGGCGATCGCCGAGGGCCTCGGACCCCGAGGAGGCTCAGTGGGTAAAGTGTATGCGCCACGAAATTATTAGTTCGAGAAGAAACGAAAAATATATATATTTTTGAAGGTATTAAAAACTTTTCTCGTCTAGATATTGTTAGAAATAAACCTTCAGGATTTATTTTGGTCAGATTGGGAGTGACCTCTTCTCATCCTTGTTTATATACTGTGACGATTTTATTAAAAAAAATAAATTAGTTAATTAAGTTGATAATGTATAGGTTGATAAATTTTAAGTGTTTAATAAAATCTCACATTTTTTTACCTAAGGCTTATTGTAATCATTAAATAATAATAATATTTAAATGAAAGTCTAATAATATATTAAAAGGAATACGAGAGTACAGAAAGGCTAAAGCTTGTTAATTAATCCTGCATAAACAGGCGCCAACCAGAACCAACTTGTTTTCCGACCCTTTAACTAACTAAAAATAATTGTAAATTGATTATTTTTTTTAAATAATTAAACTAGATCACTATAATGTACTTTGATAGCATTGGTAACTAAGAATCTCTCTACTTAATTATTTAATCTAATTTTAGTCCTTTAAATAAAAAAGAAACTTGGAACTATTTTTATGTTGAGTTGAACTGTCGCGAGATTACTACTCCTACCCCTAACTATTTTCGCCCACTTGCTAGGGAGCGGTCAAACAGTAAGCTGTGTACTGCCGATATGTGCAACGTTAAAAATAGTTTATTACAAAATGTAATTAATCCGTCAGTTAAGACACTGACGCATTCTTTTTACTATTAAACAATGTGTTGCGTTAATGTAGTTGAACCGCGACTCATATAAATATGGTGTAAACGAGTGAGAATGAATAACTAAAATTTAGCGCCGGTGACATCTCTTCAAAAATCTTAAAATATAATACTTATGTAATTAAAACTGTGGTAATCCCATGAAGTGAAGTGCTACAATCAAACTATCATGTGAAGTGTATACAGGTGAATGAAACTTTGTGTTAATCATTCAGATCAACGAGCTATTACTATCAGTTAGCCAAGAGCTGAGAACCAGGAGACACCATGATCTAAAAGACTTCAGGACTACACTATTCCCGGATACGAAGATAATGAGACATACCTGACCTACTTCAAACATGCTGCAACCGAGGACCTACGACTGGAATAACGCAGAGCTGGAAGACATCCAAAAAGGTGACACGGAGGCAAGCCTTCCGTGCTTATGAAATACTAAATATTATATTCAACAAAAGACAATTAATTTAACCACATTAAGAGATTTTAAGCAATTGTATAACAGTAATTGTATACTCATAACTTGTATACTTATCCCTAGTAAAAGAGTTATAGCTCTAAACTGTAAAGCCTTATTGTTTAAAAGATTAATAAAGACCATTCTTCAAATGGCAAAATTTTAAAGCTTTATATGGCGAGGTAACCATTCTTAACGTATTTAGAGGAAATCCCGGATCCGGAGAATTAATTAAATTCATGTACATCTTATTTTGAGGGGCCTTGTAAAGAATAAAATATAATCATCATGTAAACTGTAAGCTATTGAAGCATATGTGTCGAGAATTTTAAGTAGAGAAAATAATACAATATGTAATAAAGAGATGTCATCAGGAGTACCTACTATACTGAGTGCATAAATCAACAGTCTCCCCTTCCCTGAATCCTTGTATATTTATTGTTTGTTGTTCTGATTAATTTTCAGCTCGTCACAAGTAAGGCAGCCTGAATAATTGGCAGAACCAATTATTGCGGGTTCCCTAAGTTATAACACAGGAGAAGATGTTATAAATTGCGCCACTCTGCTAATTTGCTTAAATTTTGCGAATCCTTTGTAAAAAATTTTGTGACTTGTGTTATTTAAGAAGTAATTGTGTCCCGATAAACCCACACACCTAAGCTGTTGATTTATTCACTCATGTACTTTAAAATGTGTCTAAAATATTAAATAAAAATTAAACGATAATAGTTATTATAATAGTATAATAAATAAGTAATTTAAATATTATTTAGATATAGGAATGAACATAATGTTAACTAAAAACGCCCCAAGAATACGATATAACAGCAGGTACGTGCTTGTCAAAAAGTTCATTCATCAACCTGTCGGTTTGTAAACAATATCAGACCAGTTGAATTCTTGTCTGCGCCTGTGTGTGTAAACTGTCATAGTGAACCTCCCCCCATAGTTGAGTTAAACTACAACGACACCCTCTTTGTTAGTTCTATTGTTATAAGAAGCGTGTCTCTTCCTGTGTGTAGTAGCCGAAGGGGGAATCTTTTGCCGTACGCATATTTAAACCTGTGTGAGATTTCTCTCTCTCTACCAATGTAAAATGACAAAGCTTGTCATCTCATTTTGATTGTTTATTAATGAAAGAGTAAGAATATGATTGATTTATATTTTTATATTTGTGTAAAAAAAGAAAAGATAGCGTTGTATAGTATTTAATGCAAATAGTAGAATAATTAGTTATAGCCACTCACTTTGCGAAAATGGCTGAATTTAATCCAGATCTATTATTAAAAGATGAGCTATGCTACGAAGCACTTTTACGAGGTCTAAAACACGTGAGTGTAACCGTGTCTGAATTACGAAAATCATTACGCCAAACCGGATCAGAGATAACCTCGCAGTTAGATAAATTGCGTGAACTCGATTATGACGGCGAACGAGAAACCTGTTATGCGAAATATAGGGAACTGATAGTATTATCTCAGAACCTTCAGGACAAAAAATCACCTACGGAACTTTTGCGCGTTACGCAACGTATAGAACATTTAACCCGCCGGTTGAATAATTTATTAAGCTGGCCCGACGTCACCGTAATCCCCGCCGATGTGCAGAAATTTGCGGATGAGGCATTAAGCCAATTACCCATAATTATCAACGACTTACGACGAAAGTCAGATTCATCGTGAATGGAGGAAATTGAGCACTACTTACAAAAATTATATATTTCCCCTGTTCAATCCCCTACTTTAGAACACCCTCCCACCACCTCGAACCCCGAATCACCCACCGTATCTAAGATACAACAGAGTCATGAACAATTACCTAGTAGAGAATTAAATACCCTAACCATGTTAGAACCCCCACCGCCTAAAGTTCAGCGTACTCGCACTAGTCAATATGCGATTACAAATCCTAATGCAACCACTAATCCTTCAAAAGGCGTACCAAACGTAAATTTTAATGTAGACCTCTACGGAAAGATTTCCCACCCAGTAGAGAAAATAATTAATGAAATTCCGTACACCGATGGCTTAAGTATCACGACTCTATTGACTTTTATCAGATATCTACTGCAAATAAAAGATCTACAACAATTGAGCGATTGGCAAATACAGCAGGTCATCTTACCCAAATGTAAACCACCATTACGAGATCGTGTACTAGAATCATTAAACTCGTCTCTTCCAGTAGAAGAACTTCACACGAATATAATCAAATATTTTATCCCCACGGGAATTTATGAGGAGATCAAGAGAAATACCGTGCTTCGAGTACAAGGAGCTCATGAAAGACTGGCCCACTATATCGCAGACATAAGAGAATCTTCTCGTCTACTACAAGTCGACTGGACTGAAAAACAATTGGTCGATAGTATCCTAGTAGGCTTATCTCCTGAAGAACGCTCCCGTTTAGCACTAATAAGTAGACCCCTTACTTACGCTGACCTTGAACAATGTAGTATTCACTCTTCCAATGTGTGGTACGCAGATCAGCACAGACATGCACCGGTATCCACTACACCACATAGAAAAGAAATGCAAGCCTTAGTCTCAGATGCAAGAAGTCTACGAGAAAGAAGACCATTTCAAAGATCAACCTATGTTCATGGCCATGGTAAGTCCAAGGAGCCTCAACCACGACAGGAAACCAGTGAGACCCCGCGTAAAGAATATATATGCTATAACTGCGGAAAACCTGGACACCTCATTAGAAACTGTAAAAGGAAACAGTACAATCGGAAAACTCATTATCCAAAAAACATGTAAGGCAGGGAGATCCGAAACCCTGTGTCTTCCGCAGCATCGTGAAAACAGGTAAACCCCTGAGAGACAATAAAATAAAACAAATTAATAATAATAACAAAAGAAAATTAGACCCCTATGTAAAAAAATTTATCGATAAATGTAACGCTATTAATAAATGTAATTTCAGTAAGTGTCAATTACCGTATATACAAGTTGACCTTGGTGTTACATCCACCCTCGGTTTAATTGATTCCGGATCAACGGGAAGTTTAATTAGTCAAGAGCTAGCCAATAAATTACTTAAACATAATTTAGTTAAACGCAGTCAATCAGTAAATATTAAATGCGCTACAGCTAACAAACAAAACTTAATGATAAAACTTATCATCACGTTTAAGGTAAAAATTAAAAATCTAACGTGGTATTTTCCAATGTTAGTATGCGACGAATTAGGACCCGAGTTAATATTGGGAGCTGATTTTATCAGTAAAACAGGAATAATTTTAGACATTCACGAGAAGAAATTTTACTTTGGATTCGATCGTTCACGAAAATATAACTTGGATGATAATTCAAATAACAGAGAAAGTACTAGCACGACTTCTTCACATCTAAAGCATCACGAATGTGAATTAGGTCACCTGGAAGGTAAAGATAGACGGAACATACAGACTTTTAATAAAACAATTCTCCAATGTCCTCACCCCGAAGGTAGGACTGACGGATCTGATAGAGTACAAAATAAATTTGAGCGACAATAAAGTAATACGTTTAGCCCCATACAAGTTATCACCTCCAAAAATGGAAGTAATGAGGAACCAAATTAATAAACTGTTAGAACAAGGAGTCATCGAACCCTCTACGTCATCTTATTCATCCCCCGCGTTTTTAGTACCCAAAAGTAACGACAAACATAGATTAGTTGTAGACTATAGACAACTAATTAAACGGATAGAATTTGAATCCATACCACTTCCCGACATCCACAGTGCTTTTCATTATTTTACGAAATCAAACATTTTTACCATTATGGATTTAAATCAGGCATTTCATCAGATACCCCTTTCGGAAGAATCAAAACGTCTCACCGCATTTGCCGTCCCTTTCAACCTATACCAATTTACAAGGGTACCCTTTGGTATATCCCAAGGTAGTTCTGTATGTAGCAGATTATTAGAAAAATTATTTCATGACATAAAGTTTAAATATGTGTACCACTACCTAGATGACATTGTTATTTACAGCGAGTCAATTGAGCAACATCTTGAACATCTACGTGAAGTACTATCCCGATTGGAGAAAGCTGGATTAACCGTAAACCCCAGTAAAGTAAATTTTGCTGTGACACAATTCTCATTTTTAGGTCACATCGTAAAAGCCAACGGAAAGGTAAGCATAGACCCAGAGCGAACCCGTGCTATCAGAGAATTTTTACCACCGCGGGATGCGAAAGGAATTGCCCGATTTTTAGGAATGATAAATTATTTCCACAAGTATATCCCACATCTAGCCGAAATTGCAGCACCGCTAAATACTTTAAGAAAGAAGGGAGTTAAATTTGAGTGGAATGAGCAACATCAAACCGCATTCGAGAAATTAAAAGAAAGCATAATATCACCCCCCGTACTACAATTAGCCGATTTTACAAAACCGTTTGTTGTGCAGACAGACAGTTCAAGTGTAGCCCTAGGTGCAGTAATATATCAGGAAGTAGATAACTCTAGATTACCTATTAGTTATGCTTCACGCACCCTGACAGACCAAGAAAAGAAATACTCCGCATACGAATTAGAATGTTTAGCTATCGTTTTCCCCTTTGAGAAGTTCAAACCTTTTTTAGAACATAAAGAATTTTTGTTAGAAACAGATAATCAAGCTTTATCTTGGCTACTAAATCACCCAAAACTGTTAGGTCGTATCGGAAGATGGGTATTAAGATTAAATTGTTTTAAATTCAAAGTACAACATATTAGAGGCACCCAAAACGTAGTTGCCGATACCCTATCACGTATGTTCCAGCCGAGTAGTAATACTTACGAAAACAAGAGTAGAGAAACGCCGATTATTAATACTTTAATTACCGAATTTCCTCTTGCATTTACGGATTTAGCCCATTACCAACGACAAGACCCTCGTTTGAGTCCAATTATTGAACAACTTGAAAAAGGAAACAAGTCAGAAAAATACCTATTAAGTAAGAGAGTATTATGTTGTAGAATAGCGAACGGAAAATATTTACGAATAATCGCCCCTGATATTATTAAACCTATGCTGATGGAATATTATCACTCCTCCACCATTGGAGCACATATGGGAATAAATAAAACCATACATCGAATTCGTAAAGAATATCACTGGGAAAATATGAACAGTGAGATCGCTAACTTTGTAAAGAAGTGTAAGTTGTGTGCACTCAGCAAACCAGCGAGAAACAGCCAAATAAGTCAATTAATCTCAGAGATTCCTGCTACCCCATTCTCCAAAATTTATTTAGACTTTTCAGGACCCTACCCGCGTTCTAAATCAGGAAATACAATGTTACTAATTTGCGTAGATTCTTTTAGCAAATTCGTCTGGATGTACCCCATGCGACGAGCCTTAGCTACAACCACAGTAAGTATTTTACAGCATAGATTATTTAAAGAATTCGGTATTCCTGTCCATCTAGTGTCGGATAACGGACCACAGTTTAAGTCCAAGGAATTCAGGAACATGTGTTTCAAACTAGGTATAGACCACATTACCACTACAGAGTATCGTCCGCAAGGTAATATAGCTGAGAGGTATTTGCGAAACCTAAAATCTGCTTTAATAGCCTACCATGCTAATGACCATACTTCTTGGGACCAGAACCTATCCTGGATACAGTTCGCCTTTAATTCAGCATATCATGAAGGACATAAGTCTACCCCATTCGAATTATTGTTCAAGTATAAACCTAACCACCCATTATCCACAAAGTGGAAAATACATGAGTTGTTACCCCTTGAAATTAGGGATAAAAATATTAGGAAAATATGGAATGAAGCGCGCGCTAATTTACGAACAAACTTAGCGAAATCAAGGAAATATCACGAGCGAAAAAATAATAATAATGAAGTAAAGTACCAAATCGGTGACTTAGTTATGTATAAAACGCACCCAACGAGTAGTGCAATCGATAAGACAACTTCCAAGCTATCATACAGATGGTGCGGTCCTTATCAAATTCACAAATACTTAACTCCAGTAACTGTAGCCCTGTACGAACCCTCTACTCAAAAATATGTACGAAGGACACATATTTCGCAGATAAAACGTTATCACGAAGAAGGAAATGGTAGAGTGCAAGTTAAATAAATGTAAAAAACTGCAAAGAGTACTAGAGTAACATCTGGCTACCTTATCGTATAAATAGGTACGAGGCCTGATCAACCTTGAATCCTATTCATCGAAAGTAGAGCAAAATAAGAAGTCAGCTGACATCCAATATGAGTAATAATAATAATAATAATAAAAGGAGTAATTAAAGAGTAAATTCTATGACTAGAATAACTCACAGCTAAAGAAAAATCCGGTAGTAGTCATAAGTAGTAGAGTTAAGAAAAATTTAGAATGTTTAAAATACATTTTATAGTGTGTGAATTTTATGTAGTAGTAGAATTAGTCTGTAAATTATGAAATATATATAGATAGTAAGAATCAGCAAGTCAAGTATGACTTATGCTGATCGTAATTACATACAAAGAAAAACTGGTGAGAGAAATTTCACACGGTACTCCCCAAGCATACTCCCGGTACATTGCTAACCAACTTGTCAGGAGTCTGTGTTTTTTTAAGAGGCGGAGTATGTGACGATTTTATTAATAAAAATAAATTAGTTAATTAAGTTGATAATGTATAGGTTGATAAATTTTAAGTGTTTAATAAAATCTCACATTTTTTTACCTAAAGCTTATTGTAATCATTAAATAATAATAATATTTAAATGAAAGTCTAATAATATATTAAAAGGAATACGAGAGTACAGAAAGGGTAAAGCTTGTTAATTAATCCTGCAGAAACAGGCGCCAACCAGAACCAACTTGTTTTCCGACCCTTTAACTAACTAAAAATAATTGTAAATTGATTATTTTTTTTAAATAATTAAACTAGATCACTATAATGTACTTTGATAGCATTGGTAACTAAGAATCTCTCTACTTAATTATTTAATCTAATTTTAGTCCTTTAAATAAAAAAGAAACTTGGAACTATTTTTATGTTGAGTTGAACTGTCGCGAGATTACTACTCCTACCCCTAACTATTTTCGCCCACTTGCTAGGGAGCGGTCAAACAGTAAGCTGTGTACTGCCGATATGTGCAACGTTAAAAATAGTTTATTACAAAATGTAATTAATCCGTCAGTTAAGACACTGACGCATTCTTTTTACTATTAAACAATGTGTTGCGTTAATGTAGTTGAACCGCGACTCATATAAATATGGTGTAAACGAGTGAGAATGAATAACTAAAATTTAGCGCCGGTGACATCTCTTCAAAAATCTTAAAATATAATACTTATGTAATTAAAACTGTGGTAATCCCATGAAGTGAAGTGCTACAATCAAACTATCATGTGAAGTGTATACAGGTGAATGAAACTTTGTGTTAATCATTCAGATCAACGAGCTATTACTATCAGTTAGCCAAGAGCTGAGAACCAGGAGACACCATGATCTAAAAGACTTCAGGACTACACTATTCCCGGATACGAAGATAATGAGACATACCTGACCTACTTCAAACATGCTGCAACCGAGGACCTACGACTGGAATAACGCAGAGCTGGAAGACATCCAAAAAGGTGACACGGAGGCAAGCCTTCCGTGCTTATGAAATACTAAATATTATATTCAACAAAAGACAATTAATTTAACCACATTAAGAGATTTTAAGCAATTGTATAACAGTAATTGTATACTCATAACTTGTATACTTATCCCTAGTAAAAGAGTTATAGCTCTAAACTGTAAAGCCTTATTGTTTAAAAGATTAATAAAGACCATTCTCCAAATGGCAAAATTTTAAAGCTTTATATGGCGAGGTAACCATTCTTAACGTATTTAGAGGAAATCCCGGATCCGGAGAATTAATTAAATTCATGTACATCTTATTTTGAGGGGCCTTGTAAAGAATAAAATATAATCATCATGTAAACTGTAAGCTATTGAAGCATATGTGTCGAGAATTTTAAGTAGAGAAAATAATACAATATGTAATAAAGAGATGTCATCAGGAGTACCTACTATACTGAGTGCATAAATCAACAGTCTCCCCTTCCCTGAATCCTTGTATATTTATTGTTTGTTGTTCTGATTAATTTTCAGCTCGTCACAAGTAAGGCAGCCTGAATAATTGGCAGAACCAATTATTGCGGGTTCCCTAAGTTATAACACAGGAGAAGATGTTATAATACACCCTATTTAGTATTTACTATTGGAGGAAAGCGAAGGACATACTGTAGATGCGCCGCGTGGCAATTGACTGAGGCGACGAGTAGTGGCCTAGAGTCATTTTTGTTTCAATGTCATTGCAGCATTCAGGACTGGGGTGCTCGAAGGCCTGGGAGGGCCTCAGGGCCTTATGTCAAGATTCAAAAGGTGGCCCATGACATAAACTTGCAGGAGGGCCCCGGTTAAAAAGTTACGCTAATGGGGCTATGGATTGGTGGGACGGAGTGACAATGGACCGGGCGCCGAGCTCAAGGGTCTCCACCGCCGTAATACATTGTGGTATATTTTTAATTATTACTTTATGTAGATTTGTAGGGTATAAATGTTCCTTACAGTAGAAAAAAAATGCCCTCTTTAAGTAAACGGAAGACAACAAAAACGTAGAGAAACATGTATAGTGGGCCTAATGTTATTACATGTCTCTTATTTACTTTGACGACTAACCCGGGTAAGGTTGTTTTATTTTATTGTCAATTAGCTTATCGCTAGGCTGCAGAGCCACAGCAAGACTAGGGTCCCACACCCGAATGTTTTCCCCCGGACTCCAAATATATGAATCTAGTACTTGGTAACTGATGTAGAAGTAGAATTGGATTAAAAAAAAAAAGAATTTCAAAGAAAAAAGCAGTGACTAGTGAAAAAGCCAAAGACGAAGCTCCTGAAATCATCTCTACTCAAAAATATAAATTGATCTACTTCAATATTGTTGATTGTGCTAGAACAAGTATTGAAGAAAGGTTTAATCCCAACAAAGAAATTTTGAAAGGCTGGTCCTTGCTGGACCCTAAAAAATTCAATGAAACCGTAAAAGTTTATAGTTTTCCACCCGAAGTCCTATGTAGCATTTCTGAACTATCTAAATTTCACAGATGTCTTTTAGTAATAGAGCTGAAACAGTTTGCAGGTCAGTATGAAAATTTCATATAGACCGAAAGACATGAGAAAGAAAAAAAAACAAGATAAGGGCTAAGCTGAATGAAGACGAAGTAGAAGTAAGGATTAAGATTTAGAATTATAAGAAGAGGAAGATTATGTTTATTGCTAAGAGAAAGAAAATGTCTAAGATGTTTATTCTGTTTTACATATGCCATTTCTGTTGTTTTTGAATTATCTAAATCTGGGCTCTTCACCAATTTTTACACAGCCTACAAGTTTGTATTAACTTTTCCTTGCACCCAAGTAATCTGTGAGTGAGTGGTTTCTAAACTGAAAATTGTCAGTAATAGACTTAGGTCCACTTTAAATCAAAAGTTAATGTCTAATCTACTGTTTATGAATATAGAACGAGGTATATTTCTCAATTTAGATAAAAATTCAATTATAGGGCCTAGATGAAATAACAAGCAATAACCATTGAAGAAGTTAGGAAAATGTTGTTAGGTTAGAGCAATGTTATGAAGGATAAAGATTTTAAAGTCACTGTATCAATCCTTAAGTTTATGAAATCCTACTTCTGATATTAGGATATTAATCTTCTGTTGGTTTTCCAACATGAAAGTATTAGGTTTTATAACTTACAGGATGATGATTTCGAAACCCTTAAATAATTTTTTCTATGTGGTTTCAAGTACTTTTATATTATTTCTTCTTTGAGATAAATTATATTTTAGATTTAATTTTCTATTGCTATATTATATTGCTTCTAAATCTGTACTGTAATTTTAAATGAACTAGTAGCGTGATTATTTCCAGTAGTATTTATTGGTTAATTACCCCCTCCACACACACACACACACACACACACACACACACACACACATATATATATCATTGACATAGGTAATTATGGTTTTAAAGCTAGTTATGTTAAAGTCTAAAAATCAAATAAACTGTCCTGTATGTTTTGTATTAAAACGTTCACTTACGTAAATACTATACATACCATGTGCCTATAAAGAGTAAATAAATAATTTAAAAAACTATAAGCACACAAATAGGCGCGTCCGCGTTAGTGTGTGAAGCTGCAGGTGGCCCTTGACTGCTTCTAGCCGAGGGCCCCCAGCGAATCACACCCCAGAGCCAACCCTGGGTATGATTATCATTATTATGGAAACAATACTTTATTTTTATCAATTTCGAAATATTTTATTTCCTTTTATTGATAGAATTATTTATTAAATTATTAATCCGGCTGTACAATTTTTACAGACTTTCCGAAACCAAAGATTACAGAATTGATTGAATAATCATCTTCCACTGATTTAAGCCTCACTAGTTGGTGCGCCAATTTATATTGTAACGTGATTACAGGTATTCATAAATGTTAAATTGTGTAATTAAATTTGGTTGTTTAATAAAAAAAACTTTTGCTCTATTTTTATCTATTTTGTCTGTTGATATTTATGTTGCGTGATTATTTCTCGTTTTTGTTAAATTTCTTAAAATATACTTTTAATATCTGGATTACTCTTCCTTATCTATTAATTCGGGAATGGATTGAAGAGAATTCTTCAGTTCGGTTGTTTCTAATTTGAATGTAGCGGTTGTATTGTCCTGAAATAATTCCTTAATGTATACGTTCCATTGCACTCTCAACGGATTCGTTGAGGTTAATTTTGGTTTCGTGATTTTTATTATTTGTACCACTCTCAGACGTCTTCTTGATCTTCGTGCGTGTGGAGGGAATACTAATTGTACCTTACATTCGAGAAATAAAACACATGGAAATGATATTAGTAATATTAATATTAATCTTTGCAAATTTATTTCAGTTTAGTCAAAATTGTCACTTTCGAGATACACGCTTGCAATAATCGATTCTTACCTCAGGGCCAAGTCAAATGAATTAAATATATAAACGTGAATTCTTTTGGCTGCTACGAAAGGTTCCATTAATTAATAAACAACAATAAAGAGTACATTACAATAGAATAGTGTAATACTATATTATCTAATATAATATTACAAATAATTATTAATGTTGAAGAATGTGGCTTACAATATTTCGTTTCGTTATGTGCGCAATGCATTCTGGTTGTGTCGTGACGTCATAATCATGGCGCAAAGTTCATATGTTACATGACCAAGACCCTTCAATTACATTTCATTTTATAATTTGCCTTTAACTTATTGTTTTGATAGTTCATCTTCTTTTTTCACAGTACTAAATTAATATAGAATATTGAACTTTCACTTTTGAAACTTACTTGTTTCCTCCCATACGCGTTTCGGCGTGATGTGCGCCTTCATCAGCGGATTGAGATAGACTGCCAGTAACTCGTAACGGTTTTATTTGGTAGGTTGAGTGGGGGTGGTGTTTGGTGGAAGGGGATTGGCGCGGGGATCCGAATTATTGTTTGTTGTATGTATAATTGTGTCAAAAAGTGTGTGTGATTTATAGTGTAATTGGTCGTTAAATATGCTGTTTGGTTGTGTTGTATAGTGTCTGTATATTTCATATTATAATAAAATTCCATTATGTATACAATAAAATTTGTTTATCTTGTCATCTTGGTTGGAGAGACGAAGTTTAATATGGTTTAACTTCGGATCGGACTGCTGGTGTTTGCTGATGTCCTGCACTATCTTCTCTAAATCGGATCTGTCCTTAATAATATTATAGATTTTCAAGATGCTCTCCTTTTCGCCTTCGAACGTCTGTTCTTCCAAATTCACTCTCGACAATACGTCGGCTACTACATTTTTACTTCCAGGAACATACTCCCATTGTATATCGTATTCCTGCAGGGCGAGTACCCATCTGGTCAATCTACCATGGCTTAACTTGCATCTTCTCAGAAATGATATTGACTTGTGATCTGTTCGAACGGTCACTGGATATCCGAGGATATACGTCCGAAACTTCCCGCAGGCAAAGGCTACACTTAGCAGTTCTTTTTCCGTCACATTATAGTTCTTTTCACACTGGTTAAGGGTTCTGCTAGCAAAGCTCACTACTAGATGGTTTCCACTTTCATCTTCTTGGTACAGTGTTGATCCCAAGCTAATGTTACTAGCGTCACAGTTTAGAAAGAAGGGTCGGTTAAAATCTGGATGGTTGAGCATTACTGCATCTAAGAACTTCTCCTTAATTGATTTGAAGGTTTCGTCTTGTTCTTGACCCCATCGCCATTTATTCTTGGACGATAACTGGTACTGAAACTGGGCTGTTAGTTCGGAATAATTATTCTGGAACTTCCTATAATAGTTACACAGGCCCAAAAATGATTGTAGTTGCCTTCTGTTTTTTGGTGTAGGGAATCGTTGTATGGCGTCTACCTTTTCTGTTGATGGTGTTATTCCTTGACTGTTTAGCTGGAAACCCAGGAATTGTACTTCTTTAGCTATAAGCTTGGACTTGTCTAGTTTAAGGGTGACATTATTTTCAGCAAGCTTCTTCAAGACATACTCCACACGGTAACAGTGTTCTTCCCAGTTGGTTGATGTTATTAGGAGATCATCAACATAGACAGTCGTGAATTGGAGCGCTTCTGGTCCTAGTATATGATCCATACAGGCGACAAAAACAGCTACTGAATTCACCAACCCGAAGGGCAACCTCTTAAACTGATAATTGCGCCCTTCGAAGATGAACGCCATGTATTGCCGGCTTGCTGGGTGCAACTCCACTTGCCAATAGCCGCATACGGTATCCCAAGTGGTAATGAATCGTGTTCCGTGGAACCTCTTCAAAATTTCATCAATTTCGCCAGGTGAGGTACGATCGTTAATTATCATTTTATTTATCTCACGTGCGTCAAGGCAAAGCCTTACCTTTCCATTTTTCTTTTGTATGGCCACAATTGGGCTAGTGTATGCCGATTGACTGCTCTCGATGATATCTCTACGGATCATATTCTGGATCTCTGTGCGTACGGCTTCCTTCAAAGATTGTGCTATTGGATACGACTTTCGGTTAAATTCTACCGGTTCTCTGAATCGTATGGAACATTGGTAGTTCCGGATCTTTCCAGGTTCGTCCGAAAATACAGCTCGATATTTTTCATATATTTCGACCAATTGATTCAGCTGGTTTTCCTTTAATTGCTCATTAGTATTGTGGCACTGGAAGTTACGTATCTCTTGAATCTTTTGTTGCCATAGGTCATCCTCCGAATCCTGATGTACTGGCTTGTTGTTTGTTGAGTAGTTGGACAAGTAATTCACCTTATTTTGGTGGTCGAGAAGTTGTCTGGAGTCTAAAGTCTTGTTATTAGTTAAATTGGCTACCCAGGTCGAACCTTCAGCAAAGAGTGATACCTTTCCTCGGCACAAGTCAATAACTGCTGAGTTTCTGCGCAATATGTCACATCCTATCATGATGTTGAAAGGTAATCCGGCTGCAACAAGAAATATCATATCCACACTAATGCCCTGGCTGTTGACACTTAGGGATACTTGCTTTCTTATGGTCTTGTTCTGTCGGCCGGTAGCTCCTACAAGTACAATATTATTAATAGGTAGTACCGGTAAGTTTTTGTGGCATTCCTGCTGTATCCGGTCCAACTCATTTCGATTTATTATGGAGACATTGGCTCCAGTGTCTATCATCATAGGAACAGAAATACCCTCAATTTCTGCAATTATGTATATTATTTCATTATCATTATTATTAAGATTAATCTCGCTTTCTTCTAGTAGGTCCTTACGGATATCTTTCAAATAATTGCTGTATATTATGGTAAAATTTTTTCTGTTTTTCTTCGAATCCATTCCTTCTTGGTTAAACCCAGCAGATTGGAGCAGTAAAGGGTTATTGGAGTTTATTACTGCCTCCGTTCGTTTAAATGTTCCGCTTCATTACGGATTAGGCCGTTGGAAGCATCAGCTTGGAGTCCTGAGACTGCTTCGTTTGGTTCTGCTCGATCGTCCTGTTGGGCTTCTGTTACAGGTAGTCTTCGCTGATTGTCCAGGCTGGAACTACGTCTGGGCTCGTACTCTCTGTACCTATTACTTCCCTGACTTCCTTGGAAGGTCTTGTACTCGTAGTATCGGCTCCTCCGTTGCAGCTGGTACCTCCTCTGTCCACTGCCTTCCGCTCTGATGTAGTTAATATTGGGTCGATATGTCCTGTAATTATTGTTATTACCTCCATTCGGGTAATTCCGGTTATAATTACCATGATAATTGTTATTAGAAAGGTTGGGGTTCCTCTGACCATTTGGAACATAGTTACTATTATTATTATAATAACCGTTGTTATTTTGTGGACGGTTATTATTATTATTATTATTATTATTATTATTGTGGTTGTTGTTATTATTATTAATGCGAGGAATATTACTATTATTATTATTGTTGTTAAATCTAGGCAAATTATTGTTATTTCGGGTGTTATAATTGTATTCGGCATTATTCCGATTTGCGGAATTATAATTATTATTGTTACCCACATTCTGCCGATTATTATTATTCAAATTATTGTTGTTACTTCTTGGCTCCGGCTTTTCATATCTCCTGCGACTTTGGCGGTAATAGTCTTCATGCTCATACATTTCTAAAAGCTCGGTCATGGCTTGCACCGTCTTTATTTGACTGTTTCGTCTGGCTCTGATAATATCCTCCTCATAATGGTATGAGAGTTTGCTGACCAGGCATTCTTCCGGTATTCTGGGCTCTAGATGTTTGGCCACGCACACCTTTCCCAAAAAGTACGCCGTTAAAGTCTGGTTTCCATACGGGTTGTACCTTCCATGGCAGATCCCGTCTCTGGCGATATTTTGTGTTGATTCAGACCAATATTTGGCTTTGAATAGCCTTCTGAATTGTTGATAGTCGGTCACTTCATCTCTTATCGCCATCCACCAATTATCTGCTATCTCCTTGAACGATTCGTCAAGCACTTCTTTATTCTCCCTCCAGCGATTACCTCTGTGTTTGGTGAAGTATTCTTCGATTCTGGCTAGGAACTCCATTGGTTTGTTTTTATAAAACCTGAAGTTAATCCCTTCACGATTCTCACTATTGGGACAACTGGTAATGCTTGTCGGTCGACTATGGAATAGGTCTATATCTGTCTGGTTCTGTCGCACCTGACTGTTGATACTGGTTACAGTAGCTTCAATGCCGTCACATTTTTCTGTGAATCGGTCCTGCACTCGCTCCCAGTCTTCCCGTGTTTCCTTTAGTCTTTCCTCCAATGTCTTCCTAGTCGTTTCTTCAATGTTGTTAACCTTCGTATTCATTTCGGTCTTGATACTCTGTACTTCTCGTTCGGTTTGACTCCATTTTTCGTCACCTCTTGTAACCCTTTGTTCGATTACCGTTATTTCTTCTTCTACCTTCTTGCTGATTGTTTCATTATTTTCAGCTATTTTTTGGCTCAATTCTTCCTTCAATATTTCCATTCTTCCGTCTAAGCGGTCCATGTTCTCTTGGTTCGTATCCTTCAATTCTTCTCTCAATTGCTGACTATTGCTTTCCATTTTCTGATTTGTTTCTTCCATCCTCTTGTTGGTTTCTTCCAGTTTTTGGCTTATCTGGGTTAATTCCTCCATCGACTGTTTATTGTCAGTCTTTATTTCCTCCATTTTCTCCTCAATTTTCTGAATATTTTCTTCCATCTTCTCTTCTATCTTCTTACTGTTTGCTTCCATCTTCTCCTCCATCTTCTTGCTAGTATCTCCAATTTTATTGCCCAACTCTTCCTTCAATCGTTGATTATCATTCTTCATTTCCTCCTCCATCTTCTTACTATTCTCCTCCATCTTCTTACTATTCTCCTCCATCTTCTCCTCCATCTTCTTACTGCTTTCTCTTAATTCCTCCTTCAATCGTTGGTTATCGTTCTTCATTTCCTTACTATTTTCTTCGATTTTATTACCCAACTCTTCCTTTGTCGTTTTAAATTCTCTGAGTAACATCTCCATCATTTTATCTAATTTTGTCTCTTCCTTTGTAGTGGATTTCTTTGACTGTTCCTCCGGTGGTGCAGGCTTGTTTGGTTCTGCTGGCGGTAACATCGACTCCACATCTTCCACTGGTGTCGCTTCTTTATCCTCCATGTCTACCTCCTGCTCGGCCTCCATAGCCCTTTTTCTTGATGTAGCTCTCCTGTGCATCTCGCTCCCTCTTCCGACCTATTGACCGCTGCCAAGCTAAAAATAGGAAATTGGACAATCGTCCTTATTTTACAACTCTATTACCTCCTATTTAAAGCCCCTTAAGTTGGACGCCAATTTGTAATATAAAATTACAAATGTAAAAATAAAAATAAAATATATATATTGTGTTGTTTTTTTTTGTGATAACAAGGTATTGTGCTCTCCTTTTAGCCCCACTAGTTGGGCAAGCCAATTTGTAATATAAATAATTACAACTATATAATATAAAAATATAATAAGATATAGACATGTGTGTTATGGATATGCGTTGTGTGTTGCTTTGTAGATTTGCCCTGACCGTTAGCCCCACTGTTTATGCTAGTCAATTTGTAATATAATTTCAAATATAATAATAAATAAATAAAATATAGAGATATAGATAATCAGAATTGTATATGTTGTCTGGATCTCGGTATTGAACTCACCGATGATACAGCTCCACTTTGGATTCACCAAATACAAAGAATAGATTTAATATAAATATGTGATAACTAGGTGTGATTGATAAATAACAAATAAATCAAACTTTATAAATTATGAAAATATTTTTTCTTTTTCTTGTATTGAGTTCTGATTTAAATATTTAATTTAATTAATTAATAATTAATTAATTAATTAATTAATTGAGTGTGTAATTTCCTTAGATATCTATTCTCTCACTGTAAATTATTTTTTGTTAAAAAAAAAAATAATAGTAACATTAATTATAGAAATAAAAACAATTCTGGTAACTGAGTAATGATTTGCGTTTATTAACATTCAAAATTATACGCCAGTCACACTGCGCATGACCAAGGCATTGGCTAATTTGCTCCAGTCGGTAGCGAAAAAATCAACAAATATATTTTTACAAGGTTAACTTTGTGGTTCTTTTAACGAGTCGAAATGGTCAGAGGGCAAGGAACAAGATACATTCTTAACAGGTATTCATAAACTAAATGGTAATAGCTGAAACAGAACAAAATTATTATTGAAATTGTCAATTAAAAAAGATTGAATTGCGAACCCAGTCGAAGAAATGACGTCACTCCCTTCAAGCAGGCACTGCACCGTCTTTGTGAGAAATCCAGTAATGGCCGCCGTCTACTCGATTTTAACTGCTACGTTGCTGGAATAGGCTGAGATTCTCCCGCAGAAATAAAATGATATTCCCTTTTCTGCGAAGTGGTGTTGGTCCAGGAATATAGTGTCGAGTGTCCTCTCGTCTTCTGCGATGTCGTTTTCGTGATGGGTATCTTGTGAAGTGTTCGGTATTCAAATCTGTGTATTGGTGTTCTGTGAATCTGGTCCAAAATTGTTCAAAATGGCTGTTGATTTCTTGTGTTGAGTTTTATGGTGTTATTACTGTGTTTTGGAAATTTGTGAAGTGTTAGAAATTGATAGTTAAGGTTATTTTCACTTTTTTGATCATCTCCGTTACACACCCCATAACCACACTTGGTTTTATACAAATTATTCTGTTTTTAGTACTCTGCTAACACATTTCCAACTATTCGGTTTCACGATTAACAATAGACTAATAGACGCAACGTCGTCGTTTTAGGGCAATTTGTGCTATGTCTTTTTCCTCTTTATATTGTTTAACTATAAAAATATCTGTCTAAGTCTTGGTTCACTACCTAAATATACATAATAAGTTTTCTTATTTTTTACTGTATTTCAAATATTTCTTAATTTTACATAAATCTAACTACTCAGTAATATTGATTAGTTAATTTTACATCTTTTGATATATAGCTGGGTTTGTTTCAAGCTCATTTAAGCCCAAAAATTACAATTTTATATAATGATTGTATGCCTCATAATTTGTACAAATTCGGTGTTTTAATGGTTTTTATTTGTTTTTTCTTATAATATTTCCATGGAATATACTTAATAACTCCGTGATTACTTTGTTGTTAATGATTTGGTTGTTAAAACATTTCAATATTGATTAATTTACTGTTTGGTCTGATTTGATTACTATTATAGGCCTATTATTATCTGTTCCCAAAAGAAGTTAATTTCCTTTCCTTTGTCATTCTAATTGCTATTAACTGTATCTGTATTAATTATATTTTCAATTTCTGTATTGTATGTATTGAATTCTATTCCTCTTACATAGATTGATTCTTTGATAGATAATTTTTTGGTTTATATGCCAGTCTGTGTTTACTAAAATGGTGTCTTAGCTGGTCTGTTTGTACATTATGTATGGTTTACTGTTTTGAATAGAATTATTACATTTTTATGTCCTACTTGCCTCTCTGACTTACACAATGGAAAATTAAATGACCTGATTTAAAAATACAATAGAAATATCTTGTATCTACTAAACTTTCTTTATAATAATAACATCATTGAACCATAACATAAACATCTTAT
The DNA here is from genome assembly GCA_034769895.1 of Magicicada septendecula. Taxonomy (NCBI): domain Eukaryota; kingdom Metazoa; phylum Arthropoda; class Insecta; order Hemiptera; family Cicadidae; genus Magicicada; species Magicicada septendecula. The sequence goes on along the minus strand of CM068369.1, from coordinate 17,060,156 downwards.
GCCTAATTTTCTCTATACTTAGAATTATAATGAGAACATATTATTATCAGTCTTTGGCTGTCCTTTGTTTTTATGTTTCATTTTATCACAACCTTATTCTATTAAAATATCTTATTCTTAGTAACAATTTCAGTTATTCACTGTCTCTTTTTATTTACTATAACTATTTTGCTAAAATATTAACATAAAAACACCTTAGAACTATTGACACTTTCAGTGATTAACTGTCTCTTGTGTTACCTATACCTAAATGGTTCATAAAATAAAATAAAAACATCTTATAACTACTGACACTTGCAGTTATTGACTGTCTTTTGTGTTTCCTATACTTAATTTGTTCATACAATAAAAATAAAAACATCTTATACCTATCATATTGTTATTATGCCTAAACACTAAAACACTTTTATTATCTAAATTACACTCAGTCATTAGACTGTCTCTTTAGTTTTTATCCAGTATTTCCTACACTAATGGTAGTCTGTTTTAATATATTTTTTATATCACACTTTATTATAAGGTGTCCTTTATTTTGGCTACACTACTGGTAGTCTGTTTCAATAGATTTTTTATATCACACTTTATTACAATGTGCCCTTTATTTTGGCTACCCTAATAGTAGTCTGTTTTAATAGTTTTTTGACATATAATTCTTACAACTAGTCTACAATTTGGTTTTCTGGGATTGTATCTTGTAACTTGTTCTGGGTCTACATATATCAGTTTTAATTTTGTTTCATGGTATGTATTACATGACTATCATTTTTTGGAATATCTCTTCCTGGTTCTGGTCTCTTTGTGGGAATCTTGATATATTTTGTCCCACTTCTTAATATCACATTAGTAGTTTCTGGTCTTGTGGTTTCTCTGCATCTTGACCTTATTATTATTCTTCCCTTATTAATATGGTTTCATCCTTTCATTTCCTTTTTTATGGTCCTTCCCTTTTGTACTGCTTCCCCAATCTACTGGGTATACTGCTGGTTTAACTGGTTTTTACATAGTAGGTTATTTTAGTCAATGGTTTTCTTTGTTATTTTTCATTTTTATTAACATTTTATTGACTTAAAATACAGTTTCTAGTGTAATCCTTATAACAATTTATTCTTCTCACTCACTATGGAACCTTTTCCTTTATTTATGTTGCATTAAGTCAAATGTTTAGCGTGATAATTTTGTTATGTTACAATATTGTTGTTGGATAAAGCTTTTAGGTGTTCAGAGTAACGAGATGAAAAGATCTTCCCGTCTGGCCTATATAGAAACTATTGCAATCCTTACAGTTTAATTTGTAAACACCTGTTTTGTTGTATTTGTCTATGTCCGTGTTTGTATCATTGATGTTTTTTTTTAATGATATTGTTTGTTCTGTATGCTATTTTGTACTTGTGTTTCCTGAATGTGTTGGCGATTTTGTGTGTGTTGGAATTACACACACAAAATCGCCAACACATTCAGGAAACACAAGTACAAATGATTAACTGAATGCATTAATAACTATGTCAAGTTCACAAACAAATAATTAGGACAACCACTCAATTTAGGCACCACTCCAAATTTACAAACAAATAAACATATAATAAACCGAAGTACAATATAATAGTTTTTCGTCATTTCTTAGGAATCATTTGAATTTCCAGAAAATATGTCAATACATTTTTTCCACCGAGTCTGCTGTCACAGATTACACCAAAGTTTATTCACAGTATCGAAAATAAAATTTCTTAGTATTTCAAAAACGTATTTATTTTCAAATATGTACAAATGTTTATATTAAGAAAGAAAGAAAGGCCCACCCGTTTTTGTTTACATTGGGAAACACAATTATTTAGTGAACCCAGTTATAAAATAGGCAAATAGGCCTATGCCAATACTGTGGAAATTATTTTACAGTTAGTTGTCAAAGTTGTAACCAATGTTTGTAAAACATAAGTTTGCTTTGTATATTGCAATTAAACATGCAGTAAAACTCATTTTAAAACTGCTAAGAAGCTGTTACACACTTTATGACGTTATAGACATGTTTTAAATTGATTTTGATCAATTTTATTTAAAGTAGCTGTAAGTTCTGAAATTAGAGATGGGTAGTTATGTGTGATATGTCAAAATGCCCATAAATTTATTCTCTGTCATGTCAACTGCTAATTTAATGCGCGAATGCTTGTGTGGGCGGATTATTCGTGTTTCCTGAATAACTCCTATAATATTTGACGTATGCGTCATAAATAGCGCCATATTTGTCGTATGTCATGAACTCAAAACATATAATTTTACTATTCATTTTTTAACTGAATTCACATTTCTATAGAAGCCTTACCTTCACAAAAGTTATAAAACTTTTAGATAATACCTATACAGTATTTTGCAGACTCTGGCATAGTCTTACATGATATCTAGCTAGCAAGGTAAGAATCTGTTACGTGTTTTAGATTTCAACCAATCAGGAACTCCAATTTCCATTTGAGTTGTGCTCTAGTAAAGAAAACATCGTTCAGCTCTCTTCTGTAACTCGTCCTTGTAAGACATACCCTCTGTGCGAATTTTTCGTGACCATACAGTACGTTTTTATATGAGACTGACGACAGTCCAAGATCTTAGTTACGAGATAACCGTAAGCTAGATCAAGGGGTTAGTAGAAGGCAGAACTAAGTTGATTTAAAGATCTTATAGTACTAACCCGGGTTAGTCAAGATTTCGGTTTAGGGACAGTTGTATTCATCGGGATACACCTGTATGAACGCGTGGACACATTAAGAATGCCGGAAGGTGTATGCTAAACACACCGCATTAAATAATAACTAATTAACCCACTTTATCGAAACTGAGATTTATACGTGAAAACCGTATCGGACAGATAGACAGCGAGCGTGAGTGAATCGCAAGGACAGCGCGTCAACTAAGCCAGCGGTCAACTCTAACGAAGCAGCTTACAATCGTACGGCAAAAAGGAATTCATCAACCAAGTAAAATAAATATTTTTTAAATAATCATTCATTAATATCTGAAGACAATAGATTTTTAATAAATAATTTGTGTAGAGAATGTTACATACAAGATTTAAATTTGTTTTAGTGTAATAAATGCCGACCTCTAGATAAGAGACTCTGTTAAATAATATTAGTTTTAATACACGTGTGTGCGTCCTCTATTTGTTTCGTTGCAATATGTTTATTTCATTATATTCCTGTCAGAGGGTAACCCCCTTTCTGAAACTTTTAAACACTCAAAGAGACTTTGCTGTGGCGTTCATGCTGTCTCTCGGCACTCTCATCCTACCTCGTCCTTCACCTTTGGATTTACTTCAAAAATTCCCCCCTGCCTTCATTCAGTAAATGCTACTTTATTAATTCCTTTCATTCACGTTTTCGATTATCTCTCAATTTATCTTGGTTGGTTGTTAGGAATGTAAGAAAGTATAGTTGTTTGAGGTCCAAGATTTCCAATTATGTAAAACAAAATTGTCTGACATAAGTATAGTTCCACATAAAAATAATGTAAAATATTTTCGGAGACGGAAGATTCCTCTTACTTTATTTTTTCATCCTGATACTATTCCTTCTCAATGTTTAGATCAAATGTACTAGAAAATGTGTTTGGTTTTTATTTGTACACATTTGACAGCTTGTTTGTTCTAAACTTTCTGATTTTCATGTACCATGGTAGTTATGAGTGGATCCTACCACTGGCTCCTTGTATTTTGTGGTAACTTGATATAACTTGTTCAGTGCGAGTCCTTATGCTTCTCTGATAATGAATTTGTTGAGCACTGCTTACATGTGGTGGGTCGAACAACTGTTGATTTAAATTATAAGGAGTTCGTGAAAATGATATTTGTTAAGTGAGGGTGCTTGTGTTTGTTAGATATATTGTACTTCAATGTTAATTTGTTAATATTTAAATTAAGTTGTTGGATGTTAAGCTTCTTTTCCTTTTATATAACGTATAGTTTACCCGAGCCTATAGACCTTACCTCAGCTTAAGAGTAGACAAAAGCGTTGCTGCTGTTCCACTTAGGTGATTTTCAGTGGACGAGTCCACGCGTGGTGGTGGACCCGACCCACCCACAAGTCGGTGTGCTACGTTCGGCTGGATATCCAGAACATTGGGGTATAGCGCTGTACCTTGTTCAAGGATACGGACAAAAACGATAACGGACGAGAAGGCGGAGAAGAGAGTCGTAAGAACGGTGTATGTCAGCAACGATGATTTTAGTGTTAGTATAGAAGCTAGTCCTCGAAGATAGCTGCTGCGGCATGGAAAATTGATTTCATAGCAACGTAGTTGATTGAATAGGCGTCTCACCTTCTCTGGTGGTAAGTGGAGAAAAACCGCTGCCTCTGGCGATAGAGAGGGATCTTCAAAACCTTAAGGAGTGTTCGTCTGCTAATTGCATTTCTTGTAAACAGGTTTCCGACGCATCTTAGAAGACGAAACTAACATTCGTATTAGATGTAACTTGATCAGAAACTTACGCTGATAGGATGTCACTCGGCAGTTGTTAGAACATTTCAATCAGGCAAAAAACCTCTCCACCAGGGAACCGGGCACAATAGAAGCATTACAATGGCAGTTCCATCACTCATTGTACCCTGCAACAGATCGGATACGTCTTCATGGGGCATTTAATCATTCACAAGCTTCAAGCAAAACAGCCAAACGGAGTTTAGAGGGATCGGTTCAGTAAATGCAGCGACTAACGATTTGGAGTGTTGTATAGGACGGCCATTAAGAAGACGAAATGAGGTGTCAAGTAAGAACACGAAGCCGCTTAAGAAGTGCAGACGACGAAAACTATGTTTTATTTTAAGGTTCTATTGATTACAGGTTTTTCTTGTAGTGGTTTGGAAAGAATTTAGTCTTATTGAATTTTAAGGTCTTCTTTGATGAGCTATAACTGATCTAGTGTGAGGTAAACAACTCAGACTATTTTAGCTGAATAGTAAGAATTAACTAGTAACATTAATGTCTAGGTCAGGAATTCGCAAACTTCACAGACAACAACCAAATGGATTTCAATGGGTTCGGGTCAGGTAATACAAGGACAAGCGATTTATGATGTGTATGGCGCCCACGCTCTTTTTTTCACATGTATATTCTCCAAAAAGATGGGACGAGGTGTCAAATAGGAGCAGGAAGCCGTTTAATTCTTGAAATGCTGATGACGATGACGACGTATTCTTTAAAGATTCTAGTGATAGCAGTAAAGACGTTGTCGTGATTTAGGAAGATATTAGCCTTGTTGTATGATAATGTCTTCTCTGATTAGCTGTAACTGACCTAGTTGTGTGCGGTAAACGTCTCAGACTATATTGGCTGAACGGTCAGAGTAAAGTGATAACATTGTTGTCTAGGTCAGGAACATGTTGAGGACGTTGACCACAGCTGTTTTACATCTGGTTATAACACTCTTCTCTTACAGCTTGTTTTCCTAATAACATTTGTTAGTAGAACTATTCTTACTAATTACAACGTCTTAACTTCCAAACGGTTTTTGTATATTTTGATAGATTATACATTGTATTTAAGATTTTAACAACATATAATTAGCGCAATACAGAGTCTTTATGTAGAGAATAAAATCTTAATAGAAGCAGGGAAAACGAGAACAGCTCCTAGAGTTGGCGTGATGAATTGTGGAGTACGACAAGGGTGTCCATTAACACCTTCACTTTTAATGTATATATTGACGATGTCACACAAAACTGGCAGATGTATCTTCTAGAATATTTTATGCTTGGTCACTCTACAATTGACACTTTGTTGTTTGCGGACGATCAGGCTTTACTGTCGGACTCGGAAAACAGATTGCAGATGGGTATACACCTGTTAAATAGAACCTGCAAAGACTGTAGATTGCAAATATCTACACTTAAAACCAAGGTGATAGCTTTTTGTGGAACTGATCCCATGAGGCAAAACTGGTAGGCCTATAGATTCTACTGTTCTGGAACAAATTAGCAATTTTTAATACCTGGGCTACAGTGTGTCTTATAATGGATGCAACGACGTTGTGAATAAGTTGCATATTTCAATTTTTATGTGCGGGACCAATAGGCGAACCCTTAAGTCAGCAAGTAAAGGAATACGCCCAAAATTCTACAAGGTGTTGGGCACTTTCCACACTTCTGTATGGGTCTGAGAATTGGACTTTAACGAAAGGCCAGTCCAGTCGCCTCTAAACGGCTGAAATGAGATTTCTCAGTCACGTGGCAAGGTATACTCTCCATGAACATAGACGAAACAGATATACGGCAGGAATTGAATATCAGGAGTATACTCGACACGGTCGCCCAGTATCGGCTAAATTCGTGGGAACATCTTTGCCGAATGGATGACTGCCGCAACCCCAAACAACAATGGGAATATAAGACGAGTTGACGGAGAGGTGTGGGACGTCCGATAAAGGGCTGGAGTGACCAGCTGTAATATATGCCTATTTCAGACCGGAACAAACCATCCTTGGTTTAATCCTTGAAGATGATGATGATGATAATGATGATGATGATGGCAAGTGGCAAACAGTCGTAACTGTTTTTAGATATTGTAAAAAGTAATGTCACATACGCATATAGAGATTTTTGAAGAAGACAAAAGAAAACAGGCTAAACAAACGTATTACCGTAGGAAAACAAATTTGGTAGTCAGCTTTAATCAAACAAACATTATTATCACCTAATTATAATATTGTCTTGTTTATGTCATGGACAGTAATTAGTTCTTTATAGCTTTTTGTTGTATTTCAGTTTTTGTGCACTCTATTAATTAAAATGATACCATATTCAACAAATTTGGCAAAATTTTACACAATATGATGTATGCGATTCCTAAAATGATTATTAATCGATGGCGCAATATACTTATTAAAAATTATAAGATTTCGGACGTTAGCGATCTTCAGTTAAAATTAATAAGGACGACATTTCGACCCCTATAGAATCAGAGGTCATCTTCAGACAAACAATAAATTAATGCATTGATAAATCTATCCCTAAAAAATAAATATAATCAAAATTCCAAACCTTAGTTAGCCTATACAAATTTAGTGCTAAAATAATAGAAGTAATAATAATAATATTAAAACAATACTCACCGTTCCATCAAATGAATCCTTGCACGTGAGTATACGTTGCAACAACGGGAGGATTCCTTCCTTGATGGAATGGTGAGTATTGTTTTAATATTATTATTGTCATTATTTTACTCATATTTGTATAACTAAGGTGTGGGACTTTGTTACATTTGGAACGATATCAATTTGTTAGTGATAGATTTATCTTTGACCTATGATTTTATAGAGATTGAAACGTCGTATTTACTAAGAACTAAGATAGTCGTGCATAATCAGATTTTGGATCAGGTTAGTCATTTCAATTACCTGGGTTGTAATATCTCATATAGAACTGATATTGATTGGGATAGTAAGCTAACAAAATTTAGACCCATCTGTGAAGCTATTCATAGGTACCTGAAAAATAAAACACGAAAGGATACCCGAATTAAATTTTAAAAACTGTGGCTGTCCCCACATTCCTGTATAATAGTAGGATATAGACCCTGGTAAAAGGTGCGTGCAGAGGATTCAGGTAGCCGAAATGAAATTTCTAAGAGGGACGCAAATTTGTTCTCTCTTGGATCGGAGAAGTAACGAGGATATTAGACGCGATTTAAACATAGCATCATTGCACCAGAAGATTGAAGACCCCAGAAGGAGGTGGTGTGAACACTTGAATCGCATGCCTGATATCCGTCTACCTGTGGCTGTCTTGGGAATCACACTACTGGGAAGAAAGATGACGGTAGACCGAGGAGGAGATGGGTTCCGGAACAGGTCTAAGACCTAGTCCTTGGAGTGATGGTGATGAGAAACAGTCAGCTGTTCTTAATTTAAAGAAATTAGTATGGTTTATTTATTGTAACAAACTTGATGAAGCTAGTATAAAATCTTAAATACAAGACGAACGTATAATGCGTAATAAATAATGTTGTTCTAATGTATTAGTTTTATCAATGTAATGAAAAAAAGAGAGTAACATTTGAGTCATAAGTTATCACACATTTCGAAACACTTTTCTTTCCGAACTGATAACAACTGCAATCAATGAAAGTAACTCTAGTAAAAAAAAGTAATTTGGTAAACAAACACGGTATAGGGAAGTGTGTGTATGTGATAACGAAACGGAAAAAAGCTGCGGCCAACATCTCACACAGTCAACAAGTCTCTGACCCAGCTAACATGGTTATCAGTTCATTCAGCACATGCCAGAGGTGTTCACCTTGCACTCGGACAGTCACAACACGTCCGAAGAAACCTTACTATCACTGGACAACAACAACAAATAAAAAATGTTACTTTCCTTTACTAAAATGGTCAAGGAAATACGGCGACCAACAAAAATATGGCATAGATACGATATTATCAGTTCTTGGTATTAAGATATGGAAATTTAACTACATATTTAAATACCTTTATGTACGGAATCTAATATATACGTCTGATATAGTCTATATGCAACGCTTAACTACAAGTTACATAATTCATTTTTTTATTTATTCATTTTTACTTCCATGTTCCATAAGGAAGTAATGTGATCGCGAAAAAAATCGTGTTCGAGATATGGGCTGATTCTGCTTGTACTAACCTCAAAACATGAAGAAAAGTTACTTTCTTAAAAGTGTCTGTGTGTATGTCTATGTGTAGAATTTTTTCTGTTGCGAACAAAAACTGCCGCAAATTCGAACAGAATCAAATATTTTTCAGTACCATATTTGTTTGGAAAGAATCTAAGGTGTCTATCAAGCAAGTGTATTTTAAACGACAAATTGCAACATAATCCTCGGTACGTTGTCTGTAGTTCATAACAGCTACGTCGTAAACTCCAGCTATTTGATAAGCCGAAAAGTTGACAACAGCAGATTCAAAGGCTTCGCAAGCTTCTTTGTCATTTTTTTGCAATTAAATTATTAAACGTTCCATCCTTAAACAGATCGCGAATCTCCAGGCGAACAAAGATCCGTTTCACGATTTTAGTGCGACTCGGCTGTGGAGATTTTAACTTTAAATACTAAAATGCTTCTCCTTCCTAAGTGCTTTAACAAATATTTTGAATGCTCGAACTTAATACATAAAGGTAGCGTTATGATTTTGTCATGGGCAACTTGAAAACTGTACTAGATATTCTAGTTTTCGGGCAAGAATATGTCATTTAGGCTCATTTTTTAAGTGAGAATTTTCTATTCAGCGCTATGGGCTGGGCTCCATGGGGAGTAGACTGTTCCCTCGTGTAACGATGCGTGTAAGAGAACATATAACGAAATAGACAATTATTTACAGCAAAATCGCTAATATATCAAATACATCATCATCATCATACTGTAGGTTTAAACCAAGAATGGTTTGTTCCGGTCTCAAATAGGCAAAGATTAGACCCGGTCACTCCAGCTCTTCCTCGGACGTCCCACATTTCTCGGTCCCCTTGGCTTATAGTTACATAGTTGTTTGGGGATGCGGCAGCAGTCATCCATTCGGCAAAGATGTTCCCACCAATTCAGCCGATATTGGGCGATCCTGTCGCGTATACTCATAAAACTCATAATATTCAGTTCTAGCCTTAGGCTATACCTGCGTTTTCTCTATGACCATGGAGAGTATACCCTACCCTGAGGAATCTCATTTCAGCCGCTTGGATGCGACTGGCCTGGCTTTTCGTTAAAGTCCAATTCTCAGACCCATAAAGAAGTGTGGAAAGAGCATCACTTATAGAACTTTAGGCATGTTCCTTTACTTGCTGACCTAAGGGTTCGCCTGATGGTCTCGCACATAAGGTTGAACTTATGCAACTTATTCACTAAGTCGCTGCTTGCATTATAAGACACACTGTAGCCAAGGAATTAAAAACTGCTAACTTGTTCAAGGACAGTACAATTTATAACAAGTTTTGCCGTTCACTGCCATAGCAGCCTGCTTGTCAGTTCTCTCCCCTCGTTTCGCGAATACAAAGCTGCAGCGTCAATTGGACCAGCTTCCGGACTGGCTACGGAAATGACGGGTGATAATGAACACGGAGAAATCAGAGGCGATCTGTTTCACTAGTATGTCCATCTGCCGTTGCCAGCCACCCTCCCTGGAAGGGAGGCCTATCGCCTACAAAGAGTCGGTGAAATATCTAGGCGTTCGGCTCGACCGGCGTCTTTCCTTCAACGCTCACGTGAAAGATACCCTCTCGAAGGCTCACGGCGTCCGAGTCAAACTTTACCCATATCTCGCCCTCTTATCTTTTGTTTCTTCGGTCTGTATTGACCTATGCGGCACCTGCTTGGTGGTCACTTATCTTCGCCACCAAGAGGCGTATGCTGGAGAGTTTCCAATCCCGAACCCTCCGTTTCTTGTCGGGATCTCCTTGGTTTGTGAGAAATAGTGTAATTCGAGAAGGTCTTCGAGTTCCTATTCTATCTGCCTCTGTCTGGTCGTTAGCTGCAGCTGAGACCTCTTCCTTCCCTTACCTAAGGGCCATCAGCACCACGCAACCGCCTCCCTCTGGCATGGTAAAACGCCCTCCGACTATTCTCGATGAACCGCCATAAATCTGAAACAATATATATCTTTTCCTCTCACCACACAAACTTCTCCAGTCTCTCACATTCATACTTCTCAAATCATCCTCTATGATTTCAATCCATCTTTTTCTAGGTCTTCCTCTAATTCTTCTGCCCACTGGTTTCCACTTCGTGATTCTTTTAGTTGTTTTGATGTCATCAATTTGTCTTACTGGCAGCCACTCTAATCTTCTACTCTTAATGAACCAATTTCTACCAGCACTGTATATTAATTGATCCAGTTTATAACTCATTCCTAACCCCCAAAACCCATGTTGACTTTGCCAAACCCTAAAGATGATTCGTAAGATTTTAAGCTCAAATATTCTAAGCTGTTGGTTATCTGCAGTTGTTAAAATCTAGGCCTCGCATCCATATGACACAATTGGTCGAATAAAACTTCTGCATAGCTTCAGTTGTTTATTTAGTATCCTGGATCTGAGTAATATTTCACACGAGTAATAACACATATTCCGGTTTACAACACGGGACTTCATTACGTTATAGTAAGCATGAATATTTGTTTTCTTTCGCATCCCACACATTATAGAACGGCATGTTTGGGCATAATGTATGTTTGCATACCAACCACGTGACTCCAATAAGAGAACGCCGATTTTACCAAAACTGGGTTCAGTCTATTCTTTTCATAAGTTCAGCAACAATAGATATATCAGTAAAAAGAAACTGTTCTTCTTTGGTGGTTGAAATCGGAGATGCGGCAGACACCATAAGAGCTTCGCAAAAATTGATGTCTTCACGGTAGTATTACGAGACTTTAAAGCGAAGAAATTCTGTTTGTCTTGGGAACAAGACAGAACCGTCCCAAGAAAGATGACGGTAGACCGAGGAGGAGATGGTTTCCGGAACAGGTCTAAGACCTAGTCCTTGGAGTGATGGTGATGAGGAACAGTCAGCTGTTCTTAATTTAAAGAAATTAGTATGGTTTATTTATTGTAACAAACTTGATGAAACTAGTATAAAATCTTAAATACAAGACGAACGTATAATGCGTAATAAATAATGTTGTTCTAATGTATTAGTTTTATCAATGTAATGAAAAAAAGAGAGTAGCATTTGAATCACAAGTTATCACACATTTCGAAACACTTTTCTTTCCGAACTGATAACAAGTGCAATCAATGAAAGTGACTCTAGTAAAAAAAAGTAATTTGGTAAACAAACACGGTATAGGGAAGTGTGTGTATGTGATAACGAAACGGAAAAAAGCTGCGGCCAACATCTCACAACAGTCAACAAGTCTCTGACCCAGATAATATGGTTATCAGTTTATTCAGCACATGCCAGAGGTGTTCACCTTGCACTCGGGCAGTTACAACACGTCCGAAGAAACCTTACTATCACTGGACAACAGCAACAAATAAAAAATGTTACTTTCCTTTACTAAAATGGTCAAGGAAATACGGCGACCAACAAAAATATGGCATAGATACGATATTATCAGTTCTTTGTATTAAGATATGGAAATTTAACTACATATTTAAATACCTTTATGTACGGAATCTAATATATACGTCTGATATAGTCTATATGCAACGCTTAACTACAAGTTACATCATTTATTTTTTATTTATTCATTTTTGACTTCCATGTTCCATAAGAAAGTAATGTGATCGCGAAAAAAATCGTGTTCGAGATAAGGGCTGATTCTACTTGTACTAACCTCAAAACATGAAGAAAAGTTACTTCCTTAAAAGTGTCTGTGTGTATGTCTATGTGTAGAATTTTTTCTGTGGCGAACGATAACTGCCGCAAATTCAAACAGAATCAAATACTTTTCAGTACCATATTTCCTTGGAAAGAATCTAAGGTGTCTATCAAGCAAGTGTATTTTAAACGACAAATTGCAACATAATCCTCGGTACGTTGTCTGTAGTTCATAACAGCTACGTCGTAACCTCCAGCTATTTGATAAGCCGAAAAGTTGACAACAGCAGATTCAAAGGCTTCGCATGCTTCTTTGTCATTTTTTTGCAATTAAATTATCAAACGTTCCATCCTTAAACGGGTCACGAATCTCCAGGCGAACAAAGATTCGACTGTGGAGATTTTAACTTTAAATACTCAAATTCTTCTCCTTCCTAAGTGCTTTAACAAATATTTTGAAAGCCCGAACTTAATACATAAAGGTAGCGTTATGATGTTGTCATGGGCAACTTGAAAACTGTACTAGATATTCTTGTTTTCGGGCAAGAATATATCATTTAGGCTCATTTTTTAAGTGAGAATTTTCTACTCAGCGCTATGGGCTGGGCTCCATGGGCAGTAGACTGTTCCCTCGTGTAACGATGCGTGTAAGAGAACATATAACGAAATAGATAATTATTTACAGCAACATCGCTCATAGATCAAATAGATCATCATCATCATCTTCATCATCATCATAAAGTAGGTTTAAACCAAGAATGGTTTGTTCCGGTCTCAAATAAGCAAAGATTAGTCCTGGTCACTCCAGCTCTTCCTCGGACGTCCCACACTTCTACGTCCCCTCGGCTTATAGTTCGATAGTTGTTTGGGGATGCGGCAGTCATCCATTCGGCAAAGATGTTCCCACCAATTCAGCCGATATTGGGCGATCCTGTCGCATATACTCATAATATTCAGTTCTTGCCTTAGGCTATATCTGCGTTTTTTCTATGACCATGGAGAGTATACCCTACCCCGAGGAAACTCATTTCAGCCGCTTGGATGCGACTGGCCTGGCTTTTCGTTAAAGTCCAATTCTCAGACCCATAAAGAAGTTTGGAAAGAGCCATCACTTATAGAATTTTAGGCGTGTTCTTTACTTGCTGACCTAATGGTTCGCCTGATGGTCTCTCACATAAGGTTGAACTTATGCAACTTATTCACTAAGTCGCTGCTTGCATTATAAGACACGCTGTAGGCAAGGAATTCAAAAGTGCTAACTTGTTCCAGGACAGTACCATCTACAACAATTTTTGCCGTTCACTGCCATAGCAGCCTGCTTGTCAGTTCTCTCCCCTCGTTTTGCGAATACAAAGCTGCAGCGTCAATTGAACCAGCTTCCGGACTGGCTACGGAAATGGCTGGTGATAATCAATACGGAGAAATCAGAGGCGATCTGTTTCACTAGTATGTCCATCTGCCGTTGCCAGCCACCCTCCCTGGAAGGGAGGCCTATCGCCTACAAAGAGTCGGTGAAATATCTAGGCGTTCAGCTCGACCGGCGTCTTTGCTTCAACGCTCACGTGAAAGATACCCTCTCGAAGGATCACGGCGTCCGAGCCAAACTTTACCCATATCTCGCCCTCTATCTTCTGTTTCTTCGGTCTGTATTGACCTTTGCGGCACCTGCTTGGTGGTCACTTATCTTCGCCGCCAAGAGGCGTATGCTGGAAAGTTTCCAATCCAGAACCCTCCGTTTCTTGTCGGGATCTCCTTGGTTTGTGAGAAACAGTGTAATTCGAGGAGATCTTGGAGTTCCTACTCTCTCTGCCTCTGTCTGGTGGTTAGCTGCAACACTCCTTGCTGCAGCTGAGACCTCTTCCTTCCCTTACCTAAGGGCCATCAGCACCACGCAACCGCCTCCCCTGTCATGGTCAAACGCCCTCCGGCGATTCTCGATGAACCGCAATAAATCTAAAACAATATATATCTTTAACATCTGACCCTGACCCAGAGTTTACCTGCAAAGCTGTTTCCTTCTTCACAGCCTAGTACGCCGACCGCGCTGTTTGCTGCTGCTACGCGCTATCACTGGCACTGAGGCTCTCTGACTCTCGGGGAGCGACCGATGCCTCATGGCGTCTGCACGCGTGACTAGGGACGTGTGACATCTGTCACCTGAACCCGTTCATGCGGCAGTGCCCAACAATATGCACAAGTTTTAAAATAAATAAATAAATAAACCTCTCTCCTCCGCCTTCTCAATTAACTGGTTGGCGGTTGTCCATTCCAGATTTAGGCACCAGTCGAATGTACCAGAATTATGTCTATCGACAGGCAGCCATTGGGCTCGACCCAGATGCTCCAATCTAGCACCGGGTGCAAAGACGCCCCGCTACCACGATGCTACATGCTACATGCTACACGCTTGTCAGTTCAGTTACGTGAGCGGTTTCCATTAGCGCGGATCGAGTGTTTATAGCGGATTGTTGTTATTAGTGCGGACTACTTTATAGTTGACATTATTATTACGGGAGACCGTTATAACAATATCTACGAACACAATAAAAGTTATGGCTCACTACGGAAAACTTCCAGTACGCTGAAAGATTATTATTGAAGATAAAGTATTGAAACAGACCTCAAATGTTAACTATTTATGTTGTGACATGTGTTTTGAGATTGACAACGATTTACAAAATAAGGTCAGTAGATTTCATCACTGGCTGTGCCAGTGCTATTGTATAGCTGTGAATCCTGGATTACAAAGCAAAGAGAGAAAGTAACATACAATAAGCAGAGCTGAGATTTGGAAGAAGAGTTAAAAAATGCACAATAAAGTATCATATAAAAAATGCAAATATACGGGATGAATTAATTACGTGTAATATAAATGAGAAAAGTGAAGAATACAGGGGGAACTGGAGACAGTATTTAAGTCGCACGGATGAAGGTAAAATACCAGTAATTGTAAATAAGTAAAAGCTTTATTTGTAAATAAGTACAAATAAGAAAGAAGGCGAAGAAAAAATGGATCTCATAATGTTAAGTCGGAACATGTATATTGCCCAACACCTGAAGTGTAGAAGAAGAATGACAACGGTTGGTATAAATAAGTCAGAATATTGTGGGTGAGGGTTACGGGAGATACGTTGAAATGAAGAGTCTGCCACGGAGTAAGGGTTGACTGGAGGATCGCCTTAAATTAGGTGGGTGAAAAACATTGACAATAATAAAATCCAGCATTCCAAACTGACAACTGTAGTGCGATTTATTTCAAAGTTTTATGAAGTTGGACGATTGCCAATTCGATAGTCTGCCGAAATCAACACACTTGTTTGCCTTCTGTCAACTTTGTGACATTCCCCAATTAAACTGATAACAATTACACCGTATCTTCCCAACAATATTAGTCCATTTTTAATTTGGTAAAGAAAAGTTACAGCAACTCAGATTTGGGTAAAAATTGCATTTCTTGAAAAACTGACTTGTTTGAAAGCTTGTAACTATTGTTTCCTTTAATCAATATCAATATTCAATGACGCAGGAATGTGCCACGCTTGCAAACAGTGTGCGAAAAGTATTGGATTTACTTTCAAAAGCATTGGCGAATGAGCTGATTCAATGTGTAAGGTTTGAGCGTTTGAAACTTTGTTCTTATGTAAGAGAGATAATATACATTATATTGTATATTTATATTAATTATGTTAATTATATTTTTCATAATTAATATAAGCAGTTATTTTTTAGTGACTTAAGTAGTGTCTTGTATTTTGATTTCAACTGATCCATGCAAAGATCAGTAGACTATCGTAACAATTTTATATTTCATATTTATAATAATTACGTTAAATATTATCTCATAATTAATATACACGTATATTAATTTAAGTCTTTACAAGTTTTAGACAAATAAGAAAAAAATCAAATTTTGAGACATAAAAAGCTTCCAGCCATATACATAATAAAAACCAGAATAGAACTCACGCTTCAAGAAACCAAAGTACAACGTAAATTATCATACAAAATTATTCTCTTTCCACATTTCAAACATGTATCCAAACATTAACGATACAGTAAATATAATAATTAAAAATAAGTATCGCTGATTTTAATTGCTTTTCATGAATTAGTTTGAAAGTTTTTAAATATATTTGGTTAATAATGAACTGTGTATAAGAAAATGGTTTCTAAAGTATTCATCTCTATATGTTTTAGCATGTGACATGTGAGTATGTTTTCTTTTATAATAAATACAATTGTTTTTAATATTTTAGTTATATTTATAATAGGACCTAAACATTTAGAATACGCTCACATTGTTTCAAATGTTACGCTGTCTCCCAAGCACACAAGTTTTTGGCTGTGGGGAAATTTGGGATAGCTAAATGACAAAAAGACGTTTAACTGAGTTGGCAACACTGTTTTTTGTTACAATTTTCGTTACACATTTCTTTATACGTCGAGTCAGTTTACTACCTTAAGGGCGCGAGGTGTACAGGTGCGAGCAGGGCCGTATACGAAGTGCTCATTTCAAAATCTATCTATGTGAGTATTCGCATATGTGGTGTCATAGCAGTTTTAAATCACTTCTTTCTCACAGAACTTTCTTTAATACTGCAAAGTGCTTCCGGAATTCGAGTTTGGCCACTTTATCAGTGCTTGGTAATGTGAAAAGCCCAACGACTCCTGACAGCGTTACAGAAATCTTATACCCTGTATCATATGTTCGTCGTTTGAGATAGAGTGACAGTGCTAATCTCATAGGCGTCTCACATGAGTATGTAAATCATATATTAACTTAAGACCGTTGTATGAAAAAACTGATTGAATGTGGCTCGCGCTTTTTGTATAATTTTAATTATATTAATTGTATTATTTGTCTTTCCATTATTTTGTGTAAAAGATTAGATAAAAGTAGTCTTACAAATTAGAGAAAACAATGAATTTTATTTACTAAAATTTATTCTTTGGAACTTTTTTTGGCAACTTCATCAGTGCTTGGTAACGTGAAAAGCCCAACGACTCCCGACAGCGGTACACAAATTTTATACGCTGTATCATAAGTTCGTCGTTTCAGATAAAGTGACATTACTGATCTCATAGGTGCCTCACATGAGCAGGTAAATCTCAAGACTCAAGACCGTTTTATGAAAGAACTTTATCTAATGTGGCTCCCGCGTTAGCAGTTCTCCATTTTTTGGGCGTCTACTGCGGGTATCACGTCCCGTGCTCGTAGGGCCAGGCTTAAACAGAGTACCCATTGTTTTCTTGTTGCAGCATCTCATAACGTATTTATTATTTCGCTGTGAATTTTCATTGGCGCCTGGCATTCATTATCAAAGAATCACAGCAATCTGTTTAGTTTCCTACGTTTTTCAATCAGGCTTGACACGTAAACAATTTGTAATCAATAAATACGTTAGCAAGAAACCGTGGAAATTCACAGGTGTTCATACAAAATATCAACGTTACAATACACGAAAACGTTTTTTTAATTTCTAATATTAATATATAGGTGCCTATCGCAAACCCTGATCATATTCAACAAACGGAAAACAACAAGAGATTGTCCCAGTTAATTAAAGACAAGATATTGCTCAGTTGCCTCTCATCGAACCCTCAAAATATGCAACGAACCGAAACACAACAAGAGGTTTTCCAGTTATTTGAAGACAATATATTGCTCACATCTCTCACTTTTGTCTTACCCTAACCAGCTACTCAATCTCTTACTAATGCAGCAGTGAGTGCTAAAATATTGCTGCAAGTTGTTTTTGTTTTGAAATAATGTGTTCTATTTTTTCAAATAATATGATATTCTTACGATTACATCCTCTAGTCAGATTTCTTCCATCGTAATATTTTCCGTGGTTGAAATTTCAATTAATGGAATCTGGGACGTTCCTCAGTCCCTGTGCGTATCGGTTGAAAGACTCTGTTGACAGAACTAACAAGGATAGAGTCTTTCTACCGCCACTGACAGATTCTGAGGACGTTCACAGATTCCAGAAATCGAATCGTCAATCAATAAGTGTACTACGATGGAAGTAGTTCGAATAGAGGATTTAGCTGTAAGAAATCGCCTACCGCTTAGAGGTTTCAAAGAACGGAATACGTGATTATCATGTTATATGTTTTTTGTTTCTGACTACGCTAAAGTGTTTTCTTTTTACTATTTCGCTGGTGGAACCTTTTTGTGTAGGTCCGTGTATGATGGAGCATATTTTGTGCGCGTTTGACCTCCGCACATTGTACGTAACGCTTTTTATATTTGATAACGGCACTGACATGCTCCGTTCTAAAGTAGTCATAATTATTTATATGTCAAAGTTTATCGCCAAAGTTTTTAATATGTTATTGTGGCACCACGTAACAAAGTCATTATAAGAATTAATACACAAAATATGCGTTGTTAACATTGTATATTGCCTAAAGAAGTGGCAACAAAATTTACTTATCTCGCGCACGCCAGTGTTGATTATAAATACACATAGATTTGTCTCAAATGTGAGCAGACGTCCGCGTATCGTATACTGTACTATATTGAGTCTGGTATTACTGTTTAAACATTAATAACTTTTGTGGAATTGTCGAGAGGACGACGTAATCATCTGTCGCCAGAGACTATACTTGAGTGTTTATACAGGTAATGTACACACAGTTATGTATATAAACTGCTTGAATCTTAAGCGGCATTGACATGTACAGAAAACATCAAGAATTTAAACTCGAAATTGTTAATCTAATTTTACCATTTACAAGTTAAGTCTGAAGGCAAAAATCCGGTATGGAAAACCATACATGACTTCCATGTGCAAAGACTGATATTTAAATTCATTTAATTAAATTCACTTTGATAATTTCTAAATAAATATCCCCCAATTTGTAACGTTTATTTAGAGAGAGTGTGCTATTACTATATTTAGATTTTACTGTTTTGTTGTGTTTACTTATAACTTTGATTTATTAAGGTGAACCACCTTTAATAGTATAATGATTATCGTCAAGCTTCAAGTTGTAATCGCTATTCTGTAACATATTGTATGGTAGACGTGATTTATTTCTTTAAATTTTGTTTTTTATTTATATTGTTTTGTTTGTAATTTGTTTAAATTATTTATTGCAAATTAATAACCTTGATGAGTTAATGAGTTAGGCCTCACGTCGACGTTTAATAAAACCGTAGTCGTAATAATGCAGTAATATTCTTTAATTCCGCTTTCTTTAATTTTTATTTATAAAAGCAAATAATTATTATTTGTTTAATAGTTTAGTAAAACTCACTAAACTTGTTTGTATGGCGCAACTAGGCTTGTTGCTAATTGCATTCGATTGTGGTATCGAGTTGTCTATTTGGAGGTTCTCTTCGTAATCTATTATATGTGATCAAGTTTTAAATCGTCGAAAATATTTCACTCTTCTTTATTTGAACAAAAAAATCCTTTAATTATATTTTATTCTGTAAACAAATAGATTTAACATCAATTGGGAATAATTATTAACATTTATTTCCCTAAATTCAGCTTTAATGATTCTGAGGTCGAAGTTGTAACACTTCATGTGACCCTGATTATTTAAAATACATAGTTTTTATATTTTACAATTGAAATTACTCCCTATTTAGTGCTTAACTAGTCTTAAAGTTGTTTACATAATGATTTTCCTGATAAAAAGACAAACATTTTGATATCTCACATGTGTGAGTGGCCTAATAGATATTTTAGCATTTTACAAAATTGTGTTTAATAAATCATTAAATGTGGTTCGTCATTTCAAAATCATTTTAAAATTTCATTAATTTATTTAATATGTTGTTGCTACTATAAAAATAAGGCCTATCTTAGTAATTTTACTACTTCTTACTAATTTAGAGTGATGTGATAGTTTACTAGTTATTCTGACAATAATTTCTTATGTTGTCATTGGCCTATGTCTTGGTATTTCATTAGTACAATATTTCATTTTACAATTGCTATTTAGCCTGTTTTTTTAAAACCTTCATATTAATTACAAGCATTACATGAGATGTTATTACATGAGATTAAACTGTTCATTACATTGTGATTCTTTCAATTACTTCTGATGAAATAAAAATATTACCATGAAACAAACCTATTAACATAATGTTATGCCCTCATGGCCAAAACTCTAACCAACATTAAACAACTAGACTAACTTTCCAACAACTGTTTAACAAATAATAATATGTTTTTTTTTTGTCAGTCCATTATGACCTGTCATTCAATATTATTTCAAGTTAGTATCACATAATTCTTATTACTATGAATAAGTTATTATACATTAATTGTATTATTACAACTGATAGCATTTTCCCTTGAATAAGCATTAATGATAAAAAGAAATAGGGAAAATCATCAACTAATATTACATCTTACAAGTATTCTACGAACATTAAAACATGACATGAAATAAATACTATTACTACCTAAACACTTTATATATAATTTTGTTCGTTTACACATATGTTTTTTTTGTTTTTTGTGATTACATTTATGTTCACTCAAAAATTGCCATTAATCTTCACAGTCCTCTCTGTGTGATTAACAATTATCATCTCTCACTTAACTTTTCACTCCGACACTGATTGTCCTGTTTACACAGACCTTATAAACAGTCATTTTCTTATTAATTAAAATACATTAATTATTATAAGCCATTGCATTGTAGTTCTTTTTGTTTCCTTCAGGGGTTTTTTAATTTGTTTGTTTGTCTAATAATGTTAGGTAAATTATCTTATTAAGTGTGTTTTTATACTGGGCCTACTTATTTATTCGATCTTTCTCATTCTGTCACATTACAACGTTTTAAATTCAGTTTTGTATTTGTCAAATTGAAATTAAATATTTTAATAGAAACTATTTATTTGTTGCTAACATCGTAGTACACATATAAAATATCGGTATGGAGTATCATACATGACTTCCATGTTGTAAGTTTTATGTTTAAAATAATTTACTTGAATTCGGTTCGGTAATTTCTAAAAAAATATCGTCCACACTCAAACTAATTTCACTATTTATAGATAGTTTTGTTATTATGGGGTAGTCGTTAATACAATGTTATATTCAGTCACTTTATCCATAAAAATTAGGTAGCCTTACTTTATTCTTATAATGAAACAGAGATAATCATCCCTCCTCCGAAGCGCCCCCAAGTCACTCATGGAACCTGGGCATCTTGCAGAGGGTTCATTCCCTAAGACGAAAAGTCTGTCTATGAACCTTTCCTCTGTAAACACGTGCATTTACACTACCCAGCGATCCACAGGAAGCAAATCGATAACAAAAGCGTGCAAATGTAAGTATATAAACATGAGTGAGGACAGAAATAACGCGAATTGTTTGTATGTGTGTGTGTGTGTGTGTGTGTGTGTGTGTTGCCTGCCTTTTTATTGCGGTAATCATAGTAATAAAATGGAAACGTAAATATTAGATAATTGAAATATGCTTGCCTGCCACGAACGATATATTTTCTCTCATACATGATTTAAATTAAATGAAAAAATATAGAATTTTGTTAAAGTGAAGTGAAATGTTTCCATAGAAACTACTTCTTTGTTGTCAATAACGTATTACACATATAAAATTAACTTTCTCCATCATCACCTACCATTTTAATTTATAGTAAATTACACCCTTCCCCTTCAACTACCCTTTTCATTTATACATGTTCCATCTACCTTCCCACAGTGGATTATTATGACCTTCTTTTAAGGATACTTTATTTATCAAAATTAAGCACTTTACTCTTGTTAAGAGTAAAACTTTGCTGGTAAACTACCCCTTCCCCTTAACCGATCTTCACCAAAATCAAAAGGCCTCGAGTCCTCTACACGTCAGAACTGTATGCAAAATATTAATTGATTCTGTTTGAATTTGCGGCAATTATCGTTCGATATAAAACAATTCTACACACACAAACACACACACACACACACACATACATTTCGATAAATTACTTTTTTTTCATGTCTTGAGGGTAGTACAATCAGAATTTGCCATTATCTCGAACAATATTTTTTTTGCCATGGCCATACTTCCATTTGCTTATGGAACCTGGAAGTAAAAATATACAATTTTGTTAAAGTGAAATGAAATGTTTCCATAGAAACTACTTCTTTGTTGTCAATAACGTATTACACATATAAAACTTATAAAATTTACTTCCTCCATCATCAAATAATATTTTAATTTATAAAAATAATACGCCGTCCCCTTCAACTACCATTTTTATTTATAGGTATTTCATCTACCTTTTAAAGTGGATTATTATGACCTTCTTTTCAGGATACTTTATTTATAAAAAAATGAAGCACTTTACTCTTGTTAAAACGTAAAACGTTGCAGGTAAACTACCCCTTTCCCTTAATCGATCTTCACCAAAATCTACATGCTTTGACTCCTCTACAATTCAGAACTGCATGCAAAATAATTATTTGATTCTGTTTTAATTTGCGGCTGTTATCGTTTGCCATATAAAACATTCTACACAGACAGACAGACAGACAGACACACACACAGACCCTTTTCGAAAAATAACTTTTTTCATGTTTAGATGGTAGTAAAATCAGAATCTGACATTATCTTGAACACGATTTTTTTCGACATGACCATACTTCCATTTCCTTATCGAACATTCAAGTAAAAATTATCTCTTGCCCAACAACTTTCATTTACAGAAAATTACCCGCTACCCTCAATCAAACCTTTTTATTTACAGATATTTCATCTACTTTTCTACAGTACATTATTATGACCTTCTTCTCAGGACACTTTTTTTACCAAAATTAAGTAATTTACTATTGTTAAAACGTAAAACGTTGCCGGTAAACTACCCCTTCTCCTTAACCGATCTTGACCAAAATCAATAGACCTTGAGTCCCCTACAACTCAGGTACATATACAAAACATTATTTGATTCTGTTGGAATTTGCGGCAGTTACCGTTTGCCATAGAAAAACTTCTACACGTCGACACTTTTTGTAAATTGATTTTTCTTCTTGTTTCGAGGGTAATACAATCAGAATCAGCCCTTATCTCGAACACGATTCCTTCCCGATTAACATACTTCCATTTTCTTACGGAACATGGAAGTGATAAAAATGATATGTGTCAGTAGAAACGGAATGGTATTAGTAGTAGAAGTCTGTAAGGAAATGAATATGGTAACAAGTCGTATGACTGTATAAGATGATGATGTTCATGATCATGATGAAAACGAAGATAATGATGGTGATGGTTGCTGATGGCATGTGATCCTGTTGTTGAAAATGGTGATAATCGTTCAACATATTAATAGAATTATTATCCCAGACGTCTAAGGTTTTCAAGCGACTGATCCAGCGTAGGATCTGCGACCATCTAGAAAGACTGGACGTACTGATTCCCGAAAAGTTCGGCTATCGTGAGATGTACTCCTCGACTCGTCTACTGATGAGACTCGTTGAGTGTATTACCGGGCCTGGCTGCCAGGGCAAAGACGGCCGCGTTCATCCTAAACATAGAGAAAGCTTTCCGCTGCTTGTGGAACAAGGGTGTGTACAAACTCAGGGAAGCCCTTTTAACAAATTGTTACGTTCACTTGATCGGCACTTTCTGCGAGACCGTAGCTTCAGAGTGAGAATAGACCGCGCTCTCTCTTCGGAGAGGCGTATTACCGCTGGTGTCCCTCAGGGCAGCGTACTTGGGCCTCCCATGTTCTCGCTGTTCGTCAACGACACGCCCCGAGTTGCTGGAGTAAGATTGTCTCTGTTCGCGGACGACACTGCGGCTTGTGCCTCAGAGCCGAACGCAAACTATGGTGCCATCAAGCTCCAGCATCAACTCGATGCGTATGTCGGGTGCGCCGAGGATTGGAGAGTTGCCGTTAACGCTACTAAGAGCGCCGCGGTAATACTCCCGCGACGACGTAAGCGGCTTAATGTTGATTCCCGACTCACCTGGCAAACCCATGTCCAATACATCCTACAATGCGCTTCGGCGCAGCTCAGTAGACTTTGGCCCGTGCTATCTAATCCGTCGATGACCCCCCCCCCCACCAGCATCATCTTCCACGTTCGTGTTGCCCATGATTATTAATGCCTGTCCTGTTTGGGGATACCTTGATCATTGACCAGCACTCCAGCGCGTTCTCGACCGGCGACTTCAGCTCGCGTGTAAAGTCCCCCGGAGGTACTCTTCTCGACTTTTGAGGAGAGGACTAGGTCTCCGCTCTTTTGTGGACACCTTGAGACGCCTGACGCTTAGATTTTATGGTCGGTCAGTCCGTGTGATCCATAATCCCCTCATTGCCGGAATCGGTGGCTATACTCCAAGGCCAGGTGAGTCTTAGAAGCTACCGCGTTTACTAGTCCCCGTGGTATAATCCACCTTCAAGCTCTTCAGTTATAGATAAAATACTGATACAGTGGCAGGAGTGCTAACTGAGACTTGTTTGTACCCGCAGCATGCTTCTGAATCTGGACGGACTCCATAAGCCACCGACAACACATTCGTGCAGAAGTGTTTATTATACAGAACGTATTATAGAAAGTATATATTACACAGAGTCACACACACATATTTACACATATATAAATTTACAAATTATATATAATTTGAAATGATCAAGAAATGAAAAACAAAATGTTTGAAAGCAGCAAATAACAAAATCAATTGTAGTGTTTATTAACTCTTATAAACAATTATCTGGAACATTCAATTATCTTAAAATTTTAAATAGTTAATGATGACAACATATGTTTCAACAGGTAGAAAATGTTCAACTGTCTGGTGGTAGTGGCAGCTGTGTTACTGGTAGGCACAAAAGTTGATACTGGCAACGTTGAGTGTCGCGACGCTGATGAGCTTAACACAACCGACATAAACATGGACGAGGTATGACAGTAGCAAGCAATGCCTGCAATCGATCCCCTTAGGCTTTCACTTCCGGTGTCGTAATCGTTAAACTACTGTCCGGCCTGTAAGGCCGTGGTCTTCTACAGCACACGTTTCAACCTCGCTTCTGGAGACCATCGTCAGTGTCACAAAGCACTGATGACAAGATGTCCGACAGTAACACTACAGTACTGTGGCAAAGTACTGGACCTTTGCCGCAGTACTGATGGAAGTTTTAAGTCCTTTGTGACACTGAAGATTTGCTCCAGAGGCGAGGTTGAAACGCCTGTTTTAGAAAATGGAAGACCACGGACCATTATAGGCCGGACAGTATTTTTAACAAATAATGTCTTAATTTGTTAAAAACACGTTCACTGTCAAACACACATGACATTCTCTGGAATCTTTTTAAAAAAAGGCGTTGCTTGAGTTTTATTTCAAATATTTCTTCTGCTTCAATTTACGATTCTCCAAGTTACATTTACATTTACATTACATAGTTCTTTTATTGTCTAGTTTGTTTTAATTTATTTTAATTATATTAAATGCGTTATTTGTCTTTCCATTGTTTTGTATGAAAAATTGGTAAAAACTGGTCGTACTAATTAGAGAAGGAAATTAATTTTTTTGACTAAAATTTATTCTTTGAAACTTTATACAGTCACGTGAAAGAGCGCACACACATGCACACTTAATTTCCGTTAATACTTGCTGCATTTTGAATGAGTTTAGGTTATTTACACAAGCCTAGAAAATGTTGTAAGTATACTACACATAAGCAACAATTCATTTGTCCATTTTGTGGCGCATAAAATCCAGAACAGTTATAAATGTTTCTAAACAATATTTTGTACCTTGCACAAAATGATTTCAAGATATATCTCTTAAAGCCTTTAGTTGTGGAACAGACACGAAAGTTTTCCATCGAAGGTAACAGCACCTAAATGTAAATTACAGTATAGAGAATTATATTTAAATCGGAATAGAATTAGTAGGATAATTTTATTAGAAGTTTCACATGCCACAGTAATTTAATGTCAAGAATGTTGACAATAAATTAATTTCAGTGATCTTGGTAATATTTTACAGCTTGTCAATAAGCGATTATACATTCTGGTTGAGTCTTCCGACCATACATCGCAACCCAATTTTAGATATGGCGAGATCCATGTAGTCAATTCTGCTAATTCCACATACACGTGGGTTGAGAAAATGCCAAAGTGAGTATTTATAGGGTATAATTAAATTAAAATTATTATAATTATTAATCCAGTTACTATAAGTTTAATGATTATATAATTTTAAGTATATAATTATAATAATATATTACAATTATTATATAATTATATAAATCTTTTTTAAGAATTCACTGTAACAAAATTACGTTTATATTAGTAAATCATGTAAAGTATAGCAAATAAATAGTTCTGTAGTGAGATGTGTGGCTATGGTAATAGTTGCCCAGTTTACTGAGTGTATTAATACATAGCAACTCTTTATTTCCAGTATTAACCTAGGAACGTTATCTCACAAAAACCAACTTTCTTACAAGAATGGGATTATGAAAGTTACACCTTATTTCAGCGGCGGTAAGTCAGTTAATCTCTTTCCCTTCTTAGTTAAATCCTGATGTAAACAAAGCCACGTGGCAAATCTGAAAATGCTATTGGTCAGGGGCGTTGACACTGTGCATACAGTAATGTATTACGCGCATTTGCAGAATGTCTGTATAGTCATGTGAGAGTTATCTTGCCATTTAAATCGAGGCACGTCGTTTTCAGACTTCCTCCTTATCACTGTATTCTGAATCGTATTGAATTAATATGGAGCCAGTTGAAAAGATATGTTGCCTGCCTCAACACAAAATTAGATGCTCAATATGAAACAATTTATTAAGAAGGCGGAAAATGAAACAACGGCGGACAAGTGGAGTCATTGTATACTGCTTATAATCAAGGAAGATAGTAAGCTATGTTAACTGGCCGACATCACCCACATCGTTATGTACAATGGACAATCTTATCGATAATAACGCTGACTCAAGTGATGATACAAGTTCAGACACACATATGGAAGGCATTGAATTACCCTCTGACAGCAACTGATAGTATTCAGTACACTGGTAATCATCACAGCTTCAATTTCCGTTTTAAACAAATTTTAGTTTTTTTTTGTGGAAGTATTTAAACGGTTAATAAAAAAAGCCGTTAACTGGTGTTATAAAATATTCTACGCCTCTAATTCAAATAGCAAATAGCGTCTCAGATGTGCCACGCCTGTGTATTTACATCAGGATTAATCTAAGAATGGAAACAGTATGTATATTTCTATTTGTGCATTTTAGTGAATGAGCTTGTCATTCCAAAGAGAACTCGCTAGAAAATGTCACATTCTATTTTGCTGTTGTACAACTGACTGAGTATTAGTAAAGATCCAACGACTCTCGTAACGAGGCCACTGGCTCTATTACATGGTGGCCTGAATGTAAATTATGGAGATTGGGGAGTTTGGAAATTCTGTGTTTATGTTATCACAATCAGTGTTAAGGCTTCCTATGGTTTGTGTTATTCCGTAAAATTACGTACTGGTTTGGCTATAAAATATTCACAGTCTTTCTAACAGTGTCTCATATTAACATTATTTTATTGTTGACGAGAAAACATGTTAACATATTTTATACACTTTTGGAGTAATTTGTTTAAACAAATCTAATTTGTTTATGCACAGTCTGAAATTTTAATCCGTCAGCCAAAATCAATTAATTCTTAGCGATAATCATGTGTTTATACACAAGCCTAGGTTATACAGGACATGCTCCTTCCACGCCATCCTTCCCTGTACTAATCTTTGCTGACATACCGCCGGAGGGATACTGAAACAGCTCATGTGACCATGACGTCATCGCGTAGCTCTCTGTAACGTCACCATCAGCTGACTGGCGACATATTGCTCCCAACATTATACTCCTGTGGATTAATATTTGTGACACGCTAATTAATTAATTTCCAGTTGATAGGAATAAAATATTTTTACTCACTTGTGTATACATTTAAGTGTAAGCGTGCGTGCTTGTGTGTGTGTGTGTGTGTGTGCGCGCGCGTGTGCGTGTAAATGAAGTGGTGAGGAAGAAAACAACAATAAAGGGTCACATTTGACATTAACTCAGCGAACACTGAAGTAGATACGGGTCTCGATTTGCCGATAAAAGCGACAGGCAGCAACATTGACAAGACTTTGTGTTATTAGGATTCAGATTTCGTACAACTACTGTTAATGAGCTGCACGCGTATGTTTTTACTTCTTTATTAATTGGCTGGACCAGACTTAAAAATCTGTTTATATTTTACAGGGTTGAGAAATGACCTGAGTGAGACCTGGTACATTCTGGCACAGACAGACGAA
This sequence comes from Magicicada septendecula, assembly GCA_034769895.1. Taxonomy (NCBI): domain Eukaryota; kingdom Metazoa; phylum Arthropoda; class Insecta; order Hemiptera; family Cicadidae; genus Magicicada; species Magicicada septendecula. The sequence goes on along the minus strand of CM068369.1, from coordinate 17,031,615 downwards.
AAGGCCATGTTGATCGTCTTCTGCCCTGACTATCGTAAGTGTATATAGGTATACTGCAAGTTAACAGGTTTGAATCTGACTGCACTTGCAGAAATCAATTTGACTGGTTGACTTAATCCATTTACTAGTTATTCTTTTTTTGTAAAATAAAAGATATACATTTATATGTGAATATTCTGGTTTTGAAAATATATAAATTTTGAACTATTTGACAGTTAAAAAATTTAAATAGAGAGTTTTTACATGATTTGTATTTTAAATAGAGTTCTTATAATTTCATTTTCCTGGATTTGCTGGGTTCAGTTGGATCGGTCCGGGCGAGCTCGCGGGCCTGCTCCTACTATTTAACCGGGCGTTGTCCTCTTAATCTGGGATGTCGATCTCAGAGTTCCCTCGTAGGGGTTGTGTCCGTCTAAGTTGCTCCTGATTCATTTCTCGTTGACAGACACCGGTCGTTGGAGATCTCGAACGCCGTGTCCGATTTTGTGGTATAATTCAGCTGCTCCCTCGACGATACAATCCGACTTCCCACAGACTGCAAGAGACTCTTTATTAGAATGTTGCCCTATACGGGAGTGCATCTTGGACAATTGGAGAAAGTGACACGAAAAGACTCCAAGCATTTGTGACCTGGTGCTACAGAAGAATATTCAAGATAAACTGGAGGAAGAAGATAACGAATGAGGAAACCTTTAGAAAAGCTCAGGAGGAGAAGAGCTTTCTACGAAATTTAAAATGCAGAAGAGCTAAGTTTATAAAGCATATACTACGACTGAATGGGTTGGTTAAGAGAACAATAGAAGAAACAATTGAAGGGAAGAATCACAGAGGCTCTTCCCTTTGCATCTGCTTTTGCTCTTGAATTAACGCTTTGATGTCACCTGCTTCACGTTTTCGTTCCTCTGCTTCCTGCTTACGTTTTTCATCCTGTCGTGTTTCCGCTTCTTCCGCTTCCTGTCTGCGTTTTTCTTCCTGTTGTTTCCCAGCCTGCAACAGCAACCGCTGTAAATTTTCTATCATCTGACTGGCATCCATTGTTTACCGATTAATTACAAATTACACAGTCTTGTACAAGTGTCCACAGTTTCCACGGTTAACGGTTCTGTCCCACTTCTGACCCACTGTTACGACGGTCTAACTGATCGTCGTATGGTACAGTGGAAAACAAAATACAAGACACCAATTAAGTCACTATTCCCTAGCTTTAATTATTACAATTAAACAGTTTATAATCAACAAGATAGTCTCTTACAACAAATCAAATAAAAATTGTTCACACACAATAATAATGTCGACGATTATAAAACAAAGTTGTATTACAATTGTTCCGCACAAATATAAAATACATAACACTTCGCCACAAAACTTCGAACCGCACTGGAATATATAGGAATCCAAACTGAAACTAAGCGCCGCTGAAGCCTTGTATTTATACCCCGCTCAGACACCACAACATTCCACATACTACGTATCAGCGCTACACTAGAACGTAATTGACTGCGGCCTTGACACGTTGCGGGCGGCTGCCGACGTCTAGAAATGTCTCGCGAACGCATGTTGAGGTCACGTACGCACACAACATTACAGCCGAATTCCACTGGAACATTCGAGAAACACGTAGATTGTTCTGTAACGTCACAACAATTGTTGGGAAACGTATGAATTGTTGGTTTTTATTGTAAAATTAGGCACCGACAGGATTGAAATAAGTTAATTAATACGTTTTTTACCTGTTAACAAACACATATTACAATTCTAAAAGCACTATTACATTCAGAACATTTAAACGCGTATTGCGATACAAAATTATTGCAGAAAAGTATTGCAAAAAATTAACGTTAATTACTACCATAATTAAGTAGTAATTAATGTGTGAGTTACATGTAAACGACGAGTAAAAATTACAAAAACAATACAATCACTCGTCTAAAGATAAAATGTACGTGTAGCGAAAACGGAGTATAAAGTGACCAGTAGAGAAAGGACGCTACCCACGAATTGGCAATGTTTAACACGTCAAAAACAATATCTGATGTGTCAGTTTGCCGTCTACTATAAATACCTCCGGCAATTTTGGGCGAGGTAAACTCTAGATATCTTTACACGTCGTCACTCTGTGCGTCTGTCGATTGACCTGATCATCATCATCATCATCATCATCATCATCATCATCACCATCATCTGCAATATAGCATTATTGATTGTGGAGCACCGGATCATCATCCACAACAAGCTATAGAGTAGCCTACCAAGAACGCATCAGCATCATCATTGTCATAATTCAGGACGCACACACACGTACACACGCAACGGTAACTTCGACAATACACTGGTGACCAATAAATAATTATATTTTTGCGTAAAGAACTAATAAATAACAGAATATGGGGTACTAAAGACTTAAAGACTTAATTGTGAATACTGTAAATATTCAAAGTAAAAGTCGTAATAGTGAATTGTTGTTAAAATTAATAATTATATTCTGTTTATTGCTTGTGTCATTAGAAATCGTAACATACATATTCTTAAAGTAAATGTTATTATTTTATTAAAATATGAATAGCAACAATTTAATTTTATTTTAGTAAAGTAATATTTTTTATAAATTAGTTGCTATTATAAAAATGATTCAAAGTCAGACACCCATGCTATATAAAGTAATTGTATAATTTGTTCATTTTACATGTTTAGATATTTAAGATTATACGTTATTATTGTGTGTTGAATGGCAAAATTATGTTGTGTATTACAGATTGTAACCTTATATAAGAGAATGTTTTGAATTTAGTAATTTCAAATTTTAGACAATTAATTTGCAATATTTAATAAACCGTTCATTGATTCTTTTAATATATTTTAATTCATTATTTCATGTCAGCGACGTCTCACTCCTCTTATTAAAAATATGTTTATTGTGCAACCACATACACTTAGTGCATGAAACACAATAATCCTACGACCTGGCCAGTGTTTAACACTATACAGTTGCGTTGGTTACATGGGCAGAAGTGTAGTCATTTTATAATACTTGTAACTTTGCAATATATGTATGAGTGAGTGTGTGTGTATATATACATATTTCCAATAACAATAATCGTAGTACAAGTAGTTGATCTGTAATCGGTAATGTTTAGATAAGCTTCCATGATTATAGTGTTTACACTAGAATTTTTGTTTTCTACAGCTTTGACTACGCAGATTCATTTTCGTATGATCGTTGTTCCAAGCAACAATACACTAGACGAAGTCGCCACATACCGCCAAGTTCCCGTTAACTACGTTCTGAGTAAGCAAAGTTTGGATAAGCTTCTGGCCGTGGACGCTAGTTATCATTTTGTCGGACAGATGAGGATGCAATCGTACGCGTTACAAGACATTAAAAAGGAAACAACCTCCAGTCCTTAAATGCTACAATTGTTGGAGTACACTAAGATAAATAAAAGCACTGTTTAATAGGGATTGATATTTTTCGTTAAACACTTGTTTACTGCTACAAACTGAGTATGTAAAGAGACTTGAAAATAAATAATTTTATATTTAAGATTCAAAGTTTAATGCTTCTTTTTCGTCTTCCAAACATTCCAACTAGTAACAAACATAAAACGTCTACCAACTGATATTTACCGATCTTGATAATTAATTATGAGGCGAATCCTATAAGAATTGTCCAATGGGCACTGTAAGAGGAACCGTGTCTTTAACGGAAAATTTGAAGGGAGATTATCAGGCTCCGTCTTTGTTTCTCTTGCGTGCGTCACAATTTTTTATTAAAGCTGCAAATATTTATTTACTAAATGTGGTATGATCAGGTGTAGACTGGTCAGTTCGGCTGGTTGGCGATCGCCTCGGGCCTCGGGCCTCGAGGAGGCTCAGGGGGTAAAGTATATGAGCTATGAAAATTTTATTTCGAGAAAAAACTGAAAATATATATAATTTTACCGGTATTAAAAAACATTTCTCGTCTAAATATTGTTAGAAATAAATCTTCAAGATTTACTTTGGTCAGATTGGAAGTGATCTCTTCTCAACCTTGTTACACAACAAGGTTAAATATACAGCCTATTTAGTATTTACTATTGGAGGAACGCGAACCCGCCTGGCAATTGACTGCCGCGACGAGTAGTGGGCTATTGTCATTTTTGTTTGAATGTCATTGCTGCATTCAGGGCTGCGGGCTCGAAGGCCTGGAGGGCCTCAGAGCCTTATGTCAAGATTCAAAAGGTGGCCCATGGCATAATCTTGCAGGAGGGCCCCGGTTGAAAAGTTACGCTAACGGGGCTATGGATTGGTGAGACGGAGTGACAATGGACCGGGCGCCGAGGTCAAGGGTCTCAATCGCCGTAATACATTGTGGAATATTTTTAATTGGTATTTTATGTCGATTTGTAGGGTATAAATGTTCCTTACAGTAGAAACAAAAATTAACTCTTTAAGTAAACGGAAAACAACAACAACGTAGAGAAACATGTATAGTGGGCCTAATGTTATTACATGTCTCTTATTTACTTTGACGACTAACCCGGTTAAGGTTGTTTTATTTTATTGTCAGTTAGCTTATCGCTAGGCTGGAGAGCCACAGCAAGACTAGGGTCCCACACCCGAGTGTTTTCCCCCGGACTCCAAATAAATGAATCCAGTACGTGGTAACTGATGTAGAAGTAGAACTGGATAAAAAGAGAACTACAATGAAGAAAGCAATGACTAGCGAAAAAGCCAAAGACGAAGCTCCTGAAATCATCTCTACTCAAAAATATAAATTGATCTACTTCAATATTTTTGATTGTGCTAGAAGAAGTATTGAAGAAAGGTTTAATCCCAACAATGAAATTTTGAAAGGCTGTGCCGGGCTGGACCCTAAAAAATTCAATGAAATCGTAAAAGTATATAGTTTTCCTAACGATGTCCAATGTAGCATTTCTAAACTACCTCAATTTCACGGAAGTCTTTTAGTAATAGAGCTGAAACAGTGTGCAGGTCAGTATGAAAATTTCATATAGACCAAAAGGCATGAGAAAGAAAAAAAAACAAGATAGGTTTAAGCTGAATGAAGACGAAGAAGAAGTGAGGATTATGATTTAGAATTAGAAGAAGAGGAAGATTATGTTTATTGCTATGAGAAAAAAAATGTCTAAGATGTTGTTCTGTATTACATATGCCTTTTCTGTTGTTTTTGAATTATCTCAATCTGGGCTCTTCACCACTCTTTACACAGCCTACAAGTTTGTATTAACTTTTCCTTGCACCCAAGTAATCTGTGAGTGAGTGGTTTCTAAACTGAAAATTGTCAATAATAGACTTAGGTCAACTTTAAATCAAAAGTTAATGTCTAATCTACTGTTTATAAATGTAGAACGATGTATATTTGCCTATTTAGATAAAAATTCAATTATAGGGCGTAGATGAAATAATAAGCAATAACCAGTGAAGAAGTTAGAAAAAAGGTGCTAGGATAGAGAAATGTTATGAAGGATAAAGATTTTAAAATCATTGTATGAATCCTTAAGTTTATGAAATCCTACTTCTGATATTAAGATATTAATCTTCTGTTGGTTTTCCAACATGAAAGTATAAGGTTTTGTAATTTACAGGATGATTATTTCGAAACTCTTAAATTATTTTTTCTATTTGGTTTGAAGTACTTTTATACTATTTCTTCTTTGAGATAAATTATATTTTAGATTTAATTTTCTTTTACAATTTTATATTGCTTCTAAATCTGTACTCTGAGTTTCAATGAATAAGTAGCATGATTATTTCCAGCAGTATTTATTGGAAACAAATAAAGTATTTGTGTTACTTACACAGAAACACACACACACACACACACACACACATATCATTCACATAGGTAATTATGGTTTAAAGCTAGTTATGTTAAAATCTAAAACTCAAATATACTGTCCTTTATGTTTTGTATTAAAGCGTTCACTTACGTAAATACTATACACACAATGTGTCTATAAGGAGTAAATAAATAATTTAAAAACTATAAGCACACAAATAGACGCGTGCGCGTTTGTGTGTGAAGCTGCAGGTGGCCCTTGACTGCTTCTAGCCGAGGGCCCCCAGCGAATCACACCCAGGGCCGACCCTAACTATGATTATCATTATTATGGAAACAATTACTTTATTTTTATCAATTTCGAAATATTGTAATTCCTTTTATTGATAGAATTATTTATTAAATTATTAATCCGGCTGTACAATGTTTACAGACTTTCCGGAACAAACGATTACAGAAATGATTGAATTCTCATCTTCCACTGATGCTTGTCCATCCAACGGACTTTCTTCAATTTCTCTTTCCCTCAAAATAGCCTGAATTTTATTCTATCCACGTGACAAGTGGTCTTTTCCTTTTCTTTCTTCCTGTTGGGGTTCATTCCACAACTATCTTTGGCAATCTTTCCTGTGCGCTTCTTTTTGTGTGTCCGTACCACTGTAATTTTTTGTTTGAATAAAATCAACAATTGAATTTTCCACATTCGTTCTGTCTTTAATAATTTCATTTAGAATTTTCTCACGTCTGGATAGTCTTGCCGAACGCCTCCAAAAGTCCACCTCTGTTGTCGCTAATTTTGTTCTTGTGTGTTTATTGGTAGTCCAAACCTCTGAGCCATAAGTCATGATACTTCTAACAATAATTTCAAGTATTCTCTTTCTAGTTTCTGCTGTAATTTGCTTATCCCACAGGATTTAATTTAATGTAGTGATAGCCATCGTTTTACAAATTAATTGTGGATTTTTATTTCCGTGTCTTGCTTCCCTTACAATTATTTATAAGCCTAATAACAACACTCGCAAATAGCTACACAGACATATGCCTACATTAAGTGCTTATGGAATTCCGCTGAATTTGTAATATTTCTGGAGAGGATTGATCTCTCTGTTTCTACCTCCCCTTAGTTCCTTAGTTACCTGATTGCTCCTTAACTACCTTATCCAACGGTAATTTCTAGTGATCAGCAGTGGTGGCTGTTGGTTGAAAATCTGGGGTTTCAGATGTGTTGGAAGGAATACAATTTTTTTTATTCTCTGAATAGAAAATGTCCAGGCCTTCTCCTCTCCATATAATACACAATGAAAGCAAAATACTGCAATTTTAGTGTCACGCCCACGTATATACACGACACACATTTTTCTGGAGAAAGCAACCACAACATCTGCCCATAAAAAGTGTCGGGTGTCGTTCGGCCTAAGATCTGCCGTAACAGTTCTGGTAACACACTGTCGCTTTTTGCTGCCTGAAGAAGAACGCCGAGGGTGGCATACGAAACGTTGCCGACGATGTGAAGATTTACAGCAACTGACCACGGCCTAACAGTACGGTAATAATTTTGTTGAGCTTAAGCACCGGCCAAAAGCTTAAGTTAAAATTTGGCACTGTAACGGTCGAAACAAAAGTGAAATGTAATTGGCACGTATTAAACTCAGACAGTCACCGCTTATTGGTTTATTACTCTACAAGTACCCGTTAACTAAAAAACGTTAAGCTCTTTATTTTAAATGTTACTGTGTTATAAGTATTGTATATACAATATAAGCGTTGTGTTTTCCTTTTATTAATTTCAGCAGTAAACTAAAAACCAAAAACCGTTCTCACCTAACCTCACAAATGAAAACAACGCGTATTTTTGCTTTGCATTAAGAAATAGGATAACTTACAATATTAGTACACTTATTCTTTTCCACATCGTAATATGTCGACACATCGCATTAGGATGTTATTTTAGATACGTTGATGACACTCTGTACATTTCCCAAAACAATGGTATAAATATAAATATAATATTCAACTCCATAAATAATTTACATTATAAAATAAAATTCACGTTAGAAGAAGAATCTAATAATAAATTAAATTATTTAGACTTAAAAATAAAGAAAAATGAAACAAATTTTGAATACGCAATATACAGGAAACCTTCTCAAACTGACTTAGTAATACCAAATACTTCTAATCATCCTCCCCAACACAAAATGGCAGTATTTAATTCCATGATTTACCGAACGCTTAGGATCCCATTAAATAACACAGAAAGAAACAAAGAAAGAAAAATTATCCAACAAATAGCAGTTAAAAATGGATACAAAATAAAAACTATTAATAAATTAGAAAATAAAATTAAACATAAAATCACTAATAAAATTCCTAAAAACACTACATTTATAAATTCAACTATTAATAATAATATAAAATATACAACCTTCACTTATTACGGAAATATAACTCAAAAACTAAATAAAATATTTAAAGATACTAATTTAAAAATATCTTATAACACAGATAATATAATTTTTAATAAAATAAAACCTAAAAATAAATCCAATACTCACAATAAAAATGGAATATATAAAATAGAATGTCCAGATTGCAATAAATTTTACGTGGGCCAGACGAAGAAAAAACTACGAGATAGATTCGTTCAACACCGCAATACATATTTAAAACCAAATATTTATAAATCTAATTTAGCCACACATTGTCTAAATAATAACCACCAATTTCCAAACATTGAAAATATAAAATTAATTAAAAACATACGAAAAGGTCAAAAAATGAATATTTGGGAAAATCTTAACATTTACAAACACAATAACAATAATTTATTAATTAAAGAACAAACCCAAATAAAAACAAAACAAGACGATCTATTTAAAATTATAAATTTACTAAAAAATAAAAATAAATTTGAATAAAATACATATAAACAAAATTTCAAATATAACCGAGAAAAAAGCTGCTGAAGAAATAAACATTAAAACAATCGTTAACTAATCGACCTAAATCGATTATCAGTTATTTTATTTTACGTTAAAATCGATACAAATTCGATTATTCGTTACTTTTATATTAATAGAATTATTACGATTGTTATTATTTCACTTAGAAACCTCTGATGATACTGATATTTTTCAGTGAAACGTGCGTCAGGTGTTAAAAAGAATATACAATATTATCTACTTGCAGAAGAAACAAATTGAAAACATCACAAATTATATATATTGCAGCGAATCACAGGATCATGATAAGCGGGGCAAGTCATATATTACACAGACAATGGACATTCATATTATATTGGTAGATGGTTAAGTTTGGTTGTTATCAATTGTATTTAGTAAGGTTAAGGGTTTAGTTTAAAAAAACTGTGCATTATTATTTATGGTTATTCATGTACTGTGTTAGTGGAAATGTGCGCGCGTGCGCGAGTGGAAAACGTTTCCCGTGCGGTGCGTGAAGTATTATCGTTGTTTGACATTAGCTGAACTGAGACATGTGTATCGCTACAATCCCTATACCTGTCGGACTATTGTTTACGTTCATGTATATTATTAATATGTAGGCAGCATGCATGAGATACGTGTAGTCTGATTACCGCTATGCATGCTGTTACAAGGTAAATGCACTCTAATGCATGAAATGTGCATGGTCACCTTTACTAACCATGTGACTTCCATCCACCAATAGAATGCTGAATGGTGGTTGGAAATTTTCTTATGCCTGTCGTTACACAGGCAGTTCTTCTACGCCATCTACCGCGAACGGAACGTGCACTCCTTGTACAAGAATTCTACCGCTTGCAAGGTGTTGTAAAAACTATTCGTCGTTAGTGAAACGGGAAGACTCAGAACTGTGTGTGGTACATTTGCACACCAGTGTTTTAACGCATTGTGCGAAAATTTACAAGCAGTTCTTCACTGCTGCTACCGTGAACGGTACATACAATCCTTGTACAAGACTCTACCGCTTGCAAGGATCTGTTAAGACTTTTCGGGATAGTAACGCGTGTGACGCATAACAATTGATTTATATCTTTACACACGATATTAATATTGTAGTATTACGTGTGTAAGAAGTGAGTGTAACTGTATCACTGTGCGAGATTTTCCGCAGTGACAGTATCATTAATTGTTACGCAATAGTTCCATCAAGACGTTTCCGTGCTAGTGCAAGATTTCCTCATAGGGTGGTCTGCTGATCGCGGTAGACCTTGGTATTCGCGAGAACACTTGAAGAAGCCGGAGAGGTATAAGCTCAATATACCGTTATTAGATTAACTCACTGTCACCTGAGATATTACTTGGTCTTAAACTCTATATAAGTTTTGCGAGTGATAAAATCCGTAGTGCCGTTGTGTGTGCGAAGTGTCGGATTCATCGTGGGAATTGCAGGACATCAGCCCAGCTGTTACAGGACATCAGCCCAGCTGTTACAGGACATCAGCCCAGCTGTTACAGGACATCAGCCCAGCTGTTACAGGACATCAGCCCAGCTGTTATAGGCCATCAGCCCAGCTGTTATAGGACCAGCCCAGCTATTACAGGACATCAGCCAAGCTGTTACAGGACGCCAGCCCAGCTGTAAACGTTTCTGGTGAAACGTCTGTCATTTGTAAGCCACACCTGACGATCCATCTATACCGCAAAGACCGGCCCTTCTCTTCAACAACATCATCGTGGGAGTCTTCTTATGTAACGTATCACGTCTTGCGTATGAACATTATTTAACACTTTAAAAGAAAGACTCTATATCAAACATTACATTCTGTACATTTCAAATATACCATATAAACTATAACTTGTGTTTGTACAATAAATAATCTTAAACCCTCCAATATAGACTTGTAATTTGAATTACACATACTATCATATCCTATGCGCCAATAGTTTAGTAATTTGTGTTGTCGCATAGAGATATTTTGGCGCTTAGCAACGTAGGGCTCGTAAATAGCGGTAATTTTACGCTATTATATATTTGTCTATGAATATAAAATTTGTTGGAAAAATCCGACGTATAAATATAATTAACGTAATAATTGTATGTGTATTGTTCATGTGAAAAGCTGAGGATATAATTTTTCAATTGTGCATATTCTCTTGTATATCATATATGAACAGATTTTATCGGTATATTGGAGGTAGATTATTAGTTGTTGTATGTTAGATAAGGTATTTACATGTTGATATTTTGAACTGCTTTTTCTGCGTGCATATAAACTGGTTACCATATGTTCTAATCTTGTGGTGATAATAATAACTTGCTTTGCGTATAAATCAATAAATTTAAATTTACTAAATTTTAAATTAAATTTTATCATTATGGCGGAGTCGAAAGGGATAGAGAGTGCTTTAGCGGCCATATTAGCTAATATGAAAACTATGGAAGAAAAGATGGAAGTGAATATACAGAAGCTTTCAGCAGAAGCCGGGAAACAAAACAACTCACTCCATGAGGAAAACGAGAAATCATACGTGGCCATACAGGAGCAATCCAAACAAAGCAAACAAATGGTAGAAGCGGCAGAAAAGCATATTAGCGAGACCGTAGAAACTATGAAGGCCAATATAGAGGCAAATTTGGAAGTCAATAAGTCACGACTTAGTGAATATGAAGCGAAACTCTCTGGTACGGCAGAGCAAGTAGTGCAACACATATCTACGATAAATGAATTAATGGCCGAACGTGACCTGCGGATTCAAAAACTACAACAGCAAGTGTCACGATTGCAAAGTACCTCGTCACCTCTAAACTGTACCCAGTATGTATATAAGACTTTAAATGACGTCAGCTCACAGCAAAATTTTTATGGACGGGAGAATAAAAATTTTCAGTATCAAACTCAAACCAAGCACACACAGTCACCAAAACAATATAAAATACCTAATAGAATTACCAATCGGAAATGGTGTAAACATAATGGGATGAATGAAGTTTTAAAAGCCCGTTATGAATATAAAAAGCAGTTCAATAAATCAAGTGTGAAAGATGTTAGTTATAAGAGAAAATTAGTAGTGTCCGGCCTGTATCCTGCTGTAATTAGAGATAGTTTAATTTGCAATAACCATAGTAAGGAAAATGAGAGAGGTATTAGCGTTGAAAATGACACTGACCTCATTGTCAACGCGAAAATTAACGGATGTGTCGGCGAAGTTTTATTTGACAGCGGTGCAGAAATTTCGTTAATGGATGAGCGATTCCTAGAGAGGCACAGGAAACATTTTAAAAAAATCCCGATTCTGCCGGCAGCCCACAAAATCATAAAATCAGCGACGGGTGAATATCAGAGGGTTGACCGTCAAGCTATGATAACAGTATCCATTCAGGGAATGGAAATAGAGGTCACTGTGCTTATGGTCAAGAAACTCGTGTATAATGTTATTTTGGGAGTGGACACATTAAATAAACTGCACGCGACCATTGATTTTCCAAATAAAATACTAAAATGTACAGTAAATAATAGTAAACACAATATCAGGTTAGGACGCAGGAGGGGTAAGACGGGGTCTGATTGTGAACCTATTACTATAACTCGCCCAGCGGTTCAACTTGCCGATAAGATAACACATAATCTGCGGACTCACAGCAAGCAGATAACGAGCAATGAGCAAGATAAGCTGCAAAGTATGCTTGATAAATTTGAATCTGTGTTTTCCAAAAATCCTACCGTCACGAATGTTTATGAACACAGTATTCAGGTCACGGATGAAATAAATTTGTACGGAAGACGTACCCCATCCCCCTTCACTATCAACAACAGGTTGATGCCGAAGTTAAGAGTATGCTTCAGAATGGTGTGATTGAACGAACTGATAGCAATTTTTTAAATCCTATGGTTGTTGTTAAAAAGAAAAATAACGACATTCGATTATGTCTCGACATGAGAAATCTAAATTCTATTACAAAAAAATGCTACGACTGTGCTCCGAATGCGGAGAACTTATTCATAAAATGTCAAGGGGTTAAATACATGTCTCGCCTTGATCTCAAAAGTGGATTCTGGCAGATTCCCCTTGCCAAGGAGTCGAGAAGATACACAGCATTTCTATATCGAAATAAATGCTATCAGTTTAAAGTAGTTCCATTTGGTTTGGTTACCAGTTTAGCGGCCATGGTCAGATGTTTGGAGTTAGCTCTGGGACCCGAGGTGGAGGACTTCGTCAGCATATTTGTTGATGATATTTTGGTCATATCCAAATCATTTGAAGAACATCTTGAACATCTCAAGATTGTATTTCAGAAATTGCAAGCCGCTAACCTGACTCTCAATCTTGAAAAGTGTGAATTCGGGAAATCGCAAATTAAATTTTTGGGTCATATTATCTCAGCGGAAGGTATAACAACGGACCCGGAAAAAATACATGCGATCATGGAGTTCCCGAAACCCACAAAACCCAGGGATATCAGAGCGTTCCTCGGATTGACTGGTTACTTCAGACGTTTTACTCCAGAATATTCTGGGACAATTGAGCCGTTGTTAGAACTACTTCGTAAGAGTAATAAATGGAGATGGGAGGAGCGTCATCAGCATGCTTTCGACGCGACTAAAAATTTGTATAGTAGAAACCTGCACGTGTTCCATCCTGAGAAAAGGGGCACATATGTCCTGAATTGCGATGCTTCTGATTATGCCATTGGGGGGGTACTCTACCAACGGAATGAGAAGGGCGAAAACAAAATAATTGCGCACAGTAGTAGGTCACTAAAAGGGGCCGAACGTAACTATTTCACATCGGAGAAAGAAATATTGGCTATTGTGTACTGCATTAGTAAATTTCGTTATTACCTGGTTGGACAACACTTCGAAATCCTTTCGGACAACCAGGCCTTATCGTTCATGTTGCGCTGCAAGTTAGCGAACGCTCGCATATCCCGTTGGATCATGGCCATCCAAGAGTACGACTTTACCATTAAGTACTGTAAGGCAAGCGAGAACCAAGCAGCTGACACGTTAAGCCGATACCCTCCAATGGTGGAAGAACGTCATGCGTCTAATAACCAGGAGGTTCAAATTCTAGCTGTCAAATATAAATTAGAAGACAGTCTCAAAAATAAGCTAAGAAATATTGGTATGGAACAGCAGCGTGACACAAAGTTGAAGCGGATATGTGACGCTATCCGGATACAAGAAAACCCTAAGTACAGAATATATAAAGACGTAGTGTATAAAATTATCAATGGCGGATGGAAGATTATGGTACCGGACGCCATGGTGGAAGACCTCACCTGGATGTGTCATGAGAGTCTGGCTCATGCGGGGCCTTATAAATGTTACCTGGCAATGCGGGAGGATTTTGTGTGGCTAAATATGACCAGGAAAATAAAGGCCATACTCCGCTCATGCCACATCTGCCAAACAGCGAAATATCCGAACCAACATACACAGGTTGAAATGGGTAACATTGTCGTCCGTAATAAAAATGACCTTGTATGCATTGATTTTTTGGGTCCACTTCCTCGGGCGGCACGTGGAATGAAGAACCTGGTGGTTGTTACGGATGCCTTTACCAAACATGTTAGCCTATATGCTATTGGTAGACCTACTACGTCGGCTGTCATAAACATTATGCTAAATAAATACATGCCGAAAAATGGTCCCGTAAGGAAGATACTCTCAGATCAAGGTAAGCAATTTACGAACACCAAGTGGCACTCCGAGCTTGAGAAACACGGGGTCCAGACGGTCTTGACAGCGATCCGGAGACCGCAAGGTAACTTGGCCGAGCGGGTCAACAAGGAGTTGGGACGGTTGTTCCGTACGTACTGTAATACTAACCAGAGTAAGTGGCCGGAATTCCTAGAATTTTTTGAGTATGCCATAAATGGAAATTATAATTCTACTACTGGGTATACTCCGAATGAACTCCAAACCGGAGAAATGCCAGGCCGGGTCTGGGGTAAACACATTGAAAGGATAGCGACGCATAATATGCCTATACCAGTTGAGATAAAGAAAATCGAAGCTAGAAGACGCATTAAAAAGAGCGCCGAGGAGCGCACGGAAAAATTTAATGCGGAACATAAACTAGTCAAGTTCAAGACTGGAGAGAGTGTGCTTTTACGAGCATTAAATGTTGGAAGAAGGGAGGACAACACAGCAGCGAAGTTTTTTAGGCTGTATAATGGTCCGTATACCCTGTCGGAGCAAGTTGGAAAAAATACTTTTATCTTAACCAACCCAAATACCAACAGTGCGATTGGTAAATTCCATGCGTCCTCATTGAGGAAGTATTATACAAAGGATCCGTAAACTCAGAAATAAATGTCAGGATATAGGGGTAAGAATGTGTAGTGATTTAAATATGTCAATTCAGGTTTAAATGTTGTATGTAAGATGGTTCTGTGAATGAACAATAATCTAGTTTTGATAAGGAATGTTGTCTGTGTACGCTATGACCCTGCATTAGATGTCGTTATCTGTGTGTCAAGAACATGTGTGTTTGTTTTGGTTTGAAGGTTACCACGTGTCTTTTGATTTGATGCTTCTGTCAAAGTGACAGTTGGAAATGTTAGTATTAATTGAGGAAGTTTATATGATTTTAGTTTGAGGGTATTATTATTATTTCAGGATTAGGAAGTTGTTTTGGTTATATTGAAAAAAAAATTTTATTTTTTGTTAGTTAACTAAAGAAAAAAAAAATTTTTTTTTTATGCGGGAGGGAGTTAATCCTGCAACGAATCACAGGATCATGATAGGCGGGGCAAGTCATATATTACACAGACAATGGACATTCATATTATATTGGTAGATGGTTAAGTTTGGTTGTTATCAATTGTATTTAGTAAGGTTAAGGGTTTAGTTTAAAAAAACTGTGCATTATTATTTATGGTTATTCATGTACTGTGTTAGTGGAAATGTGCGCGCGTGCGCGAGTGGAAAACGTTTCCCGTGCGGTGCGTGAAGTATTATCGTTGTTTTGACATTAGCTGAACTGAGACATGTGTATCGCTACAATCCCTATACCTGTCGGACTATTGTTTACGTTCATGTATATTATTAATATGTAGGCAGCATGCATGAGATACGTGTAGTCTGATTACCGCTATGCATGCTGTTACAAGGTAAATGCACTCCAATGCATGAAATGTGCATGGTCACCTTTACTAACCATGTGACTTCCATCCACCAATAGAATGCTGACTGGTGGTTGGAAATTTTCTTATGCCTGTCGTTACACAGGCAGTTCTTCTACGCCATCTACCGCGAACGGAACGTGCACTCCTTGTACAAGAATTCTACCGCTTGCAAGGTGTTGTAAAAACTATTCGTCGTTAGTGAAACGGGAAGACTCAGAACTGTGTGTGGTACATTTGCACACCAGTGTTTTAACGCATTGTGCGAAAATTTACAAGCAGTTCTTCACTGCTGCTACCGTGAACGGTACATACAATCCTTGTACAAGACTCTACCGCTTGCAAGGATCTGTTAAGACTTTTCGGGATAGTAACGCGTGTGACGCATAACAATTGATTTATATCTTTACACACGATATTAATATTGTAGTATTACGTGTGTAAGAAGTGAGTGTAACTGTATCACTGTGCGAGATTTTCCGCAGTGACAGTATCATTAATTGTTACGCAATAGTTCCATCAAGACGTTTCCGTGCTAGTGCAAGATTTCCTCATAGGGTGGTCTGCTGATCGCGGTAGACCTTGGTATTCGCGAGAACACTTGAAGAAGCCGGAGAGGTATAAGCTCAATATACCGTTATTAGATTAACTCACTGTCACCTGAGATATTACTTGGTCTTAAACTCTATATAAGTTTTGCGAGTGATAAAATCCGTAGTACCGTTGTGTGTGCGAAGTGTCGGATTCATCGTGGGAATTGCAGGACATCAGCCCAGCTGTTACAGGACATCAGCCCAGCTGTTACAGGACATCAGCCCAGCTGTTACAGGACATCAGCCCAGCTGTTACAGGACATCAGCCCAGCTGTTACAGGACATCAGCCCAGCTGTTATAGGACATCAGCCCAGCTGTTATAGGACCAGCCCAGCTATTACAGGACATCAGCCAAGCTGTTACAGGACGCCAGCCCAGCTGTAAACGTTTCTGGTGAAACGTCTGTCATTTGTAAGCCACACCTGACGATCCATCTATACCGCAAAGACCGGCCCTTCTCTTCAACAACATCATCGTGGGAGTCTTCTTATGTAACGTACCACGTCTTGCGTATGAACATTATTTAACACTTTAAAAGAAAGACTCTATATCAAACATTACATTCTGTACATTTCAAATATACCATATAAACTATAACTTGTGTTTGTACAATAAATAATCTTAAACCCTCCAATATAGACTTGTAATTTGAATTACACATACTATCATATCCTATGCGCCAATAGTTTAGTAATTTGTGTTGTCGCAATATATATATATATATATTTTTTTTTTCCAATTACAATAATTGTGGTACAAGTAGTTGGTCTGTCATCGGTAATGTTTAGATAAGCTTCCATGATTATAGTGTTTACACTAGAATTTTTTGTTCTCTACAGATTTGCCTGAGCAGATTGACTTTCGTATGATCGTTGTTCCAAGCAACAATACACTAGACGAAGTCGCCACATACCGCCAAGTTCCCGTTAACTACGTTTTGAGTAAGCAAAGTTTGGATAAGCTTATGTCCTGTAAAGTTACCATTTTATAGGACAGATGAGGATGTTATCGTTCCCGTTACAAGACATTAAGCAGGAAACTAACTCCAGTCCTTAAATGTTACAATTGTTGGAGTACACTAAGATAAATAAAAGCACTGTTTAATAGGGTTTGCTATTTTTGGTTAAACGCTTGTTTACTGCTACAAACTGAGTATGTAAAGAGACTTGAAAATAAAAAATTTTATATTTAAAATTTAATTATTAATGCTTTTTTTCCGTCTTCCAAACATTCCAACTGGTAACAAGCATAAGACGTCTACCAACTGATATTTACCGACCTTGATAATTAATTATGAGGCGAATCCTATAAGAACTGTCCAATGGGCACTGTAAGAGATACCGTGTCTTTAACGGAAAAGTTGAAGGTAGATTAACATGCTCCGTCTTTGTTTTATCTTGCGTGCGTCACAATTTTTTATTAAAGCTGCAAATATTTATTTACTAAATGTGGTATGATCAGTGGTGGATTGGTCAGTTCGGCTGGTTGGCGATCGCCGAGGGCCTCGGGCCTCGAGGAGGCTCAGGGGGAAAAGTATATGAGCCATGAAAATTTTATTTCGAGAAAAAAACTGAAAAAAAAAATATATATATATATTTACCGGTATTAAAAAACATTTCTCGTCTAAATATTGCTATAAATAAAACTTCAGGATTTATTTTGGTCATATTGGGAGTCATCTCTTCTCAGCCTTGTTTATATACGGCCTATTTAGTATTTACTATTGGAGGAACGCGAAGCCTCGTGGCAATTGACAGCCGCGACGAGTAGTGGGCTATTGTCATTTTTGTTTGAATGTCATTGCAGCATTCAGGGCTGCGGGGCTCGAAGGCCTTGGAGGGCCTCAGGGCCTTATGTCAAGGTTCGAAAGGTGGCCCATGGCATAAACTTGCAGGAGGGCCCCGGTTAAAAAGTTACGCTAATGGGGCTATGGATTGGTGGGACGGAGTGACAATGGACCGGGCGCCGAGCTCAAGGGTCTCAACCCGCCACATACATTGTGGAATATTTTTAATTGGTATTTTATGTCGATTTGTAGGGTATAAATGTTCCTTACAGTAGAAACAAAAATTACCTCTTTAAGTAAACGGAAAACAACAAAAACGCAGAGAAATATGTATAGTGGGCCTAATGTTATTACATGTCTGTTATTTACTTTGACGACTAACCAGGGTAAGGTTGTTTTATTTAATTGTCAATTAGCTTATCGCTAGGCTGCAGAGCCACAGCAAGACTAGGGTCCCACACCCGAGTGTTTTCCCCGGACTCCAAATAAATGAATCTAGTACGTGGTAACTGATGTAGAAGTAGAAATGCATTAAAAAAAAAAGATTTCAAAGAAAAAAGCAATGACTAGTGAAAAAGCCAAAGACGAAGCTCCTGAAATCATCGTTACACAAAAATGTAAATTGATCTACTTCAATATTGTTGTTTGTGCTAGAACAAGTATTGAAGAAAGGTTTAATCCTAACAAAGAAATTTTGAAAGGCTGGTCCTTGCTGGACCCTAAAAAATTCAATGAAACCGTAAAAGTTGATAGTTTTCCTCCAGAAGTCCTATGTCGCATTTCTGAACTATCTAAATTTCACAGAAGTCTTTTAGTAATAGAGCTGAAACAGTTTGCAGGTCAGTATGAAAATTTCATATAGACCGAAAGGCATGAGAAAGAAAAAAAACAAGATAGGTCTAAGCTGAATGAAGACGAAGAAGAAGTGAGGATTATGATTTAGAATTATAAGAAAAGGAAGATAATGTTTATTGCTATGAGAAAAAAATGTCTAAGATGTTTATTCTGTTTTACATATGCCTTTTCTGTAGTTTTTGAATTATCTAAATCTGGGCTCTTCACCAATCTTTACACAGCCTACAAGTTTGTATTAACTTTTCCTGGCACCCAAGTAATCTGCGAGTGAGTGGTTTCTAAACTAAAAATTGTCAATAATAGACTTAGGTCAAATTTAAATCAAAAGTTAATGTCTAATCTACTGTTTATGAATATAGAACGAGGTACATTTGTCAATTTAGATAAAAATTCAATTATAGGGCCTAGATGAAATAACAAGCAATAACCAGGGAAGAAGTTAGGTAAAAGTTGTTAGGTTAGAGCAATGTTATGAAGGATAAAGATTTTAAAGTCATTGTATCAATCCTTAAGATTATAAAATCCTACTTCCGATATTAGGATATTAATCTTCTGTTCGTTTTTAAACATGAAAGTATTAGGTTTTATAATTTACAGGATGATGATTTCGTAACCCTTAAATTATTTTTTCTATGTGGTTTCAAGTACTTATATATTATTTCTTCTTTGATATAAATTATAAATTATATTTTAGATTTAATTTTCTTTTACAATATTATATTGCTTCTAAATCTGTACTGTAATTTTAAATGAACTAGTAGCGTGATTATTTCCAGTAGTATTTATTGGTTACTTACCCCCCCCCCACAAACACACACACACATATATATTTGACATAGGTAATTATGGTTTTAAAGCTAGTTATGTTAAAGTCTAAAAATCAAATATACTGTCCTGTATGTTTTGTATTAAAACGATCACTTATGTAAATACTATACATACCATGTGTCTATAAAGAGTAAATAAATAATTTAAAAATCTATAAGCACACAAATAGGCGCGTGCGCGTTAGTGTGTGAAGCTGCAGGTGGCCCTTGACTGCTTCTAGCCGAGGGCCCCCAGCGAATCACACCCCAGGGCCGACCCTGGGTACGATTATCATTATTATGGAAACAATAATTTATTTTTATCAATTTCGAAATATTTTAATTCCTTTTATTGATAGAATTATTTATTAAATGATTAATCCGGCTGTACAATATTTACAGACTTTCCGAAACCAAAGATTACAGAATTGATTGAATAATCATCTTCCAGTGATTTAAGCCTCACTATTTGGTGCGCCAATTTATATTGTAACGTGATTACAGGTATCCATAAATGTTAAATTGTGAAATTAAATTTGGTTGTTTAATAAAAAAAAACTTTTGCTCTATTTTTATCTATTTTGTCTGTTGATATTTATGTTGCGTGATTATTCCTCGTATTTGTTAAATTTCTTAAAATATACTTTTAATATCTGGATTAGTCTTCCTTATCTATTAATTCGGGAATGGATTGAAGATAATTCTTCAGTTCGGTTGTTTCTAATTTGAATGTAGCGGTTGTATTGTCCCTTAATGTATAATTCCTTAATGTATACGTTCGATTGCACTCTCAACGGATTCGTTGAGGTTAATTTTGGTTTCGTGATTTTTATTATTTGTACCACACTCAGACGTCCTATTGACCATCGTGCGTGTGGAGCGAATACTAATTGTACCTTACATTCGAGAAATAAAACACATGGAAATGATATTAGTAATATTAATGTTAATTTTAGTACGTAGGCTTTCACGGCCGGTGTCAATATGATTGGATAAAACTTCCGGGCTGAAAGGCCGTGGTCGATTGCTTGATGCATTGGCGCTATACGTTTCGGCCGCACCACCGGTGGCCATCTTCAGTAGCAAAACTTGTTCGAATAGATGTACGCCGAACACGTCCCCAATGTACTGGGAACAAGCAACAGTGAGTTACGGCTACGAATCCTCTATTTATAGCTTTTTGGCCGCTTCAGGTGTATCGCGCGGACCAATGAGAAGCCAGCTCATCATTCTTGATTCTGATTGGCCATGGAGAATAGACCATGCCAGACACTATTTAAGGAGATGCTTTCTCGGCGGTTCATAGAGGAGGAGGGAGACAAGGTGACGGTGAGGTGACGGTGACATTCTGCACTCAGCATTGGAAGAGATCGGACGTCACAGAAGAGCATCGCAGAAGAGGATAGCCTCGTCCTCTACTTACTGCCATGAAGAGGCCATCAGCACAAGCTACTGCGGCGGCAGTCAAGAAGAAACCGCCAGACCAAGAATCGCCTCATCGCCAGCGCCAACATCAGAGAGCTGCAGCGATGGACATGGACGTTGACCAACCGCCTTGCCAGCAAGACGACGCCAAGCAGCACACAACTGGGACCTGCCGCGCAGTGCCGGTAAGTGTGCTAGGTAGCGCTGTCCAGCGGAACCCGGGGAGTCCGAGAGTAGGGCTCACAAATAGAGATGCGGGTTGCGCCGCCACTGTGACGGTGTCACAGTTCGGCCCCCGGGTACCCGCTGGACAAAGAGCCGAGCTAGTCGGCAGTAGCCCCGCTGTTAGTGTCCCCAAAGCACTGTGCGGCAGCATCGAGCCCCCCGGCCGGCCACTTGGGCCAGCCGGGAACCCTACGACTTGCGCGGGAAGCCCTGCTGAACCCGCGCAAGTACGTGAGCAAAATCGGTCCTTATTAGGGCCGACCAAGCCCGCTAAGGCCGGACCTTCCGGCTGCACGGCCGCTAGTAGGCCAAGCAGCCCGAATCCTCTGCCGGAGTCTGACTCCCCAGATATGGAGACCTCGGCGTCCACCGACTGGGTGGCAGTAGGGCGCGGTGGCAAGCCGCGAAAGTCTCCTTCCCTGACCTCCTTGAGTTCGGCCACGGACTCGGCGGCACTCCAAGCCTCCGCTGAGGTTGCGCCTAGTCGCACCTCCGAAGGAAGGGTCCCGCCGGTGTTCGTTACGAACGTCAGGGACGTGATCGGCTTCGTTCGCCGACTCCGTAAGTCCGTTGCGCTGGCAGATAACGCGTCTGTCAAGCTCCTTGCGAGCGAGACTGTGCGCGTTACCTGCCGCAGCGCATCGGAGCACTTCGGAGTGGTCCAGTGGCTGGAACGTGAATCGTTCCAGTTCCACACATACACACTGAACCGCACCAAGCCTGTAGCCCTCGTCCTTCGGGGCCTGGACATACAGGCGGATCCGCAGGTCGTCGCTGACGAACTGTGCGACGCGGGTTATAAGGTTGTGGGAGCCTCTCGGCTGTACACCACTTATGGCTCGCGTCGACCACTCCCATTAATCAGACTCCTGGTGGAGAAGGGCGACTCCTCCCAGGCCTTATTAGAGTTGAAACGGCTTTTCGGGCTCTGCGTAAGCGTAGAGCCCTGCCGTCAGACCGGGCGACTTTCCCGGTGCCACAGGTGCCAGCGGTTCGGCCACAGCAGCTTCGGTTGTCGGAACGCGCCGACCTGCGTCCGCTGTGGAAATGACCACTTGACGCAGGCCTGCGCTGTCCCGGACAACCACCGATATTGTATCAACTGCGGCGGCGCCCATGCTGCTAATAACAGGCGCTGCCCAGTCTATAGCGAGCAGCTGGACAAGTTGAAGAAACCAGTCCAGCCTAAGCCTCGACATGATGTTAGACAGCCAGTCAAACCGGCCAAAGCCGCTGAACCTGTGGTCCGGAAACCAGCCCCTAGGTCTGCTCCGGTTCCGAAACCCAGCAGTACAGTGAGCCCGAGCGAAGCTCCAAAGGCCAAACCCATCATCGCGCCCCCGGAACCGGAACGCGAAATACCCCACTTCACACAAGTCCCGCTGCCGGACAACGAGGAAATTGATCCTCCATTGCCGCCGCCACCCAAGCCTAGATTCCCCAGATCGGGCAAGAAAGTTAGGAACCAGGCCAAGAACACGGGCCAGCCTAAACCACCTGCCACTGGACCCAAGCCCGTCCTCCAAAAGCCAGAGCGGCCACCCGCTCCAGTACCAGCCCCCAAGGCTTCCACCGTCTCGCCCCGCCGCAGCTATGCAGCTGCCGCCAAGCGTTCTCCCCCGGCCTCATCTTCCGATGATCTCGCCGTCGTTTCAGACTTTCTGGCAAGCTACGACTTGCAGAAAGTGGCCCAGACTTTCCTTAAAATCAAGGAACGCTTGGCAACAGCCTCGCCCCAGGACAAGTTCCTCCTCTTGGTGGAAGCCTGCCGTGTAACAGGTCTGTTATGAACGGACAACCACGGCAATCCCTCAAGCGAGACCTCGAGCTCGTGGCGTGGAACGCCAACGGCCTCGCTTCCCGGCATTCTGAGCTCTTAGAGTTCGTTGCCCGTCACAAGCCCGATGTGCTTCTTCTTGGCGAGACGCACCTGACCCCGCATCGTCGTTTCCGACTACCCAACTACGTGTGCCACCGGGATGACCGGTCGGGTCGCGCAGGAGGGGGCACAGCCATCGCGGTGAAGGCGAGTCTTCGCCATCACCGCGTTGTCCTGCCTCAGCGGCGGAACCTCGAGTGCACCGCGGTCGAGCTCCATGGTGCTCTCGGCGGTCTACTCGTGGTTTCCGCCTACAAGCCTCCACACACGGAGCTCCTGTCGAACGATCTGGAGGCCGTCTTTGGAGCACACAGGAGGGTAGTCCTGGCGGGCGACCTGAACTGTAAGCACCCCGATTGGGGGAGCCGCTTGGCGAACCCAAACGGGACCCGCTTACGCAGGTATGCTGATGCGGCTCGGGTCACAGTCATGGGTCCTACCGGGCCTACATACTATCCCTCGAGGGCTAACTCCCGCCCTGACGTATTGGACATTGCCGCGGTCAGGGGCGTTTATTGCCCGGTCCACGTCTCCGTCATTTCGGAACTGTCCTCGGACCATTGCCCTATCAGTGTGCATATAGCTACCCAGCACGCCACCGTCCGCGACGAGCGGCGGGTAATCGAGTGGGACCGCTTTGGCCCGGCGTTCAGTCGCCGCCTACCAGAGCATATCCCGCTCGACACTACCCAGCATGTCGAAGAGGCAGTTGGCTTATTCGACACAGCCGTAGTCTCGGCGGTTGACGTGTCCTCCCGGATGAAGCCGGGGCTCACGCCCGACTATCAGCGGATCCCCGAAGAGGTGTCTCAGCTCGCTTGCGAGAGGAATCGCCTCCGGAGACGCTGGCAGAGGACTCGTGACCCGGCGG
The DNA here is from genome assembly GCA_034769895.1 of Magicicada septendecula. Lineage (NCBI taxonomy): Eukaryota > Metazoa > Arthropoda > Insecta > Hemiptera > Cicadidae > Magicicada > Magicicada septendecula. The sequence goes on along the minus strand of CM068369.1, from coordinate 17,007,321 downwards.
ACAAGGCTGCGTTCAACAGAGCGTCCGGCAAGTTGCGTCGTGACATGCTGGCGTTCCGTAGACGCCACTGGGAGCTAGCTGTAACACAGATGGATGGCCCTGCTGAGGACCGTAATGTCTGGCGGATTCCCAGTGCCCTAACGGGAAAGCGCAAACGCGCGCCTCTCCCCGCGCTGGCCGGACCTGGCGGTCAACCCCTTGGCCGCCCCCTCGAAAAGGCCGAGTTCTTGGCTGACAGTTTAGAGCGTCAGTTCGCTCCCAACCCATCCAAGAACCCGGCCTTCACTGAGCACATCTGCCGCGAGGTAGAGCGCTTTCTATCGGCCGGTATCACAGTCCAACCGGAGCCCATCTCCCCGGAGGAGGTCTCTGAGAGGATTGTTCAGCTCAAGCCCCGGAAGGCGCCTGGCCCGGACGGAGTCATGAATTCCGCCCTCCATCGCCTTCCGGAGCGAGGAACCCAGTTCCTCACTGACCTGTTCAATTCATGCCTCAGACTGGCCTATTTTCCGGTGAAATGGAAAACGGCTACCGTCATTGTGATACCGAAGCCGGGAAAGAATTCTTCTCGAGTGGAAAACCTCAGGCCCATCAGCCTCTTGTCCGCGACGTCCAAGGTTTTTGAGCGTCTGATCCAGCGTAGGATCCGCGACCATCTAGAAAGACTAGACGTGCTGATCCCCGAACAGTTCGGCTTTCGTGAGCTGCACTCCTCGACTCATCAGCTGATGAGACTAGTGGAATGCATAACCGAGGCTGGCTGCCAGGGCAAACAGACGGCTGCGATCTTCCTAGACGTAGAGAAAGCCTTTGACCGCGTGTGGCACGAGGGTGTCCTCTACAAACTCACGGAGGTCCTTCTCCCAGACTGCTACGTTCATTTGATCGGCAGCTTTCTGCGAGACCGTAGCTTCCGAGTGAGAGTAGACCACGCTCTCTCTTCGGAGAGGCGTATTACCGCTGGTGTCCCTCAGGGAAGTGTCCTTGGGCCTCTTCTGTTCTCGTTGTTTGTCAACGACACGCCCCGAGTTCCTGGAGTGAAACTGTCGCTGTTCGCGGACGACACTGCGGCTTTTGCCTCAGAGCCGAACGCGAGTTATGCGGCCGTTAAGCTCCAGCGCCAACTCGACGCGTATGTCGGGTGGACCGATGACTGGAGAGTTGCCGTTAACGCTTCCAAGAGCGCCGCGGTAATATTCTCGCGACAACGCAAGCGGCCTCGGCCGCTTAAAGTAGGCCCCGTCGAGGTGCCCTGGACCAACAGCGTCAAGTACCTCGGGCTCCACGTGGATTCCCGACTCACCTGGCGAACCCATGCAAATTACATCCGACAACGCGCTTCGACGCAACTCAGTAGACTCTGGCCCGTGCTATCTAATCCGGCAATGACCCCCCGGCTAGGTAAGCTCATAGTCAACACGTACGTGTTGCCGGTGATTACCTACGCCTGTCCTGTTTGGGGATACCTGGCTCGTGGTCATAGAATCACGCTCCAGCGCGTACTCGACCGGGGACTGAAGCTCGCGTGCAAAGTCCCCCGGAGGTACTCTTCTCGTCTTTTGAGGAGAGGACTCGGTGTCCGCTCTCTTGATGACACCGTGAGACGCCTGGCGCGACGATTCTATGTTCGTTCCGACAGAGTGACCCACAATTCCCTCATTGCCGGACTTGGTAAATACACCCCGCGACCAGGTGAGTCCTGGAAGCGACCTCGTTTGCTAGTCCCGGTGGTATAATCCACCAATCGCAGGTCGTTTCAGACCCCCCCCATAAGTAGATAAAAGTATATATTGAACTCCAACAGACCCAGTGGCAGGAGTCCTTTCTGAGACTCGGGACACTGTACAACTCGCGACCCGCGCTTCGCGCGGGCCGCGCAACCCCCAGTTGTGTGCGGTTCATAGAGTCTACCTAGAGCTGTTGCCAGGGTAGGCTGCGTCACTTTGTACGGCAATTTTGCCAGTGAATTTTTACCGTTGTTTGTAATTCTATCACAGTGATTTCTTCACCATATCTTCTTCTGTGTTCATCACCTACATTGTGCATCATTTTATCAGTGTATTGTGTCGTGCGCGTGTGTTTTTGTGATTCGTGTGCAGTGCGCGTCTGGTGTTCGTGTTCTTTGTCTGTCAGTGTAGTGATTCAGTGCTGGTGAAAGTTACTCTATCCTAGCCCTTTTTGCGTCTTCGACGTTCATTTCGGTTAATCCCGAGATGGCGTCGAACGCAACGCCCGTTCCTTTGCCGGCACCGCTGGTAACCTTAATGGAAACCTGCGGTACTGGTCCTCGTTCTACCCCGTTACCTTCCCATACAGTTAGTGCAAGTGAAAGTGAAAGTGATGATTGTGCGTCGATGTGTAGTGTGGGGACGGGGGAAGGTGAATTTTCACTTGTGGAGGGCAAGTCTGCCAAACGCAAGCGAAAATTGGTCGCCAGCCCGCCACCGGCCGCTGCTACGCATCGGGTATCTAGTCCCGGTAACAGCGCCAGCCATCCGACTCAGTCTCCTTCTCAATCTGTGTCCAAGCCTAAAATTCCGCCGATTGTCATTCCCGACAATCGCAATTATAGGGAAATTATCCGTTCCCTGCAGAATCTGCTTCCTTCGGCCAAACTCGAGGCCAGGTGCCAAGGCTCCTCGCTTCGAATTGCGGCCACAACAGTCCCGGACTTCCGATCGGTCCAACAGTTTCTTACCGATCGGAAGATCTCCTTCCATACTTTCGCGCTTCCTTCAGAGCGCGAAATTAAAGTTGTTGTTTCCGGACTTCCTTCCTGGACCGCCCCCGATACCATCAGGCAGGAGCTTGTCGCTTTAGGCTATTCGCCGACGGCGGTGAGTGTACTGCATGCTGGCAAGGGGGAAGATCGCCGTCCTGTGAATAGTTTCCTCGTGAAACTACTCAAAGTAGGCCAGTTCGAGGAGGTCTATGGCCTCCAAAACTTCCTGCACCTTCGGGTGCAAGTTCGTACTTTTGACCCGCGGCCAGGCCCCTCGCAGTGTTTTAACTGTCAGAGGTTTGGCCACTCCAGCTTATTCTGTAATCACCCTCCGCGTTGCGTGCGATGTACTGAGCCTAATCGTGGGTGTGATAAGCCCAAGACGGGGTTCACGGCCATTTGCTGCAACTGCGGCGGGGACCATCCGGCTAGTTATAGAGGATGTAGGGACTTTATATCAGCCATGAAGCTGCAGCGGCCTCCTGCTCGCCCTGGCGCGCAGGCAGGCCGTGTTGCAGGTCCCCTCCCTAACCGCAGAGAGGCCTTCCCACCTCTCTCCGGAGCATCATCTCAGGCCCCGGCAGCAGTTCCGGCTGCTCCCAGGGCCCCAGTTCCGCCTGCAGTCGACGTTTCGGCGCCGCCTGCAGTCCCTTCTGTCCCGGCGCCTGCCGGAGCGCCCGGTCCTTCATACGCGGCTGTGGCCGCTACATCAGTCCCGCCTTCCGCTCCTCGGAGCTCCAAACCGAAGCGCACTCGTCGCCGTCAGCGACAAGTTCCACAGGCCTTGCCTGTAAAACCTCAGCGGGCCCCGCCCGCCCCAGCCATCGACCTAAGCTCCCAACTGAGCAGACCCCACGTCCGTCCCCGAGCCCTGCGCCATCTGCGACACCGGCCGAGGCCAGTCAGGTCCGTCTTCCGGAATCTCGGGAATCTTCCCGTGCCCCGGTGGACCCCCTGACTGCCTGGGCTGAAACTTTGGTAAACAACATCAGGTCTGCTCCAGATACAACCACGGTTCTCGCCCTGGTGTTTCAATCACTGTCTACCCTCTTTCCTCTTCTTCTTTTGAATGGCTAGGAGTCTTAGGATCGTTGCGTGGAATGCCCATGGGGTAGTCCCTCGACGATCTGAACTGATGACTTTCGTAACGGAGTACGACGCTGATGTCGTCCTCCTTTGCGAGACTCATCTGGCTCGCTACCATACCTTCAACCTACCATCTTACATCTGTTTTCGTCAGGATCGTCCCCAACGGCCTGGCTGTCGCCCCTCGGGGGGGACAGCCGTCTTAGTCCACAGGCGGATATCCCACAGGCCACTACCCCCTTTAGATACATCTCTTGTTGAAGGTTGTGCGGTGGCGATAGACGCTGGCGGCTCGGAGTTGCGCGTTGTTGCGGCGTATCTCCGGCCCGGCCTGCGGCTACCTCCACCGCCCGAGGAGTGGGACGCTCTCCTCGATCATCCCCTACCAACCATCGTAGCCGGCGACTTAAATGCCAAGCATCCCTCCTGGAACAGCAGAGTAGCCAACGCCTACGGAAAATCTCTGTATCGGTTCGTCTCCGACGACCCGGTAATTCAAGTCATCGGCCCTGAAGACCCTACTCACTTCCCCTTTTCCGGTCATCGACCGGACGTCCTTGACATTGTCATAGCCAAGGACGTGACCCATCACATCCAGGTCTCGTCAGTGTCGGATCTCTCATCCGATCACAATCCTCTTTTTATAACTGCCCGTGAGCTGTCGGCCTCACCCCGACCTCCCGCTCAGACTGTTAGGAGAGTCAACTGGCGCTCCTACCACGATGAGCTCTCACGGCGGTTACCATCACTCCCCGCGGACCCGATCGTCACTTGTGACGATTTGGATCTCCGAGCCACTCATCTTCAGGAGTTGGTCCAAGGTGTCATGGATCGACACACATATACTCTCGAGGTGAATCATCGTAAATCGGCCTTACCTGCGGAAGTACTCCACGCCATCTGGCTCCGGCGCAATCTCCGCCGCAGATGGCAAAGGACCCGTGATCCCGGCGTCAAAAGGCGCTTTCAGGCCCAGTCTCTTTACGTCCAGCAGCTACTGCGGGACGTAAACTCTGATCGATGGGACTCATACCTTGAGTCTCTTGAAGTCGACCACGCCTCCGTCTGGAGAGCGGCGAGTAGACTGACCCGCGAGAAGAGAACTCGCAACCCACTTGAAACTCCGAACGGGGTTGTATCTTCATCAGAAGGCAAGGCCGAGGTCTTCGCCGACTGCATGGAGGTGCAATTTACTGTTCACCAAGGCGTCTCGGACCCTGCCCACTCGGCAGAAGTCCGTGGCTTCCTATCTGGACATTTTTCACGCCCTCCCGACATCCCAGCCCTCCCGTTCGACAGGGATGAACTAGTTTCATCTATCTGCCGACTAAATCGCCGTCGCGCCCCCGGTCCTGACCGGATCGGGGCCGCTGCTCTACAAAATCTCCCGGCCTCAGGCGTTGACCTCGTTGTTGAGCTGTTTACCTCCTGTCTCCGGCTACAGTACTTTCCCCGCCTGTGGAAATCAGCCAACATCGTAATGATTCCGAAGCCTCGCAAGTCGCGCATGCTTCCTGAAAGCTATCGTCCAATCTCTCTCTTGCCAGTCATCTCGAAGGGGTTCGAGCGTCTCCTGCTAGCTCGCATCTCGCCGCTGCTAGATGGTTTCATCCGCAGCGAACAGTTCGGGTTTCGCAGAGAGCACTCGACCACGCTTCAATTGGTCCGCGTTGTTACGCACTTGTCAGACGTCACCAACAGGCGAGCGGCTACGGCCGCCGTACTGTTGGACGTGAGCAAGGCCTTCGATAAAGTCTGGCACGAAGGTCTTCTCTTCAAACTTTCCAATTCCCCTCTACCATCGACCATAGTGTTTTTCCTCCGGTCGTATCTCAGCGACCGAACCTTCAGGGTGAGCGTCGACGGGTCCTGTTCTACAGTTCGACCCGTCGCCGCCGGCGTACCTCAGGGATCTGTCCTCGGCCCCGTTCTGTATCTTGTGTACACGAACGACCTGCCTGTCTTGCCCGGAGTCACGTTGTCTTTGTTCGCTGACGATGCTATGTATCACTGCAGCTCCCTGTCCCCGCGATTTGCGAGTACAAAGCTGCAGCGTCAGTTGAACCAGCTTCCGGACTGGCTACGGAAATGGCGGGTGACGATCAACACGGAGAAATCCGAGGCGATCTGCTTCACCCGTAAGTCCATCTCCCGATGCCAGCCCCTCTCCCTAGCAGGGAGACCCATCGCCTACAAAGAATCGGTGAGGTATTTAGGCGTTCGGCTAGATCGTCGCCTTTGCTTCAACGCCCACGTGACGGAAACCCTTGCCAAGGCTCGCGGCGTCCGAGCCAAATTATCTCCTTTCCTCTCGTGTCGCAGCCGCCTGGCCATGCGCACGAAACTTACCATCTATCTACTATTTCTCCGGTCTGTATTGACCTATGCGGCACCCGCCTGGTGGTCTCTTTTATCCACCACCAACAGATGTAGGCTGGAAGCTTTCCAGTCCCGAACACTCCGATCCTTGACGGGGTCCCCTTGGTTTGTAAGGAACGACGTGATTCGAAGGGGTCTCCGTGTTCCTACCTTGACTTCCTTTGTCCGGTCGCTGGCTCTAACTCTCTTTGCTAAAGCCTCGACCTCCACCTTCCCGTACCTAAGAACCATCAGTGCATCAGAACCACCACCGCCCATTCGGGTCAAGCGCCCTCGGGCGCTTCTTGATGACCCGCCATAACGCCATCCTCTTTAAATTAACCAAAACAAGTAATCATCAGTCCTCGACCAGAGTAGTTCACCAAACTGTCCTTCTATCCTTCCTGTCCACCTCCTAGCACGCTGAGCCGGCTGCTTGTCACTGTCATCAATCACTCGCACGGAGGCTCTCCGCCTCGCGGGGAGCGACCGACGCCCTCAGGGCGTCTGCTGACTGGACTTGAAACGGGCAACATCTGTTGCTCGAATCGGTAAAAGCGGCAGTGCATTAAACAAATAAAAGTTATACTCCCCCGCCTTCTCAGTTAACTGGTTGGCGGTTTCCTTTTCCAGTTTTAGGTAACCTGTCGACATGTACCAGCACTATGTTTACTTCTGGCAGCCATTGGACACGATCCAGATGGTGCAATCAAGCCACGGGTGCAAAGACACCCCGCATCCATAATGCAATGCAATGGCGGTTCATAGCGACAGACGCATTCTTATGAATATGGATGGACTCCAGATTCAGGCGAGTGAAGTAACCCCGGACAGAAGACAAAACGCGGGCTTCATCAAACATCACCCGGTGATCGTCGTGGGAAAGAGCGTGTTCAGCAACTGCGGACTTTTCCGGCTGGCCCAGACGGCAATATCTCCGGTGTTCAGAGAGGCGCGTCCGGACACTACGCTTCGTGGTGCCTATGTAGACCTGGCCACACGTACAAGGAATACTGTACACCCCGCACGACGAGAGTGGATTCCTGGCGTCTTTCACCGGTCGCAGGAACTGTTGGATCTTTTTGGTTGGCTTGAAGATCGTCCTGACGCCCCGCTTACTCAGCAACTTCCCGATGCGGTCAGTCACGCCACGGATGTAGGGCAAGACAGCAGAGCCAACAAACTCAGGCGACACCGACTCCTCCAGCCTACCAGATCTTCTCGGCCGGGCAGCTCTCCTAACCTCCGCAGCAGAATAGCCGTTGGACTGCAGTGCTTCCTCGAGATGCCGAAACTCATCTTCGAGATACTGGGGCTCACAGATTCTTTTTTCCCGGTCTACCAGAGTCTTCAGCACCGCCCTGTTCTGCCTAGGATGATGATTGGAGGCTTTGTGCAGATATCTGTCGGTGTGCGTTGGCTTCCTATAAACTTTATGTCCCAAGCTGCCATCGGTCCTTTTCAGGACCAACACATCCAGAAAAGCCAATTGTTCATCCCTCTCACGCTCCATCGTAAACTGTATGCGCGGGTGCACAGCATTCAGATGTCCAAGGAATCGCTCCAACTCTTCGTCCCCATGGCTCCAGACCACGAAAGTGTCGTCCACATACCGCAACCAACACTTCGGCTTGAGAGGCGCAGATGAAATTGCCAACTCTTCAAATTTTTCCATATAGAAATTTGCAACCACAGGGCTGAGAGGACTTCCCATCGCGACGCCATCCAACTGTTCATAGAAGCCGCCATTCCACTGGAAGTAGGTCGTTGTTAGGACCTGCCGGAACAAAGCAGTGATGTCCGCCGAGAACAGGTCACCCAAATACCCCAAGACCTCTTGAACAGGAACCATGGTGAAAAGAGAGACCACATCAAAACTGACGAGAACATCGCCAGGCTCCAGCACCAACTCCCGGATCCTCCGGAAGAAATCAGAAGAGTCCCGGACGAACGAATCCGTCTGCCCGATGTGCGGCTTGAGCAATCCCGTGAGGTGCTTTGCCAAGCTGTAAGTAGGCGAGCCAATAGCACTGACGATGGGCCGCAGCGGAACGTCTTCCTTATGGATCTTCGGTAAACCATAGAGACGAGGGGGAAGGGCCTCCGAACACCGGACGGCCGTCTTCACATCAGGCGCCAGAGAAGATTGCTTAACCAAAGAATCCGTTTTTCTTAGAACTGTAGTAGTCGGATCTTTGTTCAGCCTCCGATACGTGGCTGGATCTAGTATACCTTCAATCTTCCGCTGGTAGTCTTCGGTGTTCAAGACCACAGTGGCGCTCCCCTTATCCGCAGGCACAATGACAATGGAGTCATCCCTCTTCAATTCTCTCAAGGCTCGCAACTCCGCCGACAGAAGATTGCATTTTGGCGGAGCGGCCCTTCTAAGGGCCCTAGAAGCTTCCAATCGGATTTCATCTGCCTGGTCTCGGGGTAGTCCTCGGATGCCTGCCTCCACGCTCGCAACTATTTCCTCCACCGGTACTGTCTTCGGGGTAACTGCAAACTTCTCACCTTTGGCTAACACCGAGGTCTCATGTGGTGTTAGCTGGCGGTTCGATAGATTTACAACCATCCTGTCACGATCTAATCCTCTTCCCCCGATGTTCTGGGAACCAAACCGCTCGAATTTGTCACGCTGTCTCTGGCTGGTACTGGCATAACACGACTCGAAGGCATTATATGTAAGCCCATCCAACATCTCCCAATCATCTGCAACAGACGGATTCGTTCGTCCGGGACTCTTCTGATTTCCTCCGGAGGATCGGGGAGTTGGTGCTGGAGCCTGGCGATGTTCTCGTCAGTTTTGATGTGGTCTCTCTTTTCACCATGGTTCCTGTTCAGGAGGTCTTGGGGTATTTGGGTGACCTGTTCTCGGCGGACATCACTGCTTTGTTCCGGCAGGTCCTAACAACGACCTACTTCCAGTGGAATGGCGGCTTCTATGAACAGTTGGATGGCGTCGCGATGGGAAGTCCTCTCAGCCCTTTGGTTGCAAATTTCTATATGGAGAAATTTGAAGAGTTGGCAATTTCATCTGCGCCTCTCAAGCCGATGTGTTGGTTGCGGTATGTGGACGACACTTTCGTGGTCTGGAGCCATGGGGACGAAGAGTTGGAGCGATTCCTTGGACATCTGAATGCTGTGCACCCGCGCATACAGTTTACGATGGAGCGTGAGAGGGATGAACAATTGGCTTTTCTGGATGTGTTGGTCCTGAAAAGGACCGATGGCAGCTTGGGACATAAAGTTTATAGGAAGCTAACGCACACCGACAGATATCTGCACAAAGCCTCCAATCATCATCCTAGGCAGAAGAGGGCGGTGCTGAAGACTCTGGTAGACCGGGCAAAAAGAATCTGTGAGCCCCAGTATCTCGAAGATGAGTTTCGGCATCTCGAGGAAGCACTGCAGTCCAACGGCTATTCTGCTGCGGAGGTTAGGAGAGCTGCCCGGCCGAGAAGATCTGGTAGGCTGGACGAGTCGGTGTCGCCTGAGGTTGTTGGCTCTGCTGTCTTGCCCTACATCCGTGGCGTGACTGACCGCATCGGGAAGTTGCTGAGTAAGCGGGGCGTCAGGACGATCTTCAAGCCAACCAAAAAGATCCAACAGTTCCTGCGACCGGTGAAAGACGCCAGGGATCCACTCTCGTCGTGCGGGGTGTACAGTATTCCTTGTACGTGTGGCCAGGTTCTACATAGGCACCACGAAGCGTAGTGTCCGGACGCGCCTCTCTGAACACCGGAGATATTGCCGCCTGGGCCAGCCGGAAAAGTCCGCAGTTGCTGAACACGCTCTTTCCCACGAGGATCACCGGGTGATGTTTGATGAAGCCCGCGTGTTGCCTTCTGTCCGGGGTTACTTCACTCGCCTGCATCTGGAGTCCATCCATATTCATAAGAATGCGTCTGTCGCTATGAACCGCCGAGTAGCATGTAGCATGTAGCATTGTAGTAGCGGGGCGTCTTTGCACCCGGTGCATGACTGCAGCATCTGAGTCGAGCTCAATGGCTGCCTGTAGATATACATAGGTCTGGTTCTTCGACTGGTGCCTAATATCAGGAATGGACAACCGCCAACCAGTTAACTGAGAAGGCGGGGGAGAAAGGTTTGTAATTTTTATTTATTTTAAAATATCAGCAATCAGTGGGCACTGCCGCAAGGACGGGTTCAGGAGACAGATGTCGCCCGTTCCCAGTCCCGCGTGCAGACGCCGTGAGGCGTCGGTCGCTCCCCGCGAGGCAGAGAGCCTCCGTGCCAGTGATAGCGCGTAGCAGCGGCATTCAGCGCGGTCGACATACTAGGAAGGGAGGAAGGAAACAGCTTTACAGGTAAATTCTGGGGCATGGGCAGATAGAGAATATACAAGTTAAGTGAGGTTTAAGTTTACTTAAACTTATGGCGGGTCATCGAGAATCGCCCGAGGGCGTTTGACCCGGACAGGGGGAGGTGGTTGCGTGGTGCTGATGGTCCTGAGGTAAGGGAAGGAAGAGGTCTCAGCTGCGGCAAAGAGAGTCGCAGCTAATGACCAGACAAAGGCTGACAGAGCAGGAACTCGTAGACCTCCTCGAATGACACTATTTCGAACAAACCAAGGAGGTCCCGACAAGGAACGGAGGGTTCTGGATTGGAAACTTTCCAGCCTACGCCTGTTGGTGGCGGAGGCAAGTGACCACCAAACAGGTGCCGCATAGGTCAATACAGACCGGAGAAACAACAGATAGAGGGTAACTTTCGTGCGCAGCGCCAGGGGGCTGCGGCACGCGAGGTATGGGTAAAGTTTGGCTCGAACGCCGCGAGCCTTGGCAAGGGTTTCCGTCACGTGGGTGTTGAAGCAAAGGCGACGATCTAGCCGAATGCCTAGATACTTCACCGACTCTTTATAGGCGATAGGCCTCCCTTCCAGGGAGAGGGGCTGGCATCGGGAAATGGACTTACGAGTGAAACAGATCGCCTCGGATTTCTCCGTGTTGATCGTCACCCGCCATTTCCGTAGCCAGTCCGGAAGCTGGTCCAACTGACGCTGCAACTGTGTACTCGCAAAACGCGGGGACACAGAGCTGTAATGATACATTGCATCGTCAGCGAACAAAGACAACGTGACTCCGGGCAAAACAGGCAGGTCGTTCGTGTACACGAGGTACAGAACGGGGCCGAGGACAGATCCCTGGGGTACGCCAGCGGCGACAGGACGAACTGCAGAGCAGGTTCCGTCGACGCTCACCCTGAAGGTTCGGTCGCTGAGATACGACCGGAGGAAAAACACTATGGACGATGGTAAGGGGGAGTTAGCGAGTTTGAAGAGAAGACCTTCGTGCCAGACTTTGTCGAAGGCCTTGCTCACGTCCAGCAGTGCGGCGGCCGTAGCCGCACGCCTGTTGGTGGCGTCAGAGAGTTGCGTTACCACGCGGACTAGTTGAAGCGTGGTCGAGTGCTCTCTGCGAAACCCGAACTGTTCGTTGCGGATAAAATTATCCAACAACGGCGAGATGCGGGCCAGCAGGAGCCGCTCGAACACCTTCGAGATAACTGGCAAGAGAGATATTGGCCGATAGCTTTCAGGAAGCATGCGCGGCTTGCGGGGTTTAGGAACCATAACGATGTTGGCATTTTTCCACAGGCGGGGGAAGTACTGTAGCCGGAGACAAGAGTTGAACAGCTCGAGAACGAGGTCAACGCCTGAGGCCGGGAGATATTGTAATGCAGCGGCCCCGATCCGGTCAGGACCGGCGGCGCGACGGCGGTTTAGTCGACAGACAGACGAAACGAGTTCGTCTCTGTCGAACGGGAGGTCTGGGCCATCGGGAGGGCGAGAAAAATAACCAGATAGGAAGTCCCGGACTTCTGCCGAGTGAGCAGGGTCCGAAACGCCTCGATGAACGGTAAATTGCGACTCCATGCAGTCGGCGAAGACCTCAGCCTTGCCTTCTGATGAAGACACAACCCCGTTCGGGGTTTCGAGCGGGTTGCGAGTTCTCTTCTCGCGGGTCAGTCTACTCACCGCTCTCCAGACGGAGGCGTGGTCGACTTCAAGAGACTCAAGGTATGAGTCCCATCGATCAGAGTTTACGTCCCGCAGTAGCTGCTGAACGTAAAGGGACTGTTGTTGAAATCGTCGCTTAACGACTGGGTCTCGGGTCCTTTGCCATCTGCGGCGGAGCTGGCGCCGTAGCCAGATGGCGTGGAGTACTTCCGCAGGTAAGGCCGATTTACGATGATTCACCTCGAGTGCGTAGGTGTGTCGATCCATGACACCTTGGACCAATTCCTGAAGATTTGTGGCGCGGAGATCCAGATCGTCACGAGTGACGATTGGGTCCGCCGGGAGAGATGGTAACCTTCGAGAGAGCTCGTCATGATAGGATCGCCAGTTGACTCTCCTAACAATCTGAGCGGGAAGTCGGGGTGACGCCGACAGCTCTCGAACAGTTATAACAAGGGGATTGTGATCGGACGAAAGGTCCGACACAGACGAGACCTCGATGTTGCGGGCAACGTTCTTGACAACTACTATGTCAAGAACGTCCGGCGAAAGGGGAAGTAGGTAGGGTCTTCAGGGCCGATGACATTAAGTGCCGGGTCGCCAGAGACGAACCAGAACAGAGAATTTCCATAGGCGTTGACAACGCGGCTGTTCCATGAAGGGTGTTTGGCGTTTAAGTCGCCGGCTACAATGGTTGAGAGGGGGTGGTCGAGGAGGGCGTCCCACTCCTCGGGCGGTGGCGGAGTTCGCCGGCCAGGCCGGAGGTACGCTGAAACAACGCGCAGCTCCGATCCGCCGGCGTCCACCGCCACCGCACAGCCTTCAATAATAGATGTATCTAGAGGAGGCAAAAGCCTGTGGGATATCCGCCTGTGGACTAAAACAGCTGTGCCCCCCGAGGGGGGACAGCGAGGCCGTAGGGGACGATCCTGACGATAACAGGCATAGGCAGGAAGGGAAAACGAGTGGTAATGAGCCAGATGAGTCTCGGAAAGAAGTATGATATCAACATCATACTCCGTTACGAAAGTCATCAGTTCAGATCGCCTGGGGAGTAGCCCGAAGGCGTTCCACGCAACGATCCTCAGGCTATTAGCCATTTAGGGGAAGTAGAGGAAAGAGGGCAGCTAATGATTGGAACACCAGGGCAAGCACAGTGGTAGTGTCGCGAGCAGTCCTGATGGATGCAACAAGATTATCTGCCCAGGCAGTCAGGGGATCCGCCGAAGCCCGGGAAGATTCCCGGGATTCAGGAGGACAAGCCTGACTGGCCTCGACAGGGGTAGCAGATGGCGCTGGGCTGGTGGTCTGAGTAGTAGACTGCTCGCTGGAAGGTTGAGGACGATGGCTGGGGGCGGGTCGAGCCCGCGGAGAGGGTACAGGTGGAACCTGTGATGATGTTGGTCGGCCGGCGGAGTTCCGGCGACGACGAGAGCGCTTAGATTTGCCCGATCGGGCTGGAGGCGGGGCTGATTTAGCGGCCATGGCCGCGTAGGAAGGTGCGGGCGCTCCGGTAGGCGCCGGGATTGAGGCCGCTGCAGGCGGCGCCGAAGCGACGACTGCAGGCAAGACAGCGGCACCGGAAGCAACCGGAGTTGCTGCCGGGACCTGGGCAGATGCACCAGTGAGTGGCGGGAAAGCCGCTCGCCGGTTAGGGCCAGGACCAGCTACACGGTCTGCCTGCGCGCCAGGGCGCACAGGAGGTCGCTGCGGTTTCATAGCGGCGATAAAATTAGGGCAGCCTCGGTAATTAGCCGGATGGGCTCCTTTGCAGTTACAGCATTTAGCTGTGTACCCCGTCGTAGGCTTATCACAGCCACGATGAGGTTCAGCACAACGCACGCAACGCGGGGGCTGATGACAGAAAAGACTGCTGTGGCCGAACCTCTGGCAGTTAAAACACTGCGAGGGGCCGGGCCGCGGGTCAAATGTTCGGACTTGCACCCGTAGGTGCAGAAGATTCTGGAGAGTGTAAATCTCCTCGAAAGGGCCTACTTTCGAACCGCCGAGGAGAAAGCATCTCCTTAAATAGTGTCTGGCATGGTCTATTCTCCATGGCCAATCAGAATCAAGAATGATGAGCTGGCTTCTCATTGGTCCGCGCGATACACCTGAAGCGGCCAAAAAGCTATAAATAGAGGATTTGTAGCCGTAACTCACTGTTAACCCGCTTCCTCCTCTTCCGGCTGACGAGTCGGGCGAGTTCGCGACCGTTGGTCGGCGTAATCGCCCGGCTAAGAAGCCCAAGAGAACCCACCCAACCGCTTCCTCTAACACCTCGGCCATGGACATTGGACCTTCTCAGGGCCCACAGGCCGCGGTTCCGACTGCTTCGACAGCAGCTCCGGCTGCTGCCGCTGTTGGTCGTGCGCCGCCCCTGTACGTCCATAGCGTGTCTAATGTCGCCGCCTTATACAGACGGCTGATCGCGGCCCACGGCCTGTCGGCTGACAAGCTTGACCTGAAGCTGCTTGGCGGTGATACGGTCAGGATTGTCGTCCGCCAGCTCGAGGACCATCGCTTGGTCGAGGCCTTCCTGCAGGCGCACAGCCTTCAGTATCACACCTTTACTCCTAAGCGAGTCAAGCCCTTGTCGGTAATTTTGCGAGGGCTTGACGCGCACACCGATCCACAGGAGATCCTCATGGAACTCCGCGACCTCGGGTACCCGGTGCAGGCAATTTTCCGCCTGTTCACTCACTCAGAAACCCGAGTACCTCTCCCGCTCGTCCGTCTCCAGCTCGAGAAGGGCGAGGCTGCTGATAAAATTTTCCACCTGACGCGGCTGTTTGGCTTCCGCGTCAGGGTGGAAACCAGTCGTCCCCAGGGCAAGCTCGCGCAGTGCCACCGGTGCCAGAGGTTCGGCCATCACACCGACGTCTGCCGCAATGCCCCGGCCTGTCTACGATGTTCTCTGGGACATTCAACCCAGGCCTGCACTGTGGCAGACAAGACCAAATTCCGCTGCATCAATTGTGGCCAAGGCCATGCAGCGAGTAATGTAAACTGCCCGGTCTATAAGGCGGAGCTCCTGCGGAAGCAAAGGCCGCAGGGGCCCCTCCCGAAGCCACGGCAGCCAGCTATGCAGCCCCAACCTAGACAGCCTAAAACGCAGGCTAGGCCTCAACCTCAGGCACAACCGGCACGGCGCGCGCCCTCTCCGGCTCCACCTCCAGCCCCTGCAAAGGCAACCAAACGTACCGCGTCTCCTTCAGAAGCAGAGACTCGCCCTGTAGCTGTCATCTCGGTTTCGGAGCCGGAGAATGAACCCTCCACCTCCGCGGAACCTCCTACTCCCGCCTCTGAACCAGAGGTAGCCTCGCCGCCCCTGCCACCTCCGCGATTTCCGCGAGCAGGCATAAAACCCAGGAACAAAGGGATACCCACACCGGATGCTCGGCCCCGAGCTCCTGCCGGCCCACAGCCCAAGAAAAGTCCTGCTTCCCGGTATAAGTCCGACGAAGCGCAACAGCGTACTTTTCCTGCCGCTGATTCAAAACCGTCTGGCCCTGGTCCTATGGCTTTCACCACGACCCGATCTGCCGTAACACCTGGTCGCTCTTATGCGGCCTCAGTTTCCAGGCAAACCGCCCAGTCCGTCGTTTCCAATGACGCACAGTTCGTCCGCGGCTTTCTGTCTAGCTACGACCTCCCGAAAGTCGCATCTACCTTCAGGTCCATCCGAGACCGCCTGGAAACTGCTGACCCAACTGAGAGATTCATGCTATTGGTGGAAGCCTGCGAAGTCATAGGTCTTCTATGAACCGAGCCCTTAGACGAGATCTCTCGCTCGTAGCCTGGAATGCTAACAACATCGGTACCAAGCATTCCGTCCTTCTTGAATTCCTGGCTCGGTTGAAACCCGACGTACTCTCCTCGGGGAAACCCACCTGACCCCGGCGAACCGGTTTCGATTACCAAATTACGTGGTCTATCGGGATGACCGAGTTGGCCGACGAGGTGGCGGCACGGCGATCGCGGTGAGGACCTCCATAGGTCATCATCGTGTCGCTTTGCCGCAGCTTACCAACCTAGAGGCCACCGCTATTGAGGTCCACGGAGCTCTTGGCGGCGTCCTCGTGGTCTCAGCTTACAAGCCCCCACAAGCTGAACTCCTTGTCGGCGACCTGGACGTCATCTTCGATTTCCATCGAAGGGTAATTTTGGCCGGCGATCTGAATTGCAAGCATCGCGTTTGGAATAGTCGCCTGACTACTCCGAACGGGAGGCGCTTGCTCAGTTTTGTTGAATCGCACCGGGCGATGGTTTTTCGTCCTGCGCAACCCACGTTCTCTCCGTCACTGCCTAACGTGGCTCCCGATGTTCTGGATATCGCGGTGACCCAAGGAATTGTCTGTCCGGTCGAGGTATTCTCACTCACGGAGCTGACATCCGACCACAACCCTATCTTGGTCCACGTCGCTACCCAGCACGCCTATGCACGTTCTGACCAGAAGAAGGTTATCGATTGGGATCGCTACGGCCCGGCCTTGTGCCGTCGATTGCCGCCAGCGGCCCCACTCGATTCCGTTCGCCTCCTAGACGAAGCAGTTGCGGGAATCGAAGAGGCAATCATCTCGGCTATAGGCGTGTCTTCACGTACGCGAGCTGGTTTCACGCCTGACTACCAACGCATCCCAGAGGAAGTCTCTCTTCTCGCTCGCGAGAGGAATTACTTCCGGAAACGTTGGCAGAGGACCCGTGATCCGGCCGATAAGGCAGCATACAATCGGCTCACCGGACGACTGCGCGGCAGTCTGAAGGCGTTCCGACGTAGCTGTTGGGAACTCGACGTGGCCCGAACGGGGGATGCGGACCCGCAATCTCACCCGTACAGAATACCTACCGCATTGACGGGACGGAGGCGCCGACCTCCACTTCCCGCCATTGTTGGACCGTTCGGTCGACCCCTGGGTCGCCCGGAGAAAAAGGCCGAGTACTTGGGCTTGTGTTTCGAGCGACAGTTCGCTCCCAACCCGCCCATGGACTGGGACTTCGACGAACAAGTCGAGATGGCTGTGGAAGACTTTCTGTCACTTCCGATCACGACGGAGCCCGAACCCATCTCTGTGGAAGAGGTCTCAGATCGGCTCGCTGAACTTCAGCCAAGAAAAGCTCCAGGCCCGGACGGTGTTACCAACACCGCTCTACGACTTCTTCCCGAGCCTGGAGTTCAATTCTTGACTGATTTGTTCAACGCGTGTCTTAGACTGGCCTACTTTCCCAAGAAATGGAGAAAGGCGACGGTTATCGTGATCCCGAAGCCGGGAAAGGATACCACCCGCTCGGAAAACCTCCGGCCTATCAGCCTACTCTCCGCTACGTCCAAGGTTTTTGAGCGCCTCGTACAGCGTCGTGTACGAGAACATCTAACCAACTTTGACGTGCTGGTCCCCGAACAGTTCGGCTTTCGTGTGGGGCATTCGACCACTCATCAACTGATGAGACTGGTGGAAAGCATCACGGAAGCCGGGTGTCGGAGAGAACGGACCGTTGGCTGTTTCTTAGATGTTGAGAAAGCCTTCGACAGCGTATGGCATGATGGCCTGTTATTCAAACTTAGGGAAGTCCAGCTCCCGGACTGCTACCTCCATCTGGTTGCTAGCTTTCTGACGGAGAGGACCTTCTGCGTGAGAGTTGGCGATTCAGTCTCTTCCGAGAGGCGAATCACAGCCGGCGTCCCTCAAGGTAGTGTTCTAGGCCCCCTTCTGTTCTCGATCTACGTCAACGACGTGCCGAGACAGCCTGGAGTCCAGATGGCCCTCTTCGCTGACGACACGGCCGTATTTACGGCCGATCGTCATGAGGAAAGGGCCGTCCTACGACTGCAGCGCCAGCTCGACACGCTCGTTGACTGGACTGAGAATTGGAGAGTGCTCCTCAACCCTACCAAGAGTGTAGCCGTCGAATTCTCTAAGCGACGGAAGAACCCCGTTAGGCAACTACGCATCGGCAGAACGTACTTGCGCTGGTCCAAAGAGGTCAAGTACCTCGGCTTACACCTCGACCGTCGGCTCACCTGGCGTACCCACGCACAGACAGTTCTTAAGCGAGCATCCACTCGCCTGTGCGCACTGTTTCCACTCCTGATCAGCCCAGCCATGACCAGGAAATTGGGTAGGATGATCGTCGGCGCGTATCTGCTGCCGGTCATTACCTACGCCTGCCCGGTCTGGGGTTACCTCGCCGCAATGCATAAAAAGAAGTTGCAGAGCGTCCTCGACAGGGGGCTTCGGCTAGCGGCCAAAGTCCCCCGTCGCTTCTCATCTCGCCATCTAAGGAGAGGACTTGGCGTCCGCTCCTTAGACGACACTTTCAGGCGGCTTGCACGCAAATTTTATGCACGTGCGGCGAGGTTCCCAGACAATCCTCTAGTTACTGGGCTGGGAAGGTACCGTATACGCCCAGGTGATTCGTGGAAACGCCCTCGGTGCATACTGCGCTAGCGTAGGCTAGCACAACAGCCGAGAAAGGCCTGCTATAGAGCACACGCCCTACTTGGGCAGGGCCACGAGGCAGGAGCTCCAGATGGTAGCTCGGAACTCAGTTCCCGTGCGGTTCGTCTCTGCGACGCACACCCGCAAAGCCCAGAGCAAAAAAAAAATAAAATAAAAAAATAACTCACTGTTGCTTGTTCCCAGTACATTGGGGACGTGTTCGGCGTACATCTATTCGAACAAGTTTTGCTACTGAAGATGGCCACCGGTGGTGCGGCCGAAACGTATAGCGCCAATGCATCAAGCAATCGACCACGGCCTTTCAGCCCGGAAGTTTTATCCAATCATATTGACACCGGCCGTGAAAGCCTACGTACTAAAATTAAGAACCTCTACGGGGAGGAGGTTTTAAAGAAAATTAAAAAGTTGGAGACGTTACGGAAGAAGAAAGCCAGTCTGCTGTGTTCCTTGGCCTTTTTACTTCGATGTAGAGACTCGGGAACCGTTCCCAGGTTCCTACGACAAAGACATATTTTTAACACGCCACAGGCCAATAGGATTTATAGAAGAACTGAAAATGCCATGCTGCGTGAGCGCATACACCATACGAGGAAAGAGTTGGCACTTAATGACTAAGAACTGTTAAAACTGCATTTACATCTTAGCAGTTCCCTCCAACAACATGATTGGGAAATGTTGGATGGGCTTACATATAATGCCTTCGAGTCGTGTTATGCCAGTACCAGCCAGAGACAGCGTGACAAATTCGAGCGGTTTGGTTCCCAGAACATCGGGGGAAGAGGATTAGATCGTGACAGGATGGACAGGATGGTTGTAAATCTATCGAACCGCCAGCTAACACCACATGAGACCTCGGTGTTAGCCAAAGGTGAGAAGTTTGCAGTTACCCCGAAGACAGTGCCGGTGGAGGAAATAGTTGCGAGCGTGGAGGCAGGCATCCGAGGACTACCCCGAGACCAGGCAGATAAAATCCGATTGGAAGCTTCTAGGGCCCTTAGAAGGGCCGCTCCGCCAAAATGCAATCTTCTGTCGGCGGAGTTGCGAGCCTTGAGAGAATTGAAGACGGATGACTCCATTGTCATTGTGCCTGCGGATAAGGAGAGCGCCACTGTGGTCTTGAACACCGAAGACTACCAGCGGAAGATTGAAGGTATATTAGATCCAGCCACGTATCGGAGGCTGAACAAAGATCCGACTACTACAGTTCTAAGAAAAACGGATTCTTTGGTTAAGCAATCTTCTCTGGCGCCTGATGTGAAGACGGCCGTCCGGTGTTCGGAGGCCCTTCCCCCTCGTCTCTATGGTTTACCGAAGATCCATAAGGAAGACGTTCCGCTGCGGCCCATCGTCAGTGCTATTGGCTCGCCTACTTACAGCTTGGCAAAACACCTCACGGGATTGCTCAAGCCGCACATCGGGCAGACGGATTCGTTCGTCCGGGACTCTTCTGATTTCCTCCGGAGGATCCGGGAGTTGGTGCTGGAGCCTGGGGATGTTCTCGTCAGTTTTGATGTGGTCTCTCTTTTCACCATGGTTCCTGTTCAGGAGGTCTTCGGGTATTTGGGTGACCTGTTCTCGGCGGACAATCACTGCTTTGTTCCGGCAGGTCCTAACAACGACCTACTTCCAGTGGAATGGCGGCTTCTATGAACAGTTGGATGGCGTCGCGATGGGAAGTCCTCTCAGCCCTGTGGTTGCAAATTTCTATATGGAGAAATTTGAAGAGTTGGCAATTTCATCTGCGCCTCTCAAGCCGAAGTGTTGGTTGCGGTATGTGGACGACACTTTCGTGGTCTGGAGCCATGGGGACGAAGAGTTGGAGCGATTCCTTGGACATCTGAATGCTGTGCACCCGCGCATACAGTTTACGATGGAGCGTGAGAGGGATGAACAATTGGCTTTTCTGGATGTGTTGGTCCTGAAAAGGACCGATGGCAGCTTGGGACATAAAGTTTATAGGAAGCCAACGCACACCGACAGATATCTGCACAAAGCCTCCAATCATCATCCTAGGCAGAAGAGGGCGGTGCTGAAGACTCTGGTAGTCCGGGCAAAAAGAATCTGTGAGCCCCAGTATCTCGAAGATGAGTTTCGGCATCTCGAGGAAGCACTGCAGTCCAACGGCTATTCTGCTGCGGAGGTTAGGAGAGCTGCCCGGCCGAGAAGATCTGGTAGGCTGGACGAGTCGGTGTCGCCTGAGGTTGTTGGCTCTGCTGTCTTGCCCTACATCCGTGGAGTGACTGACCGCATCGGGAAGTTGCTGAGTAAGCGGGGCGTCAGGACGATCTTCAAGCCAACCAAAAAGATCCAACAGTTCCTGCGACCGGTGAAAGACGCCAGGGATCCACTCTCGTCGTGCGGGGTGTACATTATTCCTTGTACGTGTGGCCAGGTCTACATAGGCACCACGAAGCGTAGTGTCCGGACGCGCCTCTCTGAACACCGGAGATATTGCCGTCTGGGCCAGCCGGAAAAGTCCGCAGTTGCTGAACACGCTCTTTCCCACGACGATCACCGTGTGATGTTTGATGAAGCCCGCGTGTTGTCTTCTGTCCGGGGTTACTTCACTCGCCTGCATCTGGAGTCCATCCATATTCATAAGAATGCGTCTTTCGCTATGAACCGCCGAGCTCGTAGCTCGTATCTAATGAGGGGACGGGGCTCAAGGCCCCTGCATGGTAGCAGTGCCCGGAGTGACTCCTCCGATGACTGCAAGTAGGTCGGGCTCTCTCAAGGACTTTAGGTAAAACAAGGTCAAGTGGGTGGGATGGTGTGCTCCATTTGCAGTTGGGTAGGGGAGAGTATCTCACAAGTGAGGTGCTCAGCCTAGCCAAAGTCTGGTAGAGTTTGGGCCCTGAAGCCAGCGGTGACGCGTCCGAGTCACAGCGGAGAAACCTCCCGGGACATATGAGTACCGGTTGGCCAACGCTGCTGCCTCCGACGTGGCCCCACTCTCCGCATAGCGGTGATCAACACAGGCCCGTTGCGTATCCGGGGCGGGCGCCTGATGAAAGAAGGCACTTGCACAACTGACATAAGACAACCCCGCCGAGGCCGCAAACGACCAGGGCAGAGTGAGTGGTAATGCTACGTCTAAGGTGTGGTAGGTGTTCTGTTTGAGGTAGGGTACTAGCGGTAGGGTGTTGACTCCCTCAGGAGAAGGGCCCTATGTAGGAGACTATGGGGGGTCGTCCAGCAGAGTGCGGGGTCTCTTGACTACGTGGCAAGGGGGACCTTCGTCCCTGGCCAGGTCACGGAGGTGGGGGTATCGGGAGTCTGCAGCCCGGAAGAAGAGGCCCACAGAGAGTCTGAAGACAAACTCTTCCACCGTTTGCAGACGGAGGCCCGTCCTGATAGCTCTGTTACAAACAAACCAGGGCGAGTTGGAGAGGATACGGACGGAACTGTTTTGGAACTGTTCCAGCTTACGCTTCGTTGTGGCAGATAAGAGGGGCCACCACGCTGGGGCTGCGTAGGTGAATACAGTCCTGATAAGCAGGAGATACAGGGTGAGTTTAGTGCGCAGTGAGAGGGGACTTCTGCGCGAGATGAGTGGAAAGATTTTGGCTCTGACGCCACGGGCTTGTCGGAGTTTGGTTTGGACGTGTCCGGCGAAGCTTAGTCGACTGTCAATAGACACCCCCAAGTACCGACTTCTTCCAAGCGATAGGGTTCCCATCTAGGGTGAGGGGCTGGCATGCGGTCCGCTTGCGCGTGATGCAGATCACTTCGGATTTCTCCGCGTTGATCGCCACGCGCCACTTACGTAGCCAGGGAGGCAGAAGGTCGAGTTGGCGTTGTATCACTGTGCTAGCAAAACCAGGGTTCTGCGAGCTGTAGTGATACATGGCATCGTCAGCAAAAAGGGAAAGAGTGACGTTGGGATATACGGGCAAGTCGTTCGTGTACACGAGGTACAGAACGGGGCCGAGGACTGATCCTTGGGGAACGCCAGCGTCTATGGGGCGGTCAGAAGAGACCGCTCCATCTACGCTAATGTGAAAAGTCCGGCCGCGGAGATACGACCAGAACAGTCTCACAGTAGATGCGGGAAGGGGCGTGTGTGCCAGTTTATAGAGCAGACCTTCGTGCCAGACACGGTCGAAGGCCTTACTAACGTCCAAGAGGACGGCTGCGGTGTGCAGCTTTTTGTTTGCAGCGTCAGAGAACTGGGTAACGACGCGGACTAGTTGTAGGGTGGTCGAATGCTCCCTGCGAAACCCATACTGTTCGCTGCGGATGAACCCATCAAGCAGCGGTACAACACGGGCGTGCAGGAGGCGCTCGAACACCTTCGATAACACGGGCAGTAGTGAGATGGGGCGATAATTTTCAGGGAACATGCGAGATTTCCCGGGTTTAGGGATCATGATTACCCTTGCGTTTTTCCACAGGCGAGGGAAGTAATTGAGGCGGAGACATGAGTTGAACACGTCCAGGATGTGGTCAGTGACAACTGATGGGGCATCCTTTAGGGCGGTCGCTCCTATTCTGTCCGGGCCGCAGGCCCGTTTAGGATTTTGCCGTGCGATAGCATGGACGAGATCGGCTTTTTCAAAGGGGGTGGGGGATCCGTCAAAGGTTGGGCGAGATAGTTTTCGAGGAAGTCCTCGACGCGAGCCATGTGGTCCGCGTCGAAGACGCCTCTGTGAGGGGTAAATTGTTCCTCAACGGAGTTTGCGAAGACCTCAGCCTTGCGCTCCGGTGAATGAACAACACCCGTCGGGGAGTCAAGGGGATGGCGAGTCCTCTTTTCGCCAAGGAGGCGACCAGTGGCCTGCCAGACGGAGGCGTGGTCGACTTCCAGGGATTCAAGATAGGTGTCCCAGCTATGCTGATTGACATCAAGCAGGAGTTGCTTGACGTAATCAGACTGTCGGCGATACTGCCGCTTGACAGCGGGATCGCGAGTGTTTTGCCAGCAGCGGCGAAGGCGCCGCCGCTGGCTGATGGCTTCTTGGACTTCGGCAGGGAGTTGAGACTTCCTACGATGTGCTGGGACAGTGTAAGAGTGGTTATCCATGCAGCGGGTAAGAGTGTCATGGAGATGCGTGACTTGGCGGTCCAGCTCCCTTCGAGAGGGCGCTGGGGCCTCGGGGGCTGATGTGAACCTACGGCACAGCTCGTCGTGGTAAGAGCGCCAGTTGACTCTCTTACTAGGACGGGCAGGCGGGGAGTCGCTTGTTCGTCGGAGCGTCACAACCAGCGGGTTGTGGTCGGACGATAGGGCTGAGATGGCCTCGACCAGGATGGGGCAGACAGCGTCCTTGACAAGAACTATGTCGAGAACGTCTGGCTGGTTGGCAGGGTTGGCGGGGATGTATGTCGGTTCGGCCGGGCCGATGACGAGGACGTCAGGCCTGGTCGAGGCGTATTGGGCGAGAGCACGACCGCTTTGATTAGTCAAGCGACTATTCCAAGACGGGTCTTTGCAGTTCATGTCTCCGACTGCAATGGTAGGCAGATCATGGTTAAGGAGCGCGTCAAGCTCCTGGGGGTTTGGCACCAGGCCAGGTTTGTTGTAGACGGAGACCAGCCGAAGCTCGGTTCCCGCTACACTGATTGCGACCGCAGTCGCTTCGATTTGGGTAGTCGGGGGGGTAGGTAGAGGTCGGTAAGATAATCGCCTGTGGATGAGAATGGCTGTGCCGCCAGATGCGGCTCGGATGAGTGGCACTGGGCGGTCCGTACGATAAGTAGCGTAAGCTGGTAGGTTAAATCGATGTTGGGGACGCAGGTGGGTTTCGGAGAGGAGGACTACGTCCGCGTCATACTCGCTCGCGAAGCAGGCCAGCTCAGCTCGCCGCCCGGCTACGCCATTTGCGTTCCAAGCAACGAGTGTGAGAGGCCTAGCCATTACGGGCGAGCAACAAGGACGTAAGGGAGGTCATAATTGTGACGACCAGAGAGTTCAGGTCGCGCGCAGCAACTAGTTTTGGCAGGAGATCTTCCATCCAGTCTTGCAACTCCGCGATCGTTAGCACGCCCTCATCGGGCTCGCTCACGGCCGCGGGGCGGCGGACAAGCTGGGGAGCTGGCTTCGAGGTTTCTGGGGCTGCCTCGGGCTTAGGTGGTTGGACCGATGGTAGTTGCTGTGCGGCGGTAGGGTTTTTTGTAGAAGGAGCTTTAGCAGCTGGGGGTTTCTGTTTGGGCTTCGGAGCCTTCGCGCGGCGAGGCGCGGATGCGGGTTTAGATGCGACGGCTGCCGCGAATTACTTGGCGGTGGAGGGAGGCTCCGTAGTAGTAGCAGGGTGTGGGTCGTCACTGGGACGACGAGGTTGGACGGGCGGTTGGCGGGCTGGGGCAGCCGCCGGAGTGGCGGTCTGCTGGACTTTGGTTTGGCGCTGAGGCCGGGTCGGATTGCGGTGCCGGATCTCGTCCATCTCCTGCTTCCGCTCAAGGGCAGGTTGATAATATTCGCAGCCTCTCCAGTTGGCTGGATGGTTCTTGTCGCAATTTGCGCACTTTGCGTCGGCGTTAGGGTCCTTCGTGCAAGCGCCCTTAGGATGACCTTCGCCGCAGCGTACGCAACGGGGTGCCATGTGGCAGTTGTAAGAGGCGTGGCCGTACCTCTGGCAGTTGTAACACTGCGGAGGGCCGGTGGGGGTGTTATACCTGGAGACTTCAATCCGGAGGCATAAAAGCTCTCGGAGGGAGTAGATGAGTTGGTAGTCTCCTACCTTCTTGAGCTTGATAAAAAAGACGTTGACCTTCCGTTTCTGGCGGTCAACGAGTGGAATGCAGGAGGTTGGAGTGAAGCCAAGGCTCTCCAACTCCTCGATAATGTCAGACGGGGCTACATCGTGGGGGATGCCACGGATGGTTTACTTGATTTCTTTCTCCTGAGGGAGACCAAAGGTGTGGAATTGAACGTTCCAGTCAATCAGGGTTTTCTGGACGAAGCGAAATTCGTCGGGAGTCCTAGTTTTGATGCGGAGAAGCTTCCCCTGTTGATAAATATCGATAGGGAAAGCTGCCGCCTGCTTGATGGATTTTGCAAAAGCATGCCACGCTGTGGGGGGGTCAAGAACTATGGGTGGCATGCGGAATGGTTCTGAAGACTGAGGGGTTGGCTGAGCACCTGCCCCGGTAGTGGGAGCCGAGCCACCACTGGGTTCCGGCCCGCCCGAGGAAGAGGAGAAGGTCCGTTTCCGGCTCTTCACCTTTTTCCAGGCAGGGCCGCCGTCAGTGGCGCCGGGCACAACAGTACCGGGGTGGTCCTGAGAAGGGCCAGGTTCGGAAGGCGGACTTGCCGGGGAGTCCATGAACTCGCCGACGCAGTCCGCCGCCGGGTTTGGTGCTGTCGGCCCTAAAAAGGGCCGATCAGGGCGAAGGGTAGAGATAGGTGCTTGGGTACCGCAAGCGGTACCCAAGGAGCGATCGGATGTTTGAGAGGTGGACATGCCACCTCTCAAAAGCGGGTAGGGAACAGAGATCTACCAGAGGGGTAATGTACGGCT
Organism: Magicicada septendecula; assembly: GCA_034769895.1. Lineage (NCBI taxonomy): Eukaryota > Metazoa > Arthropoda > Insecta > Hemiptera > Cicadidae > Magicicada > Magicicada septendecula. Next base: position 16,981,254 of record CM068369.1, on the reverse strand, counting down.
TCGTTAGATACCGAACTTTGTGCAATGTTCGGTTTCCACCGTACTCTTTACCTCGGAGGTGTCCAAGGTCGGTTACCACTGGTGGGGCCTTCCAAGGATCTCTCGGGGCAGCGCTAACAAGGAAGCGAGAGAGCCGACGTCCACTCACCTGAACCGCCGAGGAGAAAGCATCTCCTTAAATAGTGTCTGGCATGGTCTATTCTCCATGGCCAATCAGAATCAAGAATGATGAGCTGGCTTCTCATTGGTCCGCGCGATACACCTGAAGTGGCCAAAAAGCTATAAATAGAGGATTCGTAGCCGTAACTCACTGTTGCTTGTTCCCAGTACATTGGGGACGTGTTCGGCGTACATCTATTCGAACAAGTTTTGCTACTGAAGATGGCCACCGGTGGTGCGGCCGAAACGTATAGCGCCAATGCATCAAGCAATCTACCACGGCCTTTCAGCCCGGAAGTTTTATCCAATCATATTAATATTAATCTTTGCAAATTTATTTCAGTTTAGTCAAAATTGTCACTTTCGAGATACACGCTTGCAATAATCGATTCTTACCTCAGGGCCAAGTCAAATTAATTAAATATATAAACGTGAATTCTTTTGGCTGCTACGAAAGGTTCCATTAATTAATAAACAACAATAAAGAGTACATAACAATAAATAACTTAATACTTATTATCTAATGTAATATTACAAATAATTATTAATGTTGAAGAGTGTGGCTTACAATATTTCGTTTCGTTATGTGCGCAATGGCAAACAATAACATCCGCACATTCAAACAGAAACAAATAATTATTTGCATATAGTCCTGACTTGTAGAGTGCTCAAGACCTATTGTTTTTGGTGAAGATCGGTTAAGGGGAAGGGGTAGTTTACATGCAACGTTTTTTTATCAAGGGTAATTTTTTCTTATGTCAAACCGCAAATTCAAACAGAATCATATAATGTTTTGCATACAGCCCTGAATAGTAGAGTTCTTAAGACCTGTTGGTGTTGGTGAAGATCGGTTAAGGGAAAGGGGTAGTTTACCTGCAACATTTTATGTTTTAACAAGGGTAATTTTTTTATGATGAACGATAACTGCCGTAAATTCTAACAGAATCTACTACTTTTTTTGCATACCTTTCTGAATTGTAAAGAAGTGAAGGCCTGTTGATTTTTGGTGAATATCGGGTAAGGGAAAGGGGTAGTTTACCAGCCACTTTTCATGTTTTAACAAGAGTAATTGTTTCTATGACGAACGATAACTGCCGCACATTAAAACAGAATCAAATAATGTATTGCATGCATGGCTGAATTGTAGAGAACCCAAGGCCTGTCGATTTTGGTGAAGATAGGTTAAGGGAAAGGGGTAGTTTACCGGCAACATTTTATGTTGTACCAAGAGGAATGTTTTCATGACGAACGATAACTGACGCACATTCAAACAGAATCAAATATTTTTTTGCATGCATCCATGAATTGTAGACGACTGAAGGCCTATTGATTTTGGTGAAGATCGGTTAAGAGAAAGGGGTAGTTTACCTGCAACGTTTTATGTTTTAACAGGAGTAAAGTACTTAATTTTGATAAACAAAGCATCCTGATAAGAATCTCATAATAATCCACTGTAGAAACGTAGGAACTTTCTTTGGCAACTTCATCAGTGCTTGGTAACGTGAAAAGCCCAAAGACTCCCGACAGCGGTACACAAATTTTATACGCTGTATCATAAGTTCGTCGTTTCAGATAAAGTGACATTACTGAACTCATAGGTGCCTCACATGAGCATGTAAATCTCAAGACTCAAGACCGTTTTATGAAAGAACTTTATCTAATGTGGCTCCCATGTTACCAGTTCTCCATTTTTTGGACGTCTACTGCGGGTATCACGTCCCGTGCTCGTAGGGCCAGGCTTAAACAGAGTACCCATTGTTTTCATGTCGCAGCATCTCATAACGTATTTATTATTTCGCTGTGAATTTTCATTGGCGCCTGGCATTCATTATCAATGAATCACAGCAATCTGTTTAGTTTCCTAGGTTTTTCAATCACGCTTGACACGTAAACAATTTGTAATCAATAAATACGTTAGCAAAAAACCGTGGAAATTCACAGGTGTTCATACAAAATATCAACGTTACAATACACGAAAACGTTTTTTTAATTTCTAATATTAATGTATAGGTGCCTATCGCAAACCCTCATCATATTCAACAAACGGAAAACAACAAGAGGTTACCCAGTTAATTAAAGACAAGATATTGCTCAGTTGCCTCTCAGCGAACCCTCATAATATGCAACGAACCGAAACGCAACAAAAGGTTTTCCAGTTATTTGAAGACAATATATTGCTCACATCTCTCACTTTTGTCTTACCCTAACCAGCTACTCAATCTCTTACTAATGCGGCAGTGAGTGCTAATATATTGCTGCAAGTTGTTTTTATTTTGAAATAATGGGTTCTATTTTTTCAAATAATATGATATTCTTACGATTAAATCCTCTAGTCAGATTTCTTCCATCGTAATATTTTTCTTGGTTGAAATTTCCATTAATGGAATCTGGGACGTTCCTCAGTACCTGTGCGTATCGGTTGAAAGACTGTTGACAGAACTAACAAGGATAGAGTCTTTCTACCGCCACTGACAGATTCTGAGGACGTTCACAGATTCCAGAAAACGAATCGCCAATCAATAAGTGTACTACGATGGAAGTAGTTCGAATAGAGGATTTAGCTGTAAGAAATCGCCTACCGCTTAGAGGTTTCAAAGAACGGAAAACGTGATTATCATGTCAAATGTTTCTTGTTTTTGACTACGCTAAAGTATTTTCGCGCGTTTGACCTCCGCACATTGTACGTAACGCTTTTTATATTTGATAACGGCACTGACATGCTCCGTTCAAAAGTAGTCATAATTATTTATATGTCAAAGCTTATCGCCAAAGTTTTTAATATGTTATTGTGGCACCACGTAACAAAGTCATTATAAGAATTAATACACAAAATATGCGTTGTTAACATTGTATATTGCCTAAAGAAGTGGCAACAAAATTTACTTATCTCGCGCACGCCAGTGTTGATTATAAATACACATAGATTTGTATCAAATGTGAGGACACGTCCGCGTATCGTATACTGTACTATATTGAGTCTGGTATTACTGTTTAAACATTAATAACTTTTTGGAATTGTCGAGAGGACGACGTAATCGTCTGTCGCCAGAGACTATACTTGAGTGTTTATACAGGTAATGTACACACAGTTACGTATATAAGGTGCTTGAATTTTAAGCGGCATTGACATGTACAGAAAATAACAAGAATTTAAACTCGAAATTTTAAATTTAATTTTACCATTTATAAGTTAAGTCTGAAGGCAAAATATCGGTATGGAAAACCATACATGACTTCCATGATATTTAAAATCAATTACTTAAATTCACCTTGATAATTTCTAAATAAATATTTCCCACTTTTTAACGTTTATTTATTTAGAAAGTTAGAGTGTTGTTTAATATTTAGATTTTATTGTTTTGTTGTCTTGACTTACAACGTTGATTTATTAAGATGAACCTCCTTTAATAGTATAATGACTATCGTCAAGCTTCAAGTTGTAATCGCTATTCTGTAACATAGTGTATGGTAGACGTGATTTATTTCTTTAAATTTTGTTTTTTATTTATATTGTTTGTTTGTAGTTTTTTAAATTATTTATTTTATATTAATAACCTTGATGAGTTAATGAGTTAGGCTTCACGTCGACGTGCTGATTTTAATAAAATGGTATTCATAATAATGCAGTAATATTCTTTATTTCCGTTTTCTTTATTTTTTATTTATAAAAACAAATAATTATTATTTGTTTAATGGTTTAGTAAAATTCGTTAAACTTGTTTGTAAGGCGGAACTAGGCTTGTTGCTAATTGCATTCGATTGTGGTATCCAGTTGTCTATTTGGAGGTTCTCTTCGTAATCTATTATATGTGATCAAGTTTTAAATCGTCGAAAATATTTCACTCTTCTTTTATTTTAACAAAAAAATCCTTTAATTATATTTTATTCTGTAAATAAAACACACTGAACATCAACTGGGAATAATTATTAGCATTTATTTCCATAAATTCAGCTTTAATGATTCTGAGGTCGAAGTTTTAAAGTGCCCGTATCGACTCTTGTTCTCAGTTCGATTCTTAACTTACTTTCAGTTATTATATTAATCTTTTGGGTTCTTTATACTGTTATTAAAATTTTTGAAAATTTCCACAAGAAGTACAGTACATTAGAAATTATATAATTCTTATTACATCCATGTTCCATAAAGAAATGGAAGTATGGTCATGGCGAAAAAATCGTGTTCGAGATAATGGTAGATTCAGACTGTACTACCCTCAAAACATGAAAAAAAGTTATTTTTCGGAAATTGTCTGTATGTGTGTCAGAGTGTCCGTGTGTAGAATTTTTCTATGTCAAACGATAACTGCCGCAAATTCAAACAGAATAAATTAATGTGTTGCATACAGTTCTGAATTGTAGAGGACTCGATGCCTATTGATTTTAGTGAAGATCGGTTAAGGGGATGGGGTAGTTTACCAGCAACGTTTTACGTTTTAACAAGAGTAAAGTGCTTAATTTTGATAAATAAAATATCCTTAAAAGAAGGTCATAATAATCCAGTGTAGAAAGGTAGATGAAATATCTATAAATGAAAAGGGTAGTTGAAGGGGTAGGGGTAATTTTCTATAAATTAAAATGGTGGATGATGATGGAGAAAATAAATTTTATAAGTTTTATATGTGTAATACGTTATTGACAACAAAGAAGTAGTGTCTATGGAAACATTTCGTTTCACTTTACAAAATTTTATAGTTTTTAATTTTAATTTAAATCATGTATGAGAGAAAATATATCGTTCGTGGCAGGCAAGCATATCGCAATTATCTAATGTTTACGTTTCCATTTTATTATTATGATAACCGCAATAAAAAGGCAAGCAACACACACACACACACACACACACTTCGCGTTATTTCTGGACTCACTCATGTTTATTTTCTTATGCATGTGTTTACAGAGGAAGGCTCATAGACAGACTTTTCGTATTTAGGAAATGAACCCTCCGCAAGATGCTCAGGGTCCATGAGTGACTTCGGAGCGCTTCGGAGGAGGGATGATTATCTGCGTAGTTCGGTTTCTTTATAAGAATAGAGTAAGCCTACCTAATTTTTATGGATAAAGTGACTGAACATAAAATTACATTAAACGACTATCCCATAATTACAAAAATATCTATAAATAGTGAAATTAGTTTGAGGGTGGACGATATTTGTTTAGAAATTACGGAACCGAATTCAAGTAAATTGTTTTAAAAATAAATCTTACAACATGGAAGTCATATATGGTTCTCCATACCGATTTTTTAATAATAAAGACAAAATTAGTATTAATAAAATGTAGCAAAAATAATTGTTCAGTTTGATTTGCCAACACAAGGAATGATGCTATCCCAGGATGCAACAGTAGTTGTGGCAAGATGGCGGTTTATTAATAAAAATAAATCACACAAAATGTTCACTGTGGTCATATTAGTTTTTATTTTCTTTCAATAGTGTTTTGTTGAAAAACATGTTATTTGAGTTAATCTTGGTGTCGTGTAGTTGTAAAAGTGATAGATTAATAGGTTAAATCTCACCAGTTCTTTTGGTTGAAAATAATTATTCACTTTATAAAATTTTTTTACTTGTTCTTCGTTTTATTATTATTTTATATTCTCATTATTAACTCTTTCTTCTTATTTGATTCTATGTATCATAAAGAACACTTTTCTTCCACTTGGATCTGATTCTTCCTTACACTTTTTGGACCAGAGCTGCATTGAGAAGTTCCTAATACTTTCGTGTCTAACAATAGAATGTAGAAATTTCCTTTTTCCTTCGACTTGCTTGTCCAAAATTACCAAAATTCCCGTTGGTCAATACCGTTGGGTTAAGAGGTCATGTGACCATGATTATTTAAAATACATATTTTTACATTTTATAATTGAAATTACTCCCTATTTAGTACTTATCTAGTCTTAATTTTGTTTACATAGTGATTTTCCTAATAAAAAGACAAACATTTTGATATCTCACATGACATATGTGAGTTTCCTAATAGATATTTTAGCATTTTACAAAATTCCGTTTTATAAACCATTAAATGTGGTTTGCCATTTTAAAATCATATTACAATTTCGTTAATTTATTTAAAATGTTGTCGCTACTATAAAAATAAGGCCTATCTTAGTAATTTTACTACTTCTTACTAATTTACAGTGATGTGATAGTTTACTAGTTACTTTGACAATAATTTTTATGTCGACATTGGCCTATGTCTTAGTGTTTCTTTAGTACAATGTTTCATTTTACAATTGTTATTTAGCGTGTTGGTTTAAAACCTTCTGATTAAATATAGTTATTACATGAGATTAAACTGTTCATTACATTCTGATTCTTTCAATTACTTCTGATAAAATAAAAACATTAACATGAAACAAACCTATTAACATAATGTTATGCCCTCATGGCCAAAACTCTAACCAACATTAAACAAATAGACTAACTTTCCAACAAATGTTTAACAAATAATAATATTTTTTTGTGGCAGTCCATTATGACCTGTCATTCAATATTATTTCAAGTTAGTATCACATAATTCTTATTACTATGAATAAGTTATTATACATTAATTGTATTAACACAACTGATAGCCTTTTCCCTTGAATAAACATTAATGATAAAAAGAAATAGGGAAAATCAGCAACTAATATTAAAACTTACAAGTATTCTAATTTTATCATCAGGTGTATTGTAAACTTCCTCCTATTTTCTATGGCTCGTCAGTGAAAGTAAAAAAACAATAAATATGTGAACAATATAACACAAATGTACTAGTCAATACGATTAACGTTGATATAATATCTCGTAGCAGTGCGCACTGTACTATTGTCAACACACAACTGAGTGAGCCTCAGAGTTCATTATTTATCTTCATTACTGTGTCGTATAATATATTGGATTTAAAAGGAGTTGGTCATTGAGTAAACACATGTTATTAATTTTGGAAGCTGTGTAAATTTCGATTTCTTCTAGAGCATCCATGAGTCTGCCTTTGCTACATATGTGTAAGGGTACTAAATTATCTGTGAAACTAGTGTAACTATGGTTTTCATTTACAAGATGCATGGCGAATGTCGATTTCAAGTGGATTATTGGCAGAGGTTTACTTAAACTTTTTTGAGAATACATATTTATTGTCTACTAACAAGACACTATCCAAAAATATTATTTCGTACACACGATATGTAGACGATACTTTTATTGTATTTGATGGTACAGACAGACAAATAGATAAGTTACTCAGTTATATGAATGGATTAAATAGTAAGATCAAATTCACAATGGAGTTGGAATGTAATGGCTGCTTGAATTTCTTGGACTTATCTGTACGAAAAGAGAACAATTATTTAACCTATAAGGTCTATAGAAAACCAACGACCACAGACATGGTTATCAACGCTCATTCATATCACACTGGAACTCAGAAATTGGCTCCTTTTAATGCCTTTATCACAGATTATTGAGTATACCTTTATGTAGTAATGACTATCAAGAGGAGATAAATACAATTAAATATAAAGCTATAAATAATGGGTATAAAGATGACATAGTTGACAAGCTTATACGTAAACACAAATACAAAATGAAAAATAAAAATAAAAACAAAACAAAAACCGACAAAGACAAGAACTATTATGTCACTGGTGTATTCACCAATGTGATGCCTAACATACTTATCATTGAATTCAAAAAACTTAATATTAACGTCTCCTTTCGAAAAAACAACAATCTAAAAAATATATTTAAACTAAGACCACCTAGAGCAATGGAAAACAGTTCAGGAATTATAAGATACAATGTAGTGACTGCGACAAGTTCTATATCGGCCAGGCTGGACGTAAATTTTTAGAAACATTCAAAAACCATATGCCGCAAAGGGACATTAGAAATTTGAAATCGACATTCGCCATGCATCTTGTAAATGAAATCCATAGTTACACTAGTTTCACAGATAATTTAGTACCCTTACACATATGTAGCAAAGGCAGACTTATGGATGCTCTAGAAGAATTCGAAATTTACACAGCTTCCAAAATTAATAACAAGTGTTTACTCAATGACCAACTCCTTTTTAAATCCAATATATTATACGACACCGTAATGAAGATAAATAATGAAATGTGAGACTCACTCAGTTGTGTGTTGACAATAGTACAGTGCGCACTGCTACGAGATATGATGTCAACGTTAATCGTATTCACTAGTACATTTGTGTTATATTGTTCACTTATTTATTGTCCTTTATTTTCACTGACGAGCCCTAGAAAATTGGAGGAAGTTTACAATATACCTGATGATGAAAGTTTACTTTCGAAACATGTAGTGATACAATTGAAATACTACAAGACCGCAAGACGGACTATAAGGTATTTATACTTTTATAAATTTTCAATTGAAGCAGTAAGTAGAAAGAAGTAGTTTCTATGGAAATATTTCATTTCGAAAATAATTGTAAATATAAATCTTAGAACATGGAAGTCACGTATGGTTCTCCATAAAGATATTTGTTACCATTAACGTAGTACATATACGAAAAATTATCTCTTCCCTTTCAACCGTCACTTGCATTTATAGAAAAGTACCCCCTCCTTTAAACTAACCTTTTCATTTATAGATACTTCATCTACTTTTCTACAGTAGATTATTATGACCTTCTTCTCATGATAATTTTTTACAAAAACTAAGTAATTTACTCTTGTTAAAACGTAAAACGGTGCCATAAACTGCCCCTTCCCCTTAACCGATCTTGACCAAAATCAATAGACCTTGAGTCCTCTATAACTTAGGCACACATACAAACAATTATTTGATTCTGTTCGAATTTGCATCAGTTATCGTTCGCCATAGGAAAACTTCTACACGTAGGCACTTTTCGTAATCTGACTTTTCTTCTTGTTTTGAGGGTAGTATAATCAGAATCAGCCCTTATCTCGAACACGATTCTTTCGCGATTACCATACTTCCATTTTCTTACGGAACATGGAAGTGATAAAAATGATATGTGTGAGTAGAAACGGAATGGTATTAGTAGTAGAAGTCTGTAAGGAAATGAATATGGTAACAAGTCGTATGACGGCATGAAGGTGATGATGTTCATGATCATGATGAAAACGAAGATAATGATGCTGATGGTTGCTGATGGCATGCGATTCTGTTGTTGAAAATGGTGATAATCCTTCAACATATTAATGGAAATTATTATCCTAGACCTCTAGGGTTTTCAAGCGACTGATCAAGCGTAGGATCCGCGACCATCTAGAAAGACTGGACGTAGTGATCCCCGAACAGTTCGTCTTTCGTGAGATGAACTCGACTCGTAAGATTGTCTCTGTTTGCGGACGACACTGCGGCTTGTGCATCAGACCCGAACTCAAACTATGCGGCCATCGAGCTCCAGCGTCAACTCGATTCGTATGTCGGGTGCGCCGATGATTGTAGAGTTGCCGTCAACGCTAATAAGAGCGCCGCGGTAATATTCTCGCGACGACGTAAGCGGCTTCATGTAGATTCTCGACTCACCTGGCGAACCCGTGTCCAATACATCCGTCAACGAGCTTCGGCGGAACTCAGTAGACTTTGGCCCGTGCTATCTAATCCGGCGATGACACCCCCCCCGCATCATCTTCCATGTTGTTGTTGCCCATGATTACTTATGCCTGCCCTGTTTGGGGATACCTTGATCGATGTCATTGACTAGCGTTCTCGACCGGGGATTTAAGCTCGCGTGTAAAGGCCCCCGGAGGTACTCTTCTCGACTTTTGAGGAGAGGACTAGTTGTCCGCTCTTTTGTGGACACCTTGAGACGCCTGACGCGTAGATTCTATGGTCGGGCAGTCCGTGTGACCCATAATTCCCACATCGCCGGACTCGGTAACTATACTCCAAGGCCAGGTGAGTCTTAGAAGCTACCGCGTTTACTAGTCCCCGTGGTATAATCCACCATCGAGGGTCGCTTCAAGACCTTCAGTTAAAGAAAAATACTGACCCAGTGGCAGGAGTCCTAACTGAGACTTGTTTGTAACCGCAGCATGCTTCTGAATCTGGACGGACTCCATAAGCCACCGACAACACATTAGTGCAGAAGTGTTTATTATACAGAACGTATTATAGAAAGTATATATTACACAGAGTCACACACACATATTTACACATATATAAATTTACAAATTATATATAATTTTAAAGGATCAGGAAATGAAAAACAAAATGTTTGAAAGCAGCAAATAACAAAATCAATTGTAGTGTTTATTAACTCTTATAAACAATTATCTGGAACATTGAATTATCTTAAAATTTTAAATAGTTAATGATGACAACATATGTTTCAACAGGTAGAAAATGTTCAACTGTCTGGTGGTAGTGGCAGCTGTGTTACTGGTAGGCACAAAAGTTGATACTGGCAACGTTGAGTGTCGTGACGCTGATGAGCTTAACACAACCGACATAAACATGGACGAGGTATGACAGTAGCAAGCAATGCCTGCAATCGATTCCCTTAGGCTTTCACTTCCGGAGTCGTAATCGTTAAACTACTGTCCGGCCTGTAAGGCCGTGGTCTTCTACAGCACACGTTTCAACCTCGCTTCTGGAGACCATCGTCAGTGTCAAAAAGGACTGATGACAAGATGTCCGACAGTAACACTACAGTACTGTGGCAAGAGTACTGGACCTTTGCCGCAGTACTGATGGAAGTTTTAAGTCTTTTGTGACACTGAAGATGGCCTCCAGAGGCGAGGTTGAAACGCCTGTTGTAGACAATGGAAGACCACAGACCCTTATAGGCCGGACAGTATTTGTAACAAACAATGTCTTAGTTTGCTAATAATTAATTTTAATTTCAAGATATCATTTCAAGGCTCTTAAAGACTTTAGTTGCGTAACAGCACGAAAGTTTTCCATCGAAGGTAACAGCACCTAAATATAAATTATAGAGAATTATATTTAATCGGATTAGAATAATTAGGAAAATTTTATTAGGAGTTTCACATGCCACAGTAATTTAATGTCAAGAATGTTGACAATAAATTAATTTCAGTGATGGTAATATTTTACAGCTTGTCAATAAGCGATTCAACTTTCTGGTTGAGTCTTACACCGGCGGTATACCACGATATAATGCTTGCTATGCCGACATGCATGTAGTCGATTCTGCTAATTCCACATACATGTGGGATTTCACCGTTGTGTTGTGAGTATTAGAGGGTATAATTAAATTAATATTATTATAATTGTTAATCAAGTTACTATAATTATTAAAAGTTATATAATTTTATTTATATAATCCTTTTTAAGAATTCGCTGTAACAAAATTACGTTTATATTAGGTAATCATGCAACTCTTTATTTCCAGTGAGAACCTAGAAACGTATTATTTCAAACACCTACTTTCTTATAAGAATGGGATTATGAAATCTACACCTTATTTCAGCGACGGTAAGTTAGTTAAACTCTTTCCCTTCTTAGTTAAATCCTGATGTAAACAAAGCCACGTGCCAAATCTGAAACGATATTGGTCACGGGCGTTGACACTGTACATAGACTAATGTATTACGCGCATGTGCAGAATGTCTGTACAGTCATGTGAGAGTTATCTTGCCATTTAAATCGAGGCACTTCGTTTTCAGACTTCTTCCTTATCACTGTATTCTGAATCGTATTGAATTAATATGGAGCCAGTTGAAAAGATATGTTGCCTGTCACAACACAAAATTAGCTGCTTGATACAAAACAATTTATTAAGAAGGCGGTAAATGAAACAACGGTGGACAAGTGGAGTCATTGTATATTGCTTATAATTAAGGAAGATAGTAAGCTATGTCAACTGGCCCACATTACCCACATCGTTGTGGACAATGGACAATCTTATCAATAATAACGCTGACTCAGGTGGTGATACAAGTTCAGACACAGATATGGAAGGCATTGAATTACTCTCTGAGAGCAACTAATAGTATTCAGTACTCTGGTAATCATTACAGCTTCTATTTTCGTTTTAAACGAACTTCACATTTTTGTTTGTCGAAGTATTTGAACGGTTATTAAAAAAAAGCCATTAACTGGTGTTATAAAATATTCGACGCCTCTAATTCAAACAGCAAATAGCGTCTCAGATGTGCCACGGCTGTTTATTTACATCAGGATTAATCTAAGAACGGAAACAGTATATATATTTCTATTTGTGCATTTTAGTGAATGAGCTTGTCATTCCAAAGAGAACTCGCTAGAAAATGTCACATTCTATTTTGCTGTTGTACAACTGACTGAGTATTAGTAAAGATCCAACGACTCTCGTAACGAGGCCACTGGCTCTATTACATGGTGGCCTGAATGTAAATTATGGAGATTGGGGAGTTTGGAAATTCTGTGTTTATGTTATCACAAACAGTGTTAAGGCTTCCTATGGTTTGTGTTATTCCGTAAAATTACGTACTGGTTTTGGCTATAAAATATTCGCAGTCTTTTTAACAGTGTCTCATATTAACTTTATTTTGTTGTTAACGAGAAAACATGATAATATATTTTATACACTTTTAGAGTAATTTGTTAAAACAAATCTAATTTGTTCACGCACAGTCTAAAGTTTTAATCCGTCAGCCAAAATCAGTTAATTCTTAGCGATAATGATGTGTTTCTGCCCAAGCCTAGGTCATACAGGACATGCTCGTTCCACGCCATCCTCGCCTGTGCTAATCTTTGCTGATATCCCGCCGGAGGGATACTGAAACAGCTCAAGTCACCATGTCGTCATCGCCTAGCTGTCTGTGACGTCACCATCAGCTGGCTGGCGAAATATTGCTCCCAACACAATACTGCTTTGGATTAATATTTGTGACTCGCTCATTAATTAATTACCAGTTGATAGGAATAATATATTTTTACTCACTTGTGTATACATTTATGTGTAAGCGTGCGTCCATGTGCGTTTGTGTGTGTGTGTGCGCGCGCGCGTGTAATTGAAGTGGTGAGGGAAAAGACAACAATAAATGGACGCAAACATTTGACATTAACTCAGCAAACACTGAAGTAGATACGGGTCTCGATTTGCCGATAAAAGCGACAGGCAGCAACATTGACAAGACTTTGTGTTATTAGGATTCAGATTTCATACACTAACTGTTAATGAGCTGCACGCATATATTTTTACTCCTTTATTAATTGGCTGGAACAGACTTCATAATATGTTTATACTTTACAGGGTTGAGGATAAACAAACATTACACCTGGTACCTTCTAGCACAGACAGAAGAAAAGGCCATGTTTCTCTACAATTGCCCTGACTTTCGTAAGTGTAAATATACTCCAAGTTAACAGGTTTGAATCTGATTGCACTTGCAGAAATACATTTTGACTAGCTGACTTAATCCATTTGCTGGTTATTCTTTTTTGTAAAATAAAAGTTATACATTTATTACATTTATATCTGAACATTCTGATTTTGAAAATATATAAATTTTGAAATATTTGACAGTTAAAATGTTTAAAAAGAGAATTTTCACTTGCTTTGTATCTTATAAAGAGTTTTATAATTTCATTTTCCTGGATTTGCTGGGTTTAATTGGATCGGTCCGGACGAGCTCGCGGGCCTGCTCCTAATATTTAATCGGGCGTTGTCCTCTTAAGCTGGGATGTCGATCTCAGGGTTCCCTCGTAGGCGTTGTGTTCGTCTAAGTTGCTCCTGATTCAGTTCTCGTTAACAGCCATCTGTCGTTGAAGATCTCGAACGCCTTGTCCGATTTCGTGGTACAATTCAGCTGCTCCCTCGACGATACAATCCGACTTCCCACAGACTGCAAGAGACTCTCTATTAGAATGTTGCCCTATACGGGAGTGCATCTTGGACAATTGGAGAAAGTGACACCAAAAGACTCCAAGCATTTGAGACCTGGTGCTACAGAAGATTATTCAAGATATACTGGAGGGAGAAGATAACGAATGAGGAAATCTTTAGAAGAGTTCAGGAGGGGAAGAGCTTTCTACGAAATTTAAAAGGCACAAGAGCTAATTTTATAGGTCAGAGGACGACCCCGTTTAGTCTACATGAAACAGCTTATGGTCAACATGAACTGCACATTATATTGTGAGTTTTGAAGAATGGCTACCTGTTGCCAACAAGCCTTTGAACTGCTAACCTAGAGAAGAAGATTTTAATAGTCATGTGAAGGACTCTGAAAGACTGCCCACCCGTGCTTTTACAGATATACGCACATGGCGTCATTTTACAAGATAAAACGTTCCAGAGTTAACTAGATTACACGTCGACCACGTGTTGGTGGACGTGAACTTCTGTTACTACAAGTTTCCAACCACGTGTTTTCAACTGTTTAATTCATTTGTCAGTTGAATAAATACTATTAAAATTTATTTTATGTTAAAATAATTCGTTGCTAATAGTAATTCCAATTTTCACATTAATATAAATGATTTCTAGTGTGTCTGTTAATTGGCTTACTGTTAATTAGCTTCACACAATTCGTTACGCGCACAACACTTTTTCACTTTCACACTGCACTGTTCTGTTGTTGTTTTTTATTCTCTATTGTAGTCTTAAACTATGTTAACATTCAGTACCTATTCCAATATCTATAGTGTATTATAGCATTCACGCCTGTTTGCACAGGAGACCAACCAATTCTGTGGTAGTATGTCCTTGCATTTGTTTTGCTCTTGAATTAACCCTTTGACGTCACCTACTTCACGTTTACGTTCCTCGGCTTCCTGCTTACGTTTTTCATCCTGTCGTTTTTCCGCTTCTTCCGTCTCCTGTCTGCGTTTCTCATCCTGTTGTTTCACAGTCTGCAACAGCAACCCCTGTAAATTTTCTATCATCTGACTGGCATCCAATGTTTACTGATTAATTACAAATTACACAGACTTGTACAAGTGTCCACAGTTTCCACGGTTAACGGTTCTGTCCACTTCTGACCCACTGTTACGACGGTCTAACTGATCGTCGTATGGTACAGTGGAAAACAAAATCAAATCACCAATTAAGTCACTATTCTCTAGCTTTAATTTTTACAATTAAACAGTTTGTAATCAACAAGATAGTCTCTTACAACAAATCAAATAAAAATTGTTCACACGCAATAATAATGTCGACGTGTAAAAAAACACAATTAAATTCCAATTGTTTGGCACAAATATAAAACACATAACACTTCGCCATAATACTACGAACCGACCTGGAATATATAGCAACTCAAACTGAAACCAAGCGCCTCTGAAGCCTTGTATTTATACCCCGCTCAGACACCAGAACATTCCACATACTACGCATCAGCGCTACACTAGGACATAATTGACTGCGGTCTTGACACATTGCGGGCAGCTGCCGACGTCTAGAATTGTCTCGCGAACGCATGTTGAGGTCACGTACGCACACAACATTACAGCCGAATTCCACTGGAACAGTCGAGAAACACGTAGATTGTTCAATAATGTCGTAACAATTGTTGGGAAACGTATGAATTTTTGGTTTTTATTGTAAAATCAGGCACCGACAGGATTAAAGTAAGTTAAATGATACGTGTTTTACCTGCTAACAAAGACATATTGCAATTCTAAAAGCACTATTACATTAAGAACATTTACACGCGTATGGCGATGCAAAATTATTGCAGAAAAGTGCATAATAAAGACGGCTTAAAATTAACGTTAATTACTACCATAATTAAATAGTAATTAATGTGTGAGTTACATGTAAACGACGAGTAAAAAATTACGAAGACAATGCAACCTCTCGCAAAAGATAAAATTTACTTGATCGCGAAAACGGGCTATAAAGTGATCAGTAGAAAAAAGACGCTACCCACGTATTGGCAATGTTTAACATGTCAAAAACAATATCTGATGTGTCAGTTTGCTGTCTACTATAAATACTTCCGGCAATTTTGGGCGAGATAAAACTCAAGATATCTTTACACGCCGTCACTCTGTGCGTCTGTCGATCGACCTGAACATTATCATCATCATCATCATCATCATCATCACCATCATCTGCAATATAACACGATTGATTGTGGAGCACCGGATCATCATCCACAACAAGCTATAGAGTACCAAGAACGCATCAGCATCATCAGCATCGTCATTGTCATAATTCAGAACGCACACACACGTACACATGCAACGGTAACTTCGACAATACACTGGTGACCAGTAAATAATTATATTTTTGCGTAAAGAACTAATAAATAACAGAATATGGGGTAGTAAAGACTTAAATGTGAATACTGTAAATATTCAGAGTAAATGTCGTAATAGTGAAGTGTTGTTAAAAATATTATTTTTATTCTCTTTTTGGGGTGTGTCATTAGAAATCTTATATATTCTTAAAGTAAATGTTATTTTTTTATTAAAATATGAATAGCAACAATTCAATTTTATTTTAGTAAAGTAATAATATTTTTATAAATAAGTTGCTGTTTTAAGAATGATTCAAAGTCAGACACCCATGCTATATAAAGTAATTGTATAATTTGTTCATTTTACATGTTTACATATTTAAGACTATACGTTATTATTGTGTGCTGAATTGCAACAATATGTTGTGTATTACAGATTATAACCTTATATAAGAGAATATTTTGAATATAGTAATTTCAAATTTTTAAGAGTCAACTCATTTGCAATATTTAATAAACCGTTGATTGATTCTTTTAATAGGTTTTATTCATTATTTCATGTTAGCGACGTCTCACTCCTCTTATTAAAAATGTGTTTATTGTGCGACCGCATACACTTAATGCATGAAACACAATAATCCTACGACCTGGCCGGTGTTTAACACTATACAGTTGCGTAGGGTACATGGACTGAAGTGTATTCATTTTATAATACTTGTAACGTTGCAATATATGTATGTGTGTGTGTGTGTATATATATATATATTTTTTCCTATGACAATAATTGTGGTACAAGTAGTTGGTCTGTCATCGGTAATGTTTAGATAAGCTTCCATGATTATAGTGTTTACACTAGAATTTTTTGTTCTCTACAGATTTGTCTGAGCAGATTGACTTTCGTAAGATCGTTGTTCCAAGCAACAATACACTAGACGAAGTCGCCACATACCGCCAAGTTCCCGTTAACTACGTTTTGAGTAAGCAAAGTTTGGATAAGCTTCTGGCCGTGGACGCTAGTTATAATTTTATAGGACAGATGAGGATGCTATCGTACGCGTTACAAGACATTAAGCAGGAAACTAACTCCAGCCCTTAAATGCTACAATTGTTGGAGTACACTGAGATAAATAAAAGCAATGTTTAATAGGGTTTGCTATTTTCCGTTAAACACTTGTTTACTGCTACAAACTGAGTATGTAAAGAGACTTGAAAATAAATAATTTTATATTTAAGATTCAATGTTTAATGCTTCTTTTTCGTCTTCCAAACATTCCAACTAGTAACAAACATAAAACGTCTACCAACTGATATTTACCGATCTTGATAATTAATTATGAGGCGAATCCTATAAGAATTGCCCAATGAGCACTGTAAGAGATACCGTGGCTTTAACGGAAAAGTTGGAGGTAGATTAACAGGCTCCGTCTTTGTTTTATCTTGCGTGCGTCACAATTTTTTATTGAAGCTGTAAATATTTATTTACTAAATGTGGTATGATCAGGGGTGGACTGGTCAAGTCGGCTGGTTGGCGATCGCCGAGGGCCTCGGGCCCCGAGGAGGCTCAGGGGTTAAAGTATATGAGCCATAAAAATTTTATTTCGAAACAAAACGAAAAATATATATATTTTTTCCGGTATTAAAAAACTTTTCTTGTCTAAATATTGTTAGAAATAAATCTTCAGGGTTTATTTTGGTCTGATTTGGAGTGATCTCTTCTCAGCCTTGTTTATATACAGCCTATTTAGTATTTACTATTGGAGGAAAGCGAAGGAGGTTAATGTAGACGCGCCGCGTGCCAATTGACTGACGCGACGAGTAGTGGGCTAGTGTCATTTTTGTTTCAATGTCATTGCAGCATTCAGGGCTGCGGGGCTCGAAGGCCTGGGAGGCCCTCAAGGCCTTATGTCAAGATTCAAAAGGTGGCCCATGGCATAAACTTGCAGGAGGGCCCCGGTTAAAAAGTTACGCTAATGGGGCTATGGATTGGTGGGACGGAGTGACAATGGAGGGGGCGCCGAGCTCAAGGGTCTCCACCGACGTAATACATTGTGGAATATTTTTAATTGGTATTTTATGTCGATTTGTAGGGTATAAATATTCCTTACAGTAGAAACAAAAATTACCTCTTTAAGTAAACGGAAAACAACAACAACGCAGAGATATATGTATAGTAGGCCTAATGTTATAACATCTCTCTTATTTACTTTGACGACTAACACGGGTAAGGTTGTTTTATTTTATTGTCCATTAGCTTATCGCTAGGCTGCAGAGCCACAGCAAGACTAGGGTCCCACACCCGAGTGTTTTTCCCCGGACTCCAAATAAATGATTCTAGTACGTGGTAACTGATGTAGAAGTAGAATTGGATTAAAAAAAAAAGAATTTCAAAGAAAATAGCAATGACTAGTGAAAAAGCCAAAGACGAAGCTCCTGAAATCATCTCTACTCAAAAATATAAATTGATCTACTGCAATATTGTTGATTGTGCTAGAACAAGTATTGAAGGAAGGTTTAATCCCAACAAAGAAATTTTGAAAGACTGGTCCTTGCTGGACCCTAAAAAATTCAATAAAACCGTAAAAGTTGATAGTTTTCCTCCCGAAGTCCTATGTAGCATTTCTGACCTATCTAAATTTCACAGAAGTCTTTTAGTAATAGAGCTGAAACAGTTTGCTGGTCAGTATAAAAATTTCGTATAGACCGAAAGGCATGAGAAAGAAAAAAAAACAAGAGAAAGGCTAAGGAGAATGAAGACGAAGAAGAAGTAAGGATTAAGATTTAAAATTATAAGAAGAGGAAGATTATGTTTATTGCTAAGAGAAAAAAATGTCTAAGATGTTTATTCTGTTTTACATATGCCATTTCTGTTGTTTTTGAATTATCTAAATGTGGGCTCTTCACCAATTTTTACACAACCGACAAGTTTGTATTAACTTTTCCTTGCACCCAAGTAATCTGTGAGTGAGTGGTTTCTAAAGTGAAAATAGTCAGTAATAGACTTAGGTCAAATTTAAATCAAAAGTTAGTGTCTAATCTACTATTTATGAATATAGAACGAGGTATATTTGTCAATTTAGATAAAAATTCAATTATAGGGCCTAGATGAAATAACAAGCAATATCCAGTTAAGAAGTTAGGAAAATGTTGTTAGGTTAGAGCAATGTTATGAAGGATAAAGATTTTAAAGTCGTTGTATCAATCCTTAAGTTTATGAAATCCTACTTCTGATATTAGGATATTAATCTTCTGTTGGTTTTCCAACATGAAAGTATTAGGTTTTATAATTTACAGGATGATGATTTCGAAACCCTTAAATAATGTTTTCTATGTGGTTTCAAGTACTTTTATATTATTTCTTCTTTGAGATAAATTATATTTTAGATTAATTTTCTTTTGCAATATTATATTGCTTCTAAATCTGTACTGTAATTTTAAATGAACTAGTAGCGTGATTATTTCCAGTAGTATTTATTGGTTACTTACCCCCCTCCAGACACACACACACACACACACACACACACACACACACACACACACACACACACACATATCATTGTCATAGGTAATTATGGTTTTAAAACTAGTTATGTTAAAGTCTAAAAATCAAATAAACTGTCCTGTATGTTTTGTATTAAAACGTTCACTTACGTAAATACTGTACATACCATGTGTCTGTAAAGAGTAAATAAATAATTTAAAAACTATAAGCACACAAATAGGCGCGTACGCGTTTGTGTTTGGAGCTGCAGCTGGCCCTTGACTGCTTCTAGCTGAGAGCCCCCAGCGAATCACACCCCAGGGCCGACCCGGGTATGATTATCATTATTATGGAAACAATACTTTATTTTTATCAATTTCGAAATATTGGAATTCCTTTTATTGATAGAATTATTTATTAAATTATTAATCCGGCTGTACAATGTTTACAGAGTTTCCTAAACCAAAGATTACAGAATTGATTGAATAATCATCTTCCACTGATTTAAGCCTCACTAGTTTGTGCGCTAATTTATATTGAACGTGATTACAGGTATTCATAAATGTTAAATTGTGTAATTAAAGTTGTTTGTTTAATAAAAAAAATTTTTCTCTATTTTTATCTATTTTGCCTGTTGATATTTATGTTGCGTGATTATTCCTCGTATTTGTTAAATTTCTTAAAATATACTTTTAATATCTGGATTACTCTTCCTTATCTGTTAATTCGGGAATGGATTGAAGATAATTCTTCAGTTCGGTTGTTTCTAATTTGAATGTAGCGGTTGTATTGTCCTGAAATAATTCCTTAATGTATACGTTCGATTGGACTCTCAACGGATTCGTTGAGGTTAATTTTGGTTTCGTGATTTT
The DNA here is from genome assembly GCA_034769895.1 of Magicicada septendecula. Classification (NCBI taxonomy): domain Eukaryota; kingdom Metazoa; phylum Arthropoda; class Insecta; order Hemiptera; family Cicadidae; genus Magicicada; species Magicicada septendecula. The sequence continues at coordinate 16,960,640 of CM068369.1, read as the reverse complement.
TATTATTTCTACCACTCTCAGACGTCTTCTTGATCTTGAGCGAATACTAATTGTAACTTACATTCGAGAAATAAAACACATGGAAATGATATTAGTAATATTAATGTTAATCTTTGCAAATTTTTTTCAGTTTAGTCCAAATTGTCACTTTCGAGATACACGCTTGCAATAATCGATTCTTACCTCAGGGCCAAGTCAAATGAATTAAATATATAAACGTGAATTCTTTTGGCTGCTACGAAAGGTTCCATTAATTAATAAACAACAATAAAGGGTACATTACAATAGAATAGCGTAATACTATATTATCTAATATAATATTACAAATAATTATTAATGTTGAAGAATGTGGCTTACAATATTTCGTTTCGTTATGTGCGCAATGCATTCTGGTTGTGTCGTGACGTCATAATCATGGCCGCTGTGTTGCCGGTATGGTTAGAGTATATTGGCTTCCAATGTCTTTAATAAAATATTGTCATTTAGTGTTCACTATTCCTTATATTGTTCTTATTTTCTTTTATAAAATGTTTATTAGTTATTAATATGGTGTAAGTGGTTAGTGTCGCTGGTGATGACTCGCATTTGGATGACAAAAACTGGTTGGTTATAAATTTGTAGAATACGTACTATTTCCTCAGTTAAATTTAATTTTATGTTTCCATCTTTTTAATCACTTTAGAATTTCTTCATTTTTCGCTGGTAGTCGTTACTGTTGATTTATATGGTTTGTTATAATGACTTCATGATTGTTCCGTTTTATAATTTATTCTTCTTACTTTGGTTTCTTCTTTATTAAAAGATTTCTTTACTTAATAATAATTTTGATCTGCACTCCTCAACCGTATTCAATCGTGGTTAACAATCAAGTTTCTAATTTCTTCTTTTTGTCATAGAAACTGTCCAAAATTTCCTGGATTCTGATTGGCCCATCAGGCAAAGTTCAAATGTTACATGACCAAGACCCTTCAATTACATTTCATTTTATAATTTGCCTTTAACTTATTGTTTTGATAGTTCATCTTCTTTTTTCACAGTACTAAATTAATATAGAATATTGGACTTTTACTTGTGAAACTTACTTGTTTTCTCCCGTACGCGTTTCGGCGTGATGTGCGCCTTCACCAGCGGATTGAGATAGACTGCCAGTAACTCGTAACGGTTTTATTTGGTAGGTTGAGTGGGGGTGGTGTGTGGTGGAAGGGGATTGGCGCGGGGATCCGAATTATTGTTTGTTTTATGTATAATTATGTCAAAAAGTGTGTGTGATTTACAGTGTAATTGGTCGTCAAGTATGCTGTTTGGTTGTGTTGTGTAGTGTCTGTATATTTCATATTGTTCTGCTGTGTTTAGTTTTCGACTTTTGGGTAAGTAGTGTAATATCTCAAGATTAGTATCTATGTTGGTGTTGCTGTGGTTTTTTGTGTGTATGTGTGTGGTAAACGCGGAATGTATATTGTTGTTGGATAACGCTTTTAGGTGTTCAGAGTAACGAGATGAAAAAGATCTTCCCGTCTGGCCTATATAGAAACTATTGCAATCATTACAGTTTAATTTGTAAACACCTGTTTTGTTGTATTTGTCTATGTCCGTGTTTGTATCATTGATGTGTTTTTTGATGGTATTGTTTGTTCTGTATGCTATTTTGTACTTGTGTTTCCTGAATGTATTGGCGATTTTGTGTGTGTTGGAATTACACACACAAAATCGCCAACACATTCAGGAAACACAAGTACAAATGATTAACTGAATGCATTAATAACTATGTGAAGTTCACACACACACATAATTAGGATAACCACTCAATTTAGGCACCACTCCAACTTTACAAACACATAAACATATACGAAACGGAAGTACAATATAATAGTTTTTCGTCATGTCTTAGGAATAATTTGAATTTCCAGAAAAAATGTCAATAAATTTTTCCACCGAGTCTGCTGTCACAGATTACACCAACGTTTATTCACAGTATCGAAAATAAAATTTCTTAGTATTTCAAAAACGTATTTATTTTCAAATTAATTTAAAAATCATTTGATTCTTATGTACAAATGTTTACATTAAAAAAGAAAGAAAGGCCCACCCGTTTTTGTTTACATTGAGAAACACAATTACTTAGTGAACACAGTTCTAAAATATGCCTAGGCCAAGATTTTGGAAGTTATTTTACAGTTAGTTGTCATAGTTGTAACCAATGTTTGTCAAACATAAGTTCGCTTTGTATATTGCAATAAAACATGCAGTAAAAATCATTTTAAAACTGCGAAGAAACTCTTACACACTTTATGACGTTATAGACGTGTTTTAAATTGATTTTGATCAATTTTATTTAAAGTAGCTGTAAGTTCTGAAATAAGAGATGTGTGATATAGCAAAATGCCCATAAATTTATTCTCTGTCATGTCAAATGCAAATTTAGTGCACGTGTTATTTAGAACACACCTTTATTCCTGTTTCCCTGAATAACTCCTATAATATTTAACGTATGCGTTACATAAATTGCATAAATGTAATATGTGTTACATAAATAGCGTTACATTTTTCGTATGTCATAAACTCAAAACATATAATTTTACTATTGATTTTTTAACTGAATTCACATTTCTATAGAAGCCTTACCTTCACAAAAGTTATAAAACGTTAAATAATACAGTATTTTGCAGACTCTGGCATAGTCTTACATGATATCTAGCTAGCAAGGTAAAACTCTATTACGTGTTTTAAATTAAAAGCAATCAGGAACTCCAATTTCCATTTGAGTTGTGCTCTAGTAAAGAAAACATCGTTCAGATCTCTTCTGTAACTCGTCCTTGTAAGACATACCCTCTGTGCGAGTTTTTCGTGACCGTACAGTACGTTTTTCTATAAGACTGACGGCAGTCCAAGATCTTAGTTACGAGATAACCGTATGCTAGATCAAGGAGTTAGTAGCAGGCAGAATTAAGTTGATTTAAAGATCTTATAGTACTAACCCGCGTTAGTCAAGATTTCGGTTTAGGGACAGTTGTATTCATCGGGATACACCTGTATGAACGCGTGGACACATTAAGAATGCCGGAAGGTGTATGCTAAACACACCGCATTAAATAATAACTAATTAACCCACTTTATCGAACCTGAGATTTATACGTGAAAACCATATCGGGCAGATAGACAGCGTGCGTGAGTGAATCGCAAGGACAGCGCGTCAACTAAGCCAGCGGTCAACTCTAACGTAGCAGCTTACAATCGTACGGCAAAAAGGAATTCATCAACCAAGTAAAATAAATATTTTTTAAATAATCATTCATTAATATCTGAAGACAACAGATTTTTAATAAATAATTTGTGTAGAGAATGTTACATACAAGATTTAAATTTGTTTTAGTGTAATAAATGCCGACCTCCAGATAAGAGACTCTGTTAAATATTATTAGTTTTAATACACGTGTGTGCGTCCTCTATTTGTTTCGTTGCAATATGTTTATTTTATTTCATTATATTCCTGTCAGAGGGTAACCCCTTTTCTGAAACTTTTAAACACTCAAAGAGACTTTGCTGTGGCGTTCATGCTGTCTCTCGGCACTCTCAACCTACCTCGTCCTCCACCTTTGGATTTATTTCAAAAATTCCCCCCCTGCCTTTATTCAGTAAATGCTATTTTATTAATTCCTTTCATTCACGTTTTCGATTATCTCTCAATTTATCTTGGTTGGTTGTTAGGAATGTAAGAAAGTATAGTTGTTTGAGGTCCAAGTTTTCCAATTTATGTACAACAAAATTTTCTGACATATAGTTCCTCATGAAAATAATGTAAAATATTTTCGGAGACGGAAGATTCCTCTTACTTTATTTTTTCCTCCTAATACTATTCCTTCTCAATGTTTAGATCAAGTGTACTAGAAAACGTGTTTGGTTTTTAGTTGTACACACTTGAGAGCTTGTTTGTTCTAAACTTTCTGATTTTCATGTACCATCGTAGTTAAGAGTGGATCCTACCACTGGCTCCTTGTATTTTGTGGTAACTTGATATAACTTGTTCAGTGCGAGTCCTTATGCTTCTCTGATAATGAATTTGTTGAGCACTGCTTACCATGTGGTGGGTCGAACCAATGTAGATTTAAATTATAAGGAGTTCGTGAAAATGATATTTGTTAAGTGAGGGTGCTTGTGTTTGTTAGATATTGTACTTTAATGTTAATTTATTAATATTCAAATCAAGTTGTTGGATGTTAAGCTTCTTTTCCTTTTATATAACGTATATTTCACCCGAGCCTATAGACCTTATCTCAGCTTAAGAGTAGACAAAAGCATTGCTGCTGTTCCACTTAGGTAATTTTCAGTGGACGAGTCCACGCGTGGTGGTGGACCCGACCCACCCACAAGTCGGTGGCTAAGTTCGGCTGGATATCCAGAACATTGGGGTATAGCGCTGTACCTTGTTCAAGGATACGGACAAAAACGATAACGGACGAGAAGGCGGAGAAGAGAGTCGTAAGAACGGTGTATGTCAGCAACGATGATTTTAGTGTTAGTATAGAAGCTAGTCCTCGAAGATAGCTGCTGGGGCATGGAAAATGGATTTCATAGCAACGTAGTTGATTGAATAGGCGTCTCACCTTCTCTGGTGGTAAGTGGAGAAAAACCGCTGCCTCTGGCGATAGAGAGGGATCTTCAAAACCTTAAGGAGTGTTCGTCTGCTAATTGCATTTCTTGTAAACAGGTTTCCGACGCATCTTAGAAGACGAAACTAACATTCGTATTAGATGTAACTTGATCAGAAACTTACGCTGATAGGATGTCGCTCGGCAGTTGTTAGAACATTTCAGTCAGGCAAAAAACCTCTCCACCAGGGAACCGAGCACAATAGAAGCATTACAATGGCAGTTCCATCACTCATTGTACCCTGCAACAGATCGGATACGTCTTCATGGGGCATTTAATCATTCACAAGCTTCAAGAAAAACAGCCAAACGGAGTTTAGAGGGATCGGTTCAGTAAATGCAGGGACAAACAATTTGGAGTGTTGTATAGGACGCCCATTAAGAAGACGAAATGAGGTGTCATGTAAGAACAGGAAGCCGCTTAAGAAGTGCAGGCGATGATAACTATGCTCTATTCTAAGGTTCTATTGATTACAGGTTTTTCTTGTAGTGATTTGGAAAGAAATTAGTCTTTTTGAATATTAAGATTTTCTTTGATGAGCTATAACTAACCTAGTGTGAGCTAAACATCTCACACTATTTTAGCTGAATAGTAAGAATTAACTAGTAACATTAATGTCTAGGTCAGGAATTCGCAAACTTCACAGACAACAGCCAAATGGATTTCAATGGCTTCGCGTCAGGAAATACAAGGACAAACGATTTAGAATGTAGCCTATAGGGCGCCCACGCTCATATTTTCAAATGTATATTCTCCAAAAAGATGGGAAGAGGTGTCAAATAGGAGCAGGCAGCCGTTTAATTCTTGAAATGCTGATGATGATGACGTATTCTTTAAAGATTCTAGTGATAGCAGTAAAGACGTTGTCGTGATTTAGGAAGATATTAGCCTTGTTGTATGATAATGTCTTCTCTGATTAGCTGTAACTGACCTAGTTGTGTGCGGTAAACGTCTCAGACTATATTGGCTGAACAGTCAGAGTAAAGTGATAACATTGTTGTCTAGGTCAGGAACATGTTGAGGACGTTGACCACAGCTGTTTTACATCTGGTTATAACACTCTTCTCTTACAGCTTGTTTTCCTAATAACATTTGTTAGTAGAACTATTCTTACTAATTACAACGTCTTAATTCCCAAACGGTTTTTGTATATTTTGATAGATTATACTTTGTATTTAAGATTGTAACAACTAATAATTAGCGCAATACAAAGTTTTTATGTAGAGAATAAAATCTTAATAGAAGCAGGGAAAACGAGAGCAGCTCCTAGAGTTGGCGTGATGAATTGTGGAGTACGACAATGGTGTCCATTAACACCTTCACATTTTTAATGTATATATTGACGATGTCACACAAAATTGGCAGATGTATCTTCTAGAATATTTTATGCTTGGTCACTCTACAATTAACACTTTGTTGTTTGCGGACGATCAGGCTATACTGTCGGAATCGGGAAACAGATTGCAGATGGGTATACACCTGTTAAATAGAATCTGCAAAGACTGTGGATTGCAAATATCTACACTTAAAACCAAGGTGATAGCTTTTTGTGGAACTGATCCCATGAGGCAAAACTGGTAGGCCTATAGATTCTACTGTTCTGGAACAAATTAGCAATGTTTAATACCTGGGCTACAGTGTGTCTTATAATGCAAGCAACGACGGTGTGAATAAGTTGCATAGTTCAATTTTTATGTGCGGGACCAATAGGCGAACCCTTAAGTCAGCAAGTGAAGGAATACGGCCGAAACTCTACAAGGTGTTGGCTCTTTCCACACTTCTTTATGGGTCTGAGAATTGGACTCTAACGAAAGGCCAGTCCAGTCGCCTCCAAACGGCTGAAATGAGATTTCTCAGTCACGTGGTAGGGTATACTCTCCATGATCATAGAAGAAACACAGATATACGGTAGGAACTGAATATCAGGAGTATACTCGACAGGATCGCCCAGTATCGGCTGAATTTGTGGGAACATCTTTGCAAAATGGATGACTGCCGGAACCGCAAACAACTATGGAAATATAAGACGAAGAGACGGAGAGGTGTGGGACGTCCGAGTGACCAGCTGTAATATAGACCAGCTGCCTATTTCAGACCGGAACAAACCATCCTTGGTATAATCCTTGAAGATGATGATGATGATGGCAAGTGACAAACTGTTTTTAAGATAATGTAAAAAGTAATAAGTCACATACGCATATAGACATTTTTGAAGAAGGCAAATGAAAACAAGCTAAACAAACTTACTACCGTAGTAAAAACAAATTTGGTAGTCAGCTTTAATCAAACAAACATTATTATCACCAGTGGCGAAGCTAATAGTTAATGAATGTTTAGGCTAAAGTCTTACCTTAAATTTTTTTGTAGAGTAGTTCAACACGGCGAGTTTTCTTGCTTGCAACATTGTCAACTACACGGTCTTTGAACAACTGGTCACTCATCGATTCCTTCACAAATTTTTTTTCAATAGCAATTGTGCTAAGAGAGTTAAGTCTTTCATTAGTCATCGTATTGCGCAAGTAGTTTTTTATTCATTTCAAAGTACTCATACTCCTTTCTGAAGAAGCCCTGCTAACAGGAAACGTTAAAATCAAACGAATTAATTTTGAAACTTCCACGTACACTGGTTCTAAGTGATTAAGAATTATAAAATGTAAAAGTCTTTGAGGGAACAAATGTTTTCCAGTATCTGAGTAAATGTTTTATAATTAATTTTCCAGTCTTTCACTATTGAAAAAAGGGTATTTATTTATAAGGCTGTTCAGTTTAGAAGAAGGAAAACTCTCTTTGTAAGAAATGAAGTGATTTAGATCCAACAACTCAACAAACTGGATACTTTCGAAATCACTGAACTGTACCTCCACCTGCATAATCAAAATGTCAAGAACTTCATAAGTTAACGTTTTCAGCACGTTCCTGTTACTGTCATCTATATTTACCTCGCTGCTTATTTGGTGACATTTTTCAATACAGACGACACAGTGTTTTCTGATCTCATGTCCTTGAGGATAGCAGTAGTTTTCTTAATTTCAGTGTTGCACAGAATTATATCGGAGATAGTTTTGTGTTGCAGTAGAGAAAAGAGATTGTCAGTATAAACGAATATTTCCCTATAAAAACAAAGTAAGTAAATGAAATGGGTCTTTTTGAGTATGTTAAGCAATCCAACAGCAGAATTGTACGAATCACTATCCCATCCTTCATCATTCTCTGTCAGTCCTCAAAAATTTGTCTCAAGTCACCATAGTGGGAAAAGATGGTATGAACTGCTCTAGAATGAAAGTTCCAACGGGTAGTGGATACTTGTGGAAGTTTAAATCCTGTAGATTCTAAAAGCTGTGATCTCTTTGAGGATCTACAAAAAATGTGTGAAATTCTGTCAGATTGTGAATGAAGAGCCTAACCGATTTTATTGTTTTAGTGCAATGAAGAAGTACGAGGATTGACTTGTGAGCATAGCAATGTAGAAATAATGCTCTTGTCTGTTTTACAAAGAGCTGAACACCTCCATGCTTTCCAGCCATTACAGAGGCTCCATCATATGTTTGACAGACTACCTTCTCAGTTACACCCCATTTTTTAAAACGTCAACAATTAATTCTGATAAGCCTGATGCAGTCTTATCTACTGAAACATCATAAAACCCAATGAACCTTTCTATTGGACCTTCTTTTGAACAAAATCTAAAAATTATGCTGACTTGAGATCTACTTGATATGTCTAAAGTTTCATCTGCCTGATTTCCAATAAAATCGCAAGAATCTAACTCCGCCTTAATCTTCTCTTGAATTATATCAGTTACAGATTCAACTAATTCATTCTGAATATCGTTTGATGAACCTTTAAATCCTGACGTAGACTGGAGATGATCTCGCATGTACTGCTCCTGCTTAGAAAGAAGATCTAACAATTCTAGATAATTACCCCGGTTGACTGAGTCTTCCCCTTCGAAATTACCTCGAAATCCAAGCTCCTGTTTCCCGAGAAAATACACAATATCATCAAGTCTTTCAACAACAAGCCTATTTTGTTTCACGACTTCATTATGTTTAACAGCTTGAATTCTAGCCCCTTCAGAGAGAGTATGTTCAATCCTCACGCGTCCCAGCAAACGGTACCGCTCTTCATTTTGTATATGTTTATTTTAATTCTGGTGTTTGTCTGCCTTTCTAAGAAAAAGTTTTGTTACCGTCACTCCATATAAAATCCATTCTTTTTCACCAGAAAACAAGATACATGTATAACAAAAAAGTCTGTTGGTTTCCGAACAGCCTGTCAACCACGAATATCGCTCGTACCAAGAAAACTGAAGTTTTCTAGATACGAAATTTTCTAACCATCAAAATGTTTAATTTCTAAATTAGGCGTAAATCTCTTGTTTTTAACACCACATTTTTCTTCGTAACTCCAAGAAGAAAACGGCTTACTTTTTAAAAAGTTTAAAAGACCTGACAAAGTATTAAAAGGACCGCGTTCACTCATTTCGAGCGACACACTTATATTCATACACAATAATAGACTATAACTAATTGAACTTCCAAATTTATAACTTGATTAGTTTCTATATATATATATATATATATATATATATATATATATATATATATATATGTTTAATGCCACAAATAATTTAAATGACAGTGTTGATCGTCTATTAGTTCACCGGAATCGCAGGCACACTTTTAATAACCGCACAAAATAAACACGATTATAAACAACACAGCGCGCTTTAAAACTCGCACAACAGCAGTGATACATGCCTCAACGCTACAGTGTGTGGAGCGCTGGTCAATCCCCCGCTCCCCGCACTGCCAAGTCACGTCCAACACATTGCTTACATACGATGTATACAAAAACTCTGAGGCAGGTTCACGTTGCCTCATTCGCTTTAAACTAACTGTCTGCTGTCACTTGTCACCGTCTAGCGGTCGCTGAGTAAAGCATGTAATTAGTAAATTCGACAATTCCAGTAACAATTTATAATCTTTACGTTACACACTTCATACGTATTTATAATTTTTATTCTATAGATTTTTTAGAGTAGGCATTGCCTCAATTGCCTCCATGTAACTTCGCCACTGATTATCACCTAATTACAAAATTGTCTTGTTTATGTCATGGACAGTAATTAGTTCTTTATAGCTTTTCGTTGTAATTCAGTTTTTGTGCACTCTATTAATAAATTAAAATGATACGATATTCAACAAGTTTGTTAGTGATAGATTTATCTTTGACCTATGATTCTATAGAGATTGAAACGTCGTATTTACTAAAAACTAAGATAATCGTGAATAATCAGATTTTGGATCAGGTTAGTCATTTCAATTGCCTGGGTTGTAATATCTCATATAGAACTGATATTGATTGGGATAGTAAGCTAACAAAATTTAGACCCATCTGTGAAGCTATTCATAGGTACCTGAAAAATAAAACACGAAAGGATACCCGAATTAAATTTTAAAAACTGTGGCTGTCCCCACATTCCTGTATGCTAGTGGGATATAGGTAAAAGGTGCGTGCAGAGGATTCAGGTAGCCGAAATGAAATTTCTAAGAGGGACGCAAAGTTGTTCTCTCTTGGATCGGAGAAGTAACGAGGATATTAGACGCGATTTAAACATCGTATCATTGCACCAGATGTTTGAAGACCCCAGAAGGAGGTGGTGTGAACACTTGAATCGCATGCCTGATATCCGTCTACCTGTGGCTGTCTTGGGAATCACACTACTGGGAAGAGAGATGACGGTAGACCGAGGAGGAGATGGGTTCCGGAACAGGTCTAAGACCTAGTCCTTGGAGTGATGGTGATGAGAAACAGTCAGCTGTTCTTAATTTAAAGAAATTAGTATGGTTTATTTATTGTAACACACTTTATGAATCTAGTATAAAATCTTAAATACAAGACAAACGTATAATGCGTAATAAATAGTGTTGTTCTAATGTATTAGTTTTATCAATGTAATGAAAAAAAGAGAGTAACATTTGAGTCATAAGTTATCACACATTTCGAAACACTTTTCTTTCCGAACTGATAACAACTGCAATCAATGAAAGTAACTCTAGTAAAAAAAAGTAATTTGGTAAACAAACACGGTATAGGGAAGTGTGTGTATTTGATAACGAAACGGAAAAAAGCTGCGGCCAACATCTCACAACAGTCAACAAGTCTTTGACCCAGATAACATGGTTATCAGTTTATTCAGCACATGCCAGAGGTGTTCACCTTGCACTCGGGCAGTTACAACACGTCCGAAGAAACCTTACTATCACTGGACAACAACAACAAATAAAAGATGTTACTTTCCTTTACCAAAATGATTAATTACAGTTAGGAATGCGGCGACCAACAAAAATATTGTATATATACGGTATTATCATTTCTTGGTATTAAGATATGGAAATTTAACTACATAGACTATGTAAATACCTTTATGTACGGAATCTAATACGGTATATACGTCTGATATATATGTAACGCTTAACTACAAGTCACAACATTTCTTTTTTTATTTATTCATTTTTACTTCCATGTTCCATAAGGAAGTATGGTGATCGCGAAAAAAATCGTGTTCGAGATAAGGGCTGATTCTGCTTGTACTAACCTCAAACATCAAGAAAAGTTACTTTCCTAAAAGTGTCTGTGTGTGTGTCTGTGTGTAGAATGTTTTCTGTGGCGAACGATAACTGCCGCAAATTCAAACAGAATCAAATATTTTTCAGTACCATATTTGCTTGGAAAGAATCTAAGGTGTCTATCAAGCAAGTGTATTTTAAACGACAAATTGCAACATAATCCTCGGTACGTTGTCTGTAGTTCATAACAGCTACGTCGTAAACTCCAGCTATTTGATAAACCGAAAAGTTGACCACAGCAGATTCAAAGGCTTCGCAAGCTTCTTTGTCATTTTTTTTTCAATAAATTATTAAACGTTCCATACTTAAACGGATCACTAATCTCCAGGCCAACAAATATTCGTTACACGATCTTAGTGCGACTCGGATGCGGAGATTTTAACTTTAAATACTCGAAATCTTCCCCTTCCTAAGTGCTTTAACAAATACTTTTCATGCCCGAACTTAATACACAAAGGTAACTTTATGATTTTGTCATGGGCAACTTGAAAACTGTAAGATATTCTAGTTTTCGGGCAAGAATATGTCATTTAGGCTCATTTTTTAAGTGAGAATTTTCTATTCAGCGCTATGGGCTGGGCTCCATGGGGAGTAGACTGTTCCCTCGTGTAACGATGCGTGTAAGAGAACATATAACGAAATAGATAATTATTTACAGCAAAATCGCTCATAGATCAAATACATCATCATCATACTGTAGGTTTAAACCAAGAATGGTTTGTTCCGGTCTCAAATAGGCAAAGATTAGACCTGGTCACTCCAGCTCTTCCTCGGACGTCCCACACTTCTACGTCCCCTTGGCTTATAGTTCGATAGTTGTTTGGGGATGCGGCAGTCATCCATTCGGCAAAGATGTTCCCACCAATTCAGCCGATATTGGGCGATCCTGTCGCGTATACTCATAATATTCAGTTCTTGCCGTAGGCTATATCTGCGATTTTTCTATGACCATGGAGAGTATACCCTACCATGAGGAATCTCGCTACAGCCGCTTGGATGCGACTGGCCTGGCTTTTCGTTAAAGTCCAATTCTCAGACCCATAAAGAAGTATGGAAAGAGCCATCACTTATAGAATTTTAGCCGTGTTCCTTTATTTGCTGACCTAAGGGTTCGCCTGATGGTCTCGCACATAAGGTTGAACTTATGCAACTTATTCACTAAGTCGCTGCTTGCATTATAAGACACACTGTAGGCAAGGAATTCAAAACTGCTAACTTGTTCCAGGACAGTACCATCTATAACAATTTTTGCCGTTCACTGCCATAGCAGCCCTGTCTTGCCTGCCTTTTTATTGCGGTAATTATAATAATAAAATTGAAACGTAAACATTAGATAATTGAGATATCCTTGCCTGCCACGAACGATATATTTTCTCTCATAAATGATTTAAATTAAAATGAAAAAATATAGAATTTTGTTAAAGTGAAATGAAGTGTTTCCATAGAAACTACTTCTTTGTTATCAATAACGTATTACACATATAAAATTTTTAAATTTAATTTTTCCATCATCAACTACCATTTTAATTTATTGAAAATTACCCCTTCCCTTCAACTACCCTTTTCATTTTTAGATGTTACATCTACCTTTCTACAATGTATTATTATGACCATCTTTTAAGGATACTTTCTTTTATCAAAATTAAGCACTTTACTCTTGTTAAAACGTAAAACGTTGCTGGTAAACTACCCCTTTCCCTTAACCGATCTTCACCAAAATCAGTAGGCCTCGAGTCCTCTACACTTAAGAACTGTATGCAAAATATTATTTTATTCTGTTTGAATTTGCGGCAGTTATCTATGACATAGGAAAATTCTACACACAGACACTTTTGGAAACATGACTTTTCATGTTTTGAGGGTAGTACAATCAGAATCTGCCATTATCTCCAACACGAGTTTTTTGCAATGACCATACTTCCATTTACTTATGGAACATGGAAGTAAGAATATAGAATTTTGTTAAAGTGAAATGAAATGTTTCCATAGAAACTACTTCTTTGTTGTCAATAACGTATTACACATACAAAACTTCTAAAATTTACTTCATCCATCATCAACTAATATTTTAAATTATAAAAAAAATTACCCACTATCCCTTCAAATACCCTTTTCATTTATAGATTTTTCATCTGCCTTTCTAAAGTTGATTATTATGACCTTTCTTCAGGATACATTGTTTATCAAAATTAAGCAATTTACTCTTGTTGAAACGTAAAACGTTCCTGGTAAACTACCTCTTTCCCTTAAACGATCTTCACCAAAATCAATAAGCCTTGGGTCCTCTAAAATTCAGAACAGTATGCAAAACATTATTTGATTCTGTTTGAATTTGCGGCTGTTATCGTTTGCCATAGAAAAAATATTCTACACACAGACAGAAAGACAGACACACAGACACACAGACACACACACACACACACACACACACACACACACACACACAATTCGAATAATGACTTTTTTAATGTTTTGATGGTAGTACAATCAGAATCTGACATTATCTCGAACACGATTTTTTTCGACATGACCATACTTCCATTTCCTTATCGAACATTGAAGTAAAAATTATCTCTTGCCCTTCAACCATCACTTTCATTTATAGAAAATTACCCCCTCCCCTCAATCTAACCTTTTCATTTACAGATATTTTATCTACTTTTCTACAGTACATTATTATGACCTTCTTCTCAGGACACATTTTTTACCAAAATTAAGTAATTTACTCTTTTTAAAACGTAAAAAGATGCCATAAACTGCCCCTTCTCCTTAACCGATCTTGACCAAAATCAATAGACCTTGAGTCCTCTACAACACAGGTACATATATATATACAAAACATTATTTGATTCTGTTGGAATTTGCGGCAGTTATCGTTTGCCATAATCAAACTTCAACACGTCGGCACTTTTTGTAAAATGATTTTTCTTCTTGTTTCGAGGGTAATACAATCAGAATCAGCCCTTATCTCGAACACGATTCCTTCGCGATTAACATACTTCCATTTTCTTACGGAACATGGAAGTGATAAAAATGATATGTGTGAGTAGAAACGGAATGGTATTAGTAGTAGAAGTCTGTAAGGAAATGAATATGGTAACAAGTCGTATGACTGTATGAAGGTGATGATGTTCATGATCATGATGCAAACGAAGATAATGATGCTGATGGTTGCTGATGGCATGTGATCCTGTTGTTGAAAATGGTGATAATCGCTCAACATATTAATAGAAATTATTATCCCAGACGTCTAAGGTTTTCAAGCGACTGATCCAGCGTAGGATCTGCGACCATCTAGAAAGACTGGACGTACTGATCCCCGAACAGTTCGGCTTTCGTGAGATGTACTCCTCGACTCGTCAACTGATGAGACTCGTGGAGTGCATTACTGGGCCTGGCTGTCAGGGCAAACAGACGACCGCGTTCATCCTAAACATTGAGAAAGATTTCCACTGCTTGTGGAACAAGGGTGTGTACAAACTCACGGAAGCCCTTCTAACAGATTGTTACGTTCACTTGATCGGCACTTTCTGCGAGACCGTAGCTTCAGAGTGAGAATAGACCGCGCTCTCTCTTCGGAGAGGCGTATTACCGCTGGTGTCCCTCAGGGCAGCGTACTTGGGGCTCTCCTGTTCTCGCTGTTCGTCAACGATACGCCCCGAGTTGCTGGAGTAAGATTGTCTCTGTTCGTGGACGACACTGCGGCTTGTGCCTCAGAGCCGGACGCAATCTATGGTGCCATCAAGCTCCAGTGTCAACTCGATGCATATGTCGGGTGCGCCGAGGATTGGAGAGTTGCCGTTAACGCTACTAAGAGCGCCGCGGTAATATTCCCGCGACGACGTAAGCGGCTTAATGTTGATTCCCGACTCACCTGGCAAACCCATGTCCAATACATCCGTCAATGCGCTTCGGCGCAGCTCAGTAGACTTTGGCCCGTGCTATCTAATCCGTCGATGACCCCCCCCCCGGGCATCATCTTCCACGTTCGTGTTGCCCATGATTATTAATGTCTGTCCTGTTTGGGGATACCTTGTTCATTGACCATCACTCCAGCGCGTTCTCGACCGTAGACTTAAGCTAGCGTGTAAAGTCCCCGGAGGTACTCTTTTCGACTATTGAGGAGAGGACTAGGTCTCCGCTCTTTTGTGGACACCTTGAGACGGCTGACGCTAAGATTCTATGGTCGGGCAGTCCGTGTGATCCATAATCCCCTCATCGCCGGACTCGGTAACTATACTTCAAGGCCAGGTGAGTCTTAGAAGCTACCGCGTTTACTAGTCCCCGTGGTATAATCCACCATCGAGGGTCGCTTCAAGACCTTCAGTTATAGAAAAAATACTGACCCAGTGGCAGGAGTCCTAACTTAGACTCGGGACACAGCATGCTTCTGAATCTGGACTCACTCCATAAGCCTCCGACAACACATTCGTGCAGAAGTGTTTATTATACAGAACGTGTTATAGGAAGTATGTATTACACACACACACAAACACACGCGTACACATTTACACATATATAAGGTCACAAATTATATATAATTTAAAAGGAACAAGAAATGAAAAACAAAATGTTTGAAAGCAGCAAATAACAAAATCAATTGTAGTGTTTATTAACTCTTATAAACAATTATCTGGAACTTTCAATTATCTCAAAATTTTAAATAGTTAGTGATGACAACATATGTTTCAACAGGTAGAAAATGTTCAACTGTCTGGTGGTAGTGGCAGCTGTGTTACTGGTAGGCACAAAAGTTGATACTGGCAACGTTGAGTGTCGCGACGCTGATGAGCTTAACACAACCGACATAAACATGGACGAGGTATGACAGTAGCAAGCAATGCCTGCAATCGATTCCCTTAGGCTTTCACTTCCGGTGTCGTAATCGTTAAACTACTGTCCGGCCTGTAAGGCCGTGGTCTTCTACAGCACACGTTTCAACCTCGCTTCTGGAGACCATCGTCAGTGTCACAAAGCACTGATGACAAGATGTCCGACAGTAACACTACAGTACTGTGGCAAAGTACTGGTCTTTTACCGCAGTACTGATGGAAGTTTTAAGTCCTTTGTGACACTGAAGATTTGCTCCAGAGGCGAGGTTGAAACGCCTGTTGTAGACAATGGAAGACCACGGACCCTTATAGGCCGGACAGTATTTGTAACAAATAATGTCTTAATTTGTTAAAAACACGTTCACTGTCAAACACACATGACATTCTCTGGAATCTTTTTAAAAAAAGGCGTTGCTTGAGTTTGTTTCAAATATTTCTTGTGCTTCAATTTACGATTCTCCAAGTTACATTTACATTTACATTACATAGTTCTTTTATTGTCTAGTTTGTTTTAATTTATTTTAATTATATTAAATGCATTATTTGTCTTTCCATTGTTTTGTATAAAAAATTGGTAAAAACTGGTCGTACTAATTAGAGAAGGAAATTAATTTTTTTGACTAAAATTTATTCTTTGAAACTTTATACAGTCACGTGAACGAGCGCACACACATGCACACTTAATTTCCGTTAATACTTGCTGCATTTTGAATGAGTTTAGGTTATTTACACAAGCCTAGAAAATGTTGTAAGTATACTACACATAAGCAACAATTCATTTGTCCATTTTGTGGCGCATAAAATCCAGAACAGTTATAAATGTTTCTAAACAATATTTTGTACCTTGCACAAAATGATTTCAAGATATATCTCTTAAAGCCTTTAGTTGTGTAACAGACACGAAAGTTTTCCATCGAAGTTAACAGCACCTAAATGTAAATTACAGTATAGAGAATTATATTTAAATCGGAATAGAATAAGTAGGATAATTTTATTAGAAGTTTCACATGCCACAGTAATTTAATGTCAAGAATGTTGACAATAAATTAATTTCAGTGATCTTGGTAATATTTTACAGCTTGTCAATAAGCGATTATACATTCTGGTTGAGTCTTCCGACCATACATCGCAACCCAATTTTAGATATGGCGAGATCCATGTAGTCAATTCTGCTAATTCCACATACACGTGGGATGAGAAAATGCCAAAGTGAGTATTTATAGGGTATAATTAAATTAAAATTATTATAATTATTAATCCAGTTACTATAAGTTTAATGATTATATAATTTTAAGTATACAATTATAATAATATATTATAATTATTATATAATTATATAAATCTTTTTTAAGAATTCACTGTAACAAAATTACGTTTATATTAGTAAATCATGTAAAGTATAGCAAATAAATTGTTCTGTAGTGAGATGTGTGGCAATGGTAATAGTTGCCCAGTTTACTGAGTGTATTAATACATAGCAACTCTTTATTTCCAGTATTAACCTAGGAACGTTATCTCACAAAAACCAACTTTCTTACAAGAATGGGATTATGAAAGTTACACCTTATTTCAGCGGCGGTAAGTCAGTTAATCTCTTTCCCTTCTTAGTTAAATCCTGATGTAAACAAAGCCACGTGGCAAATCTGAAATGCTATTGGTCAGGGGCGTTGACACTGTGCATACAGTAATGTATTACGCGCATTTGCAGAATGTCTGTATAGTCATGTGAGAGTTATCTTGCCATTTAAATCGAGGCACGTCGTTTTCAGACTTCCTCCTTATCACTGTATTCTGAATCGTATTGAATTAATATGGAGCCAGTTGAAAAGATATGTTGCCTGCCTCAACACAAAATTAGATGCTCAATATAAAACAATTTATTAAGAAGGCGGTAAATGAAACAACGGCGGACAAGTGGAGTCATTGTATACTGCTTATAATCAAGGAAGATAGTAAGCTATGTTAACTGGCCGACATCACCCACATCGTTATGTACAATGGACAATCTTATCGATAATAACGCTGACTCAAGTGATGATACAAGTTCAGACACACATATGGAAGGCATTGAATTACTCTCTGACAGCAACTGATAGTATTCAGTACACTGGTAATCATCACAGCTTCAATTTCCGTTTTAAACAAATTTTAGTTTTTTTTTGTGGAAGTATTTAAACGGTTAATAAAAAAAGCCGTTAACTGGTGTTATAAAATATTCTACGCCTCTAATTCAAATAGCAAATAGCGTCTCAGATGTGCCACGCCTGTTTATTTACATCAGCATTAATCTAAGAATGGAAACAGTATGTATATTTCTATTTGTGCATTTTAGTGAATGAGCTTGTCATTCCATAGAGAACTCGCTAGAAAAGGTCATATTCTTTGTTTGCTGTTGTACAACTGACTGACTATTAGTCAAGATCCAACGACACTCGCAACGAGGCCACTGGCTCTATTACATGGTGGCCTGAATGTAAAATATGGAGATTAGAGAGTTTAGAAATTCTGTGTTTATGTTATCACGTGCGTGCGTGTAAATGAAGTGGTGAGGAAAAAGACAACAATAAAAAGGACACAAACATTTGACATTAACTCAGCGATCACTGAAGTAGATACGGGTCTCGATTTGCCGATAAAAGCGACAGGCAGCAACATTGACAAGACTTTGTGTTATTAGGATTCAGATTTCGTACAACTACTGTTAATGAGCTGCACGCGTATGTTTTTACTTCTTTATTAATTGGCTGGACCAGACTTAAAAATCTGTTTATATTTTACAGGGTTGAGAAATGACCTGAGTGAGACCTGGTACATTCTGGCACAGACAGACGAAAAGGCCATGTTGATCGTCTTCTGCCCTGACTATCGTAAGTGTATATAGGTATACTGCAAGTTAACAGGTTTGAATCTGACTGCACTTGCAGAAATCAATTTGACTGTTTGACTTAATCCATTTACTAGTTATTCTTTTTTTGTAAAATAAAAGATATACATTTATATGTGAATATTCTGGTTTTGAAAATATATAAATTTTGAACTATTTGACAGTTAAAAAATTTAAATAGAGAGTTTTTACATGTTTTGTATTTTAAATAGAGTTCTTATAATTTCATATTCCTGGATTTGCTGGGTTCAGTTGGATCGGTCCGGAGGATCTCGCGGGCCTGCTCCTACTATTCAACCGGGCGTTGTCCTCTTAATCTGAGATGTCGATCTCAAGGTTCCCTCGTAGGGGTTGTGTCCGTCTAAGTTGCTCCTGATTCATTTCTCGTTGACAGACATCGGTCGTTGAAGATCTCGAACGCCGTGTCCGATTTTGTGGTATAATTCAGCTGCTCCCTCGACGATACAATCCGACTTCCCACAGACTGCAGGAGACTCTTTATTAGAATGTTGCCCTATACGGGAGTGCATCTTGGACAATTGGAGAAAGTGACACGAAAAGACTCCAAGCATTTGTGACCTGGTGCTACAGAAGAATATTCAAGATAAACTGGAGGAAGAAGATAACGAATGAGGAAACCTTTAGAAAAGCTCAGGAGGAAAAGAGCTTT
Organism: Magicicada septendecula; assembly: GCA_034769895.1. Taxonomy (NCBI): domain Eukaryota; kingdom Metazoa; phylum Arthropoda; class Insecta; order Hemiptera; family Cicadidae; genus Magicicada; species Magicicada septendecula. The sequence continues at coordinate 16,940,975 of CM068369.1, read as the reverse complement.
TTACGAAATTTAAAATGCAGAAGAGCTAAGTTTATAAAGCATATACTACGACTGAATGGGTTGGTTAAGAGAACAATAGAAGAAACAATTGAAGGGAAGAATCACAGAGGCTCTTCCCTTTGCATCTGCTTTTGCTCTTGAATTAACGCTTTGATGTCACCTGCTTCACGTTTACGTTCCTCTGCTTCCTGCTTACGTTTTTCATCCTGTCGTTTTTCCGCTTCTTCCGCTTCCTGTCTGCGTTTTTCATGTGTGTCAAATGTCAAATCTGAGTTAATGTCAAATGTGTGTGACCCTTTATTGTTGTTTTTTCCTCACCTCTTCATTTACACGCACATACACATAAATGTGTACACAAGTGAGTAAAAATATATTATTCCTATCAACTGGTAATTAATTAATGGGCGAGTCACAAATATTAATCCACAGCAGTATTATGTTGTGAGCAATATGGCGCCAATCAGCTGATGGTGACGTCACAGAAAGCTAGGCGATGACGACATGGTGACTTGAGCTGTTTTAGTATCCCTCCGGCGGGATATAAGCAAAGATTAGCATAGGGAAGGATGGCGTGGAAGGAGCACGTTCTGTATGACCTAGGCCTGGGTATAAACACATGATTATCACTAAGAATTAACTGACTTTGGCTGACGGATTCACACTTCAGACTGTGCATAAACAAATTTGGTTTGTTTAAACAAATTACTCCAAAATTGTATAAAATATATTAACATGTTTTCTCGTCAACAATAAAATAATGTTAATATGAGACACTGTTAAAAAGACTGCGAATATTTTATAGCCAAAACCAGTACGTAATTTTATGGAATAACACAAACCATAGGAAGTCTACAATACTAAACACTGTTTGTGATAACATAAACACAGAATTTCCAAACTCTCTAATCTCCATAATTTATATTCAGGCCACCATGTAATAGAACCAGTGCCCTCGTTGCGAGTGTCGTTGGATCTTGACTAATACTCAGTCAGTTGTACAACAGCAAACAAAGAATATGACATTTTCTAGCGAGTTCTCTTTGGAATGACAAGCTCATTTACTAAAATGCACAAATAGAAATATTCATACTGTTTCCATTCTTAGATTAACCCTGATGTAAGTAAACAGGCGTGGCACATCTGAGACGCTATTTGCTATTTGAATTAGAGGTGCAGAATATTTTATAACACCAGTTAACGGCTTTTTTTATTAACCGTTCAAATACTTCCACAAAAAAAACTAAAATTTATTTAAAACGGAAATTGAAGCTGTGATGATTATCAGTGTACTGAATACTATCAGTTGCTGTCAGAGATTAATTCAATGCCTTCCATATGTGTGTCTGAACTTGTATCATCACTTGAGTCAGCGTTAGTATCGATAAGATTGTCCATTGTACATAACGATGTTGGTGATGTGGGCCAGTTGACATAGCTTACTATCTTCCTTGATAATAAGCAGTATACAATGACTCCACTTGTCCGCCGTTGTTTCATTTACCGCCTTCTTAATAAATTGTTTTATATTGAGCAGCTAATTTTGTGTTGAGGCAGGCAACATATCTTTTCAACTGGCTCCAAATTAATTCAATACGATTCAGAATACAGTGATAAGGAGGAAGTCTGAAAACGACGTGCCTCGATTTAAATGGCAAGATAACTCTCACATGACTATACAGACATTCTGCACATGGGCGTAATACATTACTGTATGTACAGTGTCAACGCGCCTTACCAATAGCGTTTCAGATTTGCCACGTGGCTTTGTTTACATTAGGATTTAACTAAGAAGGGAAAGAGTTTAACTGACTTACCGCCGCTGAAATAAGTTGTAACTTTCATAATCCCATTCTTGTAAGAAAGTAGGTTATGTATATAAATTGCTTGAATCTTAAGCGGCATTAATACTTAAGCTAAATCTTGTATGTACAGAAAACAACAAGAATATATACTGGAAATTGTTTAATATAATTTTACCATTTGTAAGGGAAATCTGAAGGCAAAAAATTGGTATGAAAAACTATACATGACTTCCACGTTCTAAGACTTATATTTAAAATAATTTACTTAATTTGGTTCCATAGTTTCTAAAAAAATATTCCCAAAGTTTAAATTTGAGCTATATGTTTGACAAATTGAAATAAAATATTTTTATAGAAACTACTTTTTTGTTCCCAATAACGTAGAACATATATGAAAAATCGGTATGGAGAACCATACATGACTTCAATGTTATAAGATTTATGTTTAAAATTCTATATTTATCTGTTTTACTTCAATTCGGTTCGGTAATTTCTAAAAAAATATCGTCCACCCGCAAACTAATTTCAGTCTTTATAAATATTTTTGTTATTATGGGGTAGTCGTTTAATATAATGTTATTTTCAGTCACTTTATCCATACAAATTAGGTAGGCTTACTTTATTCTTATAAAGAAACCGAACTACGCAGATAATCATCCCTCCTTCCGAAGCGCTCCGAAGTCACTCATGAACACTGAGCATCTTGCAGATGGTTCACTCCCTAAAGACGAAAAGTCTGTCTATGAACCGTTCCTCTGTAAAACCGTGCAGTTACACTGCCCAGCGATCCACAGGAAGCAAATCGATAAGAAAAGAGTGCAAATGTAAGAAAATAAACATGAGTGAGGCCAGATATAACGCGAATTGTGTGTGTGTGTGTGTGTGTGTGTGTGTGTGTGTGTGTGTGTGTGTGTGTGTGTGTGTGTGTGTGTGTGTGTGTGTGTGTGTGTGTGTGTGTGTGTGTGTCTTGCCTGCCTTTTTATTGCGGTAATCATAATAATAAAATGGAAACGTAAACATTAGATAATTGAGATATGCTTGTCTGCCACGAACGATATATTTTCTCTTATACATGATTTAAATTAAAATGAAAAAATATAGAATTTTGTTAAAGTGAAATGAATTGTTTCCTTAGAAACTACTTCTTTGTTGTCAATAACGTATTACACATAGCCTATAAAACTTATAAAATTTACTTTCTCCAACATCAACTACCATTTTAAGTTATAAAAAATTACCCCCTTCCCCTTCAACTACCCTTTCCATTTACAGATGTTTCATCTACCTTTCTACAGTGGATTATCATGACCTTCTTTTAAGGATACTTTATTTATCATAATTAAGCACTTTACTCTTGTTAAAAGTAAAACGTTGCAGGTAAACTGCCCTTTCCCCTTAACCGATCTTCACCAAAATCGATAGGCCTCGAGTCCTCTACAATTCAGAACTGTATGCAAACTATGCGGCCATCAAGCTCCAGCGTCAACTGGATGCGTAAGTCGGGTGCGCCGAGGATTGGAGAGTTATCGTCAACGCTACTAAGAGCGCCGCGGTAATATTCTCGCGACGACATAAGCGGCTTTATGTTGATTCCCGACTCACCTGGCAAACCCATGTCCCATACATCCGTCAACGCGATTCGGCGCAGCTCAGTAAACTTTGGCCCGTGCTTTCTAATCCGGCGATAACCCCCCCCCCCTTGGGCTTCATCTTCCACGTTCGTGTTGCCCATGATTACTTATGCCTGTCCTATTTGGGGATACCTTGGTCGGTGTCATACACCAGCGCTACAGCGCGTTCTCAACCGGGGACGACTAAGTTGGCGTGTAAAGTCCCCCGGAGGTACTCTTCTGGACTTTTGAGGAGAGGACTAGGTCTCCGCTCTTTTGTGGACACCTTGAGGCGCCTGACGCGTAGATTCTATGGTCGGGCAGTCCGTGTGACCCATAATCCCCTCATCGCCGGACTCGGTAACTATACTCCAAGGCCAGGTGAGTCTTAGAAGCTACCGCGTTTACTAGTCCCCGTGGTATAATCCATCATCGAGGGTCGTTTCAAGACCTTCAGTTATAGAAAAAATACTAACCCAGTGGCAGGAGTCCTAACTGAGACTCGGGGCACTGCGCAACTCGCTACTCGCGAGTCGCGCAATCCCCAGTCGTGTGTTTGTAACGGCAGCATGCTTCTGAATCTGGACGGACTCCATTAGCCACCGACAACACATTCGTGCAGAAGTGTTTATTATACAGAACGTATTATAGGAAGTATGTATTACATACACACACATTTACACATATATAAAGTAACAAATTATATATAATTTAAAAGGATCAAGAAATGAAAAACAAAAGTTGTGAAAGAGCAAACAAGAAAATCATTTGTGGTGTTTATTAATTCTGATAGGCCTAAACAATTATCTGGTACATTCAATTATCTTAAAATTAAATAGTTAATGATGACAACATATGTTTCAACAGGTAGACAATGTTCAACTGTCTGGTGGTAGTGTCAGCTGTGTTACTGGTAGGCACAAAAGTTGATACTGGCAACGTTGAGTGTCGCGACGCTGATGAGCTTAACACAACCGACATAAACATGGACGAGGTATGACAGTAGCAAGCAACGCCTGCAATCGATTCCCTTAGGCTTTCACTTCCGGTGTCGTAATCGTTAAACTACTGTCCGGCCTGTAAGGCCGTGGTCTTCTACAGCACACGTTTCAACCTCGCTTCTGGAGACCATCGTCAGTGTCACAAAGGTCTGATGACAAGATGTCCGACAGTAACACTGCAGTACTGTGGCAAAGTACTGGGCCTTTACCGCAGTACTGATGGAAGTTTTAAGTCTTTTGTGACACTGAAGATGGCCTCCAGAGGCGAGGTTGAAACGCCTGTTGTAGACAATGGAAGACCACAGACCCTTATATTCCGGACAGTATTTGTAACAAATAATGTCTTAATTTGTTATAAACACGTTCACTGTCAAACACACACGACATTCTTTGGAATCTTTTTAAAAAAGGCGTTGCTTGAGTTTTATTTCAAATATTTCTTGTGCTTCCAGTTACGATTCTCCAAGTTAAATTTACATTTACATTACATAGTTATTTTATTGTCAAGTTTGTTTTATTTAATTTTAATTATATTAACTGCATTATTTGTCTTTACATTGTTTTGTATAAAACATTGGTAAAAACTGGTCGTACTAATTAGAGAAGGAAATGCATTTTTTGACTAAAATTTATTCTTTGAAACTTATACATTCCCGTGAACGCGCGCATACACATGCACACTTAATTTCCGTTAATACTTGCTGCGTTTTGAATGAGTTTAAATTATTTACACAAGCCTAGAAAATTTTATATGTATACTACACATATGCAAAAATTCATTTGTTCATTTTGTGTCGCATAAAATACAGAAAAGATGTAAATGTTACTAAACAATATTGTTTACCTTACACAAAATGATTTCAAGATATAACTCTTAAAGACTTTAGTTGCGTAACAGCCACGAAAGTTTTCCATCGAAGGTAACAACACCTAAATATAAATTATAGAGAATTATATTTAAATCGGATTAGAATAATTAGGAAAATTTTATTAGAAGTTTCACATGCCACAGTAATTTGATGTCAAGAATGTTGACAATAAATTAATTTCAGTAATGTTGGTAATATTTTACAGCTTGTCAATAAGCGATTCAACTTTCTGATCGAGTCTTACTCCTATATACCAGGATATATTGCTAGCTATGCCGACATGCATGTAGTCGATTCTGCTAATTCCACATACATGTGGGATTTCACCGTTGTGTAGTGAGTATTATAGGGTATAATTAAATTAATATTATTATAATTGTTAATGCAGTTACTATAATTGTTAAAATTTATATAATTTTAATTATATAATCCTTTTTTAAGAATTCGCTGTAACAAAATTACGTTTATATTAGGTAATCATGCAACTCTTTATTTATAGTGAGAACCTAGAAAATTATTATTTCAAACACCTACTTTCTTACAAGAATGGGATTATGAAAGCTACACTTCATAACAGAGACGGTAAGTCAGTTAAACTCTTTCCCTTCTTAATTAAATCCTGATGTAAACAAACCCACGTGGCAAATCTGAAACAATATTGGTTAGGGGCGTTGACACTGTACATAAAGTAATGTATTATGCGCATGTGCAGAATGTCTGTATAGTCATGTGAGAGTTACCTTGCCATTTAAATCGAGGCACGACTTTTTCAGACTTCCTCTTTATCACTGTATTCTGAATCGTATTGAATTAATATGGAGCCAGTTGAAAAGATATGTTGCCTTTCACAACACAAAATTAGCTGCTTGATATAAAACAATTTATGAAGAAGGCGGTAAGTGAAACAACCGCGGACAAGTGGAGTCATTGTATACTGCTTATAATCAAGGAAGATAGTAAGCTATGTCAACTAGCCCACATTACCCACATCGTTGTAATGGAAAATGGACAATCTTATCAATAATAACGCTGACTCAAGTGATGATACAAGTTCAGACACATATATGGAAGGCATTGAATTACTCTCTGACAGCAACTGATAGTATTCAGTTCACTGGTAAATATCTCAGCTTCTATTTTCGTTTTAAAAAAACTTTACTTTTTTGTTTGTCGAAGTATTTGAACGGTTAAAAAAAAGCCATTAACTGGTGTTATAAAATATTCTGGGCCTCTGATTAAAATAGCAAATATTTTCTCAGATGTGCCATGCCTGTTTATTTGCATCTGGATTAATCTAAGAACGGAAACAGTATATATATTTCTATTTGTGCATTTTCGTGAATGAGCTTGTCATACAAAAGGGAACTAACTAGAAAAGGTCACATTCTTTGTTTGCTGTTGTACAACTGACTGAGTATTAGTAAAGATTCAACGACGCTCGTAATGATGGCACTGGCTTTATTACATGGTGGCCTGAATGAAAATTATTGAGATTGGGGAGTTTGGAAATTCTGTGTTAATGTTATCACAAACAGTGTTTTGTATTGTAGGCTTCCTATGGTTTGTGTTATTCTGTAAAAGTACGTACTGGTTTTGGCTATAAAATATTCGCAGTCATTTTAATAGTGTCTCATATTAACTTTATTTTGTTTTTGACGAGAAACATGTTAATATATGTATACGCTTTTAGAGGAATTTTTTAAAACAAATCTAATTTGTTTATGCACAGTCTGAAGTTTTAATCCATCAGCCAAAATCAGTTAATTCTTAGCGATAATCATGTGTTTCTGCCCAAGCCTAGGTCATCCAGGACATGCTCCTTCCACGCCATCCTTCCCTGTACTAATCTTTGCTGATATCCCGCCGTAGGGATACTGAAACAGCTCAAGTCACCATGTCGTCATCGCCTAGCTGTCTGTGACGTCACCATCAGCTGACTGGCGCCATATTGCTCCCAACATAATACTGCTCTGGATTAATATTTGTGACTCGCTCATTAATTAATTACCAGTTGATAGGAATAATATATTTTTACTCACTTGTGTAAACATTTATGTGAAAGCGTGCGTGCATGTGTGTGTGTGTGTGTGTGTGTGTGTGTGTGTGTGTGTGTGTGTGTGTGTGTGTGTGTGTGTGTGTGTGCGCGCGCGTGCGTGTAAATGAAGTGGTGAGGAAAAAGACAACAATAAAAAGGACACAAACATTTGACATTAACTCAGCAAACACTGAAGTAGATACGGGTCTCGATTTGCCGATAAAAGCGACAGGCAGCAACATTGACAAGACTTTGGGTTATTAGGATTCAGATTTCATGCAACTAGTGTTAATGAGCTGCACGCATATTTTTATGTGTTTACTTCTTTATTAATTGGCTGGAACAGACTTCATAATTTGTTTATATTTTACAGGGTTGAGTCTAAACAATAATTTCACCTGGTACCTTCTGGCACAGACAGACGAAAATGCAATGTTACTCTACTTCTGCTCTAACTTTCGTAAGTGTAAATTTACTCCAAGTTAAGGGGTTTGAATCTGACTGCACTTGCAGAAATAAATTATGACTTTTTGACTTAATCCATTTACTGGTTATTACTTTTTCTGTAAAAAAAAAGCTACACGTTTATATATGAACATTCTGGTTTTGAAAATATATACAATTTGAAATATTTGACAGTTAAAATATTTAAATAAAGAATTTTCACTTGTTTTGTATTTTATATGGAGTTTTTATAATTTCATTTTCCTGGATTTACTGGGTTTAGTTGGATCGGTCCGGACGATTTCGCGAACCTGCTCCTTCTATTTAACCGGGCGTTGTCCTCTTAAGCTGGGATGTCGATCGCAGGGTTCCCTCGTACGGGTTGTGTCCGTCCAAGTTGCTCCTGATTCAGTTCTCGTTGACAGCTATCGGTCGCTGAAGAACTCGAACGCCGTGTCCGATTTCGTGGTACAATTCGGCTGCTCCCTCGACGATACAATCCGACTTCCCACAGACTGCAAGAGACTCTCTATTAGAATGTTGCCCTATACGGGAGTGAATCTTGGACAACTGGAGAATGTGACACGAAAAGACTAACCATTTGAGACCAGGTGCTACAGAAGAATATTCAAGATAAGATGGAGGGAGAAGATAACGAATGAGGAAATTTTTAGAATAATTAAAAATTACCTTAATAAACGTCTTGCGACTTCTCCTTATTTTGTCCTGACGCGTTTTAGAACCTAAGGTTTCATCTTCAGAGGATAATCACTCTTCCGTCGTCAAACATTAAAAATTAATGACACAATGACACACATACACATAATTTTCACTACAAACTTAGGCCTTTTCACATTGCACAGTGCGCACTGTATGGCTGTATGGAGGTCCAGTTCATGCTGTCAAACTTATCAGAACTCAGGTCCAAGGTGTATATTTATTAATGTTATCTAGTGTTGTCTTGTGTCTCGAACTTAAGAGCTGTATCACATAAATAATGTGATTTGAAAGATATCTGATCATTTAAAACATTTCCAGAATTGGTTTTAAATGCCTTGTAAATCTCATATTCCTCGAGTGTGTCCATAAAACATCCCTTGGCACAATAATGTAATGGTTTGAAATTAGTGTCAAAATCTGTATACCCATGGTTGGACTGTATGAGGGTGACGAGCATAGATGGATTTAATACGTTCTGACTTTGTAATTGTGCTCTTAGGCAAATGTTCCCTAAACCGCTCTCGAAATCGTCTGCTAGTTTGGCCTATATATATCTTGTTGCAGTCATTACATGATAGCTTGTATACACCTGTTTGTTTCTCTATAGGTATTTTGTCTGTTGATTTAAGAATTTTTTGTAAGTTATTATTGGTACGGAATATCACTTGAAAGTCAAATTTGTTTAAATTGTTTTTTAAAATAAGCGGCACTATATTTGTATACTCTGCTGATATATATTTCACAATATTAGTGTTTCTATTAATTTTAAGTTTACTTTTATTATTATGTTTGTTTCCTAAATGTTTCTTCAATAATGTATCTAATAATGTGCTACTGAATCCGTTCCTTGTGGATTATACGTATATTCCTTATATCATACGTATTTTATGATATTTAATTCATCTTTAAAATCATCTGTTTCCAGTGGTATATTGATTAACCTATTTATAAAGCTATGGAAAGCTGCTAATTTTTGTGAATATGGGTGGTGTGGCTCTGCGTTTATAGTCACATCCGTGGTTGTAGGTATGCTGTAAATTGTGTACTGAAATTTATTTGCCTCCTTTATTATGGTCAGGTCCAAAAAATTAATTTTGTTGTCCACTTTATGTTCTATTGTAAATTGAATATTATTGTGTGCGCTGTTCATATAATTTTTTAATTTCTCAATCTGGCGCGTGGTGCCAACAATTATAATAAAGGTATCGTCTACATAGCGTTTGTATAAGATTATTCTATTTAAATATTTATTGTTATGGGTAAACGAACTTCGTTTTCGTAATTGTTTATGAATATGTCAGCTAATAAACCTGACAGTGGTGAACCCATAGCAAGTCCTTCGCGTTGTGTGAAGTATTTATCATCGAATGTGAAGTAGTTTTGGTCTAATACTACTTTCAGCAGTAAGATTAATTCGTTGATTTATATTATGTTTGATTTCCTAGCTCTTATTAAGTTATTATTAATAACGGTTAAGGTATCTCGTACAGGTATATTGGTGTACATGTTAATGTAATTAACATGTTACTACAATTAAACATAATGTGCATGTATTAAATAGAATAAATATTTAGATTAATTTTAATAATATGTAATAGACAAGCAGGTGTGAATTTGAAAGCTGAGTTAGACGTAGGCATGAACATGCATGATCACGCGATTATTGCTGAGAGAGTGTACAGGTGCATATAGTGTGTGTGCGTGGATCCTGTTCAAGCCTGCAACTTTGCAATCTCACCCCAAATAGATACTAAATTATAGTTGTATTTAATTATAAGTAAACCGTAAATGTTATAAAGATTGCGAAGACTTCTAAATATGCATAAAAATCAGACACGTGTTTCGGAAGTTGGATACATTACAGACTATTTTAACTTTGTGTACTGCTGCCTGGAATAAGTCAGTTGTATTCATGCCAAATCAGGTCCTTAAGTTTCTCAGCCATGATATTCTCGGTGGCCCAACTGGTCTCTTTCCAAGTACTTTTCCCTGTAGTATGGACTGCAATAAGTAAAATCACATTTCATTTCTCATGAGATGTCCCAGATACTGAAGCTTTATTATCTCCACTGTGTTAATAAATTCTCTTCCTTTCCTCATCATCTTTTTACTTCATAACTGTTCAAAACTGTCTCCTTCCGGAGAACCGATTGGGGAACTTGAAGCTCCGGATGATTTCGCCTTAAACATAGTCACGATGATATTACTAGAGATATCTAAACGATCTTCAATATAGTGGTTTCTCGTTGCCTTCTACATCCCAATGTCGTTGAATACTAAGTAGTTCATACGCCTTCGGGGCCGATCTCTCAACCCTAGGACAATGAGGTGCCCTACCGCTTGTCAGTTCATTTACCCGAAGCTGTTGTCTAACAAGTGGGAGACTACTTATTCTGGTAGTCACTCGGTCGCCATTTCCTCATCAGTTAAAACAGGGTGCACCATACAACCGAGGCTGTACTTCGAGAAGGTGAGGTTGGCATTTGTACATGAGAAGCTATATCATATACCTTACCCCACCCCTTAACCCTTAAGTAAGTCTCCTTAACCCTACTTAATTGTGCTTACTCACTTACTTATGACTTATCTTCCCTTATAGAAGGTAGGTGGTGTGTCGTGTTAAGTATGTTTTTGTTTTTGTTTTATATTTTTTTAATTTCCCGCTTTCCTGTTCATTTCGTCAATGTATACAAATTTTTCTCGTCCTTTTTTAAGTGTGTTTTGATTTAATTCTTCTTCTCGTACGCCTGTTTGCTCTCTTCCCACACCCTTTGAGTTCTCATTTCTTCACTCATTTCTTTGGTACGATTGAATCATCTTGTTTGCTTTTGTTTTATTATTTATTCTACTGTTTTTTCTTACTTTTATGTAAATATGTCGCTCGTTATTTTGCCCACGATCTCTCTTTCTTTTTCTTTCTTTCTCTCACTCTATCTTTCTCTCCAGTTTTTCTTATGCTATAAAATAATATCGAAAACAATAAAAGACAGTTATTAGGCCCAAGAAAAACTTTAGAAGGTTGGAACGTAAGAAGTAATGATGAAATATATCAAAGTATAGGAAATATAACAGAAACAATGAGAAAAATAAGACTATTATTTTTTGGATAATTATATAGAATGGACGACAATAGGTTAATAAAACAGATCTACACATATCTGAGGTGAAAGAAGTCAAAATCAAGTTGGATTACAAAAGTCCAAAGGAATTTAGAAAAAATAATATAAACGAAGAAGAAGCAATTGAAAGAAAAGATTTCAGGCAAAAGTGTTAAAAATGAAAGGAATCCAGGGTAGGAGAGAGAAAAACGCATGTTCCAAGTGGGCTAAAGACAGGAAGAAGAGACATAGTAAAAAGATGAAAGAATATTGGAGAAAAAGAAACGAACAAGGAATAAAGAATTCAAATTGGCATGTGGTCCTCAGATGGCCAATACAAATAGAAAAAAGAAGATTATAAGCAAAGTATTTCTTCCTCACTCTGTCTTGTGAGGAATAAATACTTGCAAGCGTAGTTTAAAAAAAAAATCTGTTATGTGTAACATAACAGCTTGAGAGGATTACCAAGCTGACTTATTATCATCAATAGAAGATTGTTGAAGGAATGTAAGACCAAAAGAGAGAGAGAGAGTTGGTAAATCCGGAAGAGTTTACCAGGCATATTAACCTTGACGGAAGAGACGTTTAGCTAATTGTTGTTTCAGTTAATATTAATTGTTACACGTTAACTACATTGTTGTTCGGACGCTTCTGGCTACCGAGACAGTTGCGCCTATCATGCTGGTTCACTGACGCTTGGGGTGTCACATAAGTTGCATAGTGTCCCGGCGAGTGACATGCAGCATTTGGTATTCTAATTTTTTATTAGAGAATTTTCTCAATACTGAAGGTTATCCTACCAATTGACTACAAAGACAAATTACATACTCAGCTCGTTACACATATTAGGCTACATTATACATTAAACATTCACAAAAAATTTCCCAATGGGTGCAGTCATTCCCTTTTGATCATGGGTCTCCTCTTTTATCTATCTTCAGCACCTTCTTACTAAAAGCTTGTCCATATACTTCTGTAGACAGTTGATTTATTTTTACACGAGCTTCTCCTTCGTTCTCCTTCCCTGTGGCTAACATTCATCTACTGCTTTGGAGATTATAGCTTCCTCCATTCTACTGACAATCCTTTACCACATCAATGTGTTTTTGTTCGAACACTTATACAACCGTGTTTTCCACTTCCATTATTTGCCTCATTGTTTAATTCCTCACCATTCCCATTCTGGATCTCCTAAACGCTCTTCGCCAGTAATTCCTCTCTGCTGAAAGCAAATACTTCTGATGTCGTATGTTCATCGTCCATGTTTCTGCTTCGTACAGCATTATACTTTTTGTGGATTATTGCTCGCTTCTACTTATTATATTCACACTCTATAGATTTTAACTTTCCTCTTGCTCTTAGGCCTTCATACATTCTTTACCTTATATTCATATTAGAAGATTCATCTAGTCCTATTATTGACACTAGAAAACGAAAGCTTTCCATATTTTAATCATATTTGGGTCAAATATATAAGTTAACTGAGTCAGTCGTCATGTACTTGGCTTTACTGTAATTTACACCGAAACCCATAATTTGTTTTATTTCTCCACTAATTTTTTACACATATAATTAGCATCGTCTCCGGTCTTGAGCAAAAACAAGCATTTTTTATTGTAATAAAATATTGTTTCAGCGTTTGAATTAATAAAATATTTTATATAATAATATTGTAACGCAATAACGCATGCGCGCGCGAGCAGCACACAAACACACACAAAGAACGGAGAAAAACGACAATCTTTTTGCTTTATTATTACCTTGCAGGGTTATTGGTACTCTCATAAATATTGTTATTACACAAATTAAATATAGCGGATATCCTCTTCTATTCATTAACGATCTAAATGTTTGCCTGTCAAAGTCAGAGGGCAGGCAAATACTAACTAAATATACAATCTAACTATACTAATACTAATATAACAATACAAGCATATGCTGTAATGTGCATGTACTAATAAAATAAATAAATATATTAATTTTAGTAATATACAATAGACGACCAGGTGTGAAGTTGAAAACTGAGTTAGACGCAGGAATGAACATGCATGATCACGCGATTATTGCTGAGAGAGTGTAGAGTAGTAAATAGTGTGTGTGCGTGAAGCCTGTTCAAGCATGCAAGTTTGCAATCGCACCCCAAATAGATACTAAATTGGAGTTTTATTAAATTATAAGCAAACCATAAAGGTTAGAAAGATTGCAAAGACTTTTAACATGCATGAAAGTCAGACACTTGTGCAGTGCGAAAACGGTGTGATTATGACGTTTAGTGCGAATTATGTGCAATTTTAAGAGCATAGTAATTACACTAATTATGCGATCACTATGGTAATTACATATAATATGTGTAATTAAATCAGACACTGTTAGATCACTTTGAAATCCGAATTAGACATTGCGGTTGGCGGAAATGTGCGAATATGTGAAATTGGAAGACAGTGGGGGAACTGACGCCTCGGTAAGTTTCTGACCTGCAGAATCCTGAGCCGACAGGTGTGGTTTTGTTGTTGAATATAAATACGGGCTCATGAGAGCCAAATTTACTCTTCAGACAGTCTTCAGGCGCTGCGGTACGCTATGTCCGTCAGCGACGCGAATTTTTATTACTCTTCAAACAGTCTTCAGTCGCTACGGTACGCTATGTCTATCAGCGACGTGAATTTTTAATACTCTTCAATCAGTTTTCAGTTGCGGCGGTAAGCTCTGTCCGTCAGCGACGCGAATTTTAAATACTCTTCGATCAGTCTTCAGACATATCTTGACACTATGTCCAATATCGACGAGATCTTTTGTTTATAAACTGTAAAGTCTAATGGACAATACGTTAATTCAAGTAATCAAAAACAGCAACTATTAGTTGGTTAATGTTAACTACAATTATCGGACGTATACAACCACAACATCAACACTCTAGACTAATGACGAGAGCACATCGAGCAGAGGAACGATATGCAGAGCAATAGAGACGGTTACTAGAACAACAGCAGCTGATGCAGAGCAAACATCATTCTATTCTACAGCCAGAAGATGGAACCATGAAGGACGAGTGACTGGAGGACGACCAGTGGAACCGAAAAACGCAAGAGGAAATCCAGTAGGAGAGGACTGACAGATCACCGGAGGACATGGGTGCAATCTGCAGAATTGAGGTGACCAATAACCAATTTATAATTATAAAAAAATATAAAGACGTTAAAAAGACATTTTTAAAACATTAAAAGTAAAGAAAATTTATGTCATATGTAGATAGCGATAAGAGAATGTAATTTAATTTTGTAAGAATTTTCTTTAATGATGACCAATTAATTTAAAGATAAATTAAATTATTGCTTGGAGGATTAACAATTGATTAAATAAATTTAAATTTTCATTGAAAGTATATAAAGTAAGGTAGTTGGAAATATAGAAGAAGACTAACCATTCGATAAGTCTAGTTAAAATTTTATAAACCATTAAAATGTATGCCAAGCACAGAATAATAATGTAAATAAGAACAAACTTATAAAGCACACAGTCAGACTGAGCAGTCAAAAATTTATAGTGTAACAAACAAAGTTTTAACATAGAGACTTGCTAATATAAGATATAAGATTTATTTTATGGTGAATGTACGCCAGCAAAGAAACATTGATAATGAATATTTTATGGCGAAGTAAATATTTTTTTTTTTCACTTATAATTTCGTTTGAATAAAGTAATGTGAACATGTTACGATTTATAAAAGGACTACTCGTATTATGATTACAGCCCAAACTCTATTTATAATTAACACGCAACTACAGAAATGTTACATGAATGTTAGCACAGCACAAATTAATTTACAATTGTTGTTACATTTTGTCTCCCAAGAACGTGGGGCTATACAAATTAATTTACACTTGTTTTGAAAGTTGTTGTGTTACTATATATATATATTTCCATTGACAATAATTATAGTACAAGTAGTTGGTCTGTCATCGGTAGTGTTTAGATAAGCTTCCATGTTTATAGTGATTACACTAGAATTTTTTGTTCTCTACAGCTGACCAGTATGACCTTCGTGTAATCGGTGTTCCAAGCAACAATACACTAGACGAAGTCGCCACATACCGCCAAGTTCCCGTTAACTACGTTTTGAGTAACCAAAGTTTGGATAAGCTTCTGGCCGTGGACGCAAGTTATAATTTTATAGGACACATGAGGATGCTACCGTACGCGTTACAAGACATTAAGCAGGAAACTAACTCCATTCCTTAAATGCTACAATTGTTGGAGTGCACTAAGATAAATAAAAGCACTGTTTCATAGGGATTGCTATTTTTCGTTAAACACTTGTTTACTGCTACAAACTGAGTATGTAAAGAGAATTGAAAGTAAATAATTTTATATTTAAGATTCAATTTTTAATGCTTCTTTTTCTTCTTCCAAACATTCCAACTAGTAACAAGCATAAGACGTCTACCAACTGATATTTACCGATCTTGATAATTAATTATGAGGCGAATCCTATAAGAATTGTCCAATGAGCACTGTAAGAGAAACCATGTCTTTAACGAAAAGTTGGAGGTAGATTATCAGGCTCAGTCTTTGTTTTCTCTTGCGTGCGTCACAATTTTTTATTAAAGCTGCAAATATATATTTACTAAATGTGGTATGATCAGGGGTGGACTGGTCAGTTCGGCTGGTTGGCGATCGCCGTGGGCCTCGGGCCTCGAGGAGGCTCAGGGGGTAAAGTATATGAGCCATGAAAATTTTAATTCGAGAAAAAACTGAAAAAAAAAAAAAAAAATATATATATATATATATATATTTACCGGTATTAAAAAACATTTCTCGTCTAAATATTGTTAGAAATAAATCTTCAGGATTTATTTTGGTCAGATTGGGAGTCATCTCTTCTCAGCCTTGTTTATATACAGCCTATTTAGTATTTACTCTTGGAGGAATGCGAAGCCGCGTGGCAATTGACTGCCGCGACGAGTAGTGAGCTATTGTCATTTTTGTTTGAATGTCATTGCAGCATTCAGGGCTGGGGGCTCGAAGGCCTGGGATGTCAAGATTCAAAAGGTGGCCCATGGCATAAACTTGCAGGAGGGCCCCGGTTAAAAAGTTACGCTAATTGGGCTATGGATTGGTGGGACGGAGTGACAATGGAGCGGGCGCCGAGCTCAAGGTTCTCCACCGCCGTTATACATTGTGGAATATTTTTAAATGGTATTTTATGTCGATTTGTAGGGTATAAATGTTCCTTACAGTAGAAACAAAAATTACCTCTTTAAGTAAACGGAAAACAACAACAACGCAGAGAAATATGTATAGTGGGCATAATGTTATTACATCTCTCTTATTTACTTTAGCCACTAACCCGGGTAAGGTTGTTTTATTTTATTGTCAATTAGCTTATCGCTAGGCTGCAGAGCCACAGCAAGACTAGGGTCCCACACCCGAGTGTTTTTCCCCGGACTCCAAATAAATGATTCTAGTACGTGGTAACTGATGTAGAAGTAGAATTGGATTTAAAAAAAAAGATTTCAAAGAAAAAGCAATGACTAGTGAAAAAGCCAAAGACGAAGCTCCTGAAATCATCTCTACTCAAAAATATAAATTGATCTACTTCAATATTGTTGATTGTGCTAGAACAAGTATTGAAGAAAGGTTTAATCCCAACAAAGAAATTTTGAAAGACTGGTCCTTGCTGGACCCTAAAAAATTCAATGAAACCGTAAAAGTTGATAGTTTTCCTCCCGAAGTCCTATGTCGCATTTCTGAACCATCTAAATTTCACAGAAGTCTTTTAGTAATAGAGCTGAAACAGTGTGCAGGTCAGTATGAAAATTTTATATAGACCGAAAGGCATGAGAAAGAAAGAAAACAAGATAGGTCTAAGCTGAATGAAGACGAAGAAGAAATGAGGATTATGAATTAGAATTATAACAAAAGAAGATAATGTTTATTGCTATGAGAAAAAAATGTCTAAGTTGTTTATTCTGTTTTACATATGCCTTTTCTGTTGTTTTTGAATTATCTAAATCTGGGCTCTTCACCAATCTTTACACAGCCTACAAGTTTGTATTAACTTTTCCTTGCACCCAAGTAATCTGTGAGTGAGTGGTTTCTAAACTAAAAATTGTCAATAATAGACTTAGGTCAACTTTAAATCAAAAGTTAATGTCTAATCTACTGTTTATGAATATAGAACGAGGTACATTTGTCAATTTAGATAAAAATTCAATTATAGGGCCTAGATGAAATAACAAGCAATAACCAGTGAAGAAGATAGGAAAAATTGTTAGGTTAGAGCAATGTTATGAAGGATAAAGATTTTAAAGTCATTGTATCAATCCTTAAGTTTATAAAATCCTACTTCTGATATTAGGATATTAATCTTCTGTTCGTTTTTAAACATGAAAGTATTATGTTTTATAATTTACAGGATGATGATTTCGGAACCCTAAAATTATTTTTTCTACGTGGTTTCAAGTACTTTTATATTATTTCTTCTTTGAGATAAATTATATTTTAGATTTAATTTTCTTTTACAGTATTATATTGCTTCTAAATCTGTACTGTAATTTTAAATGAACTAGTAGCGTGATTATTTCCAGTAGTATTTATTGGTTACTTCCCCCACACCACACACACACACATATATATTTGACATAGGTAATTATGGTTTTAAAGCTAGTTATGTTAAAGTCTAAAAATCAAATAAACTGTCCTGTATGTTTTGTATTAAAACGATCACTTACGTAAATACTATACATACCATGTGTCTATAAAGAGTAAATAAATAATTTAAAAAACTATAAGCACAAAAATAGGCGCGTGCGCGTTAGTGTGTGAAGCTGCAGGTGGCCCTTGACTGCTTCTAGCCGAGGGCCCCCAGCGAATCACACCCCAGAGCCAACCCTGGGTATGATTATCATTATTATGGAAACAATACTTTATTTTTATCAATTTCGAAAAATTTTAATTCCTTTTATTGATAGAATTATTTATTAAATTATTAATCCGGCTGTACAATGTTTACAGACTTTCCGAAACCAAAGATTACAGAATTTATTGAATAATCATCTTCCACTGATTTAAGCCTCACTAGTTGGTGCGCCAATTTATATTGTAACGTGATTACAGGTATTCATAAATGTTAAATTGTGTAATTAAATTTGGTTGTTTAATAAAAAAAAACTTTTGCTCTATTTTTATCTATTTTGTCTGTTGATATTTATGTTGCGTGATTATTCCTCGTATTTGTTAAATTTCTTAAAATATACTTTTAATATCTGGATTACTCTTCCTTATCTATTAATTCGGGAATGGATTAAAGAGAATTCTTCAGTTCGGTTGTTTCTAATTTGAATGTAGCGGTTGTATTGTCCTGAAATAATTCCTTAATGTATACGTTCGATTGCACTCTCAACGGATTCGTTGAGGTTAATTTTGGTTTCGTGATTTTTATTATTTGTACCACTCTCAGACGTCTTATTAACCTTCGTGCGTGTGGAGCGAATACTAATTGTACCTTACATTCGAGAAATAAAACACATGGAAATGATATTAGTAATATTAATGTTAATCTTTGCAAATTTATTTCAGTTTAGTGAAAATTGTCACTTTCGAGATACAGGCTTGCAATAATCGATTCTTCCCTCAGGGCCAAGTCAAATGAATTAAATATATAAACGTGAATTCTTTTGGCTGCTACGAAAGGTTCCATTAATTAATAAACAACAATAAAGAGTACATTACAATAGAATAGCGTAATAATTATTATCTAATGTAATATTACAAATAATTATTAATATTGAAGTGTGTGGCTTACAATATTTCGTTTCGTTATGTGCGCAATGGCAAACGATAACAGCCGCACATTCAAACAGAAACAAATAATTATTTGCATATAGTCCTGACTTGTGAGTACTCAAGACCTATTGTTTTTGGTGAAGATGGGTTAAGGGGAAGGGGTAGTTTACATGCAACGTTTTATTTATCAAGGTTAATTTTTACTTATGTCAAACCGCAAATTCAAACAGAATCATATAATGTTTTGCATACAGCCCTGAATAGTAGAGTTCTTAAGACCTGTTGGTGTTGGTGAAGATCGGTTAAGGGAAAGGGGTAGTTTACCTGCAACATTTTATGTTTTAACAAGGGTAATTTTTTTTTTGACGAACGATAACTGCCGTAAATTCTAACAGAATCTACTACTTTTTTGCATAACTTTCTGAGTTGTAAAGAAGTGAAGGCCTCTTGATTTTGGTGAAGATCGGGTAAGGGAAAGGGGTAGTTTACCAGCCACTTTTCATGTTTTAACAAGAGTAATTTTTTCTATGACGAACGATAACTGCCGCACATTAAAACAGAATCAAATAATGTTTTGCATGCATGCCTGAATTGTAGAGAACTCAAGGCCTGTCGATTTTGGTGAAGATAGGTTAAGGGAAAGGGGTAGTTTACCGGCAACATTTTATGTTGTACCAAGAGGAATGTTTTCATGACGAACGATAACTGACGCACATTCAAACAGAATCAAATATTTTTTTCATGCATCCATGAATTGTAGACGACTGAAGGTCTATTGATTTTGGTGAAGATCGGTTAAGAGGAAGGGGTAGTTTACCTGTAACGTTTTATGTTTTAACAGGACTAAAGTACTTAATTTTGATAAACAAAGTATCCTGATAAGAATCTCATAATAATCCACTGTAGAAACGTAGATGAAACATCTATAAATGATAGGCTACTTGAACGGGGTGGGGGTAATTTTCTATTAATGAAATTATAGTTGAAGAGGGAGGGGAGAATTTTTTATATGTGTACGACGTTATTGGCAACAAAGAAGTAGTTTTTTGTTAAAACTCCTTCCCGGGCTGTTTAGCCGTAGTCAAATGTTTTCAGCAAAACCAGACGTTTCGGTAGTGCCATCGACTGCCATCATCAGTGAAAATCGAGTGCGAAAACGTGACGTGGTATACGTTAGTGACCACAGTACTGTGGTTAAGGCTGAAGCAATAGAAAGAAGTAGTTTCTATGGAAATATTTCATTTCGAATATGATTTTAAAAATAAATCTTAGAACATGGAAGTCATGTATGGTCCTCCATACCCATATTTAATTTGGTAAAAAAAAGTTACAGCAATTCAGATTTTGGGTAAAAATTGCATTTCTTGAAAAACTGACTTGTTTGAAAGCTTGTAACTATTGTTTCCTTTAATCAATATCAATATTCAATGTCGCAGGAAGTCAGTGAGCCACTCTTGCAAACAGTGTGCGAAAAGTATTGGATTTACTTTCAAAAGCATTGACGAGTGAACTGATTCAATGTGAAAGCTTTGCTCGTATGTACGAGAGATTTTGCTCTAAAGAATTGAGATTCAAATAAGAGTGAACGGATAATTAAATGAGACGAGGGGATAAGAGTGTTTGTGTGTATTTCATTATAAGAAATCGATGTTTACAAAGAACGTAATAGAATCATATCGCACGTCGTTTTATTCCAGTATACATACATATACAATGAATGTGTAACAAATATTTGTTTCCAATGTGACAATATTACAGTATATATGCAATATTTATTTGAAAGGTAGAATATGATAATTATAAAATTTCTTATAATTATATATTTTATTAATATAAATTATATTGTATATTTATATTAATTATGTTATGTATTATATCATAATTAAATATAAGCAGTTTTTTTTTAGTGACATAAGTAGTGTCTTGTATTTTGATTTCCACTGTTCCATGCAAAGACCAGTAGACTGTCGTAACAATTTTATATTTCATATTTATAATAATTACGTTAAATATTATGTCATAATTAATATACACGTATATTAATTTAACTCTTTACAAGTTTTAGACAAATAAGTAAATAAAATTTTGAGACATGAAAAGCTTCCAGCCATATACATAATAAAACCAGAATCGAACTCACGCATCAACAAACCAAAGTACAACGTAAATTATCATACAAAATTATTCTCTTTCCACATTTCAAACATGTAACCAAACATTAACGATACAGTAAATATAATAATGAAAAAAAACTATCGCTGATTTTAATTGCTTTTCATGAATTAGTTTGAAAGTTTTGTAAATATTGTCACCGGACAAAAGGCTTGCCGCATGACAAATGGCGCCAATCGTACACTCTAGTGTTTTTGGTGGACCTAAAAAGGACCTTGTGGCGAGAAGGCTGATGTTGGTTGTGCCGCGCTAAGATGTTCGGCGGCTGCGCCTGCTGTTCGTGGAGTACTACAGTCCTCCTCTTCTTTCGGCACCGGTTGTAGAGTCGGCTGCCGGCCCAGCGAAATCCATCGCTGGCGCGGAACGGGAGTGCGAAGACGCAAGAACGGCGGCGGTCCTATTCTTTGGCTGTTCCTTCCGGCTGACCCCGCCTCGATGTCGTCCGAGAGAGGAGAGGAGATGAAGTGCGTCCGATTGCATGGCGATGAAGTGTGCGTAATTTTCTGCCGGCCCGGGTTTTATTAACTAACCGGGATCGCTGATTCGATAGCTCCGAACACGAAGTTGGTCACGTCTCGGAGGCTGCTGGTGCCGGATTGGCTCGCCTTTTTTGACGATCGAACACTTCTGCTCCAGCTTCTGATCTGAACAGGACGCTCTCATTGGACTGCTCTTCTTCAGCTCTCTTCGCTGGACCATCTACGGCTTTCCTGCCTTCGGCCACCTCGCCTTTCGACGAGGAATAACTCTTCTCTTCGTGGGAACCAAGCCAGCTGCTGCCGGTGAACTTAGTAGCTGGTAGAAGAACCAGCTGGCCGAAGTTTGCCCTTGTAAGGACCACCTGCGCCGGAACAACATCTTGCCGGACAGGAAAGAAGTGGATTGCTCTGGGCTCACCTGGTGAGTGCCGTATCAGTGTGTAATTCCTAACTTGTTCACGACTGTTAGGTAGCGCTGCCCCGGACGATCCTTGCAAGCCCCCACCAGTGGTAAGCGAGCTAGGATATCGCCGGGGTAAAGGGGCCAGTGGACACCAGTCTTGGTAAGGACTGGTATTCAACGAAGCTGGTCGTTAGCCCAGCTCCTCCCGCATCGTCGTGAACAAGGAAGACGCGCGGGTAATCCGGCTTCGGCCGGACCCGAGATCCCTGGCGTCTGGCAGTGACTGCCTAGCAGTGTCTGCCCGGCAGCCGCCGCACCTTGCCAGCATGCCTTCTACAGGCAACGGCCCAAATGCCGAGTCGCTCGGCCCCGCCTTGCTACCCCATCTGGGCGACTCGCCCGATTCGCCTCGGGCGATGGAGACGGACGATCCTCTCCCCAACCCGATTCCTCCTCTTCCGGCTGACGAGTCGGGCGAGTTCGCGACCGTTGGTCGGCGTAATCGCCCGGCTAAGAAGCCCAAGAGAACCCACCCAATCACTTCCTCTAACACCTCGGCCATGGACACTGGACCTTCTCAGGGCCCACAGGCCGCGGTTCCGACTGCTTCGACATCAGCTCCGGCTGCTGCCGCTGTTGGTCGTGCGCCGCCCCTGTACGTCCATAGCGTATCCAATGTCGCCGCCTTATACAGACGGCTGATCGCGGCCCACGGTCTGTCGGCCGACAAGCTTGACCTGAAGCTGCTTGGCGGTGATACGGTCAGGATTGTCGTCCGCCAGCTCGAGGACCATCGCTTGGTCGAGGCCTTCCTCCAAGCCCATAACCTTCAGTATCACACCTTTACCCCTAAGCGAGTCAAGCCCTTGTCGGTAATTTTGCGAGGGCTTGACGCGCACACCGATCCACAGGAGATCCTCATGGAACTCCGTGACCTCGGGTACCCGGTGCAGGCAATTTTCCGCCTGTTCACTCACTCAGAGACCCGAGTCCCTCTCCCGCTCGTCCGTCTCCAGCTCGAGAAGGGCGAGGCTGCAGACAAAATTTTCCACCTGACGCGGCTGTTTGGCTTCCGCGTCAGGGTGGAAACCAGTCGTCCCCAGGGCAAGCTCGCGCAGTGCCACCGGTGCCAGAGGTTCGGCCACCACACCGACGTCTGCCGCAATGCCCCGGCCTGTCTCCGATGTTCTCTGGGACATTCAACACAGGCCTGCACTGTGGCAGACAAAACCAAATTTCGCTGCATAAATTGTGGCCAAGGCCACGCAGCGTCTAACGTAAACTGCCCGGTATATAAGGCGGAGCTCCTGCGGAAGCAAAAGCCGCAGGGGCCCCTCCCGAAGCCACGGCAGCCAGTTATGCAGCCCCAACCTAGACAGCCTAAAATGCAGGCTAGGCCTAAACCTCAGGCACAACCGGCACGGCGCGCGCCCTCTCCGGCTCCACCTCCAGCCCCTACAAAGGCAACTAAACGTACCGCGTCTCCTTCCACAGCAGAGACACGCCCAGTAGCTGTTATCTCGGTTTTGGAGCCGGAGAATGAACCCTCCACCTCCGTGGAACCTCCTACTCCCGCCTCTGAACCAGAGGTAGCCTCGCCGCCCCTGCCACCTCCGCGATTTCCGCGAGCAGGCATCAAACCCAGGAACAAAGGGATACCCACACCGGATGCTCGGCCCCGAGCTCCTGCCTGCCCACAGCCCAAGAAAAGTCCTGCTTCCCGGTATAAGTCCGACGAAGCGCAACAGCGTACT
Source organism: Magicicada septendecula (assembly GCA_034769895.1). NCBI lineage: Eukaryota > Metazoa > Arthropoda > Insecta > Hemiptera > Cicadidae > Magicicada > Magicicada septendecula. The sequence goes on along the minus strand of CM068369.1, from coordinate 16,916,803 downwards.
TTTCCTGCCGCTGATCCAAAACCGTCTGGCCCTGGTCCTATGGCTTCCACCATGACCCGATCTACCGTAACACCTGGTCGCTCTTATGCGGCCACAGTTTCCAGGCAAACCACCCAGTCCGTCAGTTCCAATGACGCACAGTTCGTCCGCGGCTTTCTGTCTAGCTACGACCTCCCGAAAGTCGCATCTACCTTCAGGTCCATCCGAGCCCGCCTGGAAACTGCTGACCCAACTGAGAGATTCATGCTCTTGGTGGAAGCCTGCGAAGTCATAGGTCTTCTATGAACCGAGCCCTTAGACGAGATCTCTCGCTCGTAGCCTGGAATGCTAACAGCATCGGTCCCAAGCATTCCGACCTTCTTGAATTCCTGGCTCGGTTCAAACCCGACGTACTTCTCCTTACTGAAACCCACCTGACCCCGGCGAACCGGTTTCGATTACCAAATTACGTGGTCTATCGGGATGACCGAGTTGGCCGACGAGGAGGCGGCACGGCGATCGCGGTGAGGACCTCCATAGGTCATCATCGTGTCGCTTTGCCGCAGCTTACCAACCTAGAGGCCACCGCCATTGAGGTCCACGGAGCTCTTGGCGGCGTCCTCGTGGTCTCAGCTTACAAGCCCCCACAAGCTGAACTCCTTGTCGGCGACCTGGACGTCATCTTCGATTCCCATCGAAGGGTAATTTTGGCCGGCGATCTGAATTGCAAGCATCGCGCTTGGAATAGTCGCCTGACTACTCCGAACGGGAGGCGCTTGCTCAGTTTTGTTGAATCGCGCCGGGCGATGGTGTTTGGTCCAGCGCAACCCACGTTCTTTCCGTCACAGCCTAACGCGGCTCCCGATGTTCTGGATATCGCGGTGACCCAAGGAGTTGTCTGTCCGTTCGAGTTATTCTCACTTACGGAGCTGACATCCAACCACAACCCTATCTTGGTCCACGTCGCTACCCAGCACGCCTATGCACGTTCTGACCAGAAGAAGGTTATCGATTGGGATCGCTACGGCCCGGCCTTGTGCCGTCGATTGCCGCCAGCGGCCCCAATCGATTCCGTTCGCCTCCTAGACGAAGCAGTTGCGGGAATCGAAGAGGCAATCATCTCGGCTATAGGCGTGTCTTCACGTACGCGAGCTGGTCTCACGCCTGGCTACCAACGCATCCCTGAGGAAGTCTCTCTTCTCGCTCGCGAGAGGAATTACTTCCGGAAACGTTGGCAGAGGACCCGTGATCCGGCCGATAAGGCAGCATACAATCGGCTCACCGGACGACTGCGTGGCAGTCTGAAGGCGTTCCGACGTAGCTGTTGGGAACTCGACGTGGCCCGAACGGGGGATGCGGACCCGCAATCTCACCCGTACAGAATACCTACCGCATTGACGGGACGGAGGCGCCGACCTCCACTTCCCGCCACTGTTGGACCGTTCGGTCGACCCCTGGGTCGCCCGGAGGAGAAGGCCGAGTACTTGGGCTTGTGTTTCGAGCGACAGTTCGCTCCCAACCCGCCCATGGACTGGGACTTCGACGAACAAGTCGAGATGGCCGTGGAAGACTTTCTGTCACTTCCGATCACGACGGAGCCCGAACCCATCTCTTTGGAAGAGGTCTCAGATCGGCTCGCTGAACTTCAGCCAAGAAAAGCTCCAGGCCCGGACGGTGTTACCAACACCGCTCTACGTCTTCTTCCCGAGCCTGGAGTTCAATTCTTGACTGATTTGTTCAACGCGTGTCTTAGACTGGCCTACTTTCCCAAGAAATGGAGAAAGGCGACGGTTATCGTGATCCCGAAGCCGGGAAAGGATACCACCCGCTCGGAAAACCTCCGGCCTATCAGCCTACTTTCCGCTACGTCCAAGGTTTTTGAGCGCCTCGTACAGCGTCGTGTACGAGAACATCTAACCAACTTTGACGTGCTGGTCCCCGAACAGTTCGGCTTTCGTGTGGGGCATTCGACCACTCATCAATTGATGAGACTGGTGGAAGGCATCACGGAAGCCGGGTGTCGGAGAGAACGGACCGTTGGCTGTTTCTTAGATGTTGAGAAAGCCTTCGACAGCGTATGGCATGATGGCCTGTTATTCAAACTTAGGGAAGTCCAGCTCCCGGACTGCTACCTCCATCTGGTTGCTAGCTTTCTGACGGAGAGGACCTTCTGCGTGAGAGTTGGCGATTCAGTCTCTTCCGAGAGGCGAATCACAGCCGGCGTCCCTCAAGGTAGTGTTCTAGGCCCCCTTCTGTTCTCGATTTACGTCAACGACGTGCCGAGACAGCCTGGAGTCCAGATGGCCCTCTTCGCTGACGACACGGCCGTATTTACGGCCGATCGTCATGAGGAAAGGGCCGTCCTACGACTGCAGCGCCAGCTCGACACGCTCGTGGACTGGACTGATAACTGGAGAGTGCTCCTCAACCCTACCAAGAGCGTAGCCGTCGAATTCTCTAAGCGACGGAAGAACCCCGTTAGGCAACTACGTATCGGCAGAACGTACTTGCGCTGGTCCAACGAGGTCAAGTACCTCGGCTTACACCTCGACTGTCGGCTCACCTGGCGTACCCACGCACAGACAGTTCTTAAGCGAGCATCCACTCGCCTGTGCGCACTGTTTCCACTCCTGATCAGCCCAGCCATGACCAGGAAATTGGGTAGGATGATCGTCGGCGCGTATCTGCTGCCGGTCATTACCTACGCCTGCCCGGTCTGGGGTTACCTCGCCGCAATGCATAAAAAGAAGTTGCAGAGCGTCCTCGACAAGGGGCTTCGGCTAGCGGCCAAAGTCCCTCGTCGCTTCTCATCTCGCCTTCTAAGGAGAGGACTTGGCGTCCGCTCCTTAGACGACACTTTCAGGCGGCTTGCACGCAAATTTTATGCACGTGCGGCGAGGTTCCCAGACAATCCTCTAGTGACTGGGCTGGGAAGGTACCGTATACGCCCAGGTGATTCATGGAAACGCCCTCGGTGTATACTGCGCTAGCGTAGGCTAGCACAACAGCCGAGAAAGGCCTGCTATAGAGCACACGCCCTACTTGGGCAGGGCCACGAGGCAGGAGCTCCAGATGGTAGCTCGGAACTCAGTTCCCGTGCGGTTCGTCTCTGCGACGCACAACAACCGCAAAGCCCAGAGCAAAAAAAAAAAAAAAAAAAAAATGTGTATAAGAAGGTGGGCAACTTTGTACTTTGTGGAGAGAAGCGAGTCTACCTAGAGCTGTTGCCCGGGTAGGCTGTGCTACTCTTTTTCGCATTGGCGATTGTGGTTTTTAACCGTTAGTACTATCTTTTTCAATCTGTTTTCTTCATCATCATCATCATCGTTCTTCAACATCATCAGTGTGCTACAATTTCAGAAGTGTATTGTGTCGTGGGCGAGTGTTTTTGTGATTCGTGTGCAGTGCGCGTCTGGTGTTCGTGTTCTTTGTCTGTCAGTGTAGTGATTCAGTGCTGGTGAAAGTTACTCATTCCTAGCCCTTTTTGCGTCTTCGACGTTCATTTCGGTTAATCCCGAGATGGCGTCGAACGCAACTCCCGTTCCTTTGCCGGCACCGCTGGTAACCTTAATGGAAACCTGCGGTACTGGTCCTCGTTCTACCCCGTTACCTTCCCATACAGTTAGTGCAAGTGAAAGTGAAAGTGATGATTGTGCGTCGATGTGTAGTGTGGGGACGGGAGACGGTGAATTTTCGCTTGTGGAGGGCAAGTCTGCCAAACGCAAGCGAAAATTGGTCGCCAGCCCGCCACCGGCCGCTGCTACGCATCGGGTATCTAGTCCCGGTAACAGCGCCAGCCATCCGACTCAGTCTCCCTCTCAATCTGTGTCTAAGCCTAAATTTCCTCCGTTGTCATTCCCGACAATCGCAATTATAGGGAAATCCTCCGTTCCCTGCAGAATCTGCTTCCTTCGGCCAAACTCGAGGCCAGGTGCCAAGGCGCCTCGCTTCTAATTGCGGCCACAACAGTCCCGGACTTCCGATCGGTCCAACAGTTTCTTACCGATCGGAAGATCTCCTTCCATACTTTCGCGCTTCCTTCACAGCGCGAAATTAAAGTTGTTCTTTCCGGACTTCCTTCCTGGACCGCCCCCGATACCATCAGGCAGGAGCTTGTCGCTTTAGGCTATTCGCCGACGGCGGTAAGTGTACTGCATGCTGGCAAGGGGGATGATCGCCGTCCTGTGAATAGTTTCCTAGTGAAACTACTCAAAGTAGGCCAGTTCGAGGAGGTCTATGGCCTCCAAAACTTCCTGCACCTTCGGGTGCAAGTTCGTACTTTCGACCCGAGGCCAGGCCCCTCGCAGTGTTTTAACTGTCAGAGGTTTGGCCACTCCAGCTTATTCTGCAATCACCCTCCGCGTTGCGTGCGGTGTACTGAGCCTCATCGTGGGTGTGATAAGCCCAAGACGGGGTTCACGGCCATTTGCTGCAACTGCGGCGGGGACCATCCGGCTAGTTATAGAGGATGTAGGGACTTTATATCAGCCATGAAGCTGCAGCGGACTCCTGCTCGCCCTGGCGCGCAGGCAGGCCGTGTTGCAGGTCCCCTCCCTAACCGCAGAGAGGCCTTCCCACCTCTCTCCGGAGCATCATCTCAGGCCCCGGCAGCAGTTCCGGCTGCTCCCAGGGCCCCAGTTCCGCCTGCAGTCGACGTTTCGGCGCCGCCTGCAGTCCCTTCTGTCCCGGCGCCTGCCGGAGCGCCCGGTCCTTCATACGCGGCTGTGGCCGCTACATCAGTCCCGCCTTCCGCTCCTCGGAGCTCCAAACCGAAGCGCACTCGTCGCCGTCAGCGACAAGTTCCACAGGCCTTGCCTGTAAAACCTCAGCGGGCCCCGCCCGCCCCCAGCCATCAACCTAAGCTCCCAACTGAGCAGACCCCACGTCCGTCCCCGAGCCCTGCGCCATCTGCAACACCGGCCGAGGCCAGTCAGGTCCGTCTTCCGGAATCTCGGGAATCTTCCCGGGCCCCGGTGGACCCCCTGACTGCCTGGGCTGAAACTTTGGTAAACAACATCAGGTCTGCTCCAGATACAACCACGGTTCTCGCCCTGGTGTTTCAATCACTGTCTACCCTCTTTCCTCTTCTTCCTTTGAATGGCTAGGAGTCTTAGGATCGTTGCGTGGAATGCCCATGGGGTAGTCCCTCGACGATCTGAACTGATGACTTTCGTAACGGAGTACGACGCTGATGTCGTCCTCCTTTGCGAGACTCATCTGGCTCGCTACCATACCTTCAACCTGCCATCTTACATCTGTTTTCGTCAGGATCGTCCCCAACGGCCTGGCTGTCGCCCCTCGGGGGGGACAGCCGTCTTAGTCCACAGGCGGATATCCCACAGGCCACTACCCCCTTTAGATACATCTCTTGTTGAAGGTTGTGCGGTGGCGATAGACGCTGGCGGATCGGAGTTGCGCGTTGTTGCGCCGTATCTCCGGCCCGGCCTGCGGCTACCTCCACCGCCCGAGGAGTGGGACGCTCTCCTCGATCATCCCCTACCAACCATCGTAGCCGGCGACTTAAATGCCAAGCATCCCTCCTGGAACAGCAGAGTAGCCAACGCCTACGGAAAATCTCTGTATCGGTTCGTCTCCGACGACCCGGTACTTCAAGTCATCGGCCCTGAAGACCCTACTCACTTCCCCTTTTGCGGTCATCGACCGGACGTCCTTGACATTGTCATAGCCAAGGACGTGACCCATCACATCCAGGTCTCGTCAGTGTCGGATCTCTCATCCGATCACAATCCCCTTTTTATAACTGCCCGTGAGCTGTCGGCCTCACCCCGACCTCCCGCTCAGACTGTTAGGAGAGTCAACTGGCGCTCCTACCACGATGAGCTCTCAGGGCGGTTACCATCACTCACCGCGGACCCGATCGTCACTTGTGACGATTTGAATCTCCGAGCCACTCATCTTCAGGAGTTGGTCCAAGGTGTCATGGATCGACACACATATACTCTCGAGGTGAATCATCGTAAATCGGCCTTACCTGCGGAAGTACTCCACGCCATCTGGCTCCGGCGCAATCTCCGCCGCAGATGGCAAAGAACCCGTGATCCCGGCGCCAAAAGGCGCTTTCAGGCCCAGTCTCTTTACGTCCAGCAGCTACTGCGGGACGTAAACTCTGATCGATGGGACTCATACCTTGAGTCTCTTGAAGTCGACCACGCCTCCGTCTGGAGAGCGGCGAGTAGACTGACCCGCGAGAAGAGAACTCGCAACCCACTTGAAACTCCGAACGGGGTTGTATCTTCATCAGAAGGCAAGGCCGAGGTCTTCGCCGACTGCATGGAGGTGCAATTTACTGTTCACCAAGGCGTCTCGGACCCTGCCCACTCGGCAGAAGTCCGTGACTTCCTATCTGGACATTTCTCACGCCCTCCCGACATCCCAGCCCTCCCGTTCGATAGGGATGAACTAGTTTCATCTATCTGCCGACTAAATCGCCGTCTCGCCCCCGGTCCTGACCGGATCGGGGCCGCTGCTCTACAAAATCTCCCGGCCTCAGGCGTTGACCTCGTTCTTGAGCTGTTTAACTCCTGTCTCCGGCTACAGTACTTTCCCCGCCTGTGGAAATCAGCCAACATCGTAATGATTCCGAAGCCTCGCAAGCCGCGCATGCTTCCTGAAAGCTATCGTCCAATCTCTCTCTTGCCAGTCATCTCGAAGGTGTTCGAGCGTCTCCTGCTGGCTCGCATCTCGCCGCTGCTAGATGGTTTCATCCGCAGCGAACAGTTCGGGTTTCGCAGAGAGCACTCGACCACGCTTGAATTGGTCCGCGTTGTTACGCACTTGTCAGACGCCACCAACAGGCGAGCGGCTACGGCCGCTGTACTGTTGGACGTGAGCAAGGCCTTCGATAAAGTCTGGCACGAAGGTCTTCTCTTCAAACTTGCCAATTCCCCTCTACCATCGACCATAGTGTTTTTCCTCCGGTCGTATCTCAGCGACCGAACCTTCAGGGTGAGCGTCGACGGGTCCTGTTCTACAGTTCGACCCGTCGCCGCCGGCGTACCTCAGGAATCTGTCCTCGGCCCCGTTCTGTATCTTGTGTACACGAACGACCTGCCTGTCTTGCCCGGAGTCACGTTGTCCTTGTTCGCTGACGATGCTATGTATCACTGCAGCTCCCTGTCCCCGCGATTTGCGAGTACAAAGCTGCAGCGTCAGTTGAACCAGCTTCCGTACTGGCTACGGAAATGGCGGGTGACGATCAACACGGAGAAATCCGAGGCGATCTGCTTCACCCGTAAGTCCATCTCCCGATGCCTCTCCCTAGCAGGGAGACCCATCGCCTACAAAGAATCGGTGAAGTATTTAGGCGTTCGGCTAGATCGTCGCCTTTGCTTCAACGCCCACGTGACGGAAACCCTTGCCAAGGCTCGCGGCGTCCGAGCCAAATTATCTCCTTTCCTCTCGTGTCGCAGCCGCGTGGCCATGCGCACGAAACTTACCATCTATCTACTATTTCTCAGGTCTGTATTGACCTATGCGGCACCCGCCTGGTGGTCTCTTTTATCCACCACCAACAGATGTAGGCTGGAAGCTTTCCAGTCCCGAACACTCCGATCCTTGACGGGGTCCCCTTGGTTTGTAAGGAACGACGTGATTCGAAGGGGTCTCCGTGTTCCTACCTTGACTTCCTTTGTCCGGTCGCTGGCTCTAACTCTCTTTGCTAAAGCCTCGACCTCCACCTTCCCGTACCTACGAACCATCAGTGCATCAGAACCACCACCGCCCATTCGGGTCAAGCGCCCTCGGGCGCTTCTTGATGACCCGCCATAACGCCATCCTCTTTAAATTAAACAAACACAAGTAATCATCAGTCCTAGACCAGAGTAGTTCACCAAACTGTCCTTCTCTCCTTCCTGTCCACCTCCTAGCACGCTGAGCCGGCTGCTTGTCGCTGTCATCAATCACTGGCACGGAGGCTCTCCGCCTCGCGGGGAGCGACCGACGCCCTCAGGGCGTCTGCTGACTGGACTTGAAACGGGCAACATCTGTTGCTCGAATCGGTACCAGCGGCAGTGCATTAAACAAATAAAAGTTATACTCCCCCGCCTTCTCAGTTAACTGGTTGGCGGTTTCCTTTTCCAGTTTTAGGTAACCTGTCGACATGTACCAGCACTATGTTTACTTCTGGCAGCCATTGGACACGATCCAGATGCTGCAATCAAGCCACGGGTGCAAAGACACCCCGCATCCATAATGCTGTACTTTTTGGTTGAGTAGACGAAGACCAGACACTTCGGAACCAGCTTTGGAACAGTACGGATCTCTCTCCTGGACTGCTCTCTCCAGCTTGGAAGCTGAAGTTCGCTGTGATCAGCCGCTGCCCTGCTGCCTACTGCTTCGCCAATGGACAGCCAATACCTTGGCCCGCTTGCTGCCTTTGCTGACAAGAAGAAGACAGAAGACCACAACTCAGCTGGCTGGTGAATCGAGTAGCCAGCACAAGCACAGCTGAGTGCGTCGGACCTTCTAAGGGCCACCAGCCAAGTGACCCTTTTCAGGACCACCAACTTGCCGCTGAAGAGGAAGCAAATAGCCTGCCAGAGCTTAAGGTTGCGCAGCGCATCTAGCCCGCTGACGCTCAGGCTCTTAGGTAGCGCTGCCTAGGACGATCCTTGCGAGCCCCCACCAGTGGTAAGCGAGCTTGGATATCGCCTAGGTAAAGAGGCCGGTGGACACCTCTCTTGGTAAGGAGAGGTATCTAACGAAGCCGGTCATTTGCCCAGCTCGTAGTAAGCCTAAGCGTTTCAGAAGCCCCGCAAGCGATCCGGCTCGGGCCGGACCCTAGGTCCTTGGTTACCGCCGGAGGCAGCCTGGCTGCCTCTGGTCGGCGAACCTCCCGCTCGATGGCGGAAATGCCCGCTTCGGGCGCGTCATCGAGCACGCAGTCGCTCGCCACTGCCCCGCCCCACCCGAGCGATTCGCCGTGTTCTCCACTTATGGAAGCGGACCAAGTCGTCGATCCCCGGTCGGTTCAGCTGCCCGGTGACGAGACCGACGCTTTCGTGGCGGTTGGGCCACGGGGGCGCCCGGTTAAGAAACCGAGGTGGAATCGATCGTCCTCAACCTCTTCCTCGGCGTCCGCCATGGAAGTTGTCCCCGCCGATGGCGAATCCGGCCCGGGGCCGACTGTGTCCGGCGGTGCCCAAGCACCGCCGGCCTCTGGTCGCATCCCGCCCGTATACGTTCACGGCGTGAACAACGTCACCGGTTTTTACCGGCGAATGATAGTGGCTCCCGGACTTTCCCCGGCCAACGTTGACCTGAAGCTCCTTGGGGGCGATACAGTCAAGATCGTTGTCCGCGGAATGGACGTGTACCGCAGTGTCGTGGCATACGTTGAATCCCAGCGATTCCAATACCATACCTTCTCGCCCAAACACGTGAAGCCTCTGTCGCTTATCCTCAGAGGCTTGGACGTGGAATCTCCTCTCGAGGAAATCCTCGATGAGCTGCGCGAGCTGGGCTATCCTGTTCGCGCGGTCCTTCGGGTGTTTACTCCTGCCGGACCCAGGCGTCCAATTCCTCTGGTCCGCATCCTGGCGGAGAATAGCGAGGCAGGCACTAGCCTACTCTCACTTATGCGGCTTTTTGGTTTCCGCGTAAAAGTGGAAAGAAGCCGCGCTCCCGGGGCTCTGCCTCAGTGTCACAGGTGCCAACGCTTCGGGCACCACTCCGACTCTTGCTCAAACGCTCCGGCGTGCGTGAGGTGTTCTCTCCCTCACGCCAGTAAACTATGCGATGCACCTGCATTCAAAAGATGCATCAACTGCGGCGAGAGTCACCCCGCCAACTACCGGGCATGTCCGGTGTTTCAGCAGGAGCTCGAGCGGCGAAAGCCGAAAGGGCGCCTGCCACCACCGAGGCATCCGGGAGCTGGTTCAAGACCTGCAACCGAGCAGCCAGGCCCTGCGCCTCCTGCTACGGCTGCCGTGTCTTCCGCCACAGTTTCTAACAGGCAACAAAAACGTTCCAAAGGCCCGAAGCAAACACCTACAGCACAGGCAACTCCAACTCAGGCTCCTTCACAGGCCCCTGTCCCGCCTATGGCGAAAAAGCGCCGAAACCTCGTGGCATCTAAAAGTGAGACCACCCAGCCTACAGACAATATGTCGGTTGTGGAGCCTGAGACTTCTCAATCCTCCCCAGCACCGGAGAATCCTGCCCCTGCTTTAGAAGCAGCCTCGCCTGACCTCCCGCCCCCGCGGTTTCCCAACGCAGGCAAAAAGAAGCGGCATAGAAAGCCCCGTGGCGCTAGATCCCGGGCTCCTGCCAACCCGGCCGCACAGTCCAGACAGCCTGCGCAGCGCGCGAAGTCCGACGCAATCGCATCTGTCCCTCTTCCTAGCACCTCCGCTAGAGGCGCTACACCTGGCCCCAAGAAACCGCTGGCTTCCACCAATCCCCCGATTGATAAGCCTCGGCGCTCTTACGCGCACACAGTCTCCGGGCAATCTGCCTCAAGAACCGTACCTGACGACTACCAGGTCGTCAAAGACTTCCTTGCTGAGTTCGATCTCAACAAAGTCGCCCAGACCTTCAGGTCCATCCGCTCCCGCTTGGAGACTGCTGATATTACTGAGAGATTCATGCTCTTGGTGGAAGCCGCCACTTGTGTAGGTCTTCTTTGAGTCGGGTCCTCAAACGAGATCTCTCGATTCTTTCCTGGAACGCCAACGGGTTGTCCAACAAGATCCAGGAACTCCAAGAATTACTGGCCCGACTCAAACCCGATGTAGTGCTTCTCAATGAGACCCACTTGACTCCTGCGAGTCGGTTACGACTGGCCAACTATGTGTGCTATCGAAACGACAGACCGGGCACTGCTGGTGGCGGTACTGCCGTCGCGGTGAGGCTCTCCCTTGAGCATCACCGAGTCGTCTTGCCTGCAATGACTCACCTCGAAGGCACCGCTGTGGAGTTGTTAAACACTCTAGGCGGTGTACAGATGGTAGCGGCGTATAAACCGCCGCAAAAAGAGCTCTTTCACCCCGATCTAGCTGTCGCGTTCGATGCACACAGGAGGGTCATCATGGCCGGCGACCTGAACTGTAAACATCGCGATTGGAACAGTCGCTTGACTGCCCCAAACGGGAAACGTTTACGCAGGTTTGCCGATTCTCGCAGGATACAAGTGATTGGGCCTACCCAACCTACGTTCTACCCCTCACAACGCAACGCGGCTCCCGATGTCTTGGACATAGCGGTGATTCAAGGAATTGACTGCCCGGTCCATGTGTCCGCGCTAACGGAACTATCGTCCGATCATCTCCCTATCCTGATACACGTCGCTACCCAGCACGTCGTACGCAGAGATGTCAGGAAGGTGGTAGAATGGGATCGCTATGGCCCGGCGTTAAGTCGCCGATTGCCAGACGCGGGACCACTCGAAACCTTCCGCCAAGTCGACGAGGCAGTTGCCGCGTTTGACGAGGCTGTCGTATCTGCGATCGACGCGTCTTCCAGGATGAAGCCTGGCGTCACGCCCCACTGGCAGCGGATCCCAGAGGAGACGAGTGCTCTCGCTTGCGAGAGAAATCGCCTCCGGAGACGCTGGCAGCGGACCCGTGATCCGGCCGACAAGGCAGCGTACAACCGGGCGACCGGCATTTTACGTCGTGAAATGCAGGCCTACCGGAGACGCTGTTGGGAACTCGCCGTGGCCCAGGCAGGGGACGGATCGGACGAAAGTAGCCCTTACCGGATACCTTCGGCGTTGGTAGGGAAGAGGCGCCGGCCTCGCATCCCGGCCATTGCTGGACCTTTCGGTCAAATCCTGGCTCGCCCGGAGGCGAAGGCCGAGTACTTGGGCGCGTGTTTTGAGCGACAGTTCGCACCTAACCCGCCCATGGACTGGGACTTCGACGAAGAAGTCGAGAACGAAGTGGAAGACTTTCTGTCTCTTCCGATCACTACGGAGCCCGAACCCATTACCAGGTAAGAGGTCACAGATCGGCTCGTTGAACTCGTGCCAAGAAAAGCTCCTGGCCCGGACGGCGTCTCGAACGCCGCTCTTACTCGACTCCTGGAGCGAGGAGTACTTTCCTTGGTCGCGCTGTTCAACGCGTGTCTTAGACTGGCCTATTTTCCCCAGAAATGGCGTAAGGCGACGGTCATAGTGATCCCGAAGCAGGGAAAGGACGCTTCCCGTCCCGGCAACCTCCGGCCCATTAGTCTACTGTCAGCCACGTCAAAGGTCCTCGAACGTCTCGTACAACGGAGAGTACTAGATCATCTAAGAAATTTCGATGTACTGGTCCCCGAACAGTTCGGCTTCCGTGTGGGGCATTCCATAGCTCCCGGATTGCTACCTTCGCTTGATTGCTAGCTTTCTGACGGAGAGGACTTTCTGCGTGCGAATAGACGACCACGTCTCTTCCGAGAGACGTATCACAGCCGGGGTACCTCAAGGTAGCGTGCTAGGGCCTCTCCCGTTCTCCGTGTATGTCAACGACGCACCCAGAGAGCCTGGAGTCCAGATGGCTTTGTTTGCCGACGACACGGCGGTCTATACCGCCGATCGGAACGCAGACTTTGCTATCCCACGACTTCAGCGCGCACTCGATGCGTATTCGACGTGGACGGAGAGCTGGAATGTTGCCGTCAACGAAACCAAGAGCTCCGCGGTGCTATTCACAAAGCGCCTGAAAGAACCACGAGGCCGAGTGAGACTCGGTAGAACGTACCTGCCCTGGTCGAGGGAAGTTAAGTACCTCGGTGTCCACCTTGATCGTCGGCTCACCTGGCGTACCCACGCTGAGACGATGCGAAAGAAAGTGTCCGCTCGTCTCGCGCAACTGTTTCCGATACTTGCCAACAAGGCTATGACCCGCAAGCTGGGTAAGTTGATCGTCAAAGCGTATCTGTTGCCGATCATTACCTACGCTCTTCACGTCTAGGGTTACCTCGCAACCGTTCATAAAAGAAGGTTGCAAAGCGTTCTCGATAGAGGTCTTCGGCTAGCGGCCAAAGTCCCCTATCGGTTTTCTTCTCGTCTCCTGAGAAGAGGACTCGGTGTCCGCTCCTTGGATGACACCGCAAGGCGACTTGCACGTAAATTTTACGTCCGAGCTGCGAGGACCCAGACAAACCCACTCATAGCTGGCCTTGGCAAGTACCGAATACGTCCAGGTGAATCTTGGAAACGGCCTCGACAAATACTGTACTAGTCGATCTAGTACGAGCATGTCGTTGTAGCGACCACTAAAAATTAATTAACAATATTCCGTCTGGACAGGACCATTAGGCAGGAGCCCCTACCGGAGGCTCGGTACTAGGATACCATTGGGTCGTCTCACGACGCGCAACCCAAAAGCTGTGACCTGGCTGTGTATAAGAAGCTACGTTCTACCCCTCACAACGCAACGCGGCTCCCAATGTCTATGGTTTCTAAAGTATTCATCTCTATATGTCTTAGCATGTGACATGTGAGTATGTTTTCTTTTGTAATAAATACAATTATTTTTAATATTTTAGTTATAATTATAATAGGACCTAAACATTTAGAATACGCTCACATTGTTTCAAATGTTACGCTTCCTCTCAAGCACACACGTTTGTGGCTGAGGGGAAATTTGGGATAGCTAAGTGACAAAAAGACGTTTAACTGAGTTGGCAACACTGTTTTTTGTTACAATTTTCGTTACACATTTCTTTATACGTCGAGTCAGTTTACTACCTTAAGGGCGCGAGGTGTACAGATGTGAGCAGGGCCGTATACGAAGTGCTCATTTCAAAATCTATCTATGTGAGTATTCGCATATGTGGTGTCATAGTAGTTTTAAATCACTTCTTTCTCACAGAACTTTCTTTAATACTACAAAGTGCTTCCGGAATTTGAGTTTGGCAACTTCATCAGTGCTTGGTAATGTGAAAAGCCCAACGACTCCCGACAGCGTTACAGAAATTTTATACCCTGTATCACATGTTCGTCGTTTGAGATAGAGTGACATTGCTGATCTCATAGGCGTCTCACATGCGTATGTAAATCATATATTAACTTAAGACCGTTGTATGAAAAAAATTATTCAATGTGGCTCGCGCTTTTTGTATAATTTTATTTATATTAAATGTATTATTTGTCTTTCCATTATTTGGTGTAAAAATTAGATAAAAGTAGTTGTACTAATTAGAGGAAACAATGAATATTATTTACTAAGATTTATTCTTTGGAACATTCTTTGGCAACTTCATCAGTGCTTGGTAACGTGAAAAGCCCAGCGACTCCCGACAGCGGTACACAAATTTTATACGCTGTATCATAAGTTCGTCGTTTCAGATAAAGTGACATTACTGATCTCATAGGTGCCTCACATGAGCATGTAAATCTCAAGACTCAAGACCGTTTTATGAAAGAACTTTATCTAATGTGGCTCCCGCGTTACCAGTTCTCCATTTTTTGGGCGTCTACTGCGGGTATCACGTCCCGTGCTCGTAGGGCCAGGCTTAAACAGAGTACCCATTGTTTTCTTGTCGCAGCATCTCATAACGTATTTATTAATTCGCTGTGAATTTTCATTGGCGCCTGGCATTCATTATCAAAGAATCACAGCAATCTGTTTAGTTTCCTACGTTTTTCAATCACGCTTGACACGTAAACAATTTGTAATCAATAAATACGTTAGCAAAAATCCGTGGAAATTCACAGGTGTTCATACAAAATATGAACGTTACAATACACGAAAACGTTTTTTTAATTTCTAATATTAATGTGTAGGTGCCTATCGCAAACCCTCATCATATTCAACAAACGGAAAACAACAAGAGATTGTCCCAGTTAATTAAAGGCAAGATATTGCTCAGTTGCCTCTCATCGAACCCTCAAAATATGCAACGTACCGAAACACAACAAGAGGTTTTCCAGTTATTTGAAGACAATATATTGCTCACATTTCTCACTTTTGTCTTACCCTAACCACCTGCTCAATCTCTTACTAATGCGGCAGTGAGTGCTACAATATTGCTGCAAATTGTTTTTATTTTGAAATAATGTGTTCTATTTTTTCAAATAATATGATATTCTTACGATTAAATCCTCTAGTCAGATTTCTTCCATCGTAATATTTTCCGTGGTTGAAATTTCCATTAATGGAATCTGGGACGTTCCTCAGTCCCTGTGCGTATCGGCTGAAAGACTCTGTTGACACAACTAACAAGGATAGAGTCTTTCTACCGCCACTGACAGATTCTGAGGACGTTCACAGATTCCAGTAATCGAATCCCCAATCAATAAGTGTACTACGATGGAAGTAGTTCGAATAGAGAATTTAGCTGTAAGAAATCGCCTACCGCTTAGAGGTTTCAAAGAACGGAATACGTGATTATCATGTCATATGTTTTTTGTTTCTGACTACGCTAAAGTGTTTTCTTTTTACTATTTCGCTGGTGGAACCTTTTTGTGTAGGTCCGTGTATGATGGAGCATATTTTGTGCGCGTTTGACCTCCGCACATTGTACGTAACGCTTTTTATATTTGATAACGGCACTGACATGCTCCGTTCTAAAGTAGTCATAATTATTTATATGTCAAAGTTTATCGCCAAAGTTTTTAATATGTTATTGTGGCACCACGTAACAAAGTCATTATAAGAATTAATACACAAAATATGCGTTGTTAACATTGTATATTGCCTAAAGAAGTGGCAACAAAATTTACTTATCTCGCGCACGCCAGTGTTGATTATAAATACACATAGATTTGTCTCAAATGTGAGCAGACGTCCGCGTATCGTATACTGTACTATATTGAGTCTGGTATTACTGTTTAAACATTAATAACTTTTGTGGAATTGTCGAGAGGACGACGTAATCATCTGTCGCCAGAGACTATACTTGAGTGTTTATACAGGTAATGTACACACAGTTATGTACATAAACTGCTTGAATCTTAAGCGGCATTGACATGTACAGAAAACATCAAAAATTTAAACTCGAAATTGTTAATCTAATTTTACCATTTACAAGTTAAGTCTGAAGGCAAAAATTCGGTATGGAAAACCATACATGACTTCCATGTGCAAAGACTGATATTTAAATTCATTTAATTAAATTCACTTTGATAATTTCTAAATAAATATCCCCCAATTTGTAACGTTTATTTAGAGAGAGTGTGCTATTATTATATTTAGATTTTACTGTTTTGTTGTGTTTACTTATAACTTTGATTTATTAAGGTGAACCACCTTTAATAGTATAATGATTATCGTCAAGCTTCAAGTTGTAATCGCTATTCTGTAACATATTGTATGGTAGACGTGATTTATTTCTTTAAATTTTGTTTTTTATTTATATTGTTTTGTTTGTAATTTGTTTAAATTATTTATTGCAAATTAATAACCTTGATGAGTTAATGAGTTAGGCCTCACGTCGACGTTTAATAAAACCGTAGTCGTAATAATGCAGTAATATTCTTTAATTCCGGTTTCTTTATTTTTTATTTATAAAAGCAAATAATTATTATTTGTTTAATAGTTTAGTAAAACTCACTAAACTTGTTTGTATGGCGCAACTAGGCTTGTTGCTAATTGCATTCGATTGTGGTATCGAGTTGTCTATTTGGAGGTTCTCTTCGTAATCTATTATATGTGATCAAGTTTTAAATCGTCGAAAATATTTCACTCTTCTTTATTTGAACAAAAAAATCCTTTAATTATATTTTATTCTGTAAACAAATAGATTTAACATCAATTGGGAATAATTATTAACATTTATTTCTCTAAATTCAGCTTTAATGATTCTGAGGTCGAAGTTGTAACACTTCATGTGACCCTGATTATTTAAAATACATAGTTTTTATATTTTACAATTGAAATTACTCCCTATTTAGTGCTTAACTAGTCTTAAAGTTGTTTACATAATGATTTTCCTGATAAAAAGACAAACATTTTGATATCTCACATGACATGTGTGAGTGGCCTAATAGATATTTTAGCATTTTACAAAATTGTGTTTAATAAATCATTAAATGTGGTTCGTCATTTCAAAATCATTTTAAAATGTCATTAATTTATTTAATATGTTGTTGCTACTATAAAAATAAGGCCTATCTTAGTAATTTTACTACTTCTTACTAATTTAGAGTGATGTGATAGTTTACTAGTTATTCTGACAATAATTTCTTATGTTGTCATTGGCCTATGTCTTGGTATTTCATTAGTACAATATTTCATTTTACAATTGCTATTTAGCCTGTTTTTTTAAAACCTTCATATTAATTACAAGCATTACATGAGATGTTATTACATGAGATTAAACTGTTCATTACATTGTGATTCTTTCAATTACTTCTGATGAAATAAAAATATTACCATGAAACAAACCTATTAACATAATGTTATGCCCTCATGGCCAAAACTCTAACCAACATTAAACAACTAGACTAACTTTCCAACAACTGTTTAAAAAATAATAATATGTTTTTTTTTTGTCAGTCCATTATGACCTGTCATTCAATATTATTTCAAGTTAGTATCACATAATTCTTATTACTATGAATAAGTTATTATACATTAATTGTATTATTACAACTGATAGCATTTTCCCTTGAATAACCATTAATGATAAAAATAAATAGGGAAAATCAGCAACTAATATTAAATCTTACAAGTATTCTACGAACATTAAAACATGACATGAAATAAATACTATTACTACCTAAACACTTTATATATAATTTTGTTCGTTTACACATATGTTTTTTTTGTTTTTTGTGATTACATTTATGTTCACTCAAAATTGCCATTAATCTTCACAGTCCTCTCTGTGTGATTAACAATTATCATCTCTCACTTAACTTTTCACTCCGACACTGATTGTCCTGTTTACACAGACCTTATAAACAGTCATTTTCTTATTAATTAAAATACATTAATTATTATAAGCAATTGCATTGTACTTCTTTTTGTTTCCTTCAGGGGTTTTTTAATTTGTTTGTTTGTCTAATAATGTTAGGTAAATTATCTTATTAAGTGTGTTTTTATACTGGGCCTACTTATTTATTCGATCTTTCTCATTCTGTCACATTACAACGTTTTAAATTCAGTTTTGTATTTGTCAAATTTAAATTAAATATTTTAATAGAAACTATTTATTTGTTGCTAACATCGTAGTACACATATAAAATATCGGTATGGAGTATCATACATGACTTCCATGTTGTAAGTTTTATGTTTAAAATAATTTACTTGAATTCGGTTCGGTAATTTCTAAAAAAATATCGTCCACACTCAAACTAATTTCACTATTTATAGACAGTTTTGTTATTATGGGGTAGTCGTTTAATACAATGTTATATTCAGTCACTTTATCCATAAAAATTAGGTAGCCTTACTTTATTCTTATAATGAAACAGAGATAATCATCCCTCCTCCGAAGCGCCCCCAAGTCACTCATGGAACCTGGGCATCTTGCAGAGGGTTCATTCCCTAAGACGAAAAGTCTGTCTATGAACCTTTCCTCTGTAAACACGTGCATTTACACTACCCAGCGATCCACAGGAAGCAAATCGATAACAAAAGCGTGCAAATGTAAGTATATAAACATGAGTGAGGACAGAAATAACGCGAATTGTTTGTATGTGTGTGTGTGTGTGTTGCCTGCCTTTTTATTGCGGTAATCATAGTAATAAAATGGAAACGTAAATATTAGATAATTGAAATATGCTTGCCTGCCACGAACGATATATTTTCTCTCATACATGATTTAAATTAAATGAAAAAATATAGAATTTTGTTAAAGTGAAGTGAAATGTTTCCATAGAAACTACTTCTTTGTTGTCAATAACGTATTACACATATAAAATTAACTTTTTCCATCATCACCTACCATTTTAATTTATAGTAAATTACACCCTTCCCCTTCAACTACCCTTTTCATTTATACATGTTCCATCGACCTTCCCACAGTGGATTATTATGACCTTCTTTAAAGGATACTTTATTTATCAAAATTAAGCACTTTACTCTTGTTAAAAGTAAAACTTTGCTGGTAAACTACCCCTTCCCCTTAACCGATCTTCACCAAAATCAAAAGGCCTCGAGTCCTCTACACGTCAGAACTGTATGCAAAATATTAATTGATTCTGTTTGAATTTGCGGCAATTATCGTTCGATATAAAACAATTCTACACACACAAACACACACACACACACATACATTTCGATAAATGACTTTTTTTTCATGTCTTGAGGGTAGTACAATCAGAATTTGCCATTATCTCGAACAATATTTTTTTTTGCCATGGCCATACTTCCATTTGCTTATGGAACCTGGAAGTAAAAATATACAATTTTGTTAAAGTGAAATGAAATGTTTCCATAGAAACTACTTCTTTGTTGTCAATAACGTATTACACATATAAAACTTATAAAATTTACTTCCTCCATCATCAAATAATATTTTAATTTATAAAAATAATACGCCGTCCCCTTCAACTACCATTTTTATTTATAGGTATTTCATCTACCTTTTAAAGTGGATTATTATGACCTTCTTTTCAGGATACTTTATTTATAAAAAAATGAAGCACTTTACTCTTGTTAAAACGTAAAACGTTGCAGGTAAACTACCCCTTTCCCTTAATCGATCTTCACCAAAATCTACATGCTTTGACTCCTCTACAATTCAGAACTGCATGCAAAATAATTATTTGATTCTGTTTGAATTTGCGGCTGTTATCGTTTGCCATATAAAACATTCTACACAGACAGACAGACAGACAGACACACACACAGACCCTTTTCGAAAAATAACTTTTTTCATGTTTAGATGGTAGTAAAATCAGAATCTGACATTATCTTGAACACGATTTTTTTCGACATGACCATACTTCCATTTCCTTATCGAACATTCAAGTAAAAATTATCTCTTGCCCAACAACTTTCATTTACAGAAAATTACCCGCTACCCTCAATCTAACCTTTTTATTTACAGATATTTCATCTACTTTTCTACAGTACATTATTATGACCTTCTTCTCAGGACACTTTTTTTACCAAAATTAAGTAATTTACTATTGTTAAAACGTAAAACGTTGCCGGTAAACTAACCCTTCTCCTTAACCGATCTTGACCAAAATCAATAGACCTTGAGTCCCCTACAACTCAGGTACATATACAAAACATTATTTGATTCTGTTGGAATTTGCGGCAGTTACCGTTTGCCATAGAAAAACTTCTACACGTCGGCACTTTTTGTAAATTGATTTTTGTTCTTGTTTCGAGGGTAATACAATCAGAATCAGCCCTTATCTCGAACACGATTCCTTCCCGATTAACATACTTCCATTTTCTTACGGAACATGGAAGTGATAAAAATGATATGTGTCAGTAGAAACGGAATGGTATTAGTAGTAGAAGTCTGTAAGGAAATGAATATGGTAACAAGTCGTATGACTGTATAAGATGATGATGTTCATGATCATGATGAAAACGAAGATAATGATGGTGATGGTTGCTGATGGCATGTGATCCTGTTGTTGAAAATGGTGATAATCGTTCAACATATTAATAGAATCATTATCCCAGACGTCTAAGGTTTTCAAGCGACTGATCCAGCGTAGGATCTGCGACCATCTAGAAAGACTGGACGTACTGATTCCCGAAAAGTTCGGCTATCGTGAGATGTACTCCTCGACTCGTCTACTGATGAGACTCGTTGAGTGTATTACCGGGCCTGGCTGCCAGGGCAAAGACGGCCGCGTTCATCCTAAACATAGAGAAAGCTTTCCGCTGCTTGTGGAACAAGGGTGTGTACAAACTCAGGGAAGCCCTTTTAACAAATTGTTACGTTCACTTGATCGGCACTTTCTGCGAGACCGTAGCTTCAGAGTGAGAATAGACCGCGCTCTCTCTTCGGAGAGGCGTATTACCGCTGGTGTCCCTCAGGGCAGCGTACTTGGGCCTCCCATGTTCTCGCTGTTCGTCAACGACAAGCCCCGAGTTGCTGGAGTAAGATTGTCTCTGTTCGCGGACGACACTGCGGCTTGTGCCTCAGAGCCGAACGCAAACTATGGTGCCATCAAGCTCCAGCATCAACTCGATGCGTATGTCGGGTGCGCCGAGGATTGGAGAGTTGCCGTTAACGCTACTAAGAGCGCCGCGGTAATACTCCCGCGACGACGTAAGCGGCTTAATGTTGATTCCCGACTCACCTGGCAAACCCATGTCCAATACATCCTACAATGCGCTTCGGCGCAGCTCAGTAGACTTTGGCCCGTGCTATCTAATCCGTCGATGACCCCCCCCCCCACCAGCATCATCTTCCACGTTCGTGTTGCCCATGATTATTAATGCCTGTCCTGTTTGGGGATACCTTGATCATTGACCGGCACTCCAGCGCGTTCTCGACCGGCGACTTCAGCTCGCGTGTAAAGTCCCCCGGAGGTACTCTTCTCGACTTTTGAGGAGAGGACTAGGTCTCCGCTCTTTTGTGGACACCTTGAGACGCCTGACGCTTAGGTTCTATGGTCGGGCAGTCCGTGTGATCCATAATCCCCTCATCGCCGGAATCGGTGACTATACTCCAAGGCCAGGTGAGTCTTAGAAGCTACCGCGTTTACTAGTCCCCGTGGTATAATCCACCTTCAAGCTCTTCAGTTATAGATAAAATACTGACACAGTGGCAGGAGCCCTAACTGAGACTTGTTTGTACCCGCAGCATGCTTCTGAATCTGGACGGACTCCATAAGCCACCGACAACACATTCGTGCAGAAGTGTTTATTATACAGAACGTATTATAGGAAGTATATATTACACAGAGTCACACACACATATTTACACATATATAAATTTACAAATTATATATAATTTGAAATGATCAAGAAATGAAAAACAAAATGTTTGAAAGCAGCAAATAACAAAATCAATTGTAGTGTTTATTAACTCTTATAAACAATTATCTGGAACATTCAATTATCTTAAAATTTTAAATAGTTAATGATGACAACATATGTTTCAACAGGTAGAAAATGTTCAACTGTCTGGTGGTAGTGTCAGCTGTGTTACTGGTAGGCACAAAAGTTGATACTGGCAACGTTGAGTGTCGCGACGCTGATGAGCTTAACACAACCGACATAAACATGGACGAGGTATGACAGTAGCAAGCAATGCCTGCAATCGATTCCCTTAGGCTTTCACTTCCGGTGTCGTAATCGTTAAAACTACTGTCCGGCCTGTAAGGCCGTGGTCTTCTACAGCACACGTTTCAACCTCGCTTCTGGAGACCATCGTCAGTGTCACAAAGCACTGATGACAAGATGTCCGACAGTAACACTACAGTACTGTGGCAAAGTACTGGTCTTTTACCGCAGTACTGATGGAAGTTTTAAGTCCTTTGTGACACTGAAGATTTGCTCCAGAGGCGAGGTTGAAACTCCTGTTGTAGACAATGGAAGACCACGGACCCTTATAGGCCGGACAGTATTTGTAACAAATAATGTCTTAATTTGTTAAAAACACGTTCACTGTCAAACACACATGACATTCTCTGGAATCTTTTTAAAAAAAGGCGTTGCTTGAGTTTTATTTCAAATATTTCTTGTGCTTCAATTTACGATTCTCCAAGTTACATTTACATTTACATTACATAGTTCTTTTATTGTCTAGTTTGTTTTAATTTATTTTAATTATATTAAATGCGTTATTTGTCTTTCCATTGTTTTGTATAAAAAATTGGTAAAAACTGGTCGTACTAATTAGAGAAGGAAATTAATTTTTTTGACTAAAATTTATTCTTTGAAACTTTATACAGTCACGTGAAAGAGCGCACACACATGCACACTTAATTTCCGTTAATACTTGCTGCATTTTGAATGAGTTTAGGTTATTTACACAAGCCTAGAAAATGTTGTAAGTATACTACACATAAGCAACAATTCATTTGTCCATTTTGTGGCGCATAAAATCCAGAAAAGTTATAAATGTTTCTAAACAATATTTTGTACCTTGCACAAAATGATTTCAAGATATATCTCTTAAAGCCTTTAGTTGTGTAACAGACACGAAAGTTTTCCATCGAAGGTAACAGCACCTAAATGTAAATTACAGTATAGAGAATTATATTTAAATCGGAATAGAATAAGTAGGATAATTTTATTAGAAGTTTCACATGCCACAGTAATTTAATGTCAAGAATGTTGACAATAAATTAATTTCAGTGATCTTGGTAATATTTTACAGCTTGTCAATAAGCGATTATACATTCTGGTTGAGTCTTCCGACCATACATCGCAACCCAATTTTAGATATGGCGAGATCCATGTAGTCAATTCTGCTAATTCCACATACACGTGGGATGAGAAAATGCCAAAGTGAGTATTTATAGGGTATAATTAAATTAAAATTATTATAATTATTAATCCAGTTACTATAAGTTTAATGATTATATAATTTTAAGTATACAATTATAATAATATATTATAATTATTATATAATTATATAAATCTTTTTTAAGAATTCACTGTAACAAAATTACGTTTATATTAGTAAATCATGTAAAGTATAGCAAATAAATTGTTCTGTAGTGAGATGTGTGGCAATGGTAATAGTTGCCCAGTTTACTGAGTGTATTAATACATAGCAACTCTTTATTTCCAGTATTAACCTAGGAACGTTATCTCACAAAAACCAACTTTCTTACAAGAATGGGATTATGAAAGTTACACCTTATTTCAGCGGCGGTAAGTCAGTTAATCTCTTTCCCTTCTTAGTTAAATCCTGATGTAAACAAAGCCACGTGGCAAATCTGAAATGCTATTGGTCAGGGGCGTTGACACTGTGCATACAGTAATGTATTACGCGCATTTGCAGAATGTCTGTATAGTCATGTGAGAGTTATCTTGCCATTTAAATCGAGGCACGTCGTTTTCAGACTTCCTCCTTATCACTGTATTCTGAATCGTATTGAATTAATATGGAGCCAGTTGAAAAGATATGTTGCCTGCCTCAACACAAAATTAGATGCTCAATATAAAACAATTTATTAAGAAGGCGGTAAATGAAACAACGGCGGACAAGTGGAGTCATTGTATACTGCTTATAATCAAGGAAGATAGTAAGCTATGTTAACTGGCCGACATCACCCACATCGTTATGTACAATGGACAATCTTATCGATAATAACGCTGACTCAAGTGATGATACAAGTTCAGACACACATATGGAAGGCATTGAATTACTCTCTGACAGTAACTGATAGTATTCAGTACACTGGTAATCATCACAGCTTCAATTTCCGTTTTAAACAAATTTTAGTTTTTTTTTGTGGAAGTATTTAAACGGTTAATAAAAAAAGCCGTTAACTGGTGTTATAAAATATTCTACGCCTCTAATTCAAATAGCAAATAGCGTCTCAGATGTGCCACGCCTGTTTATTTACATCAGCATTAATCTAAGAATGGAAACAGTATGTATATTTCTATTTGTGCATTTTAGTGAATGAGCTTGTCATTCCATAGAGAACTCGCTAGAAAAGGTCATATTCTTTGTTTGCTGTTGTACAACTGACTGACTATTAGTCAAGATCCAACGACACTCGCAACGAGGCCACTGGCTCTATTACATGGTGGCCTGAATGTAAAATATGGAGATTAGAGAGTTTAGAAATTCTGTGTTTATGTTATCACGTGCGTGCGTGTAAATGAAGTGGTGAGGAAAAAGACAACAATAAAAAGGACACAAACATTTGACATTAACTCAGCGATCACTGAAGTAGATACGGGTCTCGATTTGCCGATAAAAGCGACAGGCAGCAACATTGACAAGACTTTGTGTTATTAGGATTCAGATTTCGTACAACTACTGTTAATGAGCTGCACGCGTATGTTTTTACTTCTTTATTAATTGGCTGGACCAGACTTAAAAATCTGTTTATATTTTACAGGGTTGAGAAATGACCTGAGTGAGACCTGGTACATTCTGGCACAGACAGACGAAAAGGCCATGTTGATCGTCTTCTGCCCTGACTATCGTAAGTGTATATAGGTATACTGCAAGTTAACAGGTTTGAATCTGACTGCACTTGCAGAAATCAATTTGACTGTTTGACTTAATCCATTTACTAGTTATTCTTTTTTTGTAAAATAAAAGATATACATTTATATGTGAATATTCTGGTTTTGAAAATATATAAATTTTGAACTATTTGACAGTTAAAAAATTTAAATAGAGAGTTTTTACATGTTTTGTATTTTAAATAGAGTTCTTATAATTTCATATTCCTGGATTTGCTGGGTTCAGTTGGATCGGTCCGGAGGATCTCGCGGGCCTGCTCCTACTATTCAACCGGGCGTTGTCCTCTTAATCTGAGATGTCGATCTCAAGGTTCCCTCGTAGGGGTTGTGTCCGTCTAAGTTGCTCCTGATTCATTTCTCGTTGACAGACATCGGTCGTTGAAGATCTCGAACGCCGTGTCCGATTTTGTGGTATAATTCAGCTGCTCCCTCGACGATACAATCCGACTTCCCACAGACTGCAGGAGACTCTTTATTAGAATGTTGCCCTATACGGGAGTGCATCTTGGACAATTGGAGAAAGTGACACGAAAAGACTCCAAGCATTTGTGACCTGGTGCTACAGAAGAATATTCAAGATAAACTGGAGGAAGAAGATAACGAATGAGGAAACCTTTAGAAAAGCTCAGGAGGAAAAGAGCTTTTTACGAAATTTAAAATGCAGAAGAGCTAAGTTTATAAAGCATATACTACGACTGAATGGGTTGGTTAAGAGAACAATAGAAGAAACAATTGAAGGGAAGAATCACAGAGGCTCTTCCCTTTGCATCTGCTTTTGCTCTTGAATTAACGCTTTGATGTCACCTGCTTCACGTTTACGTTCCTCTGCTTCCTGCTTACGTTTTTCATCCTGTCGTTTTTCCGCTTCTTCCGCTTCCTGTCTGCGTTTTTCATCCTGTTGTTTCACAGTCTGCAACAGCAACCACTGTAAATTTAACAATTAAACAGTTTGTAATCAACAAGATAGTCTCTTACAACAAATCAAAAAAAAATTGTTCACACACAATAATAATGTCGACGATTATAAAACACAGTTGTATTACAATTGTTCCGCACAAATATAAAATACATAACACTTCGCCACAATACTTAGAACCGCACTGGAATATATAGGAACCCAAACTGAAACTAAGCGCCGCTGAAGCCTTGTATTTATACCCCACTTATACACCAGAATATTCCACATACTACGCATCAGCGCTACACTAGGACGTAATTGACTGCGGCCTTGACACATTGCGGGCGGCTGCCGACGTCTAGAAATGTCTCGCGAACGCGTGTTGAGGTCACGTACGCACACCACATTACAGCCGAATTCCACTGGAACAGTCGAGAAACACGAAGATTGTTCAGTAACGTCATAACAATTGCTGGGAAACGTATGATTAAAACGTATAATTTAAACGCGTATTGCGATGCAAAATTATTGCAGAAAAGTATTGCAAAAAATTAACGTTAATTACTACCATAATCAAGTAGTAATTAATGTGTGAGTTACATGTAAACGACGAGTAAAAATCACAAAAACAATACAACCACTCGCCTAAAGATAAAATGTACGTGTCGCGAAAACGGAGTATAAAGTGACCAGTAGAGAAAGGACGCTACCCACGAATTGGCAATGTTTAACACGTCAAAAACAATATCTGATGTGTCAGTTTGCCGTCTACTATAAATACCTCCGGCAATTTTGGGCGAGGTAAACTCTAGATATCTTTACACGTCGTCACTCTGTGCGTCTGTCGATTGACCTGATCATCATCATCATCATCATCATCATCATCATCATCACCATCATCTACAATATAGCATTATTGATTGTGGAGCACCGGATCATCATCCACAACAAGCTATAGAGTAGCCTACCAAGAACGCATCAGCATCATCATTGTCATAATTCAGGACGCACACACACGTACACACGCAACGGTAACTTCGACAATACACTGCTGACCAATAAATAATTATATTTTTGCGTAAAGAACTAATAAATAACAGAATATGGGGTAGTAAAGACTTAAAGACTTAAATGTGAATACTGTAAATATTCAAAGTAAAAGTCGTAATAGTGAATTGTTGTTAAAATTAATAATTATATTCTTTTTATTGCTTGTGTCATTAGAAATCGTAACATACATATTCTTAAAGTAAATGTTATTATTTTATTAAAATATGAATAGCAACAATTTAATTTTATTTTAGTAAAGTAATATTTTTTATAAATAAGTTGCTATTATAAAAATGATTCAGACACCCATGCTATATAAAGTAATTGTATAATTTGTTCATTTTACATGTTTAGATATTTAAGATTATACATTATTATTGTGTGTTGAATGGCAAAATTATGTTGTGTATTACAGATTGTAACCTTATATAAGAGAATGTTTTGAATTTAGTAATTTCAAATTTTAGACAATTCATTTGCAATATTTAATAAACCGTTGATTGATTCTTTTAATATGTTTTAATTCATTATTTCATGTCAGCGACGTCTCACTCCTCTTATTAAAAATGTGTTTATTGTGCAACCACATACACTTAATGCATGAAATACAAAATTCCTACTACCTGGCCGGTGTTTAACACTATACAGTTGCGTAGGGTACATGGACTGAAGTGTATTCATTTTATAATACTTGTAACTTTGCAATATATGTATGAGTGTGTGTGTGTGTGTGTATATATACATATTTCCAATAACAATAATCGTAGTACAAGTAGTTGATCTGTAATCGGTAATGTTTAGATAAGCTTCCATGATTATAGTGTTTACACTAGAATTTTTGTTTTCTACAGCTTTGACTACGCAGATTCATTTTCGTATGATCGTTGTTCCAAGCAACAATACACTAGACGAAGTCGCCACATACCGCCAAGTTCCCCTTAACTACGTTCTGAGTAAGAAAAGTTTGGATAAGCTTCTGGCCGTGGACGCGAGTTATCATTTTGTAGGACAGATGAGGATGCAATCGTACGCGTTACAAGACATTAAAAAGGAAACAACCTCCAGTCCTTAAATGCTACAATTGTTGGAGTACACTAAGGTAAATAAAAGCACTGTTTAATAGGGATTGCTATTTTTCGTTAAACACTTGTTTACTGCTACAAACTGAGTATGTAAAGAGACTTGAAAATAAATAATTTTATATTTAAGATTCAATGTTTAATGCTTCTTTTTCGTCTTCCAAACATTCCAACTGGTAACAAGCATAAGACGTCTACCAACTGATATTTACCGATCTTGATAATTAATTATGAGGCGAATCCCATAAGAATTGTCCAATGGGCACTGTAAGAGATACCGTGTCTTTAACGGAAAAGTTGTAGGTAGATTATCAGGCTCCGTCTTTGTTTTCTCTTGCGTCGTCATAATTTTTTATTAAAGCTGCAAATATTTATTTACTAAATGTGGTATGATCAGGGGTGGACTGGTCAGTTCGGCTGGTTGGCGATCGCCGAGGGCCTCGGGCCTCGAGGAGGCTCAGGGGGTAAAGTATATGAGCCATGAAAATTTTATTTCTAGATAAAACTGAAAATATATATATTTTTACCGGTATTAAAAAACATTTTTCGTCTAAATATTATTAGAAATAAATCTTCAGGATTTATTTTGGTCAGATTGGGAGTGATCTCTGCTCAGCCTTGTTTATATACAGCCTATTTAGTATTTACTATTGGAGGAACGCGAAGCCGCGTGGCAATTGACTGCCGCGACAAGTAGTGGGCTATTGTCATTTTTGATTGAATGTCATTGCAGCATTCAGGGCTGCGAGCTCGAAGGCTTGGGAGGGCCTCAGGGCCTTATGTCAAGATTCAAAAGGTGGCCCATGGCCTAAACTTGCAGGAGGGCCCCGGTAAAATGTTACGCTAATGGGGCTATGGATTGGTGGGACGGAGTGACAATGGAGCGGGCGCCGAGCTCAAGGGTCTCCACCGCCGTAATACATTGTGGAATATTTTTAATTGGTATTGTATGTCAATTTGTAGGGTATAAATATTCCTTACAGTAGAAACAAAAATTACCTCTTTAAGTAAACGGAAAACAACAACAACGCAGAGAAATATGTATAGTGGGCCTAATGTTATTACATCTCTCTTATTTACTTTGACGACTAACCCGGGTAAGGTTGTTTTATTTAATTGTCAATTAGCTTATCGCTAGGCAGCAGAGCCACAGCAAGACTAGGGTACCACACCCGAGTGTTTTTCCCCGGACTCCAAATAAATGAATCTAGTACGTGGTAACTGATGTAGAAGTAGAATTGGATTAAGAAGAAAAAGAGTTTCAAAGAAAAAAGCAATGACTAGTGAAAAAGCCAAGGACGAAGCTCCTGAAATCAGCTCTACTCAAAAATATAAATTGATCTACTTCAATATTGTTGATTTTGTTAGAACAAGTATTGAAGAAAGGTTTAATCCCAACAAAGAAATTTTGAAAGACTGGTCTTTCCTGGACCCTAAAAAATTCAATGAAACCGTAAAAGTTGATAGTTTTCCTCCCGAAGTCCTATGTCGCATTTCTGAACTATCTAAATTTCACAGAAGTCTTTTAGTAATAGAGCTGAAACAGTCTGCAGGTCAGTATGAAAGTTTCATAAAGACCGAAAGGCATGAGAAAGAAAAAAAACAAGATAGGTCTAAGCTGAATGAAGACAAAGAAGAAGTGAGTATTATGATTTAGAATTATAAGAAGAGGAAGATTGTGTTTATTGCTAATAGAAAAAAATGCCTAAGATGTTTATTCTGTTTTACATATGCCATTTCTGTTGTTTTTTAATTATCTAAATCATCTAAATCTGGGCTCTTCACCAATCTTTACACAGCCTACAAGTTTGTATTAACTTTTCCTTGCACCCAAGTAATCTGTGAGTGAGTGGTTTCTAAACTGAAAATTGTCAATAATAGACTTTGGTCAACTTTAAATCAAAAGTTAATGTTTAATCTGCTATTTATGAATGTAGAACGAGGTTTATTTGTCAATTTAGATAAAAATTCAATAATAGGGCCTAGATGAAATAACAAGCAATAACCAGTGAAGAAGTTAGGAAAATGTTGTTAGGAATACGACAAATTTGGAATGACAGACACTCCAAATTCAAATAACAAGATTGAGAATGGAGTACCTGTACACTTCATTAACTTTCACACGACAAAGTATCTTATAAATATAGACCATCTGAAGCACAACTATGTGGATGGATGCCGTTTCTTTTCTGACTACTTACGCCATCAGTTCAGTCGTTAAAACTTCCTGTGTGTGCATGATTCTGGTTGTGATTGTTGATATATATAGTGTTAAAAGAAAATAACAGTCCACGGTGTTACACCTTCGTCGTTCAACTAGTCCTAGTACACTGTAAAATAGGCGAATGGGCAAGAAACACACAACAGGGAAAAAGGTAAATTTGTAGCTGAACGTGAAGACGTGGTGAAAACGCTTTCGCTTGCTCATTATAGTAACACAACGTAAACAATCGAGCATGTTCTTATATAACTCTACATAACAACCAGGCCTATTCTTCTTCTTCTTCTTCTTCTTCTTCTTCTTCTTCTTCTTCTTCTTCTTCTTCTTCTTCTTCTTCTTCTTCTTCTCCTTCTCCTCCTTCTCCTTCTCCTCCTCCTCCTCCTCCTCCTCCCCCTCCCCCTCCTCCTCCCAATCCCCCTCACACTCCTCCTCCCACTCCCCCTCCTCCTTACCCCTCCCCCTCCACCTCCTCCTCCTCCATCCTCCTTCTCCTCCTCCTCCTCCTTCTCCTTCACCTTCTCCTTCTCCTTCTCCTTCTTCTGCATCTTATTCTCCTTCTTCTTTTTCTTCTTCACTATAACAACTAGGATATATAAACCTGTTCCTACAACCACTTCATCCTCGGGCGACCCACGTCTCTTCTACCAGTAGCTTTATATTTAAGCGCAGCTTTTGTCAACGGAACCTCCGTCATCCTATACAAATCATCACACCCTTCTCTCGTATAAGTTAAAATAATGTATTTATATCTTTTACTATTAGTTCTGCTCTTATATTCTCTTTCTTTTGGCATTGAAAAGTTTGAAGTATTCTGAAGAAACTGCTTTTCAGCACTCCGATTCTTGCCATATACTTTTTCGTCATGAGCTACACCTCATTCGCCTATGTAGACGGGAGTATTGCAATTGTCTTATAAAAATTTAATTCTTGTGCTGTGTCTTGTTTTATTTCTAATATAAACCACACTATTGTCAGTCAATTGTGTTTTCCACAAATTTATCAGTGCTTTAGAAACATTTTTGTGTTTATTGTTAAATCGTGACTTTTGTTGAGTAAACTGCTCATTCTAGTGTACGCTGCTCTTGCTTTTTCAAGCCTGCTTATTATTTCTTGAGAGTGGTCCCATTGTTCATTGACTATAGTACCAAGATATGAAAATTTACTTACACGTTCAACTGGTCTTTGGTTCGTATTAAGAGTGCAGTTTGTCAATTTGTTCTTAGACACAGTCATTAGCTTCGTTTTATTAACATTGATGTCTAGACCATGACTAAGGCTGTTTTCTGTCACTCTATTCACTAGATGTTGCAGCCCCTCTAACCTATCTGCGATTATGACGGTATCATCAGCATAACGTTTGTTATTTATTTTTTCACCCTTCAGAGAGATTCCCACATCACATTAATCTAAAACGTCTCTAAAAATACCTTCCGAGTAGATGTTGAATAAAAGCAGAGATAGAATACATTCAAACAATATAGAAGGGAATTCTATGGCTGTATGTAGTCTACTAAGTTCACGTATTAAAAGTGTTGATTTCTGTTAAACCATTTAATCATTTTTAAACTTTCTTAAAGTTTCTAGCTAGTTGAAATATTTTGGAGTTTGTCTTTATTAATTAAAATATTTTTTAGATATGCGAGAAAGGAAATCAATAAAACAATAGGCCCACATATCGTAGAGCGTCTGTTAAGATTGTATTCTAAATTGTTACAAATTAACCATCGACTTACGTATGATTACAGATTTTGTCATGTAAGCATTATAAAGTCATTATAGATTTTTGAGTTTGTAATTTTTAATATTTATTAATGTTTTAGTGGATGGTTAGTGAGGATCGGTCAATAATACAAATTTCAGCTATTTTCCGTGGACGTTTCGACAATATTTATTGTCATCTTCAGGACCTGTGTATGAAATACAACAGAAATATCAAGCATAACGAAACAATTAAATATTTGGGTGAACGTGTTGGTGTATGTGAGTGTGTGCGTGCGTATGTATGTATCATTTTATATGTGAAGACTTATGATAGTTTGTTTACATCTACAAATTATCTTTAAGAAAACGAGCAAATTATAGTATGAGAGAACTTAATTTATACAGTATTACAATTTAAATTACTAAATGTGATGATATTTTAATTAATTAAACAAACAGTAATCAACAAATGGATATTAGATTGGTGCATACATACACACGCACGCACACACTCACATACACCAACACGTTCACCCAAATATTTAATTGTTTCGTTATGTTTGATATATCTATTGTATTTCATACACAGGTCCTGAAGATGACAATAAATATTGTCGAAACGTCGACGCAAAATAGCTAAAATTTGTGTTATTGACCGATCCTCACTAACCATCCACTAAAACATTCATTGATTGACGGTCACTAAAATTACGGATTTAATTTAACATTTATTGTTAACTCGTTTTGGTACGTTGAAAGTCATAAAGGCAAAGGCATATAAAATGTACAAGAAATAAGTTAGAATATAAGTAACTCCTAACATGGTTTCCTATAATAGAGAAATGTTCAGATGAGAAGACAAGTGTTGAATTCAGTTACTATGAATTATATAATTTTACTCTTTGGTTGTCTATAGTTTATTCGGTAGTTTAAATAGGTTGCTGTTGAAGCTGAATTTCTTGTCCGCGTCCATGAGTTGCTTCAAGCTCGCGTCGCTCAATGTGACTCCATCGGCAACGATGATAAACCGTAAGTCTTCAGGATAATCTGAAATGTGCAAGTACCAACGTTATTACATTAATATTTATATACGCTATCTTATATATAATATATTTATAGATGCTATCCTAGGAAAGTATATTGACATGTGACTTTGTGTATAATATTATAAGAAGTGGTCTGTAACCAAAAACAAAACTATCATCATCATCATATTTACATGACGTCACAGACAAGGTGCTGCCTGTCCCGTTTTCAGAGATCCTCCAGCCATCTCGTCCTGCGTCTACCCACTCATCTGTATCATATCCTGTTTATATTTCCAGACTTGTTTGGCTCAGTGGCGAAGCTAGTAGTTAATGAATGGGTAGGCAAAAATCTTATCTTAAAATTTTTTTAAGGAATCACTAAAAGAATGGTGGTTCAAATCGGACGCTGAGGTAGAGTTTGCTGTAACCGAATGGTTCCACAAACAGCCGTAAGAATTTTACTAGCAGGGAATCTACAGGTTGGTGCAACAGTGGAACTCATGTCTTAATGTTAATGGAGACTTCTTTTAAAATCGTTGAATAAAAAATGCTTTACAGCTCTATACGTGTTTCTATTGCACAATCCTTGTATTAGTCATACACAATAATACAACTGATTGAACTTCAAATTTTTAAACTTGATTAGTTTCTATATATATGTTTAATGTTACAAATAATTCAAATAACAATCTTGGATCATCTGTTAGTTCAGCGGAATAACAGGGACACTTTTAATAACCGCATAAAATAAACACACCTATAAACAACACAGCGCGCTTTAACTTGAATGTTTGGACCACAGAAGTGAGGCATGCCTCAACGCTCTATGTGTACAACACGGGACAATCCCCCCTCCCTTCACTTCCGTATCACACCACTACATTGCTTACATACGATGTATACAAAAAACGCTGAGGCAACTTCAGGTTGCCTCATTCGCTTTAAACGAGCTATGCCGAGTCTCACCTGTCACCATCTAGCGGTCGCTCAGTAAAGCACGTTTCGGCCTAATAAATCCGACAGTCGAGGTAACAATGTATAATCTTTACGTTATGTAGTTCATACGTATTTATAATTTTTATTCTACAGAATTTTTTATGGTAGGCATTGCCTCAATTGCCTCCAAGTAACTTCGCCACTGATTTGGCTATCCTTTAAACTGGTATTCTACCTAAGTGTTCTTGCCATCGTTGTTTATAATCGTTTTGCTTTTCATTCAAGTTAATAACATGTAATTACTTTATTGAATACTAAACATGCGATTTCAATAATTATTGAAACGCTCGACAATCAATATCGAACCGCGTAGAATACCCGAGAGCGTCCCCGACCTGTCTGTCCCCCGCGTTGTATGGCAGGTGTGCCTGAGACAAGGCCGCGTTCAAGTCTGTGCTAGACTTTTTAAGAAACCACTTGAGATACGCATTAGCGTCAGCATTAAGTCAGCACTTTGAGGATGGAAGATTTTCCTTGAAGGCGTACGCTACCCGTAGAAAGCCATAGCAGCCGGTTTATGAGTTAAACGGTGTTGAGCGAATTCTTTATCGCGGATCGAGTGTTTGTAACGAAGTTTTGTTGTGTCCTAATTAGTGCCGAATCCTTTGTGCATTATTGTTGCGTGTGGACAATTGTTACTTGAATTGTTGTAAGAGACGATCTTGTTGATTAGGAATTATTTATTATGATAACTAAAGCTGGTTATTAGCGACTTTATTGATGTCTTGTATTTTGTTTTTCACTTTACCACACGACGATCAGGGAGACCGTCGTACCAGTATAATATATTATATATGCTATCCTAGGAACGTATATTGACGAGTGACCTTGTGTATAATATTATAAGAAGGTTTGCCTTGTAATAACAAAGAGAATCATCATCAGCGTCTTTACAGTATAGGCAAGGTGCTACCTGTTCGGTCTTCGTAGGTCATCCAGCTATATCTTCCTGGGTCTACCAACAGACCTGTATCCTATAGGTTTATATTTCCAGACTTGTTTAATCAGTGTTAAATCTGGCATTCTCTCTAAGTGTTCTTTCCACTGTTATATAATTTTTAGCCTTCATTCAAATTAATAACCTCGAGGGCAGGCCAAGGATTTGTTATGTATCGTAACCTCGCAGTGTCGTAAGTATTGTTTCGTTATTACCAACCTTCTGTTGTGTTTAAAAGTGAGTTTAAATGATTGGTCCATTGCCCGGCTGCGCTATAGAACAGCAATATGTTTTATAAACGATGAGGGGTGGGGTGAAAAATGCAGAATATAATCATAGAATCCAGCAGCAACATTTAACAAAGTTGTTGGTTGGTAGCAAGATGTTTAACTAAATCGGTCGATCTCGAAACAGGTGAATTTCTCTCTTTTGTAATCAGTGAAAAGGTAGGCGTAAACGTTCAAATAATAATGTCAAAAACAAAGAGTTTGAACGATGTTTATTTTGCGTATAAAATTGAAATAGAAACTGTGGAAACTACTATCAACTATTACGGCTACTGAATGAAAGCACCGACTACTACTGAACACGTGATACGTGTTGTTTTGCTCCAGAAAAGCGCTAGAAACTACACGACAAACAAAACGACCTTTTGGTCTTTAAGGTCTTGGTTTTAAGCCGCACAACCACATCCACTCGTGTACAGTGCCGACATAGTTCAAACTTCTAGGCCAGTATGAAGTTTTGGTGTACTGAAAATATATGAAATATTTTGTTAACATGAACAAAGTCAGAAGCGGTGCGAAGTTGACTGCAAACAAGAGACAAAATAGTTTCTTCCATACAGGAATTCAAAAGCTTCTTGAGAAATGTACTAAGTGCACATAACTAACAACAACACACTACGTAGAAAATATTTAACATTATTTCAGGTTATTAGGAGGTTTTGTATACTAAAAGTAAGAGGTGTGGAGAAAACTTCATCAACATCATCATTGCGTCACGGAATAGGCAAGGTGTTGCCTATTCTGCCTTCAAGACTTCTCCGTCAATCTCTTTCTAGGTCTATCCACACAACTGTGTCCAATAGGTTTGTTTCTCCAGACTTGTTTGGGCAGGCTTGAATCTCCGTCCGGCTGTGTTCTTTTAAATTTGCGAGTAAATTAAATTAATTCCTCATTCTGGGTACTACCCTATACATAGGTAAGTCATGTGGAGAGACTGTCTCCTTACGGGTCATGATTTTGGGTGAGTTTTATTCAGGGTTGTCTTCCCTTAGTCTTTGAACCCTAACACCCAAATGCAAGGCAGCAGCAAAATATAATCATATAACAATAGGACGCAGTTTTTCAGCCGACTATAAACAACTAGTTTCCCGTCTGTAATACTCGAAAGATAAGCCGGTCCAGGATCATTTCACTTACGCCTAACTTGGCAGTATACTGGTGGCTACTCCTTCCCTCCACCAGGAATATTTATCGACCTTCCGGTCTGCATGAATGGAATCACCTCTTGTATGACGAAGCACTTTACCACTCAGTACGGTCTTGGCTGAGAGAGGCTGAGGGAGCTAAAGCCGCTTTCACACCGGTGTTAGTAACACGTGTTACAAACAATTGTAACATTTTGAAAAACGCTTCTGAATTTGTTACGAACAGGCTATGTTATCAACAGGAATGACAAGTTATTAACAAGAGTTTTGTTAACCACTAGAAGTCGGTAAAGACCAAGAATGTTGATAATATTTGTTAGTAACTTGTGTTACCGCGCCTCTCCGATGTTGGTAATAACAGTCTCCAGTCGCTAAAAAAAACGCAAGGTCACTGAAAGCTTTCCACTTACAGGAATAGCTTTCCTGTAATTAGTGTCTTGTTTGCCAATTTCATGTCCTACTATTGATATTAAATATTCAGTCACAACTAGTCATCCTCAAACGTTTTTAAAGCTTCCTTCACAACTTAGTTCGCCTGACAAAATCAACGTCATCTTCATTCTTCAAGTCACTTAACAGGTGACTTCCACTATATATACTTCTTGCCTGCAGTGAAGGTCTCACCCAGAATCTTCTTGGACTTCTCTGGTTCGCCAGAATCGCACACGCAGCTGCAGCGAGAACAACGTATTCAACACTCGAGATTTTTATAACCGGGCGTGGCGCGGTGGTGTGGTGATGTGGTAAAATGTTAATAACAACCAGAAAGTCAACCAGTCTTCTGTTAGCAACACTTGTAAGTAACATTTTTGTTACTAACACCGGTGCAAACGCGGCTTAAAATCACTTCATCCAACCCTGGGAACTTGTGAGGACCAGTGCCCAGCCAACCCATACAAATGTACTCCCTCTGTAAATTCCCTCGACCACACGGAGAAAACGTTTTTGTTAAAATCAGCAAAGACGCGTTGTGAAGTTACAAAGAGACAAAACAGTTTCTTCCAAAAAGGAACTCAAAAGCTCCTTAAGAAATAGTCTAATCGCACAGAACAACCCTTGCTGTAGTAAATACTCAACTCATTCACAATACTGCACTCCAGGGTGACATCGCTGTAAATTATAGAGTTCGTATACCGCTCGGACTCTGCAAACTGTGTCTCTACTGTCTCTGAGTAACATTAAAGAAGACTTGTCATTCACTATTCAACATACTGTTTCAGATCAAAAATAATTTATATCAGAAATACATGTTAAAAGTTACTTCTTATTAACATTTGATAGTTGTTCTGAATAATGTCACACAATATACTTCGTAGGCTTGAACGGTCAATATTCTTAAAATATTTTAGTGGATGGTTAGTGAGGATCGGTCAATAATACAAATTTTAGCTAGTTTGCGTCGACGTTTCGACAATATTTATTGTCATCTTCAGGACAATTGTTGCTGACGCCAAACACATAACAGTTGTGACACAACTGAAGATGACAATAAATATTGTCGAAACGTCGACGCAAAATATCTAAAATTTGTATTATTGACCGATCCTCACTAGCCATCCACTAAAATATTCATTGATTGACGGTCACTAAAAATTTAAGGATTTGATATTCTTAAAACAGATTACCGGGCTGTTTGGCCGTGGTCCACTTTTTCTAACTAAAACAGACGTAGGGCGGTGCACGTTAGACCACAGTAAAACTCTAATTTTACACTGATGATGGCAGTCTATGGTGCTGTCGAAACGTCTGTTTTAGTTAGAAACAATGGACCACGGTCAAACAGCCCGGGAATTAATTTTAACAACAATGCTACACAATATACAGAAATTGAGACAACAGTGTTACACAATATACAGAAATTGAGACAACAATGTTACATAATATACAGAATTGAGACAACAATGTTACACAATATACAGAAATTGAGAGAACAATATTACTAAATTAATTATAAACCGATCTGTTAGGCCGTACTCGATTGGTATTTATTAGCGACACCGTCGGAAACGTTTCGAGTCATACCGTCAGGGATCTCCGTCAGGCCGCAAAACACGACAGCGTGTTGAAACAAACAAGTGCACGACGGACCTTGGCCGAAAGGTACCAGACAAATTTGTCGGGTAAGAGCAACCACCAGAAACCACTCGGGCAGCTGCTCTTATCTGAAAAAGTTGTCGAGTACCTTCCTCCGTACTTGCGGCCTGAAGAAGATCCCCCGACGGCGGGATTCAAACGTTGCCGACGATGCCGCTAGTGAATAGCAACCGATCACGGCCTAACAGATCGGTTTATAAATATTTTAGTAATGTTGAAACCAGCCTTGTGAGCTAACGACATAAATTGAAACAACAATGTCTATTATACAGAAATATGACTTATATTGAATACTTATAACAGGGTATAAGGGGGACCCGGAATCCCTATCTTACTCCATGTTAACGTAAGGAACATTTTCTCAGGAATGAAGAATCCAATGAATCTGACTTTTTTAAACAATGAATGTGACATTGTTGTTTTTTTATTAATTTTTTAGTGTTTACATGTATTAAAAAAAAAATAATTGGTAATATTTTTTTATTTTAATATTATTTAAAAACATATTTTTTCCAATTTTATTAATTCAGCTTATGCACGGCATAAAGCTGTACAAACTAAAAAAAAAACATTATCAAAATCGGTCAAATAGTTTTTGAAAACATGTTCCTTAAGTGCAGAAAAATACAATTTTTCAGGAACACCAAAACTAAACCTATATGGAAGTCACCACTTCTTACACCTAGGCCACTCATTTTGCAGTTTTTACATAAAGAATATTGTAAGAAAACTTGTGAAAGTAAATCAATGTTTATAATTTCATTAGAATTGTCATTAGTTGTAACATACTGTGATGCAGATAAGGTCTGACGCACTCAGTTACCTCTAGGTTAAAAATATTTTCAATATTTTGTTCTTCATTTTTTTTCTTTTTCAGATAGTGTACTCGTTTCTTAAAGACATTATTTCTAAATCTAGGCATTTTTATTTAACTACACGAAACAAGACACCTGAAAACACAAACTACACACAGAAATACACTATCAAACCCACGTAAACAAACCGAAAATACACTACTAGACAAGCGTAAATAAAGCACATGTTTGATTCTATTGCATCACTGGAAAGTGTCACCAATAGAAGCAGCATAAAATATCGTACAGAACGTTACCAAAACAGTAATATTCTGCCGGGTACTTCAAAAGTTATACAATTTCGAATGTTAGATTCCACAGAATGCAAAATGCGAAATCAGACACTTGACATAGTGAACTGTTTTATTTTTTTTTAATGAGAAATAATTATCCTAACTCCATGAATTACATAGGTTATGAATACATTCGGGAAATTATGTAATTTCATAATATGTAAAGAACAAAAAATGTGCAAACAATTTTTTTTTTTTAGTTTTTGGTTCTCCTTAAAGAACTAGTATACAAGAAACTGCTAAGAAGGATTCGGGTCCCCACGGTAGCTTATTCAATTAATTATAACTGGTTTTCCTTACCATAACCTTGATTTTTTTTATTTGTGCTGTCACCGCCAGATGTTGTCTTTACTCCTGAATACTGTAAATTACTTGTAGCTCTTAAATTTTTTTTTTAGTCGTATATCACTCATTGATCTTCTTATGCCCTCTATCCATGTTTTCTTGAGTCTTCCTTTCTTTCTGTGCTCTCTAGGTAGCCATGTCACTGGTTTCATTGGTAGTCGGTCTTCTCCCATTCTTTGTACGTGGCCGTACCAGATTTGTTGTTTTTATTCAATGCAGTTGATGACTGTCATTTTTGTACGACCATTACTTCTTTGATCGTTTCATTTCGTATTCGCTCTAGCCTTGAAGTTCTAGCAGCTCGTCTCGAGCATCAATTTCTGTAGCTTCTAACTTTCTTTTTACTTGTTCTTTTATTCTCCGTGTTTCGTATCCGTACATCAACGTGCTTTTAGTCATACTATCGTATATTCTTTTCTTCCTTTCTTTTCCAGTTTCTGTGCTTCACAGAATCTCATTAAATGATATAATTTTTGTTTTGCTTTGTTTATTCTTGACTTTATTTCAACATCACCTGTTCCTTCTGCATTAAAGTTTATTCCTAAGTATATGTAACTATTGCATTTTATTACTTTGGATGCTTATTTTGAGACCTCATTTTATATACATTTTTGCAAGTTAATACACACATATGTATTACAAACATACACAGTTTAGTGAAGGAATAGCCTATGTTTCTTGAACATCTTAAATGTTACGAATTTTATTATTTCACGTTAAAAATAGTATAGTTTTTTATCTGCTGACACCCGTGCATTGTCATACAGACACACGTATGTTCTCTTGATTTAGTCAGTAAGTTAAATAACAATAATTTTATATTTATGAAAGAAATAATTTTAATGAAGAAAGTTGTGTTAGTGGTTATAATCACAAACAGAATTATCACTGTTGCACACCACTATAGAAAAAGTATTCCGATTAGCGCTTCTCAGCTCATCGTCAGATCGGAAATAACCAGATGTAAGAGAAACCCTTCACACCTCCACCCTCCCCCACTGATAACACGCAACAAGCTATAATTCAACTGTCCCTTCCCAAACTCCGAACCCTGTCACCCCCGTCTGGACAGTTACATATTTTTCTAGCACATTCCTTGTGATTATGTGTTGCGTGTGTGTCTGCACGCGGGCGCGCGTGTGTGTGTACATTCCTTTTAAACCTAACTCTGTACCGCCTTTCTCATTCACACTTGTGGCGAAGACACTCACCCTTATTTTAAAAACATCCAATTATTCCTATGCTACTTAATTCTTAATCTTATCTATCCGTCCACTATCTTTTACTTTTAATTATATTATAAAATATTTCTTCATTATCAAATTTAGTTTTCGTATTCACTAAATTGTCTAACCCTTTTTCTCTTTCTTTCAATCTTTTTAACTCTTCTCTAAGCTTCCTTTCAAAAGTGTTATTTACTACTTTTACAATTTCGTAATTTTCCAAAGGATTAACAAACCTATGGTTTTCTTCTATGAAATGTCTTGCATATAACGAATTCGTTGTTCTGTTACCTTCTCCCCGTTTGTGGTCAGACAACCTGCATACGAATTTCCATCCTGTCTCACCTAGGTACATATTGTTGCAGTCTTTATATTTTAATTTATAAATTTGGCTTCTCTGTAATGCTGGGATTTTTTCTATATTTTTATTCCTTATCTTATCAAATACTGTTCCACATTTTTTAATAGCTATATCTACTCCATATTTATTAAAACATTTTATAATTTTTCTAGTATGTGATCCTATGTATGTCAATGACCCTGCATAATTCTTTTGTTCTGGTTCTATTTAACTTTTTGTATATTAATACTTTTCACAACTTTATTCACTATGTTGGTGTTATAGTTATTATTTCTTACAATTCCCTTTATCGTTTGTAACACCCTATCTTTAGATTCTGTCTCTTTAAACACTTCTGAGCTCTATAACAAAATGAATTGATTGCCGCCATTTTATGTCTATAAGGGTGGTGAGACTCTCTTGGTATAATTACATCAGAATACGATTCTTTTCTAAATATCCCAAACTGTAGTTTCTCATTATTTTTAATTTCTATGTTTAAATCTAAGTAATTTATTTTCTTACCACCTGTCTCTACTTTAAACTGTAAGATTTTATTCTTATTATTTACCTCATTTATAAACGCATGCACTTCTTCTATGCTTCATTCCCAAATTACTATTACATCGTCAACGTATCTAGCACATAATTTTATATTGCCTTTATACTTAGAGGAATTCATTAATTGCTTTTCAAGATCATTCATGTATATTTGTGCAAGAATAGGGGATAATGAAGATCCCATTGGTAATCCTTTTTTTCTTTTTTTCACGCACACACACACAACACATAAACACAAGGAATAAGCTAGAAAAATATGTAACTGTCCAGATGGGGGTGACAGGGCTCGGAGGTTGGGAAGGGACAGTTGAATTATAGCTTGTTGCGTGTGGTCATTGGGAGAGGGTGGAGGCGTGAAGGGTTTGCCTTACAGCTGCTTATTTCCGATCTGACGATGAGCTGAGAAGCTTGAAAGCGTTAATCAGAATAATTTTTCTATAGTGGTGTGCAACAGTGATAATTCTGTTTGAAAGAAATAATATCAAATCAACACATCAAATAAACTTACCGCGTTCGCTGCAACGGTAAAACAAAATGGCGTTTTCGTTTGTTTTGGCCAGAATGTAGGAAGTGGCTTTGTAGTTCTTGCCCGACTCTGGAAAAATACATTGTTAACATTAAATACAGATTTGAAACATTTGAAAATGTTTTTGTAACTGTCGGAATCGATGGCAGACGCAGTGCATTAATGAATGTGATCTTTGCGGTAGGCAGTGAACGTTGGCTTCTAGTCACTGACACAAGGAAACGTTTAAAGTTCCTGCCACAGAAACAGCAAAGAACTGTTATTTTTCTTGGGAGACGGAGGGTTCATGACTAGAAGGTTGCGGAAGTGCCACAGTGTGAATAGAGCCACAGAGAGTTAAACAGTATAATACATTTTTTATGAGTACAAAATTAAAATATATGTTAAGAAATTGTAGTTGTGTTAAAACGCACTGAAGTAGTTCTAGTTTTGGCTCAAAGAAAAATGTTTTCTCTGAAACTATGTTTCTCAAGATTTTTCATTTGTTAAATAACATTTCAAATCAAAATTTATTGAATCTGATTCTACAGTTAAAAAATTCAAATATGTTCTTAAAATAAAACTGCTGCTTATTCAAATTTTGATTAAATTTGATTTGATGAAAATAAAAGATGATATTTTCGTGTATGTGTATTTAAAAAGCTGCTAGCAATTAAGACATACCTTAAAGGTTAAAACCGTATTTGGATAACAAAATTAGTAGAAAATGGAAATACCTGATACATTAAAAATAAAATTTGGTTTAAAAAGTAATTAGCGGTTTGGGCATCTATTATTAATGATTGCTCAATATGAAAAAAAAATATTATTTTTACAGATGCGGTCGGGAGAAATTAGAAGTGACGTATTTACAAATCCTGATGTAAGGAACGTTACGCTGGGAAAAGACTTGGTCGAAGAAGAACAAAAATATATAGAAGCCTGCCGAAATGGCTAGATAGAAAATGGATGGTTGTATGACTATTTCTTTGTACATGATGCTCTAAATATTTAACTCATTACGTACAATCAAATATATTGGAACTTACCGTCTGCGGCTTTCCAGAAACAGCGTCTTTATAAAATTTACATGTTTCGGGACCCTTGTCCCATCATCAGAATTTAAAAGTAATTGTGTATCAATTAAATTTGATACACTTGTCAAACACTGAAAATATTAAAATCCAATATAAAATAACTTAATATAACATAATAATATAATATTTACAGCGAGTACGAAGGTTACCGATGTACATCGTATGAAACCTGACCGCGCACTAATTTACGTCTCGCTCCCACCACGACAGTAGCTCAAGGCAGTGTTGTACAATACATTTGACTTGAAGACCAATTTGTCATTTAAAACATGCGGCTTGGTACCAGTATTATTGTGTGCTTTATAAATTTCGTACTCTTCAACAGCGTTCAAATATCGCCCTTTCTTACATATGTGAAGGGGT
Source organism: Magicicada septendecula (assembly GCA_034769895.1). Taxonomy (NCBI): domain Eukaryota; kingdom Metazoa; phylum Arthropoda; class Insecta; order Hemiptera; family Cicadidae; genus Magicicada; species Magicicada septendecula. The sequence goes on along the minus strand of CM068369.1, from coordinate 16,872,785 downwards.
TTCAAATTAGTTTTAAAATTAGTGTAGCTATGATTTTCGGAAATGAGGTGTTCTGCAAATTTTGACTTGATATTGTCCAAACTGTGAAAATGTGTAGGCGGCCTATGTTCTATAAATCTTTTTTAAAAACCACGTCCTGTCTGGCCCACATAAAAAGCGTCGCAATCGTCACATATCAATTGGTAAACACCAGTTTTGTGTTCAAGGCTGGTGGTTCTGCGGACACGAAGATTATTCATAATACTATTAGTGGTCTTATAAGTGACCTTGATATTACTGGTTTTACCAAAAATTGACCCAAAGACCTGTGGCATAAGGTATGTGTACGGTGTTGCAATATATTTGCGTGTTGTATTTTCGCGTCTTTTGCGTCCGTTAATGTTGCTATGTCCTTTCTTATGTTTTCGAAGGATGTTATTCACCATATTGACATCATAACCATTAGCGACAGCAATGTGTTTAATGGTGTCTAACTCCTCACGGTATTCTTTATCACCGAGGGGCAAAGATAAAAGTCTATAAATCATACTGTGGAAGGCAGCTAATTTTTGTGATAAAGGATGAAACGACGTAGCATGTATTACAATGTCAGTCGTTGTGGGTTTTCTATATATGTCAAATTGCAACTTTTTATTATTATTGTCCTTAGCAACGGTTAAATCTAGAAAATTCAATTTACCATTTTCTTCACTTTCAAGCGAGAACTGCATTTTGTTATTGATATTATTCAAATGATTATGTAAATTATTAATTTGTCTTTGTGTACCTTTGTATATTAAAAAGGTATCATCAACATACCTGCCGTAAAATATTATGTTACTCCTGTGTTTGTTATTAGTAAGAATGAATGAATTTTTAAATTCTGATGATGGGACAAGGGTCCCGAAACATGTAAATTTTATAAAGACGCTGTTTCTGGAAAGCCGCAGACGGTAAGTTCCAATATATTTGATTGAACAACACGTGGCTTGGTACTAAACATTTGGGATTTATTCCTTTTAAACATCATTACGTACATACGCAGAGAACACACAAACACGCACATTTAATTATTAAGGTCGAGATATCAATAAAACATATACGCGTACTGTTAATTGAGGGACACATGTCTGCAGTTTAGTCTGAATAAAAATCTCTATCGATTTAAATACTATAAATTTACCTTATGATAATTTACGCGTATTCGAGTTCCAGAGAAGTCAGTCGGTTAGCTTCAAGTTTATTGTTTTATAGAACAAAATACTTTATACTAGTAAAGATCTATTATGGAATTACTTTAATTTACATAAACAAATTTCTTTATATGAGAACTTCGGCTTGCCGAGCAGTGAGGCCGTGGTCCAATGTTTTTTGGTGCAAACGTTTCGCCCGTGCCTTTGGCAACCATCTTCAGTACAGAAGGCTCCAAAACAGTGACAAAGGTTTCGTAGTCAGTGACCATTGAATGTGGTTAAGGCTAGTGGCTGTGAGTAGGACACCCATATTTATAAACTTTTGGTGTCCCCACGAAGTTGTCTGACACCACCAGCCAATCAGAAGATAGGCAAATTCTTTTGTTTGGCCAACCATCTGCGCTGAAGATGGGCGTCGAAGGCACTACCGAAACGTTTGCATCAAACAACTTTGGACCACAGCCTCACAGCCCGACAAGCCGAAGTTCTCATAACATTGAAGCCGGCTGTGAAAACCTCAGAAAGGATTACAAATACCTTTTTTTTTAATGGTTTCAATGGTTTCAAATTACGAAAATACACTTTAAACATAATTAATGCGGTCCAAGTCACTGTATGATAATAATATAATAATTTACCTTATGATTTCCGTCAAGTGACTTCTAACGTAATTTGAGCTGGGTTACTCGTTTCAGGTCATATGACCCATCTTCAGACCTTCACTCCAAAAGAGCTCGTTATATATTAAAATCCATGGTAAAACACACACTATAAATAAACACGTAAAATACGACGAGTGATCAAATTATCAGCGCACTAGTAACCGACACGGTGCACCGCGTGTAGTATGTCAAGACTGTGTCGATGGGCACTATTAATTAGTTTTATCTTTAAGCGATCGCAGCTCGGTATCATACAGTGGGTTGGACCTGAAGTTGAGTTTATCGTTGAGTATGTCGTCACATACATCGGGGTTATTATGACCTCTATAAATCTCGAATTCTTCTAGTGCATCCATGTAACGGCCCTTACTACAGTAATGTAGAGGTATAAGGTTAGCGTTGAAATTGGTATATGAATGATTGCTTGAAATTAGATGTCGTGTAAAATTAGATTTAATATTTTCTAAGGAAAAATCACCCCTGTTAAAGTGGCTGTGTGGTGTGTGTTCACGGAATCGTTTGATGAAAGGTCTACCTGTTTGGCCGATATAAAAAAGGGTCACATCGTCGCATATAAGCTTATAGACACCGGTTTTAGATTCAATGTTGGTCTGAACGACTGGACGAACCAAGTTCCGTAGACGGTTGTTTGTTTTAAAGGTAACGGTGTAACCTATTTTACTTAAGGTGGATGTTAGGATCTTAGGCATCAGCTCGATGTAAGTTGTTGAGATGAATTTGTTATTAGGTGTATTATCTTGAGTCTGTCTGGAACGACGTGCTTTGTGTTTTTTAAGGATGTTGTCAATCATTTGGCACTCATAACCGTTGGCCATAGCTGTGTGTTTAATTATGTTTAGTTCACTCTCGAAATCATCATTATTTAGGGGGATCATCAAAAGCCTGTGAATGAAACTGTTGTAGGCCGCTAACTTTTTTAGAGAAAGGGTGGTGTGAGTCTGCATGTAAGGTCACGTCTGTGGTGGTAGGCTTTCTGTAAATTTTGAAATTTAAGTGGTTAAGTCGCCTAGTAACAGTAAGATCGAGTAAGTTGAGTTCATTGTTGGTCTCAGTTTCCATAGTAAACTGAATATTGTGAGTAACAGTATTCATGTGGTTTTTCAGATTACAGATTTGGCGTAAAGTGCCGTTAAAAATCAGGAAAGTGTGATGAACATATCGGCCATAGAAAATAATATTATTGGCGAAGATAAAAATATAATATATATTTTATATTTCATAAAAATCAAGATATATATCAGCCAATAGGCCGGATAACGGTGAACCCATAGCCAGGCCATCTGTTTGAATATAGTAATTCCCGTTGAAAGTAAAATAGTTTTGTTGAAGAATGAGCCTTAGTATGGTAATTAGTTCTTTAATGAGTTGTGTGTCCAGTTTGATAGTATCGTGGAGATTGTCGTTCAAAATATCCAAAGTTTGGCTCACGGGTATGTTCGTGTATAAATTGACGATGTCAAAGGAGGCTAGTTTGTAATTGGGTTGTAATTTTATGTCGTTGACCTTGTTTATGAAATCAATATTGTTAATGATATTGTGGTTATTTTTTAGAGAGATGTTGTCCTTAATTAACTTGACAAGTTTCTTGGCTGTTTTGAAACCCGGCGCTGTAGTAAAATTAACTAATGGCCTGATAGGGATGTCATGTTTGTGGATCTTGGGTAAGCCGGTAAGTTTTGGGGCGCGCGCGTTAACAGGTTTCAAGAAACGACGAGTGCGATCATCAAATAAATTAGTACAATTGTTAATAGTAGTGTTTAATGATACACTACTTACTGCATAAAGTCACGAGGATAGAGACACAGAATGGAGCAACAAAACAAAACTAAGATATGTTAAGCATCATTAAAATGTATTGTAGAAACAAAAGACGTACATATTTCTCGTTTATTGTGATACGGAGAAATAGGTGGTTATATCTGACGAGTTTTGCATTTTATTGGTAAATATCGAGAAATATTTCGGAGAATAATAGGGTTCTGCAACCACTGTGCCGGGGCGGGGTGGAACTTAATGGAATAATAAGAGATTAATTACCATGAAAAGAGATTTATGTATGTAAAGACCTAACAACCCCCCGGTCAGGTATATTACATTCCTGACAAGGGTGTTAGAGAGGTTGCAGCATCATACGGCGTTTTGTATAATTCTGCGATGTAAAGTTTAGTATACAGTTGTCTATGGTTTAACGATCAGTTTATGTTTAACGTAAACTGTGAACCGTGCGGCTAATGAAGTGTAGTGTCCGTGACCAGGAGTTGTAGAAATAAGTGTAAGCCAGCTTAGGCAGTCAAGAAAAATTAACACATCCAATATATATTTGTCTTTTTCTACACTGAATTTCATCTGCTACGAATATTACAATAAATTATTTCTACACAGTATATTTAATTTTACATTATTTTAATTTCCATTTGTTACTTCCCTTTATTCACTTACATTAACATAACATTTCTTTATCCTATCCGTTTGTTATATATCCTATAGCGTATTAAAATCTTTTTGTTTAAGCAAGAGGGTAGGCTAAAAGTCGCTTGGCAAAACTTATTTTTTGTTAACTTATTGCTGAAGTCTTATGCAAGGTGCAAACATTTGTAAATTATGTAAGTTAGCAACAGTTTTAAAACATTTGTCCTTAAGTTTTTATTATCTACTTTTAAAGCGTCTGGAATGAGATTTCTCAGGCACGTGGCAGGGTGTACTCTCCATGATCATAGAGGAAACGCAGATGTACGGTAGGAACTGAATATTATGAGTATACTCGACAGGACCGCTCAGTATCAGCTGAACTGGTGGGAACATCTTTGCCGAATAGATGTCTGCGCATCCTCAAACAACTCTGGAACTATTAGCCGGTGGTGGGGGGGATGGAGAGGTGTGGGATGTCCCAGGAGCGCTGGAGTGACCGGCACTGATCTTTTCCTATTTGAGACCGGAACAAACCATTTTTGGTTTAATCAGTGAAGATGATGATGTTGAGTTTTTAAATTTATTGTCACCATCAGGAATATACATTGAACGAACGCTGAGTGAATACATATGACGCCTGCGCAGAAACAACGGACTAGAGAATTTTATGGGAACTAGAAGTATTCTTACTGAAATTTGAAGAAATAATATTGGGTGGCCACTTCACGAACAGCGGATGATGGGCAATACAGTCTTTAAGATAATATTAAATAGGAATCCATGTTGGAAAAGAAAAAGAAGAGGGAGAACCAGGAGGACATATGTAGAATATGTCGAAAAAGGCCTGCAGGGCCTTGAACTAGGGTAATGGCACAGATAAGTACCGGACAGTGAAGATTACAGGGGAGTGGTGTTTAAAGCGCGGGCGCAACAGGTCAGTAGCATCGAGAATGATTATAATATTTATCAATATTTATTTTAAATTCTTGGATTTTTTTTCCATAACGTGTCCGTTAATTAACTAAATATAAGTATTTCACTACCGGCTCGGAACACAAAGTTTTTTAATGGTAAACACGTAAAACTTTACAGGCATTGCACAAATGCAATGCACAGAGAAGGGAATTGAAAATGTTTCAATAAATCTAAAATATATATATATATTATATAAGGATTCATATCAGCATCCTATCTGAGCGTTATTTGAAAGTGTTAGACTGTACGAGTATAGCAGCGTAAGCAAGAGAGAGAGCGTACAATCGCAGCCATCTCACTCTAACCTCGTCACAGCGACGTTTGCTACGGGTACGAACATGAAATTTTACTCAATTCAAATTATCAGTTCAACCTGCAATAACTTCAAAACAAATAAATATACGGCAATTCTGAAAACAGCATTGTGTTCAGCAAGTAAAGCTTTATAAGTAGCCGCAATCTCAGTTAATATAATTAACAATTGAAGAAGTTATACGGAAGACGAACGCCAAAAGGAATAACAAGAGAATTAAGCTACGTAGGAATGAAGTGTTTTCACACACACACAGATAAAGACCTAAACAACAATATTCTGTGGTCAGAGCTTTGAAAACACATTTGCAAATACCTGTAATCAATCAATTTGCAAATACAGGAAGTACGATTTTGACTAGAAATTCTCTGCTGTTTCAAACCTGTCGTGGGGTGTTTGCTCGACCTGTTAAAGATTGTCGAGACTGGAAAAACGTATGATTTATTTGAACAACCAATCAGAAGCCCGTATTTAAAACAGACGCCAACTCAAACCGAGGGGTAGCGTTACTCTTCGTTCGAATCTTCAAGGCGCTAGTCGTATATAAATTACGTGCAGAAATTTTTCAATCACGCAAAAGTGTATTTAAATATAAAATTCGAGAAGTAGTCCGCAGTAGAGGAACTACTACAGTTCAACAACATTCGCTGTGTAAAACAACACATTAATTAATTAAATTATTAATTAATTACAAGTTATAATCAGCCGTGAAGTGACCTGAGCAACAGAGAGCTACAGCATCTGTAATTGCCAGAGCATCTTTCTACAGGATTGATCAACATCATTTCTTCTGTGCTAAACCATCAAAAGGAGGACCTCTACGGATTCCTATCTTCGGTCGACGCATCAAACAGTAAGAAATAGATTCATTGATCAATGAAATAAGTACTAAACAAATAATAAAAAGCAATAAACAATTTTAAAAAGACACTAAGAATCGCACACTTTGTATTTAATGTGTAAGGTTAGCTATAACGTAGTATAGGAGTGTAGAATGGAAAGTGAGGTGTAGTATTGGACGTGCAAATTATTGCAGACCTGTTCTTTAGCACTGGTTTGGGAGACATCAATCTCTTAATAAAACCAGATAAGAGCAATAGGTCGTTTGAACGTCTTAATCTTTACTTTTCACACTCACTCGCTAATTATAAGAGTTAGGGTAGCAATAAGTCCTACAATTAACTTTTTCAAGAAGTTTAAAAATAATTAAAACGTTAATTAAACATACTCAAGCAAAACTTTAAAGTGTTATTTGCAACGATTCCCCTTGAATCCACAATCACTGAACGAATCCTGAGAATTTGTGTCTCTATGCTCTGAGCTAAGCTGGAACCGTGTCATCAGTATCTGGGATTTGTTCTGGCGCCCAGGTAAAGTAATCTCACAGGTAAGTAACGTTTTATCTAACATTCAAAATATTAGATAAGTGTGTTAGATAAAAGGAGCGTTGTAATATATATTTACTTATGTTCATTCACCAATCCATGAATTCATTCTTCATTCACCAATCAATGAATTCATTTTTCATTTACCAATGTACAGATTATAAGTTAAATGTAGTCGCATTCATAAGCGAAGTTTTATATGTGTACTACGTTATTAACAACAAAGAAGTAGTTTCTATGGAAACTCACCGGTTCCCATTTTCGATCAGGCACCAGCGATCGGCCGCAAATGTGCGACACGTCCTTATAAACATTTCTAATGTTAAAATTTTTACCTTATAGCCTGAACCAGTTTTTGCTTATTATAAGCTTCGTCAGAGGCTGCCACTGGGGGCGCTGTGAGTCTTGTTCTTGGCAACGGCGTCGATTTTTGAAGGATCGATCTTTTGTGTGTGTAGGGTGTGATATGTTCGAATAATATGTGCGATTTGAATTGTGTCTGTTCGTTTAGGATGTCGTTTTTATGTGGTGTGTTTCTGTATTTCCAATTGTTCAAGAGTGTCTAGTTTTCGGCCTTTTGTGTGTACGTGTAGAATATCCATGTTGTTTTCGATGTTTGTGTACGTGTGGTTTGCTTTAATGAGGTGGTTTGCAAAGGTGGATTCGGTAGTAGAGTGTAGTGCCTTTGTGTCTTCAATGTACCTTTGTTTGAAGCAACGTCCTGTCTGGCCTATGTAGAATTTGTTGCAATCTGAAAAATTTAGTTTGTGAACACCAGGTAGATCAAATTTGTTTTCTTCTTTGTGTGCGTGTTTTGATAGTGTGTGTTCTTTTTGTTTGTAGTTTTGTATGTGATTCTCTATCCAGCTTTTTTTAATTTGTGGGCTATTTTTTCAGTCTACTTGTTGATGTATGTTAGTGTTATGAATTTGTTGTTTTCTGTCTTTTTCTGTTGTTTGTTTTTGTGTTTTGTGTACGAGTTTATTGACTGTTGTTCTGTATTATCCGTTCGATTCTGCTAGATATTTTTTCGTATATAGTTCGTCTTTGTATTCTTTCTCATCTAGTGGGATGTTGTTTAGTCATAATCGACGCCGTCGCCAAGAACATGACGGACAGCGCTCCCATTGGCAGCCTCTGACGAAGCTTATAATAAGGAAAAACTGGTTCAGGCTATAAGGTAAAACTTTTACGTTTTAACCATTAACAAACTTTGTGTTCCGAGTCGGTAGTGATACACGTACTTATATTTGTTTATTATAAGTCGGAGCGATAAGGATGAAAACAAATATTTTCAGTGCGAATAATATTACATGCAAAACATATTTATAAAGTTTATTTAAAATAAAATTCTTGACAATTCTTATTTTTTTGTATGATTATACGACTCCAATAGGTGACGCACAATGGTGCAGATCTGAATTTTACGATCTATCGGTTGCTTTAATTTTATCATGTCACCAAGGATGACCACAGAATTCTTGGTCAAAGCCTGTAGGTAAAACATAACTTGGGACCTCTGTGCTATTAGTGACGCGTCTATCAAAAATATTTCCAGTTTTATCTTTTCTAAGCGTTGTGACGGGGTTGAAAAGTGGCATCTATGATAGAAAATCTGTCTAAAGGTAATCTGCGTGCCGTTATTCAGTTTTTGGGCCGCTGAGGGGCGTCAGCCAATGGAAATTTATACAAGAATGAAAGATGTGTATGGTGACTATAGTTATTCTCATACGGCAGTGGTTGAATGGTGCAATAAATTTCGATAAGGAAGGGAATCCATTAAAGATTTGGCCTGGACCTGCACTTGTTCCAGCATCAGATGATAATGTGTGAGATAGCTGGGAAGTGCTGTACTCTCAAATAGGCGCATAAAAGTTAGAGAACTTTCTCAAATATTGAGCATGAGCGTGGGAACTGTTTATTCCATCATTCATAGCTTTGGCTATCACAAAGTTGCTGCTCAGTGGGTTCCAAGACTGCTCACTAATGAGCAGAAAAACTTGTGTTCGGTCTTATCATTTCAGCATTTGTTGCGCTATCAGGAACAAGGTAATGCCTTTCTACACCAAATTGTTGCCGGTGATGAGTCTTCGTATTATCACTACGAACCAGAATCCAAACGTCAGAGTATGCAGTGACGCAAGCACAATCTCCGAAGGCGAAAAAATTTCGGTTCCAAACTTCGGAAGGAAAAGTAATGGTGACCGTATTTTTTTATTATCAGGGTGTGCTGCTCTCAGATTTTAATGAACCTGATGTCAACATCAACGCTGAGCGATATGCAGACAGCTTAAAACGCTTACGGGTCAGTATCAAGAATAAACGTCCCGGGAAGCTCACAAATGGTGTCATTCTTTTGCATGATAATCCTCGACCCCATGTAGCCCAGACGATTCAAGATCTGCTTGGTCGTATGAAGTGGGAAGTCTTACAACATCCACCTTAGAGTCGCGACTTTTCCTCGTGCGATCATCATGTTTTTTGCCCATTAAAAAAATCACTAAAAGGACAGCGGTTCAAATCGGACGATGAGGTATGTTGCTGTTAGCGAATGGTTCCGCAAACAGCCGCAAGAATTTTACCAGCAGGGAATCTATAGATTAGTGTAACAGTGGGACTCATGCCTTAATGCTAATGGAGACTTCTTTTAAAACCGTTAAATACAAAATATTTTACCGCCTCTAAACTTGTTTCTGTTGAACAATCCTCGTATAATATAATGTAAAGAAAAAACTAAGCAGCAGATTAATTACAGTACGATAATAATCTTTGCTTACCATCTTTGTTGTCAAATGTCTCATGCATAACTCCGTTGCTGTACACAGTCGTGGAATTCCTGAGCATCGTTGTGCCGTCACTTCTGTAAACAAATTAACAGGACTTATTTAGTTAATGATTTATTACACTAGTAGACGAATACAAATTAAAACAAAACCTTATTTAACTGAATTATTTAATAAATCCATTTTTTACCTTTTTCTATCTTGTGCAGTAGTATTATGTTTTTGTGCCCATAAAGCTGTTGTGTTTTAAGCAATGATCTGTAAAACTTTATTAGATCATTAGGGTGCGACTGGCCTGGCTTTACGTTAAAGTCCAATTCTCAGAACCATAAAGAACCATGGTGTCTAGTATCTCTCTCTCTCTATCTCTCCCTCCCCTCTGTCTGTCTGTCCTCTCTCTCTCTCTCTCTCTCTCTCTCTCTCTTTCTCTCTCTCTCTTTCTCTCCCAGTACGGATTCTATCGGTTTTCCTCGACTGGCAAAATCATCTGCGCCAGCAGCTCATTTCTTCTGTAGCTAGTATTCTGAGGGTAACAGAAGATGTTAATTACCCATAATTTATTACCACATGTGAAGTAGTCATCTTGCAATAAACAAAACAAAAGGGAAATAAGTTTACGAAATATCTATGAAAAGATTCAAAGAATTCCTAGAAATCAGACAAGACACTGCAGAAGAAATAAATTTTATGAGACAATTGCAATACCCATATTGGCGTAAGCGAGAGAGTTGTGGGTCATTCCATAAAAGGAATGTGCCAAGATTCAGAGTGATGAAATTCAGTTTCTCTACTTACTTTAAACTACACAGAAGTAATGAGGATCAAAGAACACAGCTAAAAGTAAAAGATATGAATAAAATCATTTTAATTTGTAGAAGTGAAAGGTGTGATCATTTGCGAAGGATGACAGAGGATCGATTGCAAAAGCGGCGCACAGAAATGGAAAGCCATTGGTAGAAGAGGCGTGTGTCGTTCGAGGATGAGATGGTCACCGGAACAGGTTTATATTATCTATTTTATCCGTAAATAAAAAAAAAATTACAACAATCTGGACGACAGTTTTAGTTATTTAAGAGATACTCTTACTTCAAATCACTCATTTAACAATCGTATCGTTGGACTTTCTTGATTGACTCGTCTAGCAATTTACTGCGCACAACGACCATCACTTTATAATACGAAACGAAATATTTACAATGATCGCTATGTTTAGTCTTGAGGTCTCTAATCAGTAGACCTAAGTTGTTTTATTTCAATAATAGATTTATACGATTGTGTAACTGGTTGCCTTGTATGCACACCTGGCAGACTTCAAGCAGCGGCATATTACATAATACCAACTACACCAGAATGTACTGTACATAAGAAAATTTTGCAAATAAATAAGATTTGCACATAAAATAATACGTTTACTCTTGGCATATGACAGCATGTTACAATTAGAAATGGTTTATATAAGGACAGCAAGTTGAGACATTGTAAGATAATCAATAAGATACATGTCAATTTTGTTAGTTTAAGTTGAATTTTGACGTAAAAAACTATAGTTAGTGTTGTGTAGAGGTGGGAACATATGCGTAGGCATATGGCGAGTGTGCGTGTGCTGGTATGGAAACCTATGTTACGAAAATAAAAACAGATTAAATTAAGTAACTTTTGCGTAAATTAAAATGTTGACATAATACTTACGCCAGAATGTGCATAACATAAAGACTTATCTAGTATTATCTAGTAGTAATATTAGTTAAAAATTTAAAGAACTAAATATGTGAGTTTTTTATATAACCCAAAAGAAAAGTAATAAGATTAGACAGGTTTTATTTGAACCTTTTTACTTTATTCATAGTTGTTGTTTTATTTATTTCACAAGAAAACTGTAGCCGTAAGGGCGAGGGAACATTTTGACTAATGAAATTGGGTAATACATTAGTGGAATTTATCCTTCACGGGAAAGTCTGTCAGTCTTTAGTTGTTTAGTTGTCTGTCAGTCTCGCTTAGGATTCAGTGACGGCAGTCCCGTTTGAATTCAGTAACGTGTAATCGTTGCCTCTGATTTATGACGATAGCTCTATCAGAAGTGACGAGCACTTGTAATAAAGTCCGCGACTAAAATAACACCTATTGCTAGTACGGTGCAGTATAAAACTCTCCGCATAGGGACTGAAAGAAAACTTCAAGTTAGCCGGAGTAGTGTGTAGTTATAGACAATACAAATCACTGATAATTATTAATTCACCACAGTTTGTAGAAGTACCTGACCCGGAAACGACTCTGAACGCTGGACACCAGGATGAGATCCTGACGCAACAACGGTAGGATCAACAGTATCCTGAACGTCTATCTAAAAGAAACGTCTGTCTCCGATTACCGGGAACGGAGGAGCGATATCGCATCGTTCATCAAAAAGGGAAATGAAATGATTCATATAAACTTTAGTAAAACCGTCGTAAATTAAAAAAAAAAGAACTAGTATAAATGAAGATTTATTAAATATCACTATAATATTGACGACTCGGAACACTAAGTTTTTTATAAGTAAAAACGTAAAGTTTTACCTTACAGCCTAAACCGGCTTTCACCTATAGAAGGCTTCATCAGAGGCTGTCGTTAGTAGCGCTGCTCGTCTTGTTGTTGGCGACGAGATAGTGTTTCGAAAGATTGAAGCTGTGTGTGTGTGGTGAGATGTGTTCGAATAATGCGTGCGATTTGAATTGTGTCTGTTCGTTTAGGATGTCGTTTTTATTTGTTTTTGTGTGTTTGTATATTTCTAATTGTTCTAGAGTGTTTAGTTTTCGGCCTTTTGTGTATACGTGTAGTATGTTCATGTTATTGTCGATGTTTTTATATGTGTGGTTTGCTTCAATGAGGTGGTTTGCGAAGGTAGATTCTGTAGTGGTGTGGAGTGCTTTTGTGTGTTCAATGTATCTCTGTTTGAAGCTACGTCCTGTCTGGCCTATGTAGAATTTACTGCAATTTGAACAATTTAGTTTATATACACCGGGTAGATCGAATTTGTTTTGTGCTTTGGGCATGCGTTTTGATAGTGTGTGTTCTGTTTTGTTAGTAGTTTTGTAAGCGATTCTGTATCCTGCTTTTTTGAATTTGTGGGCAATTTTTTCTGTTTGTTTGTTGATGTATGTTAGTGTTATGAATTTGTTGTTTTCTGTCTTTGTCTGTTGTTTGTTTTGTGTTTTGTGTAGTAACGGACACGTCATGGACAACGAAATCCAAGAATTTAACTCAGCAAGACGAGCCAACGTCCAAGCGTACAAGTTCACAACTTTGAAGTTTAGAAAGATTGTAGCTCACATAAATTTCAACAAAACATGCATAAACAATTCACTAACACCTAAATATGCCCAAATCAAAATTAAACATAACAACCAGGCCGCCCGAATAACACAAAACATCGCACAAAGAACATACATAAAAGAATCAATTAAACAACTATATAAGAAAAAAGACGCCCTTAATCGCAAAGCATTAACACTACACCTACATATCGCCAACACATACGGACACAATTACATGACTGAACTATTACATCACACAAATGAATGGACAAAAAAACAAATACATAACATACAGACAAAACACGACAGAAAAATAAAAAACCTGACACCAATCAAAACAGATATAATTCCCTCGCACAAATTCTACCCACGTACAGTAAACCTCACGAACGTCACACTCACAAAAAACAAACAAACACTCCTTGATAAAGGCCTAAAACATAACATACATTACAAACATAACAACCAAACACTAACAAAGCTCATAATTGACACAGAAACAAATATACAAAACACAGCACCAGAACATCAAGACACATTAAGACATAATATAAACAACACAATAGGAGTACATAAGACACCAGACAACAACAACCACAACTCAGAAATACACACAGCCATCAAACTGAGGGAAAAGGCACACAAACACAACATCACATTTGTAAAAGCTGACAAAGGCAACACGACTGTAATTATCCCCACAGACAACCTACACAAAAAAATACAAGACTTCATAGAACAGAACAACATCACAGAACTAAAACACGACCCCACCGACAGATACCAAAACTCAGTAAAACAAATAGTCAACAAAGCCAAACACATTATGACACATAAACAAAAGCCCTACATGAAACAAATCCGACCATCAGCACCTACACTCCAAGCGCTTCCCAAAATCCATAAAGAAGACATTCCGATCCGCCCCATTATCAACTACCGTAATGCCCCTGCACACAAACTGGCAAAATATCTAGACAAAATTATTAGACAACACACACAAATAGACAACATTGCAGTAAAAAACAACACTGACCTAGTAACAAAAATAAAAAACATACACATCCCCCATAACGCCACATTAGCCTCCTTTGACATTAAAAACCTGTACACAAACATCCCCATCTCTGAAACAATCACCATCCTACAAAACAAACTCAAACAGAACAACACACCAGACGAACTTATCAATGAAATAACAGAAACTCTGAACATTATCACAAAACAAAACTACTTTACTTATAACAATAAATACTACACACAGAACGATGGCCTACCCATGGGCTCCCCCATATCCAGCATTCTAGCAGAAGTCTTCCTCCAACACTTAGAAAAAACAAAAATACTCACAATCAATGACAGACACTCACATAAAATACTATATTGGCACAGATACGTTGATGACATTCTAATACTATACAGGGGAAACAAAAGACAATGTGAACAGTTACTACCGCACATAAACAAAATACATAAAAACATAACCTTCACTGCCGAAAACGAACACAACAATACCATAAACTTCTTAGACCTCTCCATCACAAAACTAGAACACAGGCACAAATTCAGTATATACAGAAAACCAACTACAACTGACACACTAATGCACAACACCTCCAATCACCCAATACAACACAAACTAGCTGCTTTTAGAACCATGATACATAGACTTAACAACATCCCCTTAGATGAAATAGACTACAAAGATGAACTAAACACGATAAAATATCTAGCAGAATCTAACGGTTATGACAGAACAATAGTCAGTAAACTCCGACACAAAACACAAAACAAACAACAGATAAAGACAGAAAACAACAAATTCATAACACTAACATACATCAACAAACAAACAGAAAAAATTGCCCACAAATTCAAAAAAGCAGGATACAGAATCGCTTACAAAACTACTAACAAAACAGAACACACACTATCAAAACGCATGCCCAAAGCACAAAACAAATTCAATCTACCCGGTGTATATAAACTAAATTGTTCAAATTTCAGTAAATTCTACATAGGCCAGACAGGACGTAGCTTCAAACAGAGATACATTGAACACACAAAAGCACTCCACACCACTACAGAATCTACCTTCGCAAACCACCTCATTGAAGCAAACCTCACATATAAAAACATCGACAATAACATGAACATACTACACGTACACACAAAAAGCCGAAAACTAAACACTCTAGAACAATTAGAAATATACAAACACACAAAAACAAATAAAAACGACATCCTAAACGAACAGACACAATTCAAATCGCACGCATTATTCGAACACATCTCACCACACACACACAGCTTCAATCTTTCCAAACCACTATCTCGTCGCCAACAACAAGACGAGCAGCGCTACTAACGACAGCCTCTGATGAAGCCTTCTATAGGTGAAAGCCGGTTTAGGCTGTAAGGTAAAACTTTACGTTTTTACTTATAAAAAACTTAGTGTTCCGAGTCGTCAATATTATAGTGATATTTAGTTAAGTAACGGACACGTCATGGACAACGAAATCCAAGAAGATTTATTAATTATAAGATAGGAGAGTTTATAATAGGTCAACAGAAACAATTAATTAATTTATTTGTAACAGAAACTGGTAATTCATTTTATTTGTAACAGAAAGAGTTAACTGATTTTATTTGTATCAGGAACAGTTAATTAATTTCGTTTGTCATCATAGACTGTAGGCATGTATTTGATCGATTTTATTTAAAAAAGGAAAATCTTTAATATAACCTAAGAATTCTATTACCTGAATATCGACTACTAAAGTACGCTACCATGTACATCGCAATATACTGTGACTCACCTGAAGATGGCGTTCGTGACGCGGTATGTGTCGTCTCCGGATGCTGTGACTCACCTGAAAATGGCGTTCGTGACGCGGTACTTGTCGTCTCCGGATGCTGTGACTCACCTGAAGATAGCGTTCGTGACGCGGTACGTGTCGTCTCCGGATGCTGTGACTCACCTGAAGATGGCGTTCGTGACGCTGTACGTGTCGTCTCCGGATACTGTGACTCACCTGAAGATGGCGTTCGTGACGCGGTACGTGACGTCTCCGGATACTGTGACTCACCTGAAGATGGCGTTCGTGACGCGGTACGTGTCGTCTCCGGATACTGTGACTCACCTGAAGATGGCGTTCCTGACGCGGTACGTGTCGTCTCCGGATGCTGTGACTCACCTGAAGATGGCGTTCGTGACGCGGTACGTGTCGTCTCCGGATACTGTGACTCACCTGAAGATGCCGTTCGTGACGCGGTACGTGTCGTCTCCGGATACTGTGACTCACCTGAAGATGGCGTTCGTGACGCGGTACGTGCCTTCTCCGGTCTTCGTCCAGTCAAAGTAGGCGTGATCCACGGTTACGCTGAAGTCATTCACAGTACCGTACACAATGTTGTACCTCTTCTTGGCGACCTGAAACAGTCGTACAGGGCACGTAGTCTCACGAGAGTCGCACAATGTATACGATAATACTCTTTATTACTCAATTTAGCAGTACCATAGTATATGCATTTAGGAATAAGAAGTACTGTATTTAATAACTGATAAAAATATCGGTATATATAAACATATACATGACTTCCATGTTCTGAGATTTATATTTAACATAATTTCCGAAATTAAATATATCCATATACTTCTTGCTACTTCTTTCTTCAGCCTTAACCACAGTACTCTGGTCACTAACGTATACCACCTCACTCGTTAGCGCACTCGATTTTCCCTGCTGATGGCAGTCGATGGCACTGCCGAAACGTTTGGTTTTGCAGAAAACATTGGACCACGGCCAAACAGCCCGAGAAGGAATTTTAACAACAAAGTACTTCTTTTTTGCCGATAACGTAGTACACATATACAAAATTAACCCCTCCTCCTTTAACTATTATTTTCATTTATTGAAAATTACCCCCCCTCCATCAACTACTTTTTTCATTTATAGATATTTCATTTACCTTTCAACAGTAGATTATTATGACCTTCTTTACAGGATACTTTATTATCAAAATTAAGTACTTTACTCTTGTTAAAACATAAAACGCTGCAGGTAAACTACCCCTTTCCCTTAACCGATATTCACCAAAATCAATAGGTCTCGAGTCCTCTACAACTCAGGAACATATGCAAAAATTAAACCTACTACATCGAGTGAAGATGATGTAGTACCTAATAATTAAAGCGTAGATTATAATTTTAAAATAATAAGTTAAAGTGCGAAATGCAAAATTTTATTTAATCGTCATGCCCTAAAATTATCATGTCTTGCAACTCATATCCGTTTTTTGTTGTGTTCAATTATACTTCGTTTTTTTTAGATATTTATTGTAAAACGGTTTTGAAAATATCAACTAATTTAATCTATTTATTCTGGAAATGCATATATAAAATTTACTGCATTCTTATGTCGTTTAGATGAACAATGTATATCAACTAGGGACATACGCGATTTGTGTTAGTTTGCGTTTGATAAAGTGTCTTGTACACGGTACTCAGAAGTATTGAATTAATCCAATTACTATTGGAATATCCAGAGAAGGCATAAAACTGGCTTGAATTAGATATTTAATTGTAGTATTTGTAAACATTTGGTTACTCACCGTCTTATGGCTTATTTAAACTTCCATTAACAACGCGTTTCAAGGATAAATCCTCATCGTCAGTTTATAAAAACAGCAATCCTTCTGGAGAAGTCGTCAAAAAATCAAAAATTATTATCGAGCATCACAAAGCACTTCACCCCACTTCGCGACCTGATGAGCATCACTACAAATGATCGGCTGCCCTCACCACATATGTAGTGGTGCGTATCACTACAAATGACCGACTACATCACCACATGTGTAGTGGTGCTCACCAGGTTGCGACGTGGGGTGAAGTGCTTTGTGATGCTCGATAATAATTTTTGATTTTTTAACGGCTTCTCCGGAAAGATTGGTGTTTTTATAACCTGATGATGAGGATTTATCCTTGAAATGCGTTGTTATTGGAAGGTTAAAGAAGTCACAAGACGGTGAGTAACCAAATGTTTACAAATACTAAAATTAAATACTTATACACGTGACTTGGAAACTACAATCTAATGAAAATTGAATTAGA
This sequence comes from Magicicada septendecula, assembly GCA_034769895.1. Taxonomy (NCBI): domain Eukaryota; kingdom Metazoa; phylum Arthropoda; class Insecta; order Hemiptera; family Cicadidae; genus Magicicada; species Magicicada septendecula. Next base: position 16,854,659 of record CM068369.1, on the reverse strand, counting down.
TTATGATAGTCCAAATTTAAATAGAAACTGGAAAATAGGTGGAAGATTCGTGTTTCGAAATCTGCTTGCTGGCAGGAAAACTGTGGAGGCGTCAATATAAAGAACAGTACCAAGATGAAAGGTGATTTAAGAAGAGAAATGCCTTTAACAACTATAACGATTTTAAATGGCTGATGACGATTCTGGTACTGATGTGATGACGACTGCGTTAGTGAAGCTGATGAGGGTGGCGGTGGTGATGGTGATGATAATGATGACGATAGTGATGATGTTTATGATTATGATAGCGATCTCTCTTATCAATGACTTAAAGTGTTAGATTGATCGCACAGATCTACCGATATTTGACATCGTAGTTTGTATGTCTTAGAGAGGCAAAAATTAACATGCAGAAGAAAATAAAAAAGATAAATTTACAGACTAAAAACAAACAAGAAAAATGAGAAGACAGAGATGGTAGTTAAAAATGACAAGGGGAAGAGGGAGAAGAAAAATAGAAGGAGTATTAGAAAGACGAAGAGGAGGAAGAGATGGCGAAGACAAGAAAAAATTACGATGAAAGTGACAAAAAAGTACTTTACAACTGTGGTTATTTTGTGCAGGAAATGAGTTCTGTAAAAGGCACAGTGCGTAAGAGTGACTGGCATATTCAAAAAATGGAAGTAAAACAACTTCCAATAGATGAAATGTAAGCTTACGTCATCTACAGACTTCAAAGTACGTGACCGGAATGGTCAGGCCTACAGTATATGAACATTGCGTTTACGTTTAATATGTAAGTCCTCAATATTTGTTACGTCAAGAAATCAAGAGCTGATATTAGTTCACTATAATACGATTAAGTTAAAACAGTTGAATTCGGGAAGATATATTAAAAGCCACCAGGGTAAAAGGTGATGAAGAAAAAAAATGACGGAATTACCAAGAAGCCAACTGAAATGTGGAAAATAAAAAGGCGATACATCTGAGTGGCAATTTGAGGAAGACATTAATGAATGGCAATCGTTCGAAAGAATATTAAAGATTAGACCAAAATAGAGCGAATACTGGAACGCGCCTGTGGGGAAGTTTAATTCTCGCTTGCAGAAAACGAACTTGATAGATTTTATTTGCTCCCGTTGGTTCGTTTCTTCGTTATAACACCAAATATTTTGTTATCTTACCTCATCAAAGTCTACATCGACTGGTCTGATCTGGTCGGTAAACTTGCAGACGGCGTCGCATAATTCTGTGGCCGCCACAAAAACAGCTGCTACGGTGAAGATTAACTTGTACATTTTGGTATCTAGAACACAAGATAAATGAACAAAAATTAAATGATTACTTAACTTACTAATTCTCTATTTAATAACTATACATGGTTTTAAAACTTGATGTAATCAAGAAGGCTGAAATCTATATATATGCATCAGTAATGAAATACATACGATGACCTAAAGGAGGGGTTGATGTAAGAACCAAGTCAAGGAGCACAAGAAATAAAGACAAGGACTCCAGTCGAAAACTATACTATAATTAGTCGAAGTATACGAACTGAGTTTTAGGGCACACATGAAAAGAATGAATGAGAAGATACAGGTGAAAGGTATATAGAAATTCAGAGAACGGGAAAAATGGATAAAATTAATCATTTAAAGATATAACTTTAACTAAATATGTAAAAATTTAAAGATATAAAAGAGAAAGCGATTTTAACTAATACAGCTAATACAGATTTTACAGATCATTGTTTACAACACAATTACTTCATAGATACAAAAACATAACACTACTGCACAACAGACATAAAGGTAAAGATGTGGATTTATTAGAAATTCTATAAGTTAGGAAAGCAACCAAAAGTAACACAAATTTAACAAACGAACAAACTGAATTCTGTGTATCCCCTTTATTAAAAGTTGTTATTTAGTTTAGTTAATTTTTATATTTTGCCTTCCGATTGTACTTAGTTTTTACAGACACTTGACCTTCCCACTAACTTCCTAACACCCTCCATCTTACACACCCCCACACATGTCCGAATACACACCACCCACTTTCCTTCACCACCCTTACATTATTCATTAGTTGTTCCTTGATCTCTTTGAGAATAGCTTAATAAGCTGAAACAGCTGTCGGAGGTAAATAAATACTGTGAAACTTACAAAGTGTTTATATATTTATCAACACCTTTGTATTAATATGTTTCACTAAGTGCCCAACGAGTCATCAATCAATATCCTGATTTGAAGATGTCTAGGAGGAAGGCTGCACTCGTCAAAATAAAATTAAGAGAGGATTTACAATAACAAATCAACTTTAATTACCTATATAATTACTTTCAGTAAAAAAAACTTGCAACGTGGTGATTGTTACAAATAAAAGTCTCTGAAAACACGCAATAGATAAATGGATCCATTTTTACTAACCAAGCATATGCACAAACACTCAATTATACTAATAAAAAAGAGAAAGTATAATTCTCGTTCGGCACTTAACTTATGCAATTGTCTTCGAAGCTAAAGGCGGTTAGGTGAATGTTGCCGGTATGCTTTTGTAGCGTAGTGAACATAAAATTTAATATAATATATATAGTTATTCTTTAATGAGTTAGTAATTTTAAAAATATTATTATTTTTTGGATTAATCTGAATTTGGATTGGAAATTCTGGTATACCTTCATTATTTGTTTTATGTCTAAATTTTCTCATAAGTTTACTTTTGGACCTTTGGAAATGTGTTTTCATAAAGTAATATTATTTAAATTTCGAAATTTGTGTTTGTTTTTTATTGAGTGTGTAGATAAATTTGAGTTATATATATTTGGTTTGTTTGAATTGTAACTGCATGTTGTAAGATTATAAGCAAAACAAACGTCTGAAGCTGCAGAACAGTTTCTGTGAAACATGCGTCAAATGAAAATAAACCTACATGCAGTGGATTTATTTGAAAATATTACATGGAAGACCTGCAGGAAACTCTACGATATAGGGCCAATAAAGCCAATAAACTATTGCAATCTACAGTGATTACGATAAGCTATGAGTTTATCTTACCTGCCTAACTCTTGCAGCTTTCCTGAGAAGTGTACAGTTACAGCGCGCCTAGGTGAATATGTAGTGAACAATAATTCAAATGCATCAGTCCCTTTGATATATAAATACAGATGCCTTTTTATCGCTGCAAAAAATTTCACACACACACGCGCGTAACAAATTACAATATTTATGGCATAGTTCCAGAGAGGAAATTACAAAGTACGGTAGTCAGCTGTTTATCAGCTGGTTTTACACAGCTGTGGGCTGATTAGCGGAATTTCGCGAGTGCAGTAAATCCCGTTTTCAGTTATGCGGGACTCGTTAATGTGATTTACAGGACGACAACGTGAAAGTAATCAGACCATGGATTTCCCAGTATCCATACGGAAATTCGAATACAAAATTTACGATTATTGTTTCAGAGAAAAAAATGTATGTTTATAACTTTAAACTGAAAAGATATTAGAGACACATTAGTTTCGTAAAATTAGCGTAAAAAAACGTTAATTTTCCGTGTATAACGTGAGCATTGCCTATAAGTGATGTACCTACTGAAGGTAGCAAAATATAGCAGTACCTACATTTGTGTTAAGTTTACCCATTTCCATGTTTATCCATGTATCAATTTTGTATTGTAGTAAAGGCATTTCCATCTGGCTTGTGATATCTGAATCTACTCGATTACAAATATTCAATATTCCACACAAAGCACCGAGTCTGCTAGAGATCACGGTTTGAAATTATGTTTGGACTTTATGGAGTATGTAAAGGCAGAAATTTTACAAATCAAAACTACTAAAAGAAGCAGACAATCCTGAAGATCGTCTTCGTCTTCATTGAATTATAAAATTCACGATAAAATTCCAGTCGATTTTATAAACATAAACAAACCACCAGTTGCTCTAAATATATTAGTCAAAACTTTGTCAATTACTGTGTAGACTTATTATATTACTTTATTTATTAATATAGATCGCTACAACGACTCTAGTCCACATAACATTCTACAAGTAACATATTGTCTGTTAACAATGTAAAACGTGCAAATAAAACAGGTATAATTTTATTGCTTTTCTTTTGGGCCATAAAACCTTTTTTTATGAAAACCTCGTATATTGCGTTCTTTAAATTATTAACAAATATTACAACCAGATACGTCTTTATTTTCTTGGATTTTGTTGTCCATGACGTGTCCGTTGGTTAACTAAATACAAGTAAATCACTACCGACTCGAAACAGAAAGTTTTCTTATATTTACTTTGCGCTTATTAATAATAAGCGAAAACTGGTTCAGGCTATAAGGTAAAGCTTTTAATCAAATATATTGGAACTTACCGTCTGCGGCTTTTCAGAAACAGCGTCTTCATAAAATTTACATGTTTCCATGTAAATAAACATGTTTACTGGTTTGAGTGCGCGGTCGGTTTTCATACGATGTACATCGGTAACCTCCGCACTCGCTGTAAATATTGTATTATCATGGTATATTAAGTTATTTTTATATTTTTATATTGGATTTTAATATTTTAAGTGTTTGACAAGTGTATCAAATTTAAATGATACACAATTATTTTTAAATTCTGATGATGGGACAAGGGTCCCGAAACATGTAAATTTTATGAAGACGCTGTTTCTGAAAAGCCGCAGACGGTAAGTTCCAATATATTTGATTGAACAACACGTGGCTTGGTACTAAACATCGGGATTTATTCCTTTTAAACATAAAGCTTTTACGTTTTCAATAATAAAAAAATTTGTGTTTTGAGTCGGTAGTGATATACTTATACTTGGTCATTATTTTGTGCACATTCTGGTGTAAGTCTTATGTCGGACATTTGATTTACACAAAAGTTAATTAATTTAATCCGTTTTTTATTGTTATTATGGAACACAGTTATTCACACACGCACTCGCCATATGCCCATGCACACGTTCGCACTACTTCACAACACACATTATTTTTTATACAGTCAAAATTCAATTTAATCTAACAAATTTGACATGATTCTTATTGCCTATATGACAATGTCTCAACATGCAATCTTCATTAAACCAGTTCTCGTTGAAACATGCTATCATATGTCAAGAGTGAAATTATTATTTTATATGCAAATCTCACCTATTGCAATATATAGGAGAGTCATCTCAAATGTAAGATTCCCTATTTTTTCTTTCAAAGGGAAATGGCCCAAGCAGGCTGATGAAGATTGGATAACTTTTATTTGTGTGTAGTGACAGTAGTGCTAAAACCACATCCGTTGCGTATCAACGTAAAAACAACACGAAATTTGAAATCATGGACGTTATATTTACCAGCGTGTCCGACGTCAAAGTGCGTATTGTGATTCGGTTCTTTGCTGTAAAAAATGAACGAGCGGCTAAAATTCGTCCTAACTTAGTTTCTGTGTACGGGGACCTGAACGCTCCGCTGGTAGCATACACCGTTTCTGAAAGGGAAAGGTTTGTTGAACAACAAAGTACTTCTGCTCCACGACAACGCACGTCCTCATTCGTCGCGAGTCACGCAGATTTTGTTGGAGTCCTTTCGAAGGGAGATTTTCGACCATCCCTCATATTCACCCGATTTGGCTCCAAGTGATTTCCATATTTTCGGCCATCTCAAAGAACACCTGTGCGGACAACGTTTCGAAACGGATACAGAAGTGTAACAGGGGTTGACGCCTGGCTCCAAAATCTGGGCACGCAGTAGTTCAAAGAAGCAATTGAAAAACTGTTCTTACGCTACAGAAAGTGTATTGACAAAGTTGGAGAATATATTGAAATTAAGTACATGTTTTTGAATAAAAGTATAGTTTTCTTTTTAATTTTTACATGTGTTTTTATTTTTCCTAAATCAGGAAAACATATTTTTGAGATGACCCTCGTTTGAAAAAGCATGTTTAATTTACATTTTCTTAGTCCTCCTTGTCAGCTTCAGAAATTAGGTTTTGCTACCCTGCAACCCGCCTATCCTAGAACGGCAGTCAGTGCACACTGGAAAGCTAGCTTTGGCAACGTTCCGTCTGCCATTTTTAACACATGATCGTACCGTTGCTAACGACAAACGTAAACATATTGGTAGACTGAAATGAAAATTCTGAGCTCCTCTCAAACCGCATCAACTTAATTTGATCTCGTTTAGTGCATCCCTTAACACTTAAAATTAAGGGGTTCCTAAATTAAACAAAAAATGTTTCCTAGAAATTCAATTTAACATAATACTGACATATTTAAAATTTATTTGTTGTAAACTTTCAAGTCTTATGGTTCAAAAATTATGGTCATGTTGCTTGTAAGCTACAATGGGGTTTTAGGGAGCTAGTAGTATACATGGAATATATGTTGTAAATATTATTGTACACATACCTGTTATAAATATATATATATATATATATATTACTATTTGAGGCACTATTTATACAAAACACAAATTATAATGTCACTTTGACTCTAGTGTAATATAATAGTATGTCAAATCATAATAAAATTTGATAAATAATAATACTTTATATTATATAATACAATTTTTATAAACAGCAGGTGATACAAGCAAAGTATAGATGAAGTATATTTTATTTTGTTTGGAGTAAGAAAACACTTCTTTTACTGTTAGACACAGGTTAATTGTTTTGCAGTAAACACTTACTACACACAAGCCGGGTAGTCTCCTAACATAAACAACTAATTACAGTACAATAACACGCTTTTCAAATAATATTGAAGAATTTTATAAGAAAACTTTTATAACGATACAAAGTACAAAAAAATAAGTAAAACACAAACACACTTACAATAACTTAACCAAATATAACCTCTACTGAAATCAGCTGTGCTGTGACAGCGTGGTTAGCTGAAAGCCCATTGTTGCTGAAAAGCGACACACATATTTTTAACAATATAACGTTTATATAATTATAAGACACATTCATTAATTATGACATATAAAGCAAAAGAATTTCCAAAGTGAACATTTTTTTAGTAAATAAAATGTAAGATGTTGAAGAAACAGTAATGTATATACAACAGTTTTACAAACTGGCCACTAGGTCCGAGTCGCACAAACTCAGCAGCTTTATTTCTCAAAATTACATGGAAACCAAATGAAATAAATAAAAAAATACAGTACTGACCGTCCTGAGTATTAAATGAGGAACGAATGTCATATTAATAAATGTGATGTTGCTTATAACAACACTGGGCTTTAAAGGGTTAACAGGTCAGAGGAACTTCATTTCTGCTGATTAAATAGTTACTGGTTTCTAATCACTCTGCCCAATCACTGGTGTCCCACACCCATATACAACACACTGGTATCGTCGGCATATAATACAATTTCAGTTGCGTCTCCTGTCAACTCTGGTTTTCCAGAGTTCTCCTTACCGTGCCTCACATTCTATACATTGACGACACGTTGATAACATGGAAATCCAGAGTGACTTCGGGAAAACAGCTTAACAAATCAATTTGTATGAGTTCCCTGCTGTATGCTGATAACATTCTTATTCAAGAAAATGAGGATGATTTACAAAGAGCTACGTTTCGATTACAAGAAGTGGCAAGAAAGTACTCATTTACAATTTCAATGAGAAAAACCAAAACCATGGCATTTAAAGGTAACTATCCAGTGAGGACTAAAGTAGTTATAAATAAAGGTACTTTAGAACAAGTAAGCGATTTCAAATACCTCGGCAGTGCAGTAAGCCATGAGTCTGACTGAATATTATATATATGAGAGAATATAAATAAATTTAGGAATATTTGTAGTACGATTCATAGAAATCTTAACTATAAAACAAAGCACAGCACAATGGTTAAATTTTATAAGACTATTGATTTATGCGAGCGAAGCCTGAGTCATGACAAAAAAGGAATGCGGCAATATTCAGAGTGCTGAAATGCAGTTTCTTCGAAATACTTTAAATTGTACATTGCAAGATTGAAACAAGAATGAAGATATCAGAACATAACTCAAAGTAAATGACATAAATGAAATTATTTCAATTTACAGAAGACGATAGTAGGATCATCTACAAAGGATGACAGAGGATCGATTGCCGAGAGCGGCACTGAACTATAAAGCCACTGGTAGAAGAAACGTGGGATGTCGTCCGAGGATGAGATAAAAGCCGTAACAGGTTTATATAACCTAATCCTAACTGCCTCCGACGATGTAGTTCTAAAATCTTCGTCAGCTATGTCAGCCGGAAGGATGGACTGGACACACACTACTGAGCCCTCAACATACACCCTTCAAACCAGGTGAAATTTAACCATTTTTAACCTAAATCTTGTGGCCGCAGTACTCGGTGAGACTTTCATAAACGTTCCAGTGTGGACAGTTATTGGCGGACAATGGGTGGAATATTATAATTGCATTTTGTAAGGCTTACGCCACCTGAATTAATATCATGTATAACGAGTTCTGAGAGTGAAACTCGGCCGGGGTCACGCACCGCCCGGGTCGAGGGGAGTTCGGTAGATAGAGTTGAATCTCATTCAATTTCCGTTTTAAGCATGCTGGGATATTTATGTTAGCGATTTCCACGTGTGTTAGTGGACACGTGGGTTATTATTCATTCAAATTTGGGGGTGGTTTTAACCGGGGGCGACTCCCGTTGGAGGCGTCCACTGCAAGTCTGTCTGTGTCAGATCTTGCTGGATCCCGTCCGATGCCTGACCCTGCCGGTAGTCAAGTTTTGTAACACTGTGAGCTGACTTAATACTCTTATGACTTATATTCTGTATTACAAATTCTGTTCCACTGTTTAGATAATTTGCACACTTTAAAATTTACCATTGTCACAGATTGTATTTTACCATAGCAAATTTTGTAACCATAATTGTAATTGCTCCCTATAACAATTAGTTAACCATAAGACTACACAAGATTGATCAATGTCAGTTATGAATACTCATGGTGGTCAAATTCCACTATTTTTCTATATTCTGTTTTGAAGGTAAAAAAGAAACATAAAATGCAGTTGGGCAACCGGACATCCATGTTGACCTTGTGATGCCACTTTTCATTATAGTAATTGATGGGATTTAATTGATTATTAAATATCGGCATGGGATTTGTGTGCGGGTCGCATGGCTTACAGAGAACATTCAGTTAACACTTATCTTGTTAAAACTTGGGGGCATGTCTGCTCCACTCCTGGGATATTTTAATTGAAGTTTCGGGGAGGGGGTTTTAGTCACCTATTAATTAAACAGTAAAGGGGGCCGGACACTTGGTCAGAATAAGGGGGTTATGGCTGTTGAACAAGACTATTATATGTGCTGATAACCAGGGTGAACATGTGATGGGTTATTTAAATATACGTTTGTTGATGTTAATTATATGTGTGTGTTGTTTTACATAATTGTTACTTGTCATATTGATTATGCCTGTGTATATTTCTGTATATTTATGCCTTGTTATAAAAGGTGATTACTTGCAGGTCGAAACTATGTGCCATTTTATAATTGTATTATTTTATAACTATAATTTGTTATTTATGTAACATTCCACGATTTGTTAGTCAATGATGGTTCAACTATTAATAATTATTCAATACTTAGTGCTGTTAACAGTTAGTATTCCTTATTCAACTTTTGGCAAGGCACATATTAATGAAATTATATTTAACGATCAAAAGACTGATTTATCTTGCCTTTAGAGGCTCATATGTTGTACTACCCAAGAACAATAAATTGTTGTTGTTAGCTCAAGACCAGTGTTTCATTTGCAGGTCCCATCATACTGGACCCAGCCCAATTTTAGCTTCTCTAGGCTCTTGCCTAGTTCTAAATAACTTGTAACCTCTCTTTCAAAATCAGCAAGCAAGGAGGTAGAAATTTAAAAAGAAATAAAATAAATACCAAAAGCATAGAGAGGTTACAGTTTACATTTCCTAATATCTCATATGGAACTGATATTGATTGGGATAGTAAGCTAACAAAATTTAGACGCATCTGTGGAACGATTCATAGGTACCTAAAAAATTAAACACGGAATGATAACCAAATGAAATTTTATAAAACTGTGGCTGTGCCCACATTCCTGTATGCTAGTAAAAGGGACGTCCCGAGGACTCAGGCAGCTGAAATGAAAGTTTATAGGAAGGACACAAGGTTGTTCTGTCTTTGATCGGAAAAGAAACGAGGATATTAGACGCAATTTAAACATTGTATTATTTTACCAGAAGATTAAAGACCGCAGAAGGAGATGGTGTGAACAGTTGAATCGCATCCCTGATACCCGTCTACCTGTGGCTGCCTTGGGTTATCACCCTACTGGGAAGAAAGATGTTGGTAGACCGTGGAGGAGATGGGTTCCGGAACGGGTCTAAAGCCTAGTCTTTGCAGTGGTGATGATGATGATGATTTCCTAACAAAGTAACAAAAATAGTTGTGTTTTATATAAAACACAACATATAAAACATATATAAAACAACCAGTATTATGGCAGTTATCCTTCCGTTGCCTTATGAAGAAATGTTGAGCTCGGAAAATTGCACTCTACGTAATTACAAGTATTAAGCAGACGTTTCGCCCTCTGATGGAATTACAGTAGACACTGCATTGCAAAACTGCAAATCCTCTTTACTTCAGACGCACTTTGCTACAGACCCCCTTTCACTGGATTACACTAATACTGTTTCCTCTACACTATGTGTATTTACGTTAATAAATTGTGTCTCTGAGCTTCCTGTTTCATTATGAGAATGAAGCAACTCAAAAAAAATGTAATTAAAATTTATGTAAACTAAATTAAACAAAAATACATATTAAAATAAAGAACGGATATTGATTAAAGATAAATAGAGGTTAATCATTATCATCTTCAAGCATTATAAAAGGGTGGGTTGTTTCGGTCTCAAACAGGAAAAAATTGGAGCTGGTCACACCAGCGCTTCCTCGGACGACCCACGCCTCTCCGTCCACTCGGCTTATAGTTCCATAGTTGTTTGGGGATGCGGCAGTCATCCATTAGTCAAAGATATTCCCACCAATTCAGCCCATACTGGGCGATCCTGTCGAGTATACTCATAATATTCATTTCCTGCCGTATATCTGTGTTTCTTCTACGATAATGGAGAGTATACCCTGCCACGTGCTTGAGAAATCTCATTTCAGCCGCTTGAATGCAACTGGCCAGGCCTTTCGTTAAAGTCCAATTCTCAGACCAATAAAGAAGTGTCGAAAGAGCCATCACCTTGTAGAATTTTAGGCGCGTTCCTTTACTTGCTGACTTAAGGGTTCGCCTAATGGTCCCACACATGAGATTGAACTTATGCAACTTATTCATAACGTCGTTGCATGCATTGTAAGACACACTGTAGCCCATATATTCAAAATTGCTAACTTGTTCCAGGACAGTACCATCTATAATTGTCAGAGGCCAAAAATAATTTGTGGAACTTACCAAGTGTTTGTGCGATTTTAAAAAAGAAAACCTTGTAGAAATATGTCTCACCAACTGCCACCAATTTTAATCGTGTTCCTTTATTTGCAAATTATTTACAATGTCGTTGCTTGCATTAAGACACACTGCAGCCCAGGTATTTAAAATTTCTAACTTGTTCTTGGACCAGTACCATCTAAACAATTTTAGCCCCTACGGGATCAGTTTATCAAAAAGCCATCACCTTAGCCTTAAGTGTAGATATTTGCAATCCAGAGTTTTTGCAGATTCGATATATAGAACAAATATATATCCATCTGCAATCTGTTTTCCGAGTCCGACAGAATAGCCTGATCGTCCGCAAACAACAATGTGTCAATTGTAGAATGACCAGTCATAATATGCTCTGGAAGACGCATCTGCTAGTTTAATAAAGGTAAATCTCACATGTATAGTTGACAGTTCTATTAATTTATTATCTTAATTAGACCTTGGTCAAAATAAACAACCTTTAGAGGAAATTTCAATGTTAAATTTATTAGAATGCGGTTTAATAGATCGAATAAAAATTTAAATAGTATTTGCTATATAATAGAGCTGAGACGAATTTCGAGATAAATGTAAAATTTTTAATATTTATACGGAGTGACATCACAGAACTGTTGATCATCACCATCATCCTTATTTTCACAACACGGCATAGCCAAATTCCTTCCAGTTCCGCCCAAACAACCTCCAACCATCACTTCCTGGTTCTTCCCACACTCCTGTGTCGTATTTCCAGACTTGTTTGACCAGTCTTGGAATCTGACATTCTTTCTAAGTGATCTTTTCACCGTTGCTTGTAATGTTTTGATTTTTTATTTCAGTTAAAAACTTAATAAGTGTTGTGTTTAATAATCGGGCGGTATAATTGTAATAAAATTGTGTTTTATATCAGTTGACATTTTATTGCTTGTGAACAATTTTTATTTGAATTGTTGTAAGAGACTGTGTTGTTAATTACCAACTGTTCTACTGTAAAAATTAAAGCTGGCGATTAGTGACTTATTTGGTGTCTTGTATTTTGTTTTCCACTGTTCCATATGACCATCAGTAGACCGTCGCCAACAATATAGAGAATTTTCCGACGAATCATGACAAAATACATCGCTGTTTTCATCTTATCAAAAGAATTACGTGATAAACAAAAGGATTTTCTGCTACGATATCTCATAAAATGTCTCATGCATGACAAACACAAAACAAATAATTACGTTTTATGTTTGAATCAAAGGGCCGTCACTTATTAGTGTTGCAGCAATTGATTAGCAAATAAATCAAGTTAAATTATATGGGGGAGTTAATCAAATTAGTTCACGTTTTGAATTCGTTTTTAGATTATCACATTTATTATTAGATCCTATATAACTGTATCACAATATGTATTTGGATTTCAAGTAAATACTCCCCGAATAATCGTTAAATGTATTAATTTTAGTATATTTAAAATATATTCAACAAAAAATTATTGTGAGAGATCATTATCATCTTCTGATTAAAATAAATGCCAAATTCCAATAAAAAGAGACAATTAATAATAATATAAAATATACAACCTTCACTTATTACGGAAATATAACTCAAAAACTAAATAAAATATTTAAAGATACTAATTTAAAAATATCTTATAATACAGATAATATAATTTTTAATAAAATAAAACCTATAACTAAATCCAATACTCACAATAAAAATGGAATATATAAAGTAGAATGTCCAGATTGCAATAACTTTTACGTGGGCCAGACGAAGAAAAAGCTACGAGATAGATTCGTTCAACACCGCAATGCATATTTAAAACCAAATATTTATAAATCTAATTTAGCCACACATTGTCTAAATAATAACCACCAGTTTCCAAACATTGAAAATATAAAATTAATAAAAAACATACAAAAAGATCAAAAAATGAATATTTGGGAAAATCTTAACATTTACAAACACAATAACAATAATTTATTAATTAAAGAACAAACCCATATGAAAACAAAACAAGACCATCTATTTAAAATTATAAATTTACTAAAAAATAAAAATGAATAAAATATAAACAACAAAATTTCAAATATAACCGAGAAAACAGCTGCTGAAGAAAATAAACATTAAAACAATCGTTAACTAATCGACCTAAATCGATTATCAGTTATTTTACATTAAAATCGATACAAATTTGATTATTCGTTAATTTTATATTAATAGAATTATTTCGATTATTATTAATTTACTTAGAAACCTCTGATGATACTGATATTTTTCAGTGAATCGTGCGTCAGGTTTTAAAAAGAATATACGAAATTATACTACTTGCAGAAGAAACAAATTGAAAACATCACAAATTATATAATTACTGCAAGAAACATCGAGTTATTTATATAGAAAATGATGGATTTAAAATATATTCAACAAAAAAATTATTGTGAGATATCATTATCATCTTCTGATTAAAATAAATGTCAAATACCAATAAAAAGAAACGTTAGCTGTAATATGTAGTTATTGTGACGTCTTTGATTATAGGTTTTCAATCTCATTTTTCTTTTTTCCTTCTCTTCCTTTTTCATCTTCATATTCTTCTTTTTATAGTTTTCCAATTTTGGTAAGAGGTACAGGTCCGTGTTATGCTATCAATTACAGTATCTACCAAAATTCCTTCTTCATCTTCTGAAACTATAAATCATTGCTTATAGAGATTCTATTCTCGTTCATTATATCAAGGAGATCTTTCGTTTCCATCTGTTTTCATAATTTTCTCATTAATTCTGAATGCACTTCTTCAATGCCTTTTAGACATATAGGGCCTTTCCTTATTTGTCAAAAACGTATGACCTTTTCGCACGATGCTTTTGATAGGAATAACACGATTTCTTTGCAGTCCAAACTTCACATTAAAAAGTAATCATTCTTCTACATATAAATAACCTTGCAGATTTAAGGCTGGAATGTGTGGCGAAAAGTTTCAATGTGTTTGACATCATTGGCATTTGGAAACAGATGATAAACCTACTGCCGCTAAGCAGCAAGTGTTGTTAATTGAGGTGACAGCGTTGCCATCTCGCTGACGTACACTCTAAATCACCTAGAGGTAAAATGTTTTTTTACACGAGACAACATAATCCTTTCATATCAAAAAATAAATTACTCATAAACCTAATAACAAGACTGGAACAAATTTGGAACGCGTTAAGAAATAAAGGTTAATTTAAAATAAAATTCTTGCATAGAAATGTGTAGAATATTTTATTTGCATAATTAATTTAAATTCAAGTAACGTTAGACAAAAGTCGTTATGGATTACAGTAAAACTTAACTTATAAACGACCAATTTTTCTAATGAAATGTCATGTATAATTCAGAAAGGAATTACCTTTCATTACACTGATGAACACTGATCATTATAGTAACTATACTGATCTGATAATTTGTCAAAAATGAAGTGTTGTATTTTTCCTTGTTTTATTAGGTTATTTAATAATGATTTTCTTCTTTTTTTTTGTAAATATGCCACTTTTTTATTTATAGTTTTTATTTATTGTATTTTAATCTTATTTTATTGTTGTCATTCTATTCTAAACATATTGTAATATTTTAGCTGTATTAATAGCAAATCGTCTAAATGATATTAAATTAGTTTGAATACTAAACTTGTTTTCAAAAATAATTTTATTCTCTAAAGCAGAATTAAGTAAATAAAGTACTGTTTCAAAATTTTATTTCAGAAGTGTAACAGTAAAGAAGAAGCAAATTGATATTTTAACAAAGGCAAATTATTTATATAGCATAAATAAGTAGAATAATGCTGTTTTTTTGTTGAAAAATGTTTAGTAGCAGTGCCGTTACAACTGATAAGGAAGTCTGAAGAGTTTTCCTTTGAAACTGATACTTCTGTCGACTTCCAGCAGTTTGTTCAGGCTTTCGTCGCTGAGTTCGTTGCCGTCAGGAAGTGAAATGAACCTCAGGTCTACGTCGGAATCTGGAAACCAAACGCAAATCGTACAAATCAACGTACGCAGTTGGAGAAGAAAATGAGACTTGTACTTAATATATTACAGAAAAAAGTACACTATAACTCAATTATTAGATTCAAACACTTTCTGCTACAGTCCGTGTCTTGATGTATATAATATATATTTTATAATGATCTTTACCTCAAGATGTTTTCTCCCTATATCGAACATATTTCGGGGAGCCTTTTGTTCCCATCTTCAGGCTTCCTGCTTTTGAACCTTGTGAGATATATGTATGTTGGATGGTTGTTGCTTTGGTTTCCTGTTGGTCTCTGGTGCTTTAAATTGGTATTATTGTGTGTGAGTGTGGTGCTTTGAAAATTGTGTCATGTTTTGTATTGATTTGTATTTGTTCAGGTATTAGTTTGTTCTGTGTTTTATGTTTGTATATTTGTAAATTTTCCCAAATATTCATTATGGTCCCTTTGTGTGGTACATGTTTTATTAGTGTCATATTGGTTATGACTGGGAATTCATGTCCAGTGTTTATTGCATGTGTGGCCAAATTAATTTAATTATCAGCTAATAATATCTGACTCCTCCAGTTGGGTAGTAAATATTCAACATTACTTAGTCTTCG
The DNA here is from genome assembly GCA_034769895.1 of Magicicada septendecula. Classification (NCBI taxonomy): domain Eukaryota; kingdom Metazoa; phylum Arthropoda; class Insecta; order Hemiptera; family Cicadidae; genus Magicicada; species Magicicada septendecula. The sequence continues at coordinate 16,838,627 of CM068369.1, read as the reverse complement.
TCGGTACAAAAGGTGATCTCTTCAATGTTTATTGTGAGCAGTTACTATTAGTTTTCTGAGGAGGTACAGAATCCGCTACAAATGTGACGATCTTCTGGGAATAGGTAGACCTATCACAAACAGATTTTCGCACCGGAAAAGAAATAGACAATAATGTAAAACGCAACATGAAAGCAGTGGCGCTAAATGCTGATAATTCGCGTTGTAAATCGTTACGAATACAATTCGAATCAAGGTAGAAAACGCCGATTCTCATAAAACAACAGTTCTGAAAAAATAATCATGTGAACAGCTGATTCCATTGTGTGACTACAGACTGGATAATCTGAATGTGCTAATAGAGGGTAGGGTACAATGTATATGCCAGAAGGTGTCGAGATCGAATTCTAAAATTATTTTGTGTAAAGTATTTCTATACACACACAAATGCACACACAATAATACCAATTTAAAGCACCAGAGACCAACAGGAAACCAAAGCAACATCCAGCTAACACACAAATACCTTTACAAGGTTCAAAATCAGGAAGGCTGAAGATGGGAACACAAGGCTTCCCGAAACATGTTCCAAATAGGGAGAAAACATATTGAGGTAAAGATCATTATAAAATATCAATTATTACACTATTTCCTATTCGAGGTTCATGTTAATGGAACTACTTGTGTGTGTGTGTGTGTGTGTGTGTGTGTGTGTGTGTGTGTGTGTGTGTGTGTGTGTGTGCGTGCGTGCGTGTGTGTGTGTGTGTGTGTGTGTGTGTGTGTGTGTGTGTGTGTGTGTGTGTGTGTGTGTGTGTGTGTGTGTGTGTGTGTGTGTGTGTGTGTGTGTGTGTGTGTGTGTGTGTGTGTGTGTGTGTGTGTGTGTGTGTGTGTGTGTGTGTGTGTGTGTGTGTGTGTGTTGCAGAAAGTGCAGTATTTTCTTCATTAACAATATTTATAATTGACACAACTTGGTAAAAAACAATTATTGTTAAAAACGGTGTAGCGATTTTGTGCATTTTAGGTCTGCTCGAAGAATAAAATGAAAAAACATTGCCGACATAAGTGAATCTATATAAGTATATAAAACTCAAAGTCTGAGGATTTATGGGTACTGGATACAAACCCACACAGTTACACAGACTCCCACCAAATATTGCACAGGCAACCTTTGACACAAGGCGTAAAATACTGTCTAACTTGAAATCTGATATTTTTCCTCGTCCGTACGATTTTTGCCACTTTTAATTATGCCTTTTCGTTGACGCGTATAAAGATGTCATCAACACCGTGGAGAGCAGAATTAATTACCATAGTAACAAGTAAAGAAACAAATGATATTTAGCGGCACCGAATCGATTACCTTTATCGACTCCTTCAGTTTTTAATTTTTTTACTTTCCGATTGTATTGATAAGTTTTGTAATTTTTGTATACAGATACTTCTATATATTTTGTAATTGTCCTTTATTTCTGTATATTTTGTAATTGTAAAATTTATGTTTATACGTATTTCTGATGATCCAATGAATAAGTAATGAAATATACTAAATACTAGGCCTACTACTAAAGATGTCAACAGCAGCGTAGAGACCTGAATTAATTACCATAGTAACAAGTAAATGAACAAAAGCTATTTAGCATCATCGGAAATGTACATTTAACCATTCCTTCAGCCTACATTTTTGACGTTTTATATAATATGCGATTGCATCGATATACTACGATGTGGAAAAGAAGAAGTGTACTAATTGTAAGTTGTCCTATTACTTAATGCAAAGCCAAAATACGTGTTGTTTTCATTTCTGAGGTTAGGTGACAACGGTTTTTGGTTTTTAGTTTACTGCTGAAACAAATAGAAGCCATGATTGAGAAAAACATAACGTTTAATGTGTTACACAATGCGTCTAACACAGTAACACTTAAAATAAAGAATTTAGCGTTTTTGATTTAACAGGTGCCTTATAAATATCTCCAAAGGCTTTATAAACGGTACTTTTAAATCTCCAAAGGCTGTTGCACCAACATAATAAATTAGTACAAGTTAAAATAGTACAAGTGTTGAAAACAGCTTTGGAGAGAATTTGACTAATGAGTACAAAATTGTTAGACGATCTGACAAAACGCCAAATAGACATCTTATATATAAAAATGAATGTTTCTTTGTTTGTCCCGTATGCGTTCCTATACCATTCATCCGATTGCGATGAAACTTCCGTGAATTGTTGTGCGCACGCCCGCGAAGGTTTCTGGATTAGTGGTGTTTTTTCGATGGGGTCCTTTGGGGGGTTCTTTGGGGTCTTCCACATCTCCTCCTAAACCACTGGACCGATTTCAACCAAACTTGGCACAAATATTTTACGCAACGGGAGAACCAACATAGGATAGGTGTTTTTTCGATGGGGTCCTTTTGGGGGTTCTTTGGGGTCTTCCACAGCTTCTCCTAAACCACTGGACCGATTTCAACCAAACTTGGCACAAATATTTTACGCAACGGGAGAACCAACATAGGATACGTGTTTTTTCGATACGATCCTTCCGGGGGTCCTTTGGGGTCTTCCACATCTTCTCCTAAACCACTGGACCGATTTCAACCAAACTTGGCACAAATATTTTACGCAAAGGTAGAACCAACATAGGATAAGTGTTTTTTTCGATACGATCGTTTTGGGGAGTTCTTTGGGGTCTTCCACATCTCCTCCTAAGCCATTGGACCGATTTCAACCAAACCTGGCACAAATATTTTACGCAACGGGAGAACCAACATAGGATAGGTGTTTCTTTTTTCGATACGATCCTCTGGGGGGTCCTTTGGGTCTTAAAAACTATTAGATCTGGTTACTATGGCAACCCAATAGAACAGATTATGGTTACCATAGCATCGGTGGAAGTCTCCCGTGTAGGAAATAGCGCGGGAGTCGTCCGACGGGCCTTCCTCGGAGTCCATCCACGGAACCCGGGGAGTCTTAGGTCGGATCCCGCGAAAGACGGCGGGGCCAGAGTCCACGGTTCTTATAAATATAGGGCCTAGGTTATGATGTCAAAGGTGGTGTATGCATCTTAAGAAACTTCTTAATAGTGCGTGAATTCAGAGTTGTTTCAGTTTGAATTTAAAAGTGGATAAGTTAAGATCGAAGTAAGTTATAAGCGAGTATAAAAAACAAAGTTTTGATTGCGAATGTATTCAGATCATAGTGTTCAGACAATATAAATGCGCTTGCTACAGTTTGAATTTAAAAATTGATAAGCTAACGTGAAACTCCGTAGCGAAGCACCGGTATTCCGCTAGTAGACAATAAAAAGTATATTAAAACACTTATTAAAAGTCAAATATTGGCGTGCGAAGCCGCGGGTAACAGCTAGTATTGGCGTGCGAAGCCGCGGGTAACAGCTAGTATTTTACATAGCAAACGTTCACCTGTAAAGAACACATAGAATTGATGGCAGTAGAAAGGCGTGCCATCGCAAGGTTACGCGAAGTACAGAGTAATCCGGATGCCGCTTGACAAAAAGTGCATTTTGTTAAAATTATATTTCGTTGTTAACTTCGCAATATGTTGTTAAATAAAGAACTAATTACAATCCGTCTCGCGACTTCATAGTTTCGAGTACTTTCTGTGTCATGCGTATTAACTAAATAATTTGTATAATGACTGTTTTAAATTTTACCGATATATCCTCATGAGAAGATAAGGATTTTTAGTACATGATGATGGGAATTTATTCATGAAACATTTGGATTTAAGGAACTTACTAAGTCCCATGGCGAGTAACTAGATCCGTTTTTTTATTCTTCGATGAAACAAAGCTCTTGTCGGCTGTGAATGCGTGCTTCCGTCGTCTTCATATGGAGTCCGTCTTGGTTGAGAAGCATGCTGCGGTCACTATGAATCGGCGGGGCGAAAGCATTTCGTTAAGTACTTTATGCCAGAGCACACCTTCTTTCTTCTGATTGGCTGTTGGTGCAATTTTTACCTGTTAGTGGGACTTAAGGAATTTATAAATACAGGTAGCATCGCGGGACATCTTTAGCCTACACCACATTACTGTGGGCCTAACGTACGACACCCCGCGTTAGGATGACTCGATACAACCACTGAAGATGGCAGCCAGTGGTGCTACTGAAATGTTTGGTTTTGATGAAAACCTAGGACCACGGCCAAACAGCCCGCCAGATAGTTTAATTTTAAGTAGATGCATTTTGTTTAAAACTTGTAGCTTTGAAAGGTTTTTTTTGTATGTTTCTATCTTCACCTACACACAATTTTAAAATATTTGTGACAATTTGGAAGCACTTCGAAAAAAATTTGTTGTCATCATAAAGAACTGTATTTTGGCGGTATACAAAAACACATAACGTAGCCTTTGTAGCTATTTTGTTTAACGTTTTTGAGTATATTAATTCCCCGGTTATAAGGTTTCTACCCAGGGCCGGCCCCAGAGCTTCTGCCGCCCTGTGCAGTATTTGTAAGTGCCACCTCCTCCCTATTTTAACTCTGAACACATTGACGCACACTACACTTACTCTAAAGATACGGCGATTGCGTTCAAATGGCGATTGCGTTCAAAGGGATATTTGCATTATTGTGTTTGTCAAGTGACTAGAACTTTTTCGCGTTTACCATGCGGCGAACGGCTACAATAAAAATTGTAGAGACAATGCAAGGAATCGTGAGACAATAAAAATGTATGCTTACGTGATGACTTAACATTAAAATACTAACTAAAATTTATTATGATTGAAGTACACCAAAAGTAATGTATCATATATTATCTTAGTTAAAAATTACTCGTCTAGCTTTTGCACTGGCAAACTCCTTTATGACTTCGTTGTAATCAAGTGATTCAGCTAACTGATGTTCTATAGATATAGCCGTCAGAGGAGTTTTCGACTCTTCGTTAGATTCCGCTGACTTTATACATAAAGTAATTCTTACTGATCTTACATATTGTGATGAAATTAAGTGAATAATATTATTTTTTCCCTAAATTTCACAACTTAACATCTCCGAATCTGCCGCCCTTTAAAATTTTCCGCCCTGAGCGGTGGCACGGTTAGTCCCTGCCTGCAGCGGGGCCTGTTTCAACCTATAGATAGGTAAGTCAGGTCGTAGGTAAGAAAGTAAAATTTAAGCGTCGAAAATGAAGTTCTTAAGAGGAGTTAAAATGTGTTCCAAATTTGATAATATAGACGATAAGTCATAAAAGATGAATGTCAAGTGTACAATTTGATATGGAAGATTAAAAGATTATAAAGAACGGTGGAAAAACACTTAGAAAGGATAAAAGATTCAAAACTGGTGAAAAAAGTGTGAATATATAAACCTATGTGACATAGATATGGGGCTAGACTTACGAACAGACGGCTGGAGGATCTTTGAAAGTTGTAAAGACAGAATTTTGAAATGACAGTACACCGTTTGGAAAGCAGTGGTGTAGAGGATTGTACAAATCAAAGCTGCACTCTTGCCTCACATACGTAATTATATTATTATCTTTGGGTCTTTCAGTCTTTCGACTGGTTTGTACCCAAACCTCATATACTCGTGGCGCGTATGTTACGGAGTATAACAGGTATATGGGACCTACAGTGTAACGGCGGACCCAAACGGCATAGTAGGGGAGGGTTTATACTAGGCAGGATACATCTCGGTGGTTTGCCATCGCCTTGGGAGTGGGAACGGTTGTATCTAAATCTGATGGCCCCGGCGGGGATCGAACCGGCGCCGACAGCGTAGCAGCACCACACGTACGGCACGACCACGTAATGGTATAAACATTGTCAAAAAAAAACATTAATATACTCACCAGTGGTACCAGGTTTACAACGGTAGTAGAGAATGGCGTTTTCCTTCGGCGCATGCGCCAAGATGTAGGTTCGTACCGACGCTTGACCTGCAAAGTACATTAAGTTTAAGCGTTTGATATAACTTTATAAAAATTCTGTACACAAACTACCTCTTACCATACTGTATAGGGATCGTTTGAGTTTATTAGTGTGATGAATATTGTTATTTAAAACTCGTTCCACCTTAGTAGAAAATAAACTTCTTTGTACTTCGAATTTCGAAAATCATTTTTATTAAATTTCTTGGGTATTAGGATTTATTGTGTTATATTAACTTATATTTTATTTTTAAATATATTTGAATTGATTACTACAAAACAACAGTAATTGAAAATTTAAAAAAAAAAAAAATTACTACGGAACATCTAGATGGATAGGAAGGGTTTTTAGATTATCGATGGCATCCATAAAATAAAACATAGAAAAACACCACTGATGTCGAAACTTTTTTGACTTATTCCATCAACGTTCAAAATATGTTCGACTACTATTACAACGCTACTAAAGATATTAATTTGTATTATAGTAATTTAAATTCGATAAATTCAGTAGTTAGTTCAACACAAACTATCAGTACTTATAACAGGCCCTTTTGAAATATGTACTACAGGATTGTGTAGGTAAACTTAATTTATAATTTTTGTTGTATAATTTTTGTTGTATCTTCTCTTATAGTCAACGTACTTGTTTTTTCCTGGAACTATTTGTGGGTTGAGTTCATAACTGTGCTAAAAATAATTTTTTGCGCACTCCCTTGAAAGTTATGCCCCCCCCCCAAAGGGAGATGAGCCCATAGTTTTAGAACTCCAGCATTAAGCTACAATAGATAGTTTACCTTCAGGACCCGCCGCTCTGTTATAACTCATGACTCCATCCTTGTACGCAAACGTGTAGGTTTTGTTTTTGCTTACATTTTCTTTCCTGTTACAACAAAATGTCCACAATTAATAAATAAATTTCCACCAAAATTAATTTTTACTATTGTAATCAATAACTAGTCATATTTTATAATAGACATAATGCGTGCGTGCGTGCGTGCGTGCGTGTGCGTGTGTGTGTGTGTGTGTGTGTGTGTGTGTGTGTGTGTGTGTGTGTGTGTGTGTGTGTGTGTGTGTGTGTGTGTGTGTGTGTGTGTGTGTGTGTGTGTGTGTGTGTGTGTGTGTGTGTGTGTGTGTGTGTGTGTGTGTGTGTGTGTGTGTGTGTGTGTGTGTGTGTGTGTGTGTGTGTGTGTGTGTGTGTGTGTGTGTGTGTGTGTGTGTGTGTGTGTGTGTGTGTGTGTGTGTGTGTGTGTGTGTGTGGTTTCAAGTTGATATCGAGTTTCGGTCTAATAAAAATGCAGGTTTTATGCGACGTTTCGAGATTTATTTTATTTTATATTCATACCTACAACATAAAATAAAAAGCAATACAATTGTAATGAGAGATAATTATAATATACAAGTTGTATGGTATTAACAGTGGCGTTGTTTTGTATAGAATAACTAATAGTAGGCCTACTTACATACAGTATATTGTTGAGTCACAGATGCACACATTATATAACAATATACACTGCTCTACAATACAGAAACATGATGCATATTAATTAAATTTTTTCTCACTTTGTATACTGCATAGTGGCAGTGCGTGGATCCATTAAGTGACTGGAGAAGTGTCGGACGCACAAACTAAACAATTGTCAGGTATTAACGGTACCAGTGGAGGAGGCAGTTGATGGGGTTGTTGACTTCGTAGATTTCTATTTAATATATTTGTTCTCTGGGAATGTAATAGTTTATATTTTATGTCGTAGGCATGAATATGAGATAAAATAAATCTCGAAACGTCGCATAAAACCTGCATTTTTAATAAACCGAAACTCGATATCAACTTGTTACCATAATGAACACGGTCGATAAATAATATTCTTATATATATATATATATATATATATATATATAAATTACCTCAAGATGTTCTTTTCCTTATTTGGAACATGTTTCGAGAGTTCCTGTTCTCTCATCTTCAGCCTTCGCCATCTTCTTTCTGGTTAAGTATTTGTGCGTTGGCTGCTGGATGTTATAAAGGTAGTTTGTTGGTCTTTGGTCTTTTAAAGTTGTATTATTGTGTGTGGTTGTGGTATATGTTTTTGTATTTTGTGTATTTTCGATATTGAGTGCTTTGAATATATTGTCATGTTTTGTATTGATTTGTATTTGTTCTGGTATTAGTTTGTTTGTGTTTTATGTTTGTATATTTGTAAATTTTCCCAAATGTTCATTACGGTGCCTTTGTGTGGTATATGTTTTATTAGTGTTACATTGGTTATGTCTGTGAATTCATGTCCTGTGTTTATTGCATGTGTGGCTAAATTGGATTTATATATTTCTGGTTTTTTGTATGCGTTTAAGTGTTCAAAATAACGTTTTTTCAGCTGTTTTTTTTTGTTCGTCCTATGTAACATTTATTGCAATCTTGGGATTCAATTTTCTATATACCGTTAATTGTTGTATTATCTTTGTTGTGTGAGCTATTTAGAATTTGTAATTTATTTTTATTAGTTTTGTATGCTATTTTTATATCTGTGTTTTTAAATAGTTTTGTTAGTTTTGTCATTTTATTATTTATGTATGTGAATTTGGCCCATTTTTTGTTGTTGTTATTATTTATGTGTTGTTCATTTTGATTGATTCTTAATTGTTCAGTTTTTATTTTATATTTGATTTTATTTTCTATTTTGTTCACAGTATTTTCATTGTATCCATTTTCATAACCTTATTTTATATATATATATATATATATATATATATATATATGCAACAATACATATATTTGCATATTTTCTCAGGGCGGTATGATTGTAAATATTTAGCATATAAAAATATATTGTTTTTCATTATTAATTTTACATTGCAACTAATCTTAGATAGATTAACGAGCAATTTGACTCTATCAATATCTTAAAACTAAATGTCTATTTACTGGGTTTACCCACTGGTATCCCTCAGTTATTCTAATGGTGAAAACATACACATACACAACACTTCACACTGTAGTCTGCTTTACACACACCACACTAAACCAGGTCAAAAGGTTTGGATATAAAAATATATGATGAATAGTTTTTAACAACATTATGCAGGATAAGAATTGTCAGAAAGCGTACACCTGCCCCCGCGGGTGAATACAGCGATTGTGTATTTGTGTGTGTGAACGCAAGCTACGACTGGCAAAGATGGGGTGATGCGTACGTCTGTAATCAGGTTTTAACCGGATAAAAATAAACTAATTAATACGTTTTAAAACCTGTCAACAAAGACTTCCCGCAATTATAAAAACACCATTACATTAAGGAATTTTTAACGAATATAGTGATGTAAAAGTATAGCAGAAATTTGTAATAATAAAGACGCCAGGTAATTTAATGTTAATTACTAGTGTAACTAAGTAGTAATTAATATGTGTGTTATATGTGAGTGACCAGAAAGGAATTACGCAAACAATGGTATCGTTCATGCTACGAGTATGTTTACGAAATCGCGAAAATGAATCAAAAAGTGATTTGTAATTAAAAGGACGCTTTGCACGTAGTGACAATATCTAACAGGTCGAAAACAGTCCTGGACTTGTCAGATTGCCGTCCAGTATAAATACCACCGGCAATTTTGGGGCGGTCTCAGACTCAAGAAATCTTCACACAACGTCACGCTGCCGGTCTGCCGACTGATTGACATCTTTACTACACACACACTAAGACTTATGGAGGAACTCTGGAGCATCACAAATAACAAACCGTAGAGACAGAGAAAACAGCATCAGCATCATCATCATCAAATTCTCAGGATTCAGGACACACACACACGCAACGGTAACGTCGGCAGTACGCAGGTGTGAATAAACAATTATATTTTTCTTTGTGAAAAAAACTCTCAAAAAGAAACTTATATATGAACAGTAAAGACTTAAAGTTTTAATATAATTACTGTACATAAATTTAAAGGATAGTTAAAGAAAATAATTTAATTTAATCAGAAAATTTAAAAATACTATTCTATTGTATATTAAAATTTGGGTGTGTCAATAGAAATAAATATTAGGTTGGAAGTAAATGTTATATTTTTTATTTTGTTTATAGCAACAATTAATTTTATTCTTGAGAGTGAATATTATTTTTGTTTGTAAATGAGTTGCTATTATTTAAAAATTTGAGTCAAAGTCAGACACACTGAAATAAAAAGGTTTACATAATTTGTTTAACATGTCTGTTTAGCTAGTAAGATTATATGGTTGTTTATTTTATATGTCATGAACAGCATAGAAGGTTACATTGTAATTGTGTAAACTTATATAAAAGAAAGTATTTTTATTTATCTAAGATTCGAATTTTTTAATATTTTCATATTTTCTATTGATATTAATAAAACATAGAATGATTATTTTGAAACGGTTTTAATTAATTATTTCATGTCAACATCTCACTCCTCTTTGAAAATTATTTAATTATTGTGCAACTATACGTACATATACTTGACGCAACGAGAATAAAAATAATAATAAAACCTGCGACCTGGCCGGTGTAATACACTTCATAGTTGCGTTGAGTACATGGTAATATATTTGTGTGAATTTTTGAAATACTTTAACGTTGGAATATATATATATATATATATATATAACACACGTTTCAGTGAATGATAAATTTCAGATGAAAAACAATCAAATGACAATAGGCATAACGTGTTTTTATATTAGCACCGTTAGAGGATGAGTAGGGAATAAGATATAAATTTGGAAAAAAATTTCAAATATTTTATCGTTTTTTTAGTAGAGTACGATAAATGATTAAAAGTATGAAGATCCTCTTATTGTATATAAAATTTAATTTGTAGGGTGTTATGGACTGCCAATAGGACTAATTAGTCAATTCTGTAGGAAATCAATGTCGACTATTCACTGAAGTATTAAATAATAAATAAACCTCTGCTAAACAGTCCGGAAAGGACCAAGGCATTCGCGGCTTTTGTGTTTAGTGTGACGATTGCATGGCTAGATGCGATTGCACGCGTCGCCAGCCGCTAGTTGCGGTATTAACAGCCAGGAGGCGCCGCTGTTATCTCAGTCACTCTCAAACTCTCTCTCACTCTCTCTCACTCTCCCTCTCACTTTCTCTCTCTCTCTCTCTCTCTCTCTCTCTCTCTCTCTCTCTTTCTCTCTCTCTTTCTCTCTCTCTCTCTCCCTCTGACACTCTCTCCCTCTCTCTCACTCTCTCTCTCCTATGGCACTACATGCCTTGTTAGACCCTGGCCTCCTTCAATTTTTCCCCCCATTCTCTTCTGTCGGTAGCCATCCTCCTCCAGGAACGCACTTTCACTATTTCTTTCGCATCCTCATCCACCGCGTCCTCCCATCTTCTCATCGGTCTTCCCACTGGTCTTTTTTCGTGTATTCTGGTATTCAATAGTTTTCGTGGTATTTTGTCTTCCCCCATCAGCCCACCTTAGATACGCTGTAGATTTATGTATTGTGTTAGCGGTGGTTCTTCATACATTTGATATTATTCAACGTTATATCTTATCCTCCAGCCGTGTACGTCATTAACTAGTCCCAGGATTTTTTGTACTATTTTTGTCTTTCAAAGATGTCGAAAGTGTTTGCTGCTTTTGACTTCAGGATAAACGTTTCGCAGCCGTAGGTTTGTGTTATTTTATACGGCTACTCAGTTTACCTCACGACGATGAGCGCACGCCGTACGGAGCCTCGGCCGGGAATTCAACCCGGGACCACGCGCACATGAAGCGTCCGTGCTAGCCACTAGACCATTTGGAGTCTTGAAGTGTTAAATGTTACTGGTGAAACTCCACCACTTTGGTAATGTAATAAGGAGACAATAATCGCTAAGAAAGAATCTAATGCTGTTGAAAGTGGAAGGCAGCGGAGAAAAAGACGGCATGGATTGGGTGTGTCGACAGCGTTAAGGAAGATTATAAAGATCATAAGAATAAAGAAGAATATAATATAATAATATGTATAAGAATATAGAAGATCATCATCATCATCGTCATCTTCACAGATTAAACCAAGGGTGGTTTGTTTCGGTTCTAAATAAGCAAAGATGAGAGCTGGTAACTCGGACGCTCCACACCTCTCCGTCCCCTCGGCTTATAGTTTCAGAATTGTTTGGGGATGCGGCAGTCGTCCATTCGGCAAAGATGTTCCCACCAATTCAGCCGATGCTGGGCAACCTGTCGAGTATACTGATAATATTCAGTTCCTGCCGTCTACTTGTGTTACTCCTATGATCATGGACAGTATACCCTGCCACGTGCCTGAGAAATCTCATTTCAACTGCTTGGATGCGACTGGCCTGGATTTTCGTTAAAGTCCAATTCGCAGACCCATAAAGAAGTATGGGAAGAGCCATCATATTGTAGAATTTTAGGCGTGTTCCTTTACTTGCTGACTTAAGGGTTCGCCTGATGGTCCCGCACATAAGGTTGAACTTATGCAACTGATTCACAACGTCGTTGCTTGCATTATAAGACAGTGTAGCCCAGGTATTCAAAATTAATGACTTGTTCTAGGACGACAGTACCATCTATAACAATTTTTGCCCGTATGGGATCAGTTCTCCGGGAATGTAGAAGATCTCCGGGAAATAGGGCTTGCAGAGGCGTAGTTCATGGGGTTATCTCAAGAAACGATCAGTAGTAGCTAGCAGGACTACAACTCTGCTTCTCAGTCAAATGCACATAAGGGCGGAAACACAAATTAGGAATCTTTCTAAAGCTTAAGCAAAAGCCGTTGGTAAGAAAGGGAAACTCCTATACAGAAACTAGACATTCCGCGCAAAACAGCAGTTTTGAAAATTTAGACTTTCATTGAAGGTGATTCTCTGGCGAAACACCTTTAATGACACGATATTGTCCTCTCATAAAGTGCATCTTTTGTAACCAGAGGAGAAGTTGGATAAACAACTTCCAAAAGTCTGCACAATAGTCTCCCGAGGGTGGGGGACTGGGGGCTGTGGCCTTTGTGGGAAAAATAAGACGAGCCTAAACCGACATTTTCGGTGGGTTGGACATGCCCTTCCCACCTGCCGTCTCAACGCTGGCCCGGGGGTGAACCGGCGAAGTCAGCTGAAATTGGGACTGACTCCCCGGGCCAAGGTGGGTGTCAACTCGCGAACGGTAAACAGGGCTGTCCTGTCCCTAGTCATTACCCTCACCCTCAATAGGCAACCACTCCTACCCCGGTGGAACTAGCATACATCGTGCGGTGAAGCCTAGTATAAAACTGTACATTCTGTTAACAGAATGTACAGAATACCCCTAAACAAACAAGAAACTGACAAAGATAGAAATATAATTTACCAAATTGCTTCTGAAGGTGGATATAATAAAAATACTACAAACAAAATAGAAAATAAAATCAAATTTAAAATAAAAACTGAATAATTAAGAGTTAATGAACAAAACAGAAATAAAAACAACAATAAAAAAAAGGCCACATTCACATACATAAATAATAAAATGACAAAGCTAACAAAACTGTTTAAAAACACAGACATTAAAATAGCATACAAAACTAACAAAAATTATCTACAAAAACTAAATATCCCACACAACAAAGATAATACAAGAACCAATGGTATATACAAAATTGAATACAAAGATTGCAATAAATGTTACAAAGGACAAACAAAAAACTACTGAAAAAACGTTATTTTGAACCCCTAAACTCATACAAAAAACCAGAAATATACAAATCTGATTTTGCCACACATGCAATAAACACTGGACATGAATTCCCAGACATAACCAACATGACACTAATAAAACACATACCACACAAAAGAATCATAATCAACACTTGGGAAAATTTACAAATATACAAACATAAAACAAACTATTACCTGAACAAATACAAATCAATACAAAACATGACACAATTTTCAAAGCACTCAACATCGAAAATACACAAAATACTAATACATACACCACACTCACACACAATAATACCACTTTCATATACCAGAGGCCAACAAGAAACCACAGTAACGACCAGCCATTACTTCACCAGACGCAAAATCGTCCTCAGGCGAAGGCTGAGGATGAGAACACAATGGTTCTCGAAACATGTACCTAATAAGGAAAAAAATATCTTGAGGGAATTTCATTATAAATATTATATATATATATATAAATAATTATGAAAGAAACGTTTAATACTGAAAACATATTAAAAGTGTGATTAAAAAAACTTTTTGACAGCGTTATTAAAGCCTTACAATTCCTAGTAAGCTGGACAGAAACTAAACTAGAGACATTGTGTTTGTTCAGGTGTGTTGTGTTTTTAACTATTGTATACGCACGTGGTGGTTGTAGAGACGGCTCTGAAGGGGTCGTCACTGACGACGTTAGGAGTGATGTCAATGTAGGCACTGTCCAGCGTCACGCTGAAGTCGTTCTCTGTAGCGTACAGAACTTTCAGTCTTTTGCGAGCAATCTGTAAGCGTCGGAAAATTAAAATGGTTTATTTATTTCTTAAACGTACTGAAGAAATGTACATATGTAAAAATATATTTAAAATTTATTATTACTTTACCTCAAGATGATTTTTTTTTCCATATTTGGAACATGTTTCTGAAAACATATTGTTCCTATCCTCAGCCTTCTTAACTTTGAATCTTGTGGAGTACTTGTGTTTTGTTGGTTGTTGTTATGGTTTCCTGTTGGTTTTTTAAACTGGTATTATTGTTTGTTATTGTGGTGTATATCTTAGCTATTTGTGTGTTTTCGATGTTGAGTGCTTTGAAAATTCTGTCTTGTTTTGTATTCATTTGTATTTGTTCAAGTATTAGTTTGTTTGTGTTTGTATATTTGTAAATTTTCCCAAATGTTCATTATGGTGCCTTTGTGTGGTATGTATTTTATTAGTGTCATGTTGGTTATGTCTGGGAATTCATGTCCTGTGTTTATTGCATATGTGGCTAAATTAGGTTTATATATTTCTGGTTTTTGTATGCGTATATATGTTCAAAATAACTTTTTTCGTTGTTTTTGTTTGTCCTAAAACAACTAAAATAACGTTTTACAAAACTGCAAAATACCAAGGAAGATAATTTTAAAGCTGTAAGATTTAAAAGGAAGGTGATTTTTCCTACATTTTAAAAGCTAGAATCCGAAAAACAAACTTAAATTTTCTTCAGAAATCACTATATATAGGTTTATATAAAGCCAATGAAGAAATTTAGAATCAACGTATTGAGTAGAATTTGAAATTTCTCATTCAACAGTAAAAATGCTGGTTGCTGACCACTGAAGTAACTCTAAGAACGACAAGAAGATTGCTGAGAAATTGGAATGCAGCATAGCGGTTTACGGTTGGGAAATCTGGACGGTGAGATTATAGAACGTTCTTGAACATGCGGAGGATCATTAAGTTTAATAGTAACGAAGGATCTAGTAGAACTGGCGGAGAAATAGAAATATGAAGACAATTGTAAAGTGAAAGGACTAAGAATAAATTGAGGGGTTTATCAGAATATCAGAATATCAGAATAGTTAAGTTGGGTGTTATACGTTTGAGAGAAAATGACACGCACAAGGACCACAGCGACGAAATGCTAATAATGAAATATGAAATTAAAAGAATTATATAAACTGGACCTATACGGGGAAAATATACCAACCAATTACATAATAATTCTTGTTATTTGGTTTACATTTGCTAACCTGCTAAGTGTCACGTCCCGGAAGAAGCCTTTCAGTGTTTTCACCATTTTCAAGTCCTAAACCACGACCAGAATAGTGGAAACACTGAAAGGCCTTGCCGTCCAGAACATGACAATTAGCCGGTTAGCAAATAGGCACGACTAATTTGCAACTACATAATGAGGAGAAGATTAGAAGACAGAATCTGAAAGTAATAGTTATTTGTAATCATTAACTGATAAACGTTGTTGAGTACAAGGAAGTATTAGTATAAATATTTAATTCGTAATTGTGAGCCACTTGCTTATAGTGCATATTAATAGTATAATTATATTATTTAAGGTGACAATTAATTTTGCTTTACAACAGAAGACATCAATATTTCAGAACACGTGTGACACAATTATTAACACAATTTAAAGCAACACATGCGAGCATACGTAGATAAAACTTTATTATGTAGGGGAAGATCATGCTTTGCGTTATGAGGGAACAAACGGACCGTAAATAATAAAAGCATATCCTTCTGACTGCAGTTCTTGCGAGGCGTTATATACTACGATATAAGTGCAAAGATATAAGCCAAAAGAGAAATTAGCAAATCAAAACGGAACTTAATATATACAATCTCTGTAGTAAAAGAAACACACACACACACACACACACACACACACACACACACACACACAAAAGCGAATGTAGCGTTTTGACCAACAGTTACCAAATATTACATTTTATTATTAACAATATAATTTTTATAATATTGTTAATAATTATATAATTACAATATTAGAAATATTATTGAAGTTTTCCGATGAAGGGTTCCTGAAGATTGGTCAAAAAATATAACACAAATGTAACTTATTTGTGTCGAAGTTTCGACAGTGTTTATTGTCATCATCAGGACCTCTGTATGAATAAAAAAGGAATTTCAAACACAACAGAACAATTCTTTGAGTGAACGTGTTTGTGTATGTGAGTGTGAGTGCGCTTGTGTGTGTGTGCGCGCGCGCGTATACGTGTATCCTTGTATATGTTAAGTAGTTGAGATAGTTTGTTTTACATCATCAAATGTTTTCTCTAAAGACAACGAGAAAATTAAAGTATTACAGAACTTATTTTATACAACATTACAATTTAAATTACTCATAATGTAACGATATTTGTAATTAATTATAAAAGCAGTAATCAACAATTAAATATTAGAATTGGTACAGAAAACGTTTATACATATACCTGTTAACATATAGCGCGGTAAAATATATTATAGCTAAATACAGGTTATAGCTGTAATTTATTGACTGTCGCTACGAATTTAAGGATAGAAATATTATATTAATAATATTGGTAGCGCAAGAGGACGACAACGTAGTTCGGAATGGCCAAGGAGAGGACGGATTGGGTAGGGCATAGAACCCCTGAGAAAAAGGTAACAGGCAGTGTTGACAGTGTTGGCTACTCGAAATTGTAGATGGTAATAAATAAATGCTAGTTCCCTAATGAAATCGGCCAGTTTCTGAAGCAGAAGTTGCTAATTTAATTTGCCGCTATCAAGAGGAGCGTTACAAAAAAAAACTCTTACCTCTGTAATGTCGACGTTGACTGGCTTGATTTTGTCAGCGTGTGGACAAGCAGCCTCTTGTGCATTACCTACAGCTGCAATTAGCAGAACGGCAGCAATGACTTCCCGTGCGCCCAACATGTCTTCTCCTGCACACATTTTAACAATAAGGTTAAACAGTAGAGCATCGATTGTCCGAACCTCCCGTTCGGATAATCGATATTTCGGTTAATATATCGTAAAGTGAAAACATTATTTCTCTTCACAAAAACAAAGATTTTTAGTACAAAATCATTTCTAACATACTGTTATATAATTACAGCAGCCTCTATACTGTACACTGTAATGTGTTACTAAAGCTAAAAATCGGTTAATTAAAACTGAGTGTGATTAATTTAAAAAAAAAAAAAAGAATTTAAACGATATTAGAGTTAATGACAAGCACTGTACTATGAAATTAATTAAAAATTAAAAAACAAAATAAGTCATACAGTACCATGGATTTACACATTTTTTTATGAATTGTTCTATCAATGTCTACTTCAAACCGATAATCCGTTTTCTCGCTGCTAAAGACTGAAGTCGTTTAAGATTTATAAGCTGAATAGAATCTATCTTGCCTTCTGTCTCGGGCCACTTTAGAATAGTCTGAAGTGCGTCAAAAGCTTTTACTGGCGTCGGTGGTTTTGTATTAGTAGCAATCTCGCCGTCTTCATCTGAATCGGTTTCGTTTTCATTACTTTCATTTAATGACACAACTACCTCTTCATCGGTTAATAACTGAAAACCGAGATCGGCTTTATCCACCTTTAGCCAATTCTTTGTTTATCGATTGTAAGGCTGAATAGCCACAGGGTTTATTTATTACTGTACAATACTGTAATAATTTATAGTATACACTTTTTTATGTTCAATAAACATCCAATACGCCTGCACGTGTCCAAAACATTACTGTACAGTACAGTACATAAGTGTACTTTTTATTGAGTTCGGATAATAGATCGTTCGGTTAATGGATGTTCGGATAATCAATGCTCTACTGAATAAGCATTTATTATATCTACTTACAACAGCAGGTTTTATGGCAGTTACATATATGTCGTGATGTGCATAAACGACAGTTAAAAATCACTTTAAAAACAATCAAGAACTGAAAAGACATTTAGACATTCAAATTTCAAGATTTAATGTATAAGTGGCCCGCAGGTTTACACACAAATATTAATGATGCGTTACATCGAATCACTATTACAAGACTAAAATGAATTATAAGCCTGAAATAACTACTATCAGCAGTTCACCTTTGTTACCGAACAAGGAATGTCTTGACGTATGCCATTCCACTGCACGCATCACTGTAATACGACACATTTAAAATACATTTAAGACAGTTTCGGCGTGACTTGACTGTCTTTCACAAGGTATTTCTTGTAATGAATAAAAAAAACACTTTAACAAAATTTTCAATAAATTACACTGACATATAACGTACGAACGCTCAATCTAATACGCACACAAAATTACAACTAAATATGTCTTCTGAACGCCTGAACAATGTTTTCAGAACGCGTAATACGCCACCAACACAAACACGCACCATCATGCAGTAGACAAACACGCTCCACAGGCGTCTCGGCAGAAAAGCTGGTGTGCGTACAGTAAATACTGTAGTAAATAGTGGATGTCGATAATTTGTTTATCACTGTTACAAAATTATTTATAATGTTTATACGTTTTTTATCCCTTTGATTTATTTTATAGATATAAAGTTTTTCTAGAGAATCTATCAAAACACATTAGTAATATGTGAGGTGGTTATCTATAATTAAAGGAAATAATTGTTTAAGTAGGAATAAATAACTTAACAAAAGAGATAACACCGACGGGTCTCACGAACTGAGTCAACTACGTTATCACCTAAAACTCCTGAGTTTGTCTACACTGGTCGAAATTTAAAATGCTGCTTCGGCTACGTTCTCTCCTAACGTTTCGGTGACTCTCGCGTCTGGCATCATCATCATCTTGAGAGAAGGGACAAATGGAAAGACCGGTTACCGGTCTTTAGGACAGTCATTCCATTTTTCCATCCGGCCCTTTCATACGAGTCGTCGAAACGTTAGGATCCAGCAGACGTACAGTGTTTAGAACTTGACCACGGCTGACAAACTCGGAGGTTTTATAAGTTACGTTAATAAGAGACTGTAAACACGTTTGGTAATTTTACATAAAAATAATTTTCTGGATTTAGTAAGCTCTGACCAGAGATGTGGAGAAAACTTAACTTATAAAAAGAAACATTATAAAAACAAAGAGCAAAAGAAACAAAATTGAATATTATACGTTTACGCCCACACTTTCTCTGCTGTATGGTGAGAGTCGTGGACTCCTGTAAATGCAGATATAAATAAAATCACCTCGGTATCGAGGTGACATCTGCAGTAACAGAAGGTAATTTTTTAGAGAACATAGCCAGTAGAACAATCTTAAGAATTTGAGCAGAAAAAACAAATTTCTCACGAAAATTAAAAATGCGCCAAAATTCCTGGTAACAGATATTGGTTGAATAGAGAGAGTTCGAAAATTTAAGTATCTATGAGAAATAAATCAAGAGAGTGGTTTAGAAAAATCTCCTATAGAAGAAAGGATTCATAAAATGGAAAGGGCATATGGTATAACTAAAGATATTTACAATAAAAAGTGCAAAAATTAGGCATTGCATAGTAGTATAGTAGTGAAGCCAGAATGCCTACATGCAAGTGAATGTATAGCATTGAATTATAATTTAGACAAACTAGAAATATTGGAAAGACAAATTATTACGAAAATATTAGGCCCACGAAAAACTTCAGAAGGTTGGAATTTAAAAAGTAATGATGAAATATATCAAAGTATAGAAAATATAACAGAAACAATGAAAAAAAAACTGTTATTTTTTTGTAAATTTATATAAAATGGACGACAATAGATTAACAAAGCAGATCTTCAAATATCTGTGGAGGAAGAAGTCAACATCAAGTTGGATTGAAGAAGTCCAAAACGATTTAGAAAAAATAATATAAACGCAGAAAAAGCAATTGAAACAGACGTTTTTCGGACAAAAGTGTTAAAAATGGAAGGAGTCCAGAGTAGGAGAGAGAAAAACGCAGGTTCAAAGTGGACTGAAGACAGGAAGAAGAGACACAGTGAAAAGATGAAAGAATATTGGAGAAAAAGAAACGAACAAAGAATAAAGAATTGAAATTGACATGTAGTCCTTAGTTGGCCGATAAAAAAAAGAAATCCCTCGGCAGAAGAAAGGTTTTTCGGAATAGTCAGAAAATGAATGATCGGAACATGGTACTTACACTTAGCTATGATTTGCTCTAAGGATATACGAAGTAAACTTAAGCTGTACCCATTGTTTGGAGAGTTAGTGGATATGAGAATAAATGGAAAGAACATGTTCCTCGCATGGAGAAGAACTCTATACCAAAGGCCGCATATTCTTATGCTCCACTGCCGTAATACAAGAGAGCTCAAAGAACGATGGTCTGACTTCAAATTTGACATGAAATGTTTGTAAACGAACTGTTCAAATTCACAATGTATATAAACCGAAACAGGACACTACTACAATTATATAATGGCTGAAGAAGACCAAGTTCTGACAGTTTTTGTGGGAAGTGAGAATATTCTCAAGTATTGCTAGAATTTTGTATTTTTTATAATAGTTTTATGTCCCTGAATCAATTTACCAAGTTTATTCAAGTAATTTGTCTGATACTACCAAATGTGTTTTTAACCTCTTAGTAAATCAGTGTTTCACGAAGCGTCAAATGAGACTTTAATTAATGCTGAGAAAGCATTATGGCAAAACTCGATAATTTTAAAAAGAATTACACACACACACACGCACACACATTCTTATTTTCTTGAAATTTCCTTAACTGTAAACAGACAAAGCGGACACCTCATAAAGTCAATTTGTGCTTTATCAAACGTTTGAAGTATCAACCAGTTAGTTATTTATATTTTTTATTGTTTGACGTAAACACACATTGATTGTTTGTGAATAGGTCAGGTTATTCAATTTGATGATTAAATAAGAAAGTACACATTTCCGTAAATTATATAAATAAAAACAGCAAGAGACTGAACACAATATTAACCTCCACACAGGCAAGTGTCAAATGTTATCAGAAGATGGAAAGTGGAACACAACACGGCACAGTTGTCTCAAAACAACAATTGTAAGGGCAATCGCTGAATCACGTTTTTGCCAATTTGCATTTAAGCTAGTTAAAAATTTGTAGAACTAAGTTGAAACGTTTTTCTTTGCTTCGAAAAAATAATGAGGGTAGGACGCAGATCACTTGACGAAAAATTCATTTTCAGTAACTACAGCTGAAAGACCACGAATTTAATGGCTGCATTGAAAGCTTCAGTGATTTAATATTATTGAACTAAAAACTACTGTAAGACGGTGAAACAGGAGTTGGGAGTTAATTTGGTTGGCCCATTCAAGTACTGGTCCAGAGTGTTGACTACTCCGAATGGTAGATGGTAATAAACAAATGTTAGTTCCCTGATGAAACATGAGAAATCGGCCCGTTTCTGAAGCAGAATTTTGTAATTTAATTTGCCCCTATCAAGATGAGCGTCACAATAAAAAAAAAATCTCTTACCTCTGAGAAGTTGACGTTGACTGGTTTGATTTTGTCAGCGTGAAAGTAAAGGTAAAACAGATTAAAAATTCACTAAGGACGGTTTAAATATGCATGGATTAAAAATGCGTATTATAATGTAGGCAAAAATATTTTTCAATACAAAAAAAATTTCTGACATCCCATACTGTAGGTGAAAGAATACGAACAAATTTAATAAAGAGTTGTAGCTTTGTGACTGGCGTGTAGTTTTACCGTAGTTTAGCTATAGTATACTTTCGGTGTACGCAAATGCTTGTGATGTAAATTAGTACAGGCATAACCGATAATGAGTTTTATACTGTGCAAACTACTAGAATGTCAAAATTATCGCAAAATATCAACAGAATAATAGTGACGCTGTATCATCATGTAACATATATTTAACATCTATATTGATGTTTACAGTAAAGAAAGGAATAAAAGGGAAACTAGTATAAAAACTAGGATAACGTATAAGGTAAGAGTATAATGTATAAAAACTAGAGGAAAACGATTGTTGAAAAACATAATCAGAAAAAGACTTCAGATATTTAATTTAAGTAAAAAATAAAATACAGAATTTATTTTTTACTGGGGAAGAAGTCTGTGAGGGAAGACACAGAATATCTATGGGGGAAGAATTCAACATTAATTTGGATTAAAGAAGTCCAGAACGATTTAGAAAAAAAATAATATACACGCAGAAGAAGCAATTGAAAGATAAGTTTTTCGGACAGAAGTGTTAAAAATGGAAGGAGTCCAGGGTAGGAGAGATAAAAAGGCAGGTTCAAAGTGGACTGAAGACAGGAAGAAGAGATACGGTGAAAAGATGACAGAATATTGTAGAAAAAGAAAAGAACATAGAATAAAGAACTGAATAAAGCATGTAGTCCTTAGATAGCCGATAAAAAAATACATAATTAAATGCGATGAACATTATAAAACATGGAATGGAAGAACACAGATTACATTTAAAACCAAGAATGTACTGTATAAACCAAAAGGAAGAAGAAAATCTGGGCGTCCGAGGAACGGTAGAAACCCTACCGGCGAGCAACTCCTAAAACGTAAAGTGGAGCTGATGATGGACTATTGTAGTCTTATCTTATTACTATAGAAATAATTGCATTTGTATATCCGTTATTTTTATTTTTCACACACCTAAATATTTATGCAAAAGCGTTCATTATATGTGCTAGCCTATTCTGTTATGTATGCATTTTATTATTACCCGTATTCATATGTAACTAATAACAATAACTTTTGTTTAACGAAAGACATAAATATTTTAAAATTGTGACTAGTCGTAGAAAAATGTGAACCTTGAAAAATCGTCCATCAAATTACTTGTAATGTCAAACTGTTCGTGGCCCATTGTTTACTTTCAACAGTGCTTCTGAAGATAAAAGTACACTATGTAAAAGGTAGAAAATGAATCTTCTTTTAAAAATAGATCGTTAAACACTTTGTATGTAAGTTATAACTTTAAAACAAATTTAGCTACAATTTTTATTTAGTATTTCAACATAAAATCTTACTTTTGGTGATATTAGTAAAAAAAAAAAGTAATGAAGTAAGAAAGTTTGTTATTTACGCTTACTAACTATTTGAGTCTTTCTAGTTCCAACCATCAGGCCATCATTGTTCATATATGTGTATTTATGTTCATCTATCTAATGCATATCCAACTACGTTTAAGTTACATTAATAATGTTAAGGTACACAAAAGATTTCATTGTCTTTATGGTAAACTAATACGTTATTAGAAATTATACATATAAAATTACATTATTATATTCATATATACTCAAAATTTCCTTGTTATTTTATATTATTATTAATAATAAAAAAACTTTTAACAAGAATATGTTTTTTACTTTGTAAATTACAAATATTTCTGATTTATGTTATCTTATATCTTCTTATTATTATATTATATTAATATAAATAATAAATATATTAAACATTTATATCTTATATTATCTTATAAATATGTTATTTTTTTTATCTTCAACAATCTGATGATAGTTGGATTAGTACCAAAACATATGTAATTTACAAAATAAAAAGTACATTCTTGTTAGAGGTTTGTTATTATTAATAATAATTACATTATTATATTATGAATATCTGTAAGTTACCGTGTTTTCACGGTAGCAAGAAAAGTTTAAATTTTTATTAGTTTACGACATAGAATTTTGAAATAATTACTTAAAATGCGCTAAATGCTTGTAAAGTTGTAAGTGCAAAATTGTAAACCGCAGCGCACATTACGGTACATAATATGTAGTGTTAAGCAAATTATACAGTAGAAGAGAACACAGTAAATTGTTAAGCTGTTAGCACAAAATAAAACATTCAGTGAATATACTATTAACTACAGTTATCTTGACGTATCTGCTTATCACTTGTAATGATAGTAAATTACCTTGTTAGACAAGCACTTACCTTGTTTATCACAACGTAACAATTAAGCACTGCAGTAATTGGTACAACTGATTGCTCGTACGATGCAACTGGCGTGACCTCTGCACACACGATTACGTCGCCGCTGTTGGCTCCAAGACTGACCACAGATTACTGATGTTATCTTCGGCCGTTGCTCAGCTTTTAAAGTGATAAACCATAAAGGGAACAACCGGGCGTGACCCATTTCCAGTAATCAGACGTGAGCAAATACAGGAAAGTCGATGTTGGTTGCCACTCCAAGGCGACTGCAACTCCGCCGCGATGACTAATCGTTTTTGCTTATTAACTACCGAGTCCATTAAGAGATGCTTTAAGTGCGCACACACTTCTCTTACTTCTGTATTGTTTGTTTTATTTGGTGAATTAATGGGTGCTTCTGTCTACTGTACCCGACCAACCGACGAGAGCCATCCGTCAGTGACAATGCAAAAAATTACGCCTGGCTTGCTGGCAACTTTTAAATGTCAATAACCTTAGCCGGAGACCGGTGCAGCGTCGTCGCCTAAGGTGGATGACTCGCGCTTCCACGACATACGAAAAACTGTTTGCTAAATTTCCATTATTATGTTGAACGATTATCACCATCTTCAACAAAAGAAACAAGCACTACCAACCATCATCAACATCATTATCATCGTTTTCATTACCATCATGAACATCGTCATCTTCATACAGACATAAGACTTGTTACCATATTAATTTCCTTCCAGACTTCTACTACAAGTACCATTCCGTTTCTATTCTCACATATCATTTATATTACTTCCATGTTCAAGGAAATGTAAGTATGGTGATCGCGAAAAAAATCATGTTCGAGATAAGGCCTGATTCTGATTGCACTGCCCTCAAAATGTGAAGAAAACTCATATCTGTGTGTCTATGTGTAGACTTTTTCTATGGCGAGCAATAACTGCCGCAAATTCAAACAGAATCAAATAATTTTTTGCATATGTACCTGAGTTTTAGAGGACTCATGGCCTTTTGATTTTGATGAAGATCGGTTAAGACGAATGGGTAGTTTACCTGCAACGTTTTATATTTTAACAAGAGTAGAGTACTTAATTTTGATAAAAAAGTATCCTGAAAAGAAGGTCATAATAATCCACTGTAGAAATGTAAATTAAATATCTATAAATGGAAAGGGTAGTTGAAGGGGAGGGGAAATTTTTATATGTGTACTACGTTGTCGTCAACAAACAAGTAGTTGGCTGCTACAATTCCTTTCCAGGCTGTTTGGCCATGGTCCAATTTTTTCTGCAAAACCAGACGTTTCGGCAGTGCCATTGACTGCTATCATCAGTGAAAATTAAATTCGCTAACCTGAGATGGTATACGTTAGTGACCACAGTATACTGTAGTTAAGGGTGAAGAAAAAAATAGAAAGAAGTAGTTTCTATGGAAATATTTTATTTTGAAAATGATTTTGAATATAAATCTTAGAACATAGAAGTCATGTATGGTTATCCGTATCGACATTTTCTTGATATCTTCTACGAGTGAGCCAGGAGAATGACATGAGAATTTCTCAGCCGAAAAGCAATGTGATGTTATTCCGTGTCTGTTCCAGTGCGGACAAAAATAGTAGAAGACGACTACTATTTTTAGAAGATACGGGATTCCAGTAGGTCTATTTGGTATGTAATATTTCGTGTGGGCTAGACAAAGATGTGGAGAACAAGCTGAGGAAAATTAAATTTATATGTGGGATTATTCAAAGAACGTAGAAAATTAAAGTTAAATCAGAAATCAAATTAAATTTTATAATCTCACGGCGATACGTACACTGCTGTACTGTCCTGAGTAATAGAGTCTGCGAAAAGTAGACGTAAATAAAATTACCTCGACTGACGTGCTGTTTTAAGAATGTGCAAATAATGCTCACGTTTAAATATGCTTCGTAATGAAGATACACGGGGTGAGCTTAAAGTAATCCCACTGGTTAATAAAGTCGATGGATGTAAGAATATTAACAGAAGAATGGTAACAAAACAACATTCTTCCCATAGAAAAGACAGTGTACCAAAGGTCGCGTATTTATATGCTCTACAGGGCAACCTTATTCAATGTAGGCTCAGAAAACGTTGGTCTGATTTTTACAGCGTCTTGAAATATTTACGAATTAACTATTTATATTTAAAATGCAAAAAATTTTACAAGACAGGACCAGGTGTTTATACCTATTTCATAATGGAAGAAGAAGAAGAAGAAGATATCTTCTACATTCGCCTTCTCATGTCTTCCTCGTTCTTTCTTTCAAATAATTAAAACCAGACGTTGGACACTCATCATAATCTTTTTCTTCGTCTTTTTCTTTCTACAAGGATTAACTGACGTTGCCGATTGCGATCAGCAAGTCGGCCACTCTTTCACTATCTTCCGACCGGTAGCTTTAATTATAGTGATTACAAAAGCATACTGGAAGTCCTCATTCGGTCTTGATAACGCAAACATGAATTCCAATAGTCCCACTCACAGAGATAGTATTTCGTTCCCGGCGTATATGCTCACTACGTATTTAATCTGCTCGTTTGCATCCCTTCACAGGATGCAGATACCTCATCTCCATTGCTGTACTCCGGGCCAACTTTTGAGCAGACTAAAGCGGAAGTGAGGGAGTTGGCCAGGGGAAGGTGCGGGTGAAAGGGGCAGCGCCTACGGTGTTGTCAGAAGGTCGGAGAGGGACAGGGGGCGCACGCCTGTCAGCACGAGTTGTGGCAATGCTGTCGCCAAGGCGGAGCGGCCGCACTTACAATCGGTGAGCACGTTGACAGCTGTGCTGTATTTTAGTGTTAGAGCACAACTTTGAATCGCGCGCCGGTTCATTTGGCAACCAAGGCGAGTGTGACGAGGCGACGACATCACTTCCGCTTTAGTCTGTACAAAAGGTGGCCTGGAGTATAGCCTCCTGTTCATATCTCTTTGTGTCATTCCACAGTTTACAGACCCATAGAAAATAGTAACGACTGCCGTGACTATATGACTTCAATTCGATGTCCATATTTTCGATTCTGTTGTTGTTGTTGTTATTGGTGCTGTTCTTCTTCTTCTTCTTCTCCTCCACCTCCAAAAAACAGTTCCATATACTGTAACAACAATATAATTTAATTTATTTTGTCGTTTGTCGTTAATTTATGTCGTTTGTCGACAGTCAGTGGCGTTCGCAAAAATCAATCGGGGGGGGGGTCTAACCTTAGCAGTCGATACATTACCACTTATAGTATAAGATAGAGTACATATGCCAGTTAATGGTTACAATTTATTAATAGGCGTATTATTTTTAGTAGGTTTCACATTTTCTTTATTAAAAATGTGTTACTCGCGATTGAAGGACTTACTAAAAAAAATTATCCAGAAATTTCGTATAAATGTAATGTGTGTTTAAAGTAAATTTTTTCGTTATTATAGCACCATTATTCAAGATATGAAATTAGCAACATTATAAAATTTTTCGTTTTATTTATCGACTGATATCTGCAAAAAAGTGGTGAATTTAGCGTAAGTATTAAATAATATTTTTACGAAAAATGTTTATGTTATTATTTAAGTTTCATAAAAATATTATTTAATATTTAAGTAAAAATTCGTAGGACTCACTGGTAGTAGTGGCCGGTGTCCGGTGTGGAGTCGTCAAATGAGAGCGAGAGAGAGAGAGAGAGAGAGAGAGAGAGAGAGAGAGAAAACAGGCAGCTTATTGAACGTTACACTCAGCGTAATACGCCGCTCAATGAACTATAAATTATAACTGAAGTAATAATTGTTATTATAAACTTCTTATTGTGGTAGTATTTATATCCCCGTGAAAATCGGAGAAATTATTCAATTTTGTAATTTTAAACGAGAGCTGAAATAAATTAAGGAAGTGCATATTACATTTTTGAGGTTGCGGGGCGGGCTTGAGCCCCCTCAGCCCCCCTGCGTACGTCACAGTCGACAGTCGAGTGTCCTAAAATATGATGCTGTGTTAGTTGTGTTTAGTCAGTTAGTTGGTGTGACACTATAAATCGGAGCATTGGTTAGCAAAATGGAACGACATGATTATATTATTTAATAAAGTACAATTGTCGTTATAATTACTTCGCTGACAAGTACTATTCAACGAAGACAGTGCAAGCTTTGGAGAAACACAAAGAAAATTTGAAAGGAAGATCTTAAGACGTGTTTATGGGGCGGTTAAAGAAGATGACAAATTGAGAATACGAAATAGTCAGGAGATAGATGAGCTATTGAATAACGAAGACATTGTAAGATTCGTAAAGGCCCAGTTAGGTCATTTAGAGCGGATGGATGATCAGCGTATGCCGAAGAAAACTTTGAGGGCGCAGGTCTATAAAAACAGAAAGATGGGCCGGCCTAGGACAAGATGGTTGGATGATGTGCTAGAAGATCTCATAAGAATAGCCATGAGGGGTACTCTGAGACGGCAATGGACAGGAGACTTTAGAGAAGGTTCGTATTTGAAGCCAGGGCTCACATTAGGTTTTAATGATACCTAAATCCTTTTAGGCGTAACAGAAACATTGTATTAATAACGCAACCAGGTTTGTCTGCATACGATCTGGCCTTCTCCCAGTAAATGAAAAGCCGACGCAAAAATGTTTTTTGACTATTCACTACATCAAACAGAAAAGCTAAGCGAGCTCAAGGTTATACCAAACAGTGAATCTTCTTCTCTAAGTCAAGGTATAGGCCTTTTCCGACTTCACTGAAGGCATCTCTTCCTTGGTCTACCTATATCACGTCTTCCCTGAGGTCTGTATCGTATTACTTGTTTTAGATAGCCTCATATCTTCAATTCTCTTGATATGCTGCCTCCATTTTATTTGTCCTCCCCTCACTCTGCTGGCCATATAATATAAGTTACATTTAGCTCAGTTCCTGCAACTACATTTCGTATTTGATCTCTACGGTGCAACCTTTGGTTTCCTCAAGAACTTCATTTCACTTGTTTGCATTCTTCTTTCATCACTTCTTGTCATCGTCCAAGTTTCACTTCCATAAGTTAAAACTGGTGTTGCCATTACTTTATAGAATTTTATCTTGGTGTCTTTCCCTATCTTATTTTCAAGTGTTCTCTGTATAGTAAAACATATCATTTGAAATCTGTTTATTTTTATATCGATGCGACACTCATAAGTTACATCACACCCTAGAGAATTGAAATAAGGTACTTGTTCTATAGCTTGATTGTTTATAATTAGCTTCTAACGTATCGGATGCTTTTTTTTAAAGCCCATAATTTTTGTTTAATGGATTTATATTCTAAGAATATATTCTTTGCGTATTTGTCTCAAGCCAAACAGTAAATTCCAGATATTTTTCTTAGGCTTTAAAAAAAGTCTATTTGTTAATGAGAAATCTTGCAATTCGTAGTAATAATCTTGCAGTACGTAGATAATACGTAGTTCACTGTGGCTCATACGAAAAAACAAATTATGGAGTGAATTTAATTCAACAGTTTAAAGTTCACAGCTTTTTAAAACTGACATTTCGTTTTATATTCACTGTATGGAAAAAGTTTAAGAAATACTGAATACTTGGCAATTAAAGATGAGGAAAGATCAGATTTAGAAGTAGACGAAAATGTTAAAATTAGAGAAACAGACGAATTCAAGTACCTAGGATTCACATTGAGTAAACAAGGCACAACGGAAGAAGAAATAAAAAGTAGATTAAGGCAGACTAGAACAGGCATTAGGCAATTACACAGTGTTATATGGGACAAAAATATTAGAAAAACCACCAAAAAATTGTATATCAGATCATAGTCCAAAGCATTATGACGTATGCAGCAGAAGTATGGATTATTAACAAAAAGAATGAAAAAAAGTCTTGAAACAGAGATGGAATTTGGAGGAGGTGGTGTGGAATAACGAGAGCAGACCGAATAACAAACGAAAAGATCAGAAGAAGAATGGAAACGGAAAGAAGTGTAATTGACTACATCGAAGAAAGAAGATTGGTGTGGTACGGTCATGTCCGGAGAGCCCAGAATAGGTGGATCAATAAAGTGACGGAATGGAGTCCATGAGGAAGGAGAAAAAGGGGAAGACCGAGGAGATCTTGGAGGGACGAAATGGATGAATCTATGCAACGTATAGGACTTGAGGAAGGATAATGGGAACATCGGGGGAATTGGAAAGCCAGGTTGAAGGCAGGGAGACGGCACTAGCTGTAGCAACCCTATTATATATATATATATTATATATGTAAAAAGTTTACGTCACTTGCAATTATCGAGCACTTATCTTTAATGAATTATAACCGAGCTTTTCGTTTCTAGCGAATACGTTTTCTTTTATCACTTTTACAGAGTTATGGTGCATTAAACCAATGTGTGCGAATCACACGTGGCTATGCAAGCGTTAAACGTGACTCACAAATGAGTGTTGCCAACTTTAGCGCAATATTCATAATTTATTCAGTATAAATTCAGCCGGGTAAAAACCGTTACACTTAAAATTCCGTAACAGTTATTACCAAATTTGAAGTTTTCTTCAGAAGTGTTTTATTCTAATCTTGTTACGGACTGTATGATGTAAATTTATTACAGTAAATTTAAAATATATTAAGAAAATTCGTCCCCGCCTTTTTTAATCGCTTTCTCCTCTTTCTTTAGCTATTCCTACTATTTCCTTCTTCTCCTATTTTACCTTCTTTTCCTCACTATTTTTTCTTTTTAATTATACTATTTCTCGCGTTCTCATTTTCTTACCTGTCTTCCTATTCTTCGTCTTTTCTTCATTTTTCTTTTTTTCGTTTTCCTCAAATTCGGACGCGTTGCACGTTTTGTTATTTTCCAGTAGGCTTTTATTGTTTCACTTCTGAACTTTCCTTTCCCTCTTCTTCTGTGATTTTTACTTCATCTCCCTTGTCTGTTTATTCCAACCTGAACTCCTTTATTATTTTTCTGTATTTACCTATTCGCGTAATTCTATCTATATCGACATTTTAAGATATGTTAAAAATATTTCTGTAGTCCTTTGTGCAATCCAAATTTTGATTATCTGTTTCCTAAATAATAAGATAGCTGTTTCATTAATACCTTAATTCTTCCATGTTTTTAATTCTTAGTGTACGTTTATAAAATTTTAATCTTCTTGTCTTCATATCTGTATAAAATTTATATAAACATTTGTATATTCCTAAATTATATTTTAATCTAAATTTAGTATCTTTTATTTATTTTGGGCTATAATCTTTTTTTTTTTTTTCCTACGAAAAATGTTCCCAAGCAATCATATCCGGATAAGCCTACAATACTTATTATTGTTTTGTAATATTTGTTTCTTTCCTCTTATTTTTTCATTTCTTCATTTACTTTTTCTTGTCTTTTCTTGTTTCTCTTTTTTCCATTTCTAATTCCTTCTGTTAAAAACACTTAAATGTGTTCTTTCTATTTAATAATTATACGTAATTTTCATTCTGGTGGTTCACTTTTGTGATGTGTTTATACCGTACCTTACCATACATTATCAGGGAACTGAATTCAGCTGTTAAAACAGTTCCGTGAATGAGCGAGACCGAGTGTTCGTGATCCCATATTTCGTTGTGGCTGTCTTAAAACTCACATTATTTTGAGTGTTATTTTTGTTTAAAATTTTGCAATTATCTGAATCTAAATCTTTATACTCGAGGAAGACATGGGGGAGATTTTATATACAGAGGAATACAAGTATTCAGGGGTGAAAATTACGGCCAGAGGGAAGCAAACTAAAAAAATACAATTAATTTTGGGAAAGAGGTCTGTATCTAAGTGGGATCCTGAGGAATAAGCAAATTACAGCAGAAACTAAAACCCAAAACATTTAAAAACATTGTTAGAATTATCATGACTTACGGCTCAATTGTTTCGACTACCAATAAATACACAAGAACAAAATTCCTGACAGCAGAGATGGACTTTTGGAGTCGTTCGGCAAAAATACCCAGACGTGAGAAAATTAGAATAAAGTTATTAAGTACAAAATGAATGTGACCAATTCAATTGTTGATTTTATCCTAACAAAAACATTACAATGCTATGGACACACGAAAAGAATGGCACAGGAAAGATTACCAAAAAGACTTATGGAATGGATCCCACTGGGAAGAAGGAAAAGAGGAAGACCACCTATCAACTGGATAGAAGAAATACAGACTATACTGAGGGAACGAGAAATTGAAGAAAATCTTTGGATGGACAAGCAGCAGTGGAGGATGAGAATTCAATCAGTTCAGTAATCTTTAGTTCCGGAAAATGTGTAAACATTGTACAGCCGGATTAATAATATTATTGAACATTTCTGAGCTTCTCCAGAACATTACCATATACAATTTTGACTAGTAAGTATCAGCTTCATATAAACTATTAGCTTGGTCTTTAATGTGAAGATTTGTAATCCGAAATCCTTCCATATTCGATGCAATGAGTGTAAAGCCATCTGTAAGCCGCTTCCTGAATTCGTCAGGATAGCCTGGTGCATCAGCAAACAGTGTCGTAAAAACTACAGAGTTATCAATTATAAAATTCTTCAGACGATTTACCTAGAAATGGTGTCTGATAGCCTCTGTATATAAATTAAAAACAGAAGTTGATTAAACCCTGGTATTAAGTTATCACGAGACAGAGGTGTACTGTGCTGTTATTTTCTGACGAGTTGTTTGTACTACAAAATTGCAGAATCTGATTTACAAAAATCTGTTTTAAGCTTCACCAGGCTTGCAAAAGACACAATACGACAATCTCAACTTATAAAACAAAGGTAATGGCATCTCGAGGTAAGGAACCAATAAGAACAAAAATAATTATCAGTAATCAAATTCTAGAACAGGTAAGCTACTTTCTGTTTGTATCGGCCATCTGAGGACCACATGAAAATTTCAATTTTTTTATTCCTTGTTCTTTTCTTTATTCCCAATATTCTTTCACCTTTTCAGTATGTTCCTTCTTCCTGTCTTCAGTCCACTTTTAACTTGCGTATTTTTCTCTCCTACCCTGGACTCCTTTTATTTTTAACATTTTTGCCCGAAAAACGTCTCTTTCAATTGCTTCATCTGTGTTTATATTATTTTTTTCTAAATCGTTCTGGACTTCTTTAATCCAACTTGATGTTGACTTCTTTCCCCACAGATATTTGAAGATCTGTTTTGTTAACCTATTTTCGTCCATTCTATATAAATGTCCAAAAAATTGTAGAGGTAAGCTACTCTAATTATTTGGAAAATGATATTGGCTATGATATAAATTATGACATTGATGTTAAATTAGGTGAGTTCAAGACGATCTGTGGAACTATCAACCGTGTTTTCAGAGACAAGTTACGTCGACATACAAAATTAAAGTTTTACTAAGTTATGGCAGTCTCCGTACTGTCATACTGGTGTGAATTATAGACAACAACCAACAAACAAGTCAGTAAAATACACGCCTTGGGAATGGTGTTCTTAAGAGTAATTTAATTACCTTGTATCCGTCAGTGACTTCGTTCTAGCGTTTTTTATATAGACGCGTTTTGTGACATGTGTCACAACATCAGTAATCCTCGTCAAATGTTAAAATTCACATAAAACACATAAATACACATTTGCACATATTTACTAAATCACAATAAAGACACACACATAACACGAAGTAACTTCGGCTCCGTTGGACCGGTCCGACCGCGCGTGTAGTTGGCGAGCCACTAATTAAACTAAGTCAATCCTTATCACCAGTCATTACCGTCATGCGCGATTATATTTAGTGCTGTATCATATAGTGAGTGAGATTGAAACCTTAATTGTTCGTTTAATATACTGTTATTGTTGATATTCTTGTCTTTAAATGATTTATAAATCTCAAATTAATCGAAAGCGTCCATTAACCTACCCTTACCGCATACCCTTATACGCTTTGAAATTGGTATTGAAATCTGTGTAATTATGGTTATGCATCATTAGATGGCGCGCATAGTTAGATTTGGTCTTGTCTAAATCATTCCTTGGTAGATGTTCTTTGTATCTTTTCAAGAAAGACCTGCC
This sequence comes from Magicicada septendecula, assembly GCA_034769895.1. Classification (NCBI taxonomy): domain Eukaryota; kingdom Metazoa; phylum Arthropoda; class Insecta; order Hemiptera; family Cicadidae; genus Magicicada; species Magicicada septendecula. The sequence continues at coordinate 16,804,419 of CM068369.1, read as the reverse complement.
AGTTTGACCCAGATAGAAACAATCACAATCATCACATGACATCCTGTAAACACATGTTTTCTCTTCTAACGGGAATGGTTGTTTTATGCGTAACAAATTAGAAATATTATTATTTGTTTTAAACGCGACTTTTATATTAAATTTAGGAAACACATTGGATATAATGTTAGGTAAAAGGCTACCGTACACTGTCGTTATATACTTTTTATTGTTATTTTTATTTTTGTTAACTTTATTATCATCGATGGTATTACGGTGGGATCTAGTTTTATATAGGTGTCGCTTAAGAGTTAGTTAAAACGTGTTGTAAACATGACCGTATAAGATATATATAAGGCTGTAAGAGAAGAGTTACAATTTTTTAACTTAAATGAAAATTTAAAAGATTACAAATAACGTTGGAAAGACCTCTAAAAAGAATGTTGGATTCTAGACTGGCCAAACAACTCCGGAATATAACCTGTAGGACCTGTAGGAGCTATATAGCCTGTAGGCGTATGGGTAGATCCAGGAACAGATGACTGCTGTATGTTTGAAGGTGGAACAGGCAGCACCTTGGCTATGCCGTGTTTTAAGATGATGATTACGAAGTGAAGTTGGCAATAGACATCCTAAGACACAATTGATTTTGCTCACAATAGGAATTGTGCTCCGTCTTTCTGCCTCAATTAGGATTTTGTTTTCCACATAAAATCTTGAGTTGAATCGTATCCATACTTGCCGTTGTCACATACCCAGGCGACAAACTAACTTACAAAAGTGTTTCGAATAAGGAGTAGCCTAAGGGACCAAACACTGCCGACCACAGTTGCGGATAAAATGTAACATACCCGGTCACTTCCATTTTCCCGAATGACGAAATACCAGAATCGTTTTTCCCGCATAGTTTTTTTCGAATTTGTTTTTACTAAACACCCTGTTTCACTTTAAAAATTATTTAATTAAACCGAAATCAAAATACCTTTTCCTGGAATAGTAATTTAAAAAAAAAATTAATTCGTGACCATGATAACCGTAATCTACAAGATATGTAAATAACACGAACGAAGGGTGACATAGCAGGTTTCGTATCGTAATTGGTAAGCACCACCAGGATCTATACTCTGCCTTAACGGAGTTTCAAAAAGAACTGGCTGGCACTGAGATTAGTCTTGCAGAGCTATGTTTAGGCGACAAAGCGAAAATCGCACTAAAGGAGAAATGAATCGAACTGGAAAGAAGACTAAAAACCATAAGTGAAAGTTAAGAAAATTGTAAAATTGAAAGGGGTGACATTGAAATTTTTTGCACGCAATAGCGCACAATGTTAATTTATAACAATTTACAAATGATTTTGTTAATTATGTATTTTCATCCTTATTTGATTTCATTTTCATAAACAAAATTCAACGTTTATATCATCATCATCATCAGCCGTGGCTCTACAACCCTTGGTGGGCGTTGGCCTGCTCTAAGAGTCGATCCCATTCCTCCCTATTGCGTGCCCTGGCTTTCCAGTTTCTTATGTTCAGAAGATTTATATAAAAGTTTTTATATTATTCAAATGAATTTTTATTCAGGAAAGAGAACATTCGACTGTATGGACTCGAGAAAAGGTATTCGGGCAAATTGATTTTGGGTATCTCGTTATTCGGGAAAAAGTCTATTCGGGAAAGTGGTTCGGGTAGGTGTCCGGGTATCAATGTAACAATAGTGTTTACTGAAGTTCAATAAAAAATTCGTTTTAAACAACGGGGTATATTTAAATACTTATGCGTATACGACAGGCTTAAAGCTTTACGCTAGACAAAAAATAGAGAATTCTAAAAGCTGTATACTGTTTACAATGTCATGAATAATTAATGACCATTCTTCACTTGTGTACTGAAACCAGCAGCAACTCATAAACTCTGCAGCAGCGCGCGTGTCATATTTAATGTGTCAAAAAAAAGATACAGTACACTTTTTGTTCAACAAAAGAACCATGCTCGCTGTATGAATATTCAAGTCTGGTTAATAATTCATCCAGGATAAGTGTTTCCATTTTGTGACAGACTAGTGTGCTTGATATTTAGCAGATTTGGCCAGTTACCGCATTTTATATTGCTGTTTGGACAGGGGCTTTTAAACGTATAGTTTGTTATAGTGCCGTTTCAGAGTGACACGTTATGAACACTTTCGTATTAAAAAACAAAAAACAAATCTCGTGGAGTACGCCATGGGTGTCCATTATGACCTTCTCTTTTTAATTTATATATTGACGATGTCACACAAAACGGGCAGATGTGTCTTTCAGAACATTTTATGATTGGTCACTCTACAATTAACACTTTCTTGTTTGCGGGCGATCAAGCTATTCTGTCAGACTCTGAAAACAGACTGACGTTAAATCGTATCTGCAAACACTGTGGATTACAAATATCCACACGTAAGACCAAGGTGATGGCTTTTCGTGGAACTGATCCGGTGCGGGCAAAAATTTTATAGATTGTACTGTCCTGAAACAAGTTAGCAATCTTGAATACCTGGGCTACAGTGTGTTTTATAATGCAAGCAACGGCGTTCTGAATAAGTTGCATACGTTCAACCTTATCTGCGGGACCACTAGGTGAACCCTTAAGTCAGCAAGTAAAGAAACACGCCTAAAATTCTACAAGGTGATGGCCCTTCCCACGCTTCTTTATGGGCCTGAGAATTGGACTTTCACAAAAGGACAGGCTTGCATACAAGCGGCTGAAATGAGATTTCTCAGTCACGTGGAAGGGTATACTCTACACGATAGCAGAAACACAGATATACGGCAGTAACTGAATATTATGTGTGTACTCGACAGGATCGCCCAGTATCAGCTAAATTACTGGGACATTTTTGCCGAATAGATGACTGTCGCATCCACAATCAACTCTGGAACTATAAGCCGAGGGGACGAAGAGGTGTGGGATGTCTGAGGAAGCGCTGGAGTGACCGGCTTCAATCTTGGCCTATTTGAGACCGAAACAAACCATCCTTGGGTTTAATCCTTGAAGATGATGATGGAAAACTAAATCTCAAGAGCGTCAGTTGTCGTGAGCGTTGACTTGGGTGAGGGTTATTTTATCATGGCGGGGGAAAGCAGGCTGCTTAGTACCTCTAAGCTCATTCGAAAGTTAACATTAAATATTCCCTCTAAATTTGTCAGCTGTTCACATCTTGTATAATGAGTCTAATATTAGAGATCCCACATCTAAACAACTGCGTGGGTTCAGTGAGGAGATATCAGCTACCCAATATTACTTTGAGGCTTCTCATGAAGGAGGAAAGTCCGTAAGGAAACGAACATCAGGCTTTATAATGCACGGTGGTGCCCAAGGTTAACATTAAATATTTCCACTACTGACCTCGGTATTCTGTCTGGACACGTGTGTAGAACGTGACTCTTGCAGCTCGTCTTGTAACGATGAGCTGTGGTCACCAGCTCTTCAACATGTAATGCAGCTCGTATAGGATCGCTCAATACAGTGTTGGAAATACTCACAAACTGCAAAACAATGCATTTCCCTACAATGCATAGCCACCTCCATCAACAGAACTACCCGCAACATCCGTAGACCTTTCTTCCTCATAAACCGCCTCCTTACCATAACCGATGAACCTCCTCCCAGTACCCCTCGTTTCCATCGTCGTAGAAACAATAGAAATAGAAACACTTAACTCCCATCTTTAAACATACTCAACCTACCATCTTTCCTGATCACATAACAACTTAAATTTTCCCCAACTTCTTACCAACTCTTTAGCCTTGTTCTTTGTGTCCCCCGCCTACCTTCATACCTCTCTGTCGCCTCCTTCCACTTTTTGGCGACCTGCGCTACTCGTCCCTGTCTTGGCCGCCTTCTTGTATAAACAAAACTTAATGCCATTTCTATCAGCCACTTCCTTTACTTACATGTCTACAAACTATATCTACACAGAAATACACACACACGCACACTACTCTACCTTCAATGTGCCTCCACCTTCTTCGCTTCCGCCCTGCACTGGTGTACGTCTCCTCACATCCTACCATACGGCTGAAGGGGGCTAGCCCACAGATCAGCCCGATGCTTGTCCTTCTGGACAAGTCTCAAACATCAGGAAAAAAATCCAGTGTTGAACACCTCTGTACCACCCGAAGGAATTTTACTTCTGCTGTCTTCAAGAGCTTTCAGAGGCGTATTTACGGTACGAGGGAGACGAACTGGACAGACCCCCCCCCTCCGCTGATCGGTAACGTTGACGAATTTTATTAATCTCTTAACTTGTAGGCTGTTTTATTACTTTCTCAGCTCTGTACTGACATAGTAGTAACTCTTTTTTTAACCTACACAGCACTAGCCTACACGTTTGGTATATGGAATATAGAAAAATCAATTCGATGAATAAGAATCTTATGGATAATGTTTGAATACCAATACCCTTATTCTGTTCTTACCACTTACATTACTTTATTAGGACTGATTTCAGCCACATTAAAGATTGATTAGTCTTGACTTACTGAAGGAGATTATTCTTTAGCCAGCCGATCAACTTTGATTTGAAACTCCAAGCGGCGGCTCTACACTGGGCACTATAATCGGCAACAAGATACTTATTAATTACTGATATTTTCTACTCACTCCTCTATTCTAAACACTGTAGTTATATGTGTCTAAATATTTTAATACATTTAATATTTATTAATAAATTTACTTCAAGATATACCTTTTTTTCCTTATTAGGAAAATGTTTCGGATACTATCTTGTACCCATCCTCAGCCTTCCGGTTTCTTTGTCTGGTGAAGTACATATGTGTTGTTGGTTGACTATTATTATTGTGGCTTCCTGTTGGCTTCTGGTATTTCAAATTGGTTTTATTGTGTGTGATTGTGGTGTATGTGTTAGTTTTTGTGTATTTTCAATGTTGAGTGCTTTGAATATTGTGTCATGTTTTGTATTGATTTGTATTTGTTCAGGTATTAGTTTGTTTTCTGTTTTATGTTTGTATATTTGTAAATTTTCCCAAATGTTCATTATGGTGCCTTTGTGTGGTATATGTTTTATTAGTGTTACATTGGTTATGTCTGAGAATTCATGTAATGTGTTTATTGCATGTGTGGCTAAATTGGATTTATATATTTCTGGTTTTTTGTATGCATTTAGGTGTTCAAAATAACGTTTTTTCAGCTGTTTTTTTGTTTGTCGTATGTAACATTTATTGCAATCTTGGCATTCAATTTTGTATATGCCGTTAGTTGTTGTATTATCTTTGTTGTGTGAGCTATTTAGATTTTGTAATATATTTGTATTAGTTTTGTATGCTATTTTTATATCTGTGTTTTTAAATAGTTTTGTTAGTTTTGTCATTTTATTATTTATATATGTGAATGTGGCCCATTTTTGTTGTTATTATTTATGTGTTGTTCAGTTTTATTAATTCTTAATTGTTCAGTTTTTATTTTGTATTTGATTTTATTTTCTATAAAACAGAAAACAAACTAATACCTGAACAAATACAAATCAATACAAAACATGACACAATATTCAAAGCACTCAACATTGAAAATACACAAAAACTAACACATACACCACAATCACACACAGTAAAACCAATTTGAAATACCAGAAGCCAACAGGAAGCCACAATAATAATAGTCAACCAACAACACATATGCACTTCACCAGACAAAAAACCGGAAGGCTGAGGATGGGTACAAGATAGTACCCGAAACATGTTCCTAATAAGGAAAAAAAAAGGTATATCTTGAAGTAAATTTATTTATAAATATTAAATGTAATATATATATATATATATATATATATATATATATAAGTGCCGTATGTAGTTAATAACGATCTTTTGTTTTTAGAAAATAAGACAGTGACATATATTGCTGTTTGCAAACTTAATAATAATTGCATTTCATGACCTTAATACGAGCGTCGGAAATAATTACACAACTTAGACGTCATACTTTGTGTTCAATACAAATTTAAAAGTTTCTAAAAGCTGCTACTTAACACTACATGAATAATTCATGAGACACGGTAGCACTCTCCGTCAGCGTGGCGAAGTTAGAGACGCGTCATGTGTGTGTGTGTGTGTGTGTGTTTAACGCTCCCGCGGTCTCATTTGATTCCTGTAGCGTATACGTATTAATGCTTGTGCAGAGTCTAATACAATTTCGGCGCAAAAACCACGCGCTACATTTTATGTCATAAAACTTGTTAATAATTCATTAGAAGTTAATGTCTTGTTAAGCTGTGTACTTTGCAAGGTAATTTTACTAGCCTGACAATTACAGCTTGCAGTATGAGTATAAAATTTAAACACTTTACAAAATCCAGTATTTTAATGATGCTCATACGTCTACTTCGTTACAATGGAATCAATTTATTAACAAGATAATATCACGGAGAATTTGTGGAAACAAGTTCCTCAACTCATAATCTTCATTAGGTGGTCTAGACCAGTCATAGGCAACGTTTGAATTTTTGGGGGCACATATATAACATACTGAGGACCAGTTCGATGGGCGCACCCCTTCCTACACCACCAACGCAAAATAGAAAGGCGCGGTGTTCAATAGCCGGACTTTACAAACATTAACTGTCGCTTTATAATACCCTTGCGCTTATATTTAACGACGTGGAACCACCGAATCCAAAAAAGCTTTGCAATATTTTTCATATAAATTTGTGAAATTTGTTCACGTTAGGTCATCAACAATTTGTCACATGAACACTCGCGTTAACAAAACTTTCAACGAAAAAATGTTTAAACATGAACACATTTTAATAAAAATAAATTATAGAACTCACCATAATAAAAGCTATTTATTTTTATGAAGTGCAGAGAAATGTAAAACTTGAAAAAATCACATTTAAAACATAAATGAAGGTTTCAGTTACTTTTCTTGAAAACACTAACTTAAAGTAATTATTGTATTAGAAAAAAGTAAAATTTGAAACGGTTTTTACTATTTTAGAATACAGTACTTCGAAGCAGGTACAATGCGGGTGCGTTCGTTCGTTCAAAATAAAATAAAATTACAAACTGGTCCGAGGGCGCGTCAAACCTTATCGACGGGCACACTTGCGCCGCGGGCGCAGGGTTGCCGACTGCTGGGAATTTTCGTTATCTTGTAACTGGCCATCTTCTCTTGGTTGCCTCGCATTTTATCTTCTTTTTGTTTTGGACGTGATATCTTCCCTTAGAGGTCTACACACGATCGTTTCGGTGAGTCACATTAGTGTGTTAAATTTTAAGTGTCACATCAGACTGAAGTGATGCGGTGCCTAAACACGGTCACATCGGTATGCCACCAGTCTACACGCGCTCCGTCTTCTGTTAGAACGCACTCGCCGTGTAGTCGCAATTGTGTGCTGTGCCGAAAATTGGTTTTTGTAGTTTGTCATGTTTACGGCAGAGGAATGGCTACGGCTATTGTGAGCGTGGCTGGATTATGGTTATGGCGGGCCCCGGGGGGGGGGGGGCTATTTAAGAGCAGGGGCCCGTGTATGAAATTTTTGCGTTTGGAATAATAATTTACTTTGTTCATACGATCAATTAATAAATATAATAAACAAACTATTGTTCTTAAACCGTATTTTTACTCACATATTTTTTATATTATATTGCTGCTGAAACCTTTTTATTTTCAATAGATGGTGAAACTGTTTACTATTATTTTATTTCACAGATTTTTTTTGCAATAATCAAGAGTAGAAATAAATTAGAGAAAAATAAATAATTTAATTCAAATATTTTTTCTGCTTTTCTTTTCTGTAAACTCTGCTATCAAATTATCGAAATCCAATGTTTTTTAAATTCTGTTTCAACAGTTTACCTTGCTAAGTTAGTTAAGCGAACATCAAGCAAAGTTGATCGGTACATATTCTTGATTCTTTTAAGAGTAGAAAATGATCTCTCAGCCTTACCATTACCTTATGTACCTAAACATGTCCCCAAGTTTCATTTACGTCCGTGATCCGTACTTCAGGTACTCCTTGTCAGTGCGGTTTTCATAATTACGCTTGCTCAGAAAATTTTATTTTTCGTTTAAAAATGAGAAATTTTTGGGCATCTAATTATCTCCTTTATTTTTTCATTGATGTCGCTTTTCCGATCGTTGAGAGTTTATTCATTCTTAATTCTGATAACTTGGGTGCATCCAGAAATTGGTGGCAAATATTGATGACATTACAATAATTAGTCACCAAGTCACACATATAAATATAGAACTGTATTTATACTAGGAATCAGCTGATTGTCTTGTCGCTTCGTTTAAAATCGTTTACAACGACGCGTTTGCAAGATAATTATTAACCATTGGGTTATAGATAAAAAGATTAATCCTTTGGAAGAAGCATTCAAAAAAAAATAAATAAAAAAAATAAATAAACTTTAAAACAGCACTCTTCTGGTTACTAAGTTAAAATCACTGCTACAAATTAAGCGTCGCGACGCAGTCTGGTACGCAACATTTCGCTACTGTTACGTCGTTATCTTACGTGATTATTACTGTAATTTGATTTCCCTCCCGTACGCACTTCTATATTTTTTTTTTCAATTTATTGGAGATTTGTAATCTGTTCGACTAAGCGAACATTGAACAAATTGGCTGACAACACACATACAGGGTTATGAAGAGCTGACCATTGACAGCTCTTCTTGTTTCGTTAATAGATTAAAGAGATACACAAGTTAAAAAACTAAATGACAAAAACATGTAAACAAATAAACAAAAATCAATTCCACTTGCTGCTGGCATGATACAGTAAGTTCAAATGTTAAACACTGGGCCCATAAGGCACACATATACTGGTTGACATTAACACTTAATGTTGACACGAATACAAAACATACAGAACAGAACAGATATCACAGACATTATAATACAGAGAATACATTATTAGTAAAACCTGAATGGTAAGTCTAACAGTTTGTGCCTTTTTAGTCGTCGTTTTCTTCCGTGATTATTACTGTAACTTGATTTCCCTCCCGTACGCACTTCTATATCTACGGCAGTATTGATTAACTTTCAGAATCTTTTAGATAAACTTTCTTGTAAATCCACCATCATCAGTATCTATTTCATCACTCTGTGTGTGTGTGTGTGTGTGTGTGTGTGTGTGTGTGTGTGTGTGTGTGTGTGTGTGTGTGTGTTCTTGAGAGAGAGAGAGAGAGAGAGAGAGAGAGAGAGAGAGAGAGAGAGAGAGAGAGAGAGAGAGAGAGAGAGAGAGAGAGAGAGAGAGAGAGAGAGAGAGAGAGAGAGAGAGAGAGAGAGAGAATATCAACAAGGTGCATTTATGCAGCCATAGCTTTATATGATAGAGATAAGCTTCAGCGTAGAATATTTCATAGTGACGTCAATTGGATATAATAGTCAAATGAATAAAAATATGAGTATATATTACAAAGAGACAAACATTCACACAGTGTGTGAATACATGGTGACATATATACAATAATCGTCAGTTGGTGTCCTGTGTTAAGGACTCTGAATGTTATAAGACAATATTGTTATTAGAATAATTACTGCATTTGAACGTAGTCTAAAAAAAACAATACTGTATGTTAAACAACAACAAAAAACAACAGTATAGTGTAGAGTGAAAGGGAATAAGTGTTCACGATATTATTTGATGATTCGTTGGGCACTTGGTGAAACATATTAATACAAAGGTTTTGTAAAATATATAAAAACACTTGGTAAGTTTCACAAATTTGTTAATTAACTCTGACAGCTGTTTCGACTAACTAAGCCATTGTCAAAGAGGCGAATGAATGAAAATTACTAAAACACAGGATGTGAGTGGAGTGTAGGTGGTGAACCTCTGTTCAGGGCGTATCTGGAACATCTGTGTTGAGATGGCGAGGGGGGGTGTGCAAGAGACAAGGGAAGGTCAGGTGTCTTTAAAAACTAAATACAATCATGAAAGCAAAATATAAAATTAACTAAACTAAATATAATCTGAATGTAAAATATAAAATTAACTGAACTAAATATAAACTGAATGCAAAATTTAAAATAATGATGAACATTCAAAATAATATAAAATAAACTAAACTAAATAACAGATTTTAATAAAGGGGATGCACAAAATTCAGTCTGTTCATTGGTTAAATTTTTGTTATTTTTTTTGCTTTTCTTAATTTCAAAAATTTCTAACAAATCCATTTTTTTACCTTTTTGTATGTTGTGGAGTAGTGTTATGTTTTTTGTGTCTATGAAGTGATTGTGTTGTAAGCAATGATCTGCAAAACCTGTATTAGATGTATTGGTTAAAATCGCCTTCTTATGTTCAGAAACGCGATGTTTCAGAGCACGGCCACATTGTCCGATATAAATAGCATCACATTCTGCACAGTGTATTTCATAAACTCCATTTTTCTCCACTGTGTTAGATTTTCTTTATTATTGACTAGTAGTGAAAAAAGATTACGTTTGTTTACTGATACCATGTTAAGACCATGGTTTTTTAACCTATTATTAATCTTATCTGTTATACACGGAATGTAATTTGTTAAGTGAAATTTTTTGTTACCCTTATCTGGCTCTATGGAATAAAATTTTTTAAAGTAATTTTCTTCTGTCTTTTTTTAACTAAAGCGTCAATTATTCTTTCATCATAACCGTTATCTTGTGCTATGGGTTTTATAATATCTACCTCTTTATTAAAATTTTCTTTGGATAAAGGAACTATAAGGGGACGATTAACCATTGCATGAAAACTGCTTAATTTTATGTGCCATGATGTTAGTGATTGTTTATGTATAACGGTATCTGTAAAAGTAGGTTTTCTGTATATCTGAAAACTAAGATTATTTTGTGACCTAGTAATGGTAAGATCCAAAAAATTTAAACTTTTCATATTTTGTGTTTCAAGTGTATATTGCACGCTACTATAAAAGGAATTATTATAATCTAAGAACATATGGAGCTGTGTATCTGTTCCCTTCCAGATACAAAATATATCATCAACATACCTTGCCCAATGAAAAACATATTTTATGTTGAGGTTATCGGATGTTTATATATATTTTACAAAACCTTTGGAATAAGTGTTGTTCGCGTAACAAATTGTGTGACTAAAATTTATTGTGCTGAAAAAACAATTATCTCTGCAATCACATGCAGTTAAAACACGTGGTTTTTAAAAGTCTAGAAACCGGGAGTTGTCCACGATACGTGGTCGATTTTGCATTTCTAAAACTTTTTGACACGTAAAAATTACGCCACGTGCGTAGATCTATAAAAACACTTGTGATCCTTGAGTTACTTACGGAGTCTATAACAAGCTGTCTTTGATACGTCAGTCTGTAATAAGGGGTTTCTCATAGTTTCTGGGAAGTCGGAGTGCATCGTCGAGGGAGCAGCTGAATTAGGCCACAAGTCAGGCACGGCGTTCGATATCTTCAACGAGGACTAACTCGGTAGCAACTTGGACGGATACAACGCTAGCGAGGAAACCCTGAGATCTACGTCCCACCTTAGGAGGAAGTCAGCCGGTGTGAAAGCAGGAGCAGCCCCGCGCGATCGTCCGGAGAACTTAATCCCGCAAAGTAAAATTTGGAAAGTAAAATTATAAAGTAACTATAAAACTATTTAAAACAAGTGAAGACTCTTGTTTTAATTGCTAATTTAGTCAACTATATCAAATTATATTTATATTAAATTATTAAATTGTAATATATAACTTCAAACACTTTTTGCTACAGTCTATTTCTTGATGAAAATATAATTTATTTAATATTTATATTCATTAAATAAAGACGTTTTTCTCTTATTTCGAACATGTTTCGAAATCCTATTGTTAGGATTAAGTCAGTAGCAACTGGGACGGGTACAACGCCCGCGAGAAAACCTTGAGATCTACGCCCCACCTTAGGAGGACATCAGCCCTGAAAGCAGGAGCAGGCCCGCGCGATCGTCCGGAGAACTTAATCCCGCAAAGTAAAATTTGGAAAGTAAAATTATAAAGTAACTATAAAACTATTTAAAACAAGTGAAGACTCTTGTTTTAATTGCTAATAGTCAAATATATCAAATTATATATGTATATATATATATATATATATATATATATATATATTAAATTATTAAATTAGTAATATATAACTTCAAACACTTTTTTGCTACAGTCTATTTCTTGATGAAAATATAATTTATTTAATATTTATATTCTTTAACTAAATACGTTTTACTCTTATTTGGAACATCTTTCGGAATCCTATTGTTCCCATCCTCAGCATTCTTAATTTTATATATTGTTGAGTACTTGTGTTTTGGTTGGTTGTTGTTATGGTTTCCTGTTGTTGTTTTTTTTTTTTTTGGTATTTTAAACTGGTATTATTGTGTATGATTGTGGTGTATATATTAGTATTTTGTGTATTTTTTTATGTTGAGTGCTTTGAAAATTGTCTCATGTTTTGTACTGATTTGCATTTGTTCAGGTATTAGTTTGTTTTGTGTTCTGTTTGTATATTTGTTCTTTATGGTGCCTTTGTGTGGCATTTGTTTTATTAGTGTCGTGTTGGTTATGTCTGGGAATTTATGTTCAGTGTTTATTGCATGCGTGGCCAAATTATAAATAAAATACAAAATACGAAAACTAAATAACCCACGCAACAAAGGTAATACAATAAACAATGGTTTGTACAAAATTGAATGCCAAGATTGCAATAAATGTTACATAGGGAAAACAAAAACAACTGAAAAAACGTTATTTTGAACATTTAAGCGCATACAAAAAAACAGAAAGGTATAAATCTAATTTGGCCACACATGTAATAAACACAGCACATGCATTCCCAGACATAACCAGCATGACACTAATGAAACACATACCACAAGAAGGCACCATAATGAACATATGGGAAAATTTACTTATATCCAAACACAAAATAAATTAATACCTGAACAAATACAAGTAAACACAAAACACGACACAATATTCAAAATACTGAACAATGAAAACACCCAAAAAATAAATATATTCACGACACCCACACACAATAATACCAAATTACAATACCAAAAACCAACAGGAAACCGAAGCAGCTACCAACCAGAACACAAATAGCCCCATACAACTAGATCCAAAACTATGATGACTGACGATGGGAACAATAATTGTCCCGAAAAATGTTCCAAATAAGGGAAAACATCTTGATGTAAAGAAATTATAAATATTAAATAAATATTATATATATATAGGCCCTATATATATATTTATTTATAAGGTTGGTGGGTGCGCAGTCGATTGGGTGTGTCTGTTTTAGAGCGAGAGGGGGTGAGTGAGTGAGATAGACAGACAGATAGACAGACAGACAGACAGATAGACAGACAGATGGAGATCGAGAGAGCCGTATACAAATTTCTGTTGAAAAAAGTTGTAACATTACGTTAAGAGGCCTAGGTCAGTTATATCAAGGGTGCTTATCTCTCGGAATGCACAACAAACCGGTCGCATTTCACTATATTAACAACTAGTTTGAGCGATGTTAATGAACTTTATAAGTTACGGCCGCACTGACCGTGAAACTGACGTCTTTAAGCGGAGAAATATGCATATGAGCCAAGACTTGATTTAATAATAATAGTAATAATTCCGATGTCAATGTCAGGTAAACTGGATCTGCAAGTGTGTGTGTGCGCGCGCGCGCGCAGTTGCCAACGAGTGACCTGGAATGGCCGCCCGCTGTCTGCTGCGTTCATTATGTTGCTAGGCAAGCGGGTCACTGGCCTCGGTCGCTGTGACATAACTCGACTAAAACGTACATGATTGTGAATAACCAAATGCTGAGCCCACATGTGCTGTGCAATTAGTAGTGTTCTGTAACAAAAACCATTACCAATGTATAATTAGTTGATCTGCATGGAGACAGATGGGTCAGGCGTAACAGATGTTGGTGAGTTATTATTAAAATGTGGTGAGTTATTATTATTTGGTGTTCTGCCCTAAGGAAGGTTTCAAATGGTATATGCTCTCCAAGCTCTCCTAACGCATGCCAGTCTTTTCGTTTCTTCGTAACATCCGCGGATTTTAATCTTACCTATTAACTTCATTCTTCTACGGCCTCTTCTTTTTTCTCCTTCTATGACACCCTCCATGGTAATTGTAAGCAAGCAGTCTCTTCTTAAAGAATGACCTAACCAATTCCTTTTCCTATTTTCTATTACCTTCAGGATTCTTCTCTCTTCCCCTATTCTTCTTAAAACGTCATCATTCCTTACTTTATCAACCCATCTTAATTTTTCCATTGCTCGCCAAACCCACATCTCATGTGCTACTAATCTTTTCTCGTCCTCCTTCCATGTCTCTGCACCGTATAAACAACGCTCCACAAATAACATTTCCCCAACATTTTTCTTAAATTCTTAATAATTTTGCCACACAGCAGTCTTTTCTTCCCATTAAATGCTTCTTTCGCCATAGCAATTCTTGCTCTAATTTCACGAGTTTCACGAGTGGTGGGTTCAATACGTTAAATATCTTTCTCACTCTCAATACTTCGTGACACACAGGTGAAGGGCCGTGAGGGACGAAGGGCATGCCCGTCGCCCGCTCGTGTGTTACGTCCCGAGCTTCAAATAGAGCTGCTCCCGCAGGGACCACAGATGTGCTGGATGTTGAAGGTGTGGCCTGCTACCGGCCGTGGGTCTTCAATTAGTTACCTAACTGAGGGTGAGCGTTCGCCGAGGCCCGGTCCAAGATTCACCTGGCACAGTTTGGTAGCGACCGAGGGCGCTAATAAGGTGGTTGTCCTGGAAGCGGGCGGTGCGACCATAGATTTTCCGGGACAGTGTCCGTATAGTGGCGTCCAGGGAACGGCGGACACGCATGGATTCTTTGATGAATGTGTTAGATTTCATTTGCTTTCCAGGCCCTGCGCAAACTTCAGTCCAGGAGAGATAAGTCTTGGCCAAGTAGCCCCATACGGGAATCGCGTAGGTAACCATCGGCACCACATAGGTGGTGACGATACGCTTCCCTAGGCGGCGGGTAATACTTGGTGATCACTAACTTCGCTCCATCGAATGCATTGTAGACGTGTACACGATAGTCGTCCATTTCAATGACTATATGGTTGCACAATATGCATTTTGCGTGAGTGTACTCCAAATCTGTAAAGCGTTCGTCAAACTAATACGGCCTGTAATGCGTCTGAGTTTTTCAATTCCTGTCTTACGTGGAAGGTCTGGAACAGCTCTTGGAATTGCTTCTGGGTTTCTGTAAAGAAGGTCCCATACCTTATGGATATCTGCTGTTTAGTTTCAGGTTAGGCCTAGGATTTTGTTGCTTGCAACAAAATCCAACTTTTGGTTGAGAAGTATCTTAGCAGAGATGCTTTTGGTTTCTGGCTTAGATTGTTTCTTGGCACTTACTGTGCGTATTATCACTCAGTGAGATGGAATTCATTGAAGGACAACTGATGTAACGTGCGTAAATTACATGATATTATTTTTTAACATTTTCTTTTACTTCATTTCTCTGGCCAAAACACATCTTGGATAGTTGCTTTCGAAACAGAGGGGATAGCTGTCGTACTAAACATATTTTCTCCTGGGGGAGGGGTAATAATATTGTCACTCACAGCTTGTCAATATAATTGGAGTGCTCAGAATTAATTATTAATGCACGTACTGTGACGATTTAATAAGCCTAAATCCCACAAAATAAAAAAAATTATTATACTAATATTGGCTTTAATAAGGTACGAATGAACCCTTCTCCATGCCCTAAACCGGTAGTAACCTGCCGATTTGCCAATGTAGCAGTTAATAAAATTATATTTGAGAAACTAAATAAATCCGTAACTACCCCTCGTCACATAAAAGAGTAATAAAAGTAAAGAGCGATGTCATTAAGTTGTAAGCGAATTAAAGCAAAATAATTAATAATAAGTGAGAACTACTTTTCACGCTGAGAAAGCACCTGCGCGCGGTCAGCCTCTTCACCCCTATAGTAAATTAGTTCAGTTGTATCTCACACTCCGCTGCTGATACAGCGTACAAAAGTATGTAGTCAATATAAAACCTGTAAACGAGGAGAAGCTTGTGTGAGATAGCCGGATGATGTAAAAATGTCGTAAATGACGTGAGTGTATGACAATGACATCTCTGTAACAAACTAACATCACCTAAATGCGTGGTTAAACTTTTAACATGTAACTGTTAACCGTAAGTAATATGTGCGGTACAACAATGTGAAGACCAGTGAAAGTTACAACCCAAAACCTACCACAAGAATCTACAGACCCGACAGACGACTCATCTTTAGGAATGACAGCAGATTTTACCAAAACACGATAGCCAGAAGATCTCCAAAACACCCTCCACAACCGATAGAAGCGCAGATTCGCCGACGATGTTACACACAGGTGACACGGAAGTTCAACTTCCGTGGTTCAGAACTTAACTTAAAATAATACATGATAGGCACTTAATTAACAAATGAAAGTAAAGTAAAACACGAAAGACTGACTTAATTATCATAAAATTGTAATTTCATGCTTAGTATTAATATGTGTTAAGTTTAATGCTTTTATGAATATAACACGTTAAAGTTAAATAAGCCCATTCTTCACATGGCACAAAATAAAGATTATAATTTTAATATCATATACTGAAACAAAATACTCGGATCCGAGGGCAGTAAAAGCTATGTTAACTCATTAATTACTCTAATTCTATTTGTACAAGAGGTGCAAATGTTTTTACTTTTAATATACTCACTGCTAAATTTCTTCGGAGATGTTAAAACATTATGTAATAAAGAGATGTCATGGTCCAAAAAGGTGAGTGAATAAATCTACAAACCGCTGTCAACATCCCTCAATTCACGGGATCCTATTTAACATTTGTTTACATTCCAGTTAATTATGAGTTTGTTAAGATTATGGAAGCCTGTTTAATTGACCTGAGCCAATTAACCAGGTTCCCGATATTATAACGACGAGACGTTATAGTGCAGCGTAAAAAATAAAATGTGGTATACAGTCCGTCCTGTCTTTAGCCGCCACCCTTGGATCTCCGTAAAATGTGGCCGCTCAGAGAGGTGGTCGTTTAATAAAGGGGTTGGAGGGGATAATAACAATAGAGGGATGATTAGCTACATCATTTAACTGTATTATGTACTTGCACTTGTATTCCTATTTACAGTATGTTTGCAGTGGAAACACTTACATTACAAACCATTGGTAAAGTGTATACTTTTACAAAAATAGTCTATTTAAAGTGGTATGTTTTGAGGTAGTGATTTTCTTGTGATTTGTGTAATTCTCTACTTCGTGATTAATAACTTAGCTCCGTCGACTACTGTGTAGACGTTTTCATAATAATCGTCCATTTTGTCACTATATGGTTGTACAATATGTATTTTAGGTGAGGGGAGAATATGCCAAATCTGTAAAGCGTTCACCAGACTAATATGGCCTGTAAAAAGTATCAATATTTCAATTGCTGTCCTGCGTGGAACGTCTGAAACAGCTGTTGGGGTTTTGAAGAGAAGATTCCATCTCTTGGAATTGCTTCTGCGTCAGCTGCTACTTTAGTTCCGGATTAAGCCTTAGATTTCGTTCCCTTCTGTTGTTCTGTATTTTGGCAGAGGAGTATCTTAGCGGACTTGCTTTTGGCTTTTAGATTAAATGTTGTTTTTTGGCAAGTATAACTGCAGTTATGCGTATAATCCGACAGTGGAATTTATTGAAGGACAACTGAGTTGACACGCGCAAATACAGATATTATTTTTTTAAATTGTCTTTCACTTTATTTCTTAAGCCAAAACACGTCTTCCATAGTTCCTTTTGAATCACAAGGGATAGTTGTCTTATTAAACATATTTTCTCCTGGGCGTGGGGCTCAAAAATATGGTCACTCATCTCTTATCAATAAATTCTTAGTACACATAATCATAAATCATTTGTACATTAATAAATCATTACTGCTCTTAATAAATAAAATTTAAATCCATGATAAAAACGCACTGAAAGAAAACAATATTACTGCTTCTTAGCTGAGTTATAAATTTGTTGGAAGGTTGAATCCCTAAAACCCCTTGCCTACTTCCATGGGTCAAATTCTTTACTTATAAGGCTTAAAGCTTGTAGGAAGTTATAATTGAGCACTTTATACAGGTATTTCAATATGTTTCCCTACATTCGAACTCTTCTTCTTCTTCTTCTTCTTCTTCTTCTTCTTCTTCTTCTTCTTCTTCTTCTTCTTCTTCTTCTTCTTCTTCTTCTTCTCCTCCTCCTCCTCCTCCTCCTCCTCCTCCTCCTCCTCCTCCTCCTCCTCCTCCTCCTCCTCCTCCTCCTCCTCCTCCTCCTCCTCCTCCTGCTCCTGCTCCTGCTCCTGCTCCTGCTCCTGCTCCTGCTTCTCCTCCTCCTCCTCCTCCTCCTCCTCCTCCTCCTCCTCCTTCTTCTTCTTCTTCTTCTTCTTCTTCTTCTTCTTCTTGTTCTTCTTCTTTTCCTCCTCCATTTTTTGTTCTTCTTACTTTCATTTTCTATCTTCACTTGTTTTTCTTATTCTTTTAGCCTTCTTCAATACTTATTCGCATGCAGGTCTCCTAGCTCCTTCTACAGTACGTTGCCAATCGTCTCTTTTCCTCACGCCAACCGTGTTATCTCCGCTGCCCATCTCTTGTGGCAAAACTGTTATCTTATTTCCCAACCAAGGACGTTACTGAACTATCCCCTCTTTATAAAGACTACCGCTTTGCCTTATCGCCTTATGTTGTGGCCTATAAACCTGTGTTGCTGCCTTGCGATCGCTTTCTTATCTCAGCTCCTCTTGTTATTATGTGTGAAAAAATTATTACTTTTCCCTTTACTATAATAGAAATATTATCTGTTGTTTTTAAACTTAAAAACAATAATCAACAAAACATAATAGTCAAAACTTATTTTCGAATATTTAGAAAGAAACAAAACATACATTCACAATCGGCTGATATATCTAGACTTCCAAAGTAGACTTGGTTTACTGTAGTTCAGACAACTTCCTGTCAATTGTTCAGGGCCAGTAGTAGTTAATTATGCAGTAGTTAATTGTAAAACTATGTACTTGTTTTTTTGTTAAAAAGAAAAATAAATTTTGTTCCTTCCATGTTTGGAAGACAGCCTCAATCGTGCGGCCCTACAAATCTCTCTTGACATTATTAGAGGGGATTCAAGCGTGAGACACTGTAAAGCATCCTCCATTAGAAAAGAAAACGGTAAGAATTCATGTAAAATACTTTATAAGCCTCCATCTGAACTTCAAGCCTGGAGAAGCGTAGACATTATTAGAGGGGATTCAAACGTGAGACGCTGTAACGCATCCTCCATTAGAAAAGAAAACGGTAAGAATTCGTGTAAAATACTTTATAAGCCTCCATCTGAACTTCAAGCCTAGAGAAGCGTAGACAATCTCTCTTGACATTATTAGAGGGGATTCAAACGTGAGACACTGTAAAGCATCCTCCATTAGAAAAGAAAATGGTAAGAATTCATGTAAAATACTTTATAAGCCTCCATCTGAACTTCAAGCCTGGAGAAGCGTAGACAATCTCTCTTGACATTATTAAAGGTGATTCAAACGTGAGACGCTGTAAAGCATCCTCCATTAGAAAAGAAAACGGTAAGAATTCATGTAAAATACTTTATAAGCCTCCATCTGAACTTCAAGTGTGGAGAAGCGTAGACAATTTTACATACAGAGACAGATTCTATTATTCCTTCGGCGTATGATTTACATAATCCAAAACACACACACACACACACACAGGTTACCCGAGTTTTATTCATCAGCTGTTTGTAAAACAAATAACAAAACAGTGATTTCATTTAATGTTTGCAATACATTTGGTTTTCAACTCTGCGCAAACATTTCCGCCCGCTAATCTGCGTTTATGTAAATAAATGTAACTTTTTATTGTGTGACATTTACATAAGCTGTGGCATAGCGATGTCACACATAAAGCAGAACCAGAATGGGATTATATAGAATATAACACGAAGCATTTCACGCGCCAAATGGGTGTTTCAAATGCAAACAGGTTATAGATTTAGTTATAATTGTTACTTTGTCGTCACATCTCCTCCGGTGTTCCAAATTGCTATTTTCACCTCTTTCAAAATCCAGTCTCGTGTCGGTTTTCGTTTGCGAATGTCTTTATCACTACGTCTGTCCTAGTTTCCGAGGCGAGGTGTTGGAGTTGTGAGTTGTTGATTGGTACCACCGTATAGAGCAACGAACCCTATGCCGGCTAGATTCTGTGATCTAGAACAACCTCTAAAAGGGTGTAATGTAGAGAGATGAAGAGAGAAGGGTTGTTGTTAGTGAAGAAATAAGAAGTGATTTAGATATTTTTGCAGTTAATGAAGAGATTAAAGAATACAGAATAAAATGGATTCAACCATTGACGGTTCTAGTAGAAGCCGGAATATTAAACGTGGCAACGTTGCATCTGAGGCCTATAAGCATAGTGTAATAAAATACCTAAAGTGAACATGTTATATATTTAATTTAATTTCATAGTATTACTAAAATCATGAGTAGCCCTATTTATAGCTGAATCTAACTTATAGGTCTGCGGGCACTTAGCACTATACGTTTAAGTTGAAGAATCAGTGAATTAGTGTTAAATCTAATGATTTAATTTTGTTCGAATTATTGAATTCGTATCGTATGAATGAGATAGTTATTATTTTTTTAAATAATACAGGCCTAATGGTATTTTAAATAATAAACTTTTAATTTGCAAAAAGTGAAGAATTATGAAACTGCTGTTAACCGTCAATTAAAAATGACGCGATTTGATTATTGAAATAGATAAGTTAAGAGGTCGTCTAGTCGGCCTCAAATGTCAGCTGGTTCCAGTGTTGCCACGTTTAATGTTTAGACAATCTACTAGAACCGGCCATGATTCAACACATGAAAGAAGAATATTGAAGATAGCGAAAGATTGCAACCCTAGAGACAGAAGAAAAGTTGGTAGATCTAAGAAAATGTGGACTGTGGAATAGGAACAGGCCGCTAAAACATAAAACCGTTAAGAAGATGATGATGGTAATAATGATAACAGTTATTACTACACATTACGTATTATTCTGTAGGTGTACAAAACTGTATTCATTGAAAAACATCATGTTATGTTGGTATAAGACGGAACGTTGTCAAGCGGATGCTTCGGGAAGGCAGACCAGCGCGCGGGAGAGGTCGAACACCAAATACAGGCTCCAGCAGCGCCGCTTACACAGATCCTCAAGTCGAACCACCGAACGCTGAAACCGTGATCTCCTTCTTCTTCCCTCCTCTTCCTCCTCCTCCTCCTTCTCCTTCTCCTCCTCCTCCTCCTCCTTCTCCTCCTCCTCCTCCTCCTCCTCCTCCTCCTCCTCCTCCTCCTCATCCTTCTTCTTCTTCTTCTTCTTCTTCTTCTTCTTATTCTTCTTCTTCTTCTTCTCCTCTTCAAGGATTAGGTTATAGAAACATGTTCCGGGACCCATCTTATCCTCGGGCAACCCACGTCTTCTACCAATGGCTTTCTAGTTCAGTGCCGCTTTCGGCAATCGATCCTCTGTCATCCTTCGCAGATGTTCCCACCATTGTCCTATATAAATTGAAATAATTTCATTTATGTCCTTTGCTTCGACTTCTGCTCTGATATCTTCATTCTTCATTCTATCCTGCAATGTATAATTTAAAGTATTACAAAGAAACTGCATTTCAGCACTCTGAATCTTGGCGCTTTCCTGTTTTGTCATCTCGCGTAAATCAACGTGGGTATTCCAATTGTCTTATAAAAGTTAATCCTTGTCCTGTGTCTTCTTTCATTTCTAAGATTCCTATGAACCGTACCACAAATATTCCTAAATTCATTTATCTTCTCACTTATATATCATATTCAAGTTCACAGCTTTCTGCACAGTCGAGATATTTCGAACGGCTCACTTGTTCTAAAGTGCTGTTGTTTATAACTATCTTAGTCAGCCGTGATACCGTAGAAAATCGGTTAACTCGGCGCCACGGAAGGTTCCATGTGCCAGGGTGAGTGTTTTGGAGGGAGAAAGAGCCATCGGTATAGGAATAGCAACAGACCCCGCCCCCTCAGGTCCGTAGCCCTAGGCACACCTAGCTTGGTTCAGTTCAGCCAGCCTCACATGGACTTATCCTGAACGGTCCACCTCAAGAACAGGTGTAGCCTATTTGTATAGGTTATTCTACTTAGATTCACTTCGCTTTGATGTTAGCGAGGTTTGGCGGGACACTCGCGCAGCTACTGCCAGGTACGACGCAACCCTGTCTTCCCATCTCAGCCGGTTAACATCAACCCCAATCCAGCTGAAATACCGGTTTATCCCCGCCCTGAGATTAGGCATACTGTGTTAGGTGGAGATGGAAGAAACCGGAGATACCGTCGATTATGGCGGTATAGGCCAATTCACCAGGCCCCCAGAGAATTACCTCAGGTCCCCACCTCTTCTTCTTCTTCTTCAGCACTACAGCCCAACGTGAGCCTTTGCTTCCAACACCAATCATCTTCAGTGTCTCCTATCCATTGCCATCTCAGCGCAACCCCTCACATCCATTGTTCATAGATCTTTCACCACATAATGCAATCATCTTATCGCATGTCGATCCCTCTTTATGTCTTTATGACTTGCGCCCTCAGGATTTTCTTTGGTATACGATGATCATCTATCCGCTCTAGGTGAACTAACCGTTGTATACGTTGAGCCTTTACGAACCTTACACTGTCTTCATGATTCAACTGCTCACATGTCTTTTGGTTATTTCTTATTCTCCGTTCAAAACCTTTTTTAACCGGGCTATAAACATGTCGTATAATCAGGCCCCCCACCTACGGAGGAGAATATTTAAAAGAGCGAAAACATTTGAGCAGTATGAACTGACTCATGCGTGGGGAACACACAGTTTTGAAAATAAGGTAAGCCCACGTACATGGGAAACCCAAACAAAATAATTAGTTAGAGAAAGAGAGAGAGAGAAGAGAGAAGGAAGGAAATAGAAAGATAATTATAATTATCAATTATCAAAGATAATTTATAATTTACAATCTGTCGATACAATAAACCTTTTATAAGTGCTGACTGCTGGTTACAATACTTGCCAAATTTTCACGTTCAGCCGGAACAAATCATTTAACTACAACTGCTTGTCTTGAACAAGTTTTGTTATAAAATATTTAATTACGAAAGCTAAATAATAATATTCGAGAGTGTATAACGCTAATAAATATTATATTCACTGTTACCGTAAATTTTTCTAATGCAGGCTGCATATTAATTAGGTCTGTAATTATAATTATAATGGTGTACGATCGTAACAATTAATATACAATTAGAAAAAAATATTACAACATACATAATGTGTTCATTCGTTTGTACATTTAAATATTGTATAATGACTATATTGTTTTGGAAATTCCGTTGTCCTATTGGCATAAAGTTTTAATATCACTGTTCTGTCGAAATGAATTATTAAATCTTGCTATAAAAGTATTATTTCGATACTTTGAATTAAATGAATTTAACAGTATCTATCATAGCACAAACAATGTGTCCCTCTACACAAAACACCATCGTGATTGATGGATTTTAATAATTTAAATTATTAAAATATAAAATTCTCTTTGTGTCTGCGCTGTGACGTAAATATAATTTAAACGTTATTAATGTGTGTGTGTGTGTGTGTGTGTGTGTGTGTGTGTGTGTGTGTGTGTGTGTGTGTGTGTGTGTTTGTATGCTGAACTCGTGTTAATATTCTGCACACATGCACACACACACTCAATCAAATTTATAAAATTCATCAGAATTTAATATCAAATATGTCAAATGTTTACATCATCGTCATTATCACCATATGACTATATATTTACGTGAGGAATATTAACTAATATTTAAGACCAAGTTGACGAATTTTGCCAACAAGTTAGCAATTTTGAATACCTGGGCTACAGCGTGCCTTATTATGTCACACTACGTATAATGCATGCAACGACGTTGTGAATAAGTTGCATAAGTTCAACCTTATGTCCGTAAGTTTCAACCAATAGCAAACCCTTAAGTCAGCAAGTAAAGGAAAACGCCTAAAATTCTACAAGGTGATGGCACTTTCCACACTTCTTTATGGGTCTGACAATTGGACTTTAACGATAGACCAGACCAGTCGCATCCAAGCGGCTGAAATACGATTTATCAGGCACGTGGCAATGTATACTCTCCATCATCATTGAAGAAACACATAGATACGGCAGGAAAATTATGAATATTGTGAGTATACTCGACAGGATCGTCCAGTATCGGCTGAATTAGTGGGAACGTCTTTGCCGAATGGATGACTGCACCATCCCCGAACAACTATGGAACTATAAGTCGAGGTGGCGGAGAGGTGTGGGACGTCCGTGGAAGCGCTGGAGTGACCAGCTCTAATCTTTGCCTCTTTGAGACCGGAACAAACCATCCTTAGTTTAATCCTTGAAGAAGAAGAAGAAGAAGAAGGAGAAGAAGAAGAAGAAGAAGAAGAAGAAGAAGAAGAAGATTAACTAATGTATTGTCGTGCAATAATGTGTTTAGTTGATGACGTCAAATGCTCATTAGCGTCTGGAAGGTAGGTCTGCGCGCGTTATCATTTAGTGTCAAAAGCGAAAAACCCAGGTATTACACTGGGTGCAACGAACTGAACAGACCTCACGTATTCATTAAGCGAACAGTTATTATACAATTAAAAATAATGTGTCTGTGTTTGAGCTCATGAACTTTTAACTGCTCATGTGTTTGGCGTCATTTTTAACTGCCCTCGAAGCCGATTGTTATTTGCATAATTGTGCAGCTTTTAACAAGGTGTTTTTACAACACAGTTCACTTTTCTCAAGTCGTACGTGCGGATTCATTAGGTATCCACATTATGCCTTAAATAAAATTATCGTGATAAATGTTGCCTATTTGTTAAACGCATATGATATCGTTTCTTGTAAATTAGTTACACCCCGCTCGTTTAAGCACTCCATAGTACTCGGAAGTACAGTGGTCTTTCTCTTATCAGACTTGGATGGGACCGGATAACGGTCGGATAATGGAAAAGTAGTTAACAGAACGGTAGCTCATTTATAACCGTCGAGAACAAAGAGTCGAATTTGAAGTACAGGTACGTACATATAATCGCTGATATCAGTGATTGTGTGGACCCAATGATAATGGATGGATTGTTAGCTGCTCTACACCGCTGTAAGAATAGAAAAGCACCAGGCACTGATGGGCTGAATGTGGAGCATATAAGTGTGCACCAGCCTTACTGCATGATCGTTTGCTGCAGTTCACTAATCTATGCTGGACCACTGATCACGTTCCTGACGACTGGCGATTACAAAGATAATTCCCATATACAAGAAAGGTAATCGTAATGACTGCAGGAACAATAGAGGAGTCAGCCTTCTTAAAACTTCATATAAATTATATGCATCTATATTAAAAACAGGGCTGAATGCAATAACGGAGACCATGCTTTCAGACGCCCTAAACGGTTTCAGGAAGGGCAGATCTTGTTTAGGTTGTATATTTACAATAGCCCAGCTCATTGAAAAGCGTAGAGAGTACCACCTGCCCACATACATACCTTTCATCGACTTCGAGAAGGCGTTTGACAGAGTGAATCGGAGCAAACTATGGGCAGTAATGGCAAGGAAAGGGATCCCACAACATCTAATCAGAGCAATACAGAGTCTTTATGTGGCGTATACTCGACAGGATCGCCAAGTATCGGCTGAATTGGTGGGAACATCTTTGCCGAATGGATGACTGCCGCATTCCCAAACAACTCTGGAACTGTAAGCCGAGAGAGCGGAGAAGTGTCCGAGGAAGCGTTGGAGTGACCAGCTGTCATCTTTGCCTATTTGAGACCGGAACAAACCATTCTTGGTTTAATCCGTGAAGATGATGATGATAATGTACGTACAACCCACTTTGTACTGTAACTATAAATTAAATGCCTACTATAAAATTAGATAAATGGTTTAATTATAATTGCTTTAATTACCTGTAAGTAGAGTAAATAGAACAGTAAATAAAATATATACGGTAGTGTACATGAAGGACTTACCTAACTTACGAAAACAAGAAAAAATTACGGTCTGTTTTTTTTGGCTCATGTAGGCTCTAATTTATAAAGAAGAGTAAATTTTGGGTGTTAAGTACTCTGTGTAGGCAGAAAATTAAAGTTGTAACACGAAAACGCGTTACGTATATTTCTTACTGTACAATTAACCTAAGTAAAAACAAACACTTTAATGCACACTGTACACTTCAAACGTTTGAAACCCTCCAGCTGTTAACTAAGTGCTTTTGTTTACAATGTCAGTTCGTCAAAATACACACTGATTTATGACACAGTAAAATATTTTAACAGTGGCAATCATTAAGCATAGTACAGTATTTCATCAGCAATAGAATATAATGTACGTAATGTACATAATCTTTACTAAAAAAATTATTAATAACGTATTATTAGTGTACGTATTGTAGTGCTGTTAAAATGCAACACAGTACATAATAGGGAAATAATAAATTTTAAAAGAGAAAAGATACAAATTTAATATTAAATGGAACATATGTTTTAAAATGTAAACAAAAACATTGGGACTATCGACTCACCCAGTCAACATAGAGGTCGATTCCTATATGATATAAAACAATATTAAGTTATATGTTCTGAAAAGAATATATGAAATTGGAAGGAATGTTATAAGAAGAGTAAATAGTAATAAAATTATAATTTAATAAATACCAACTAGAATTACGAATATTAGAGATAAAATAAAGATGTTTAATAAGAAATAGAAAAGTGATATATGCTTTTAATAGATATATGATAAACAGATGTAATGAAAGTAGGGAATTATCAAAGTGGCAAATTTGTAAATTGTTAAAAAATTGTATTGTATAGAGATGAAAGGAAATGTTTTTAGTCTAAAATTATATCTACTAAGAGTAGCTTGAAGAGTGTAAATTCATATCTAAGAAAAGTAACATCATTAGTCTAATTTTATATCTAATAGTAACAGCATGAAGAGTCTAAAAGAGTGATATGTAAATTAATAATTGGTAACATTTAAATAAATCAAACTTGTACATCATCAAGTTTAATGTCATATGTAAAAGAAAAAGCAGTAAAGGAATTTAATTTGTTATACCAGAGTTTTGATTATAAATTTAATAAACTAAACAATCAGGAGGAGAGATTCAACATTCCTATTGAGTTTAGTAAAATAAACTAATAATCAATAAATAAATAATATTACAAGAAATCTAAACATATCCTTAATAGAACGCCGATAGAAGTGGGAAATCCTGGACTGAAGAATAGTTTAAGTGGCCATAAAATATAATTAAGTATTCCGAGGAGACATCTGTGTTGCAGTCGTCCTAGAAAACAACATTCAGCGGTGAAACCAATAAGAAATTCGAGTGAAGGAACGGATCGCCAAGCCTGATATTGCTTTTGAAAATAATAAACATCAACCAGAAGTGAACCCGTGGAAGCTGGAAGAATTCAGAATCAGTCAAGTTACATTTGTTTGGTATCAATTTTTTTTACATGGTTATTTCTCAAAATACTGCATACTCACTGTATTTGGTTTGGTTTAAAGAAAAGAAAATATTATATACAATCGTAAATACGATCAAACAGCTTAATAATCATTAACCCTGAGAGAGAGAGTTTCTTTTCATGTACTGATAAACAAAAAAATATAATAAAGGTAGTTATATATCATAATTACATAATTACAATACCTGTTAAAATAAACACAGCACAATTAATGACGCATCCAACGTGGTGCAAATACTAAAAATATTATACTAGCAAAAAGTAAACGCAGTACAGTATATATAGTTAATTTTTTCCACCAAAGCAGTCGGTTAATGAAATGGTCGGTTAAGAGATCGTCGGTTAAGGGAGAGGCCACTGTAATAAAATGGGGAATACAGTTGATGAAGATTCAGAAGAACGTGTAGCAGTAGGCTTAAATCCAAATTAAGAGTAAGGAAATATAATACCAAATTATACATAATTTGTTTTAAATATTATGATATCATATAGTTACGACGACCTCACTGATCGTCGTATGGTACAGTTGAAAACAAAGTACAGACACCAATTAATTCACTAATTAACAGCTTTAATGAGTCACAAATAACCATATGCAATAAACTCGTACAATAAAATTTAAGTTATATTTGTCCACGTGCAACAATAATATCAACTATTAAGAGTTCCGCATTAATTATAACACTATAATCACTTTTCACTAATCCTCAACAATGACTTCTTTGGTGTTATTATATATTAAAGGCCAGATATATAAGTGCTCTTGAGGAGTTCAAAATATATAAGGCCTTTAAAAATAAAAACGCCGAAGAAGTCCTGCTGAACGAACAGCTGAACTTTCAGTCCAATTCTCTATACGACACAGCGATAAGATTACAAGACGAGGTCCGTAGTACACGGTCAATAACAACGACAGCATAACAGTCGATTATAGTGTTACCGTGGTGCGCCCCAACAACACCGCGTGTGTTCCGTGTTATATATTATATATTTATTGACGACATGTGTTTAAATTATACGTAATTTGATTTAATTATCTGACGAAATATACTGAGGGATTATACCTGAAGATGGACCATGTGTCCAGAAACGCGTATTGAAATATAAAAATGGAAAAGCCATAAACCGATAAAAGATGTAAATTTTATTCTATTCTTATGGTATACTATACAATAAGATACATGTTAAATTTGTTACTTTAAGTTAATTTTTGACAGTAAAAAAAATAATTAGTGTTGTGAAGTAGTGCGAATATGTGCGTAGGCATATGGCGAGTGCGCGTGTGCGACTGTATATAACTATGTTACGAGATAATTACAAAAACAGATTAAAGTAAATAACTTTTGTGAAAACAAAGTTCTGATAGGAGACTTATAGCGGAATACGCATAAATAAAAGACCCATTGAGTGATAATATTTGTTGTTAGATTAAAGAACTAAATGTACGAGATTCTTTTATAAAAAAAGTTTTATGAACTTAAAAAAAGCAGTAAAATTAGATTGGTTTTATTTTCAAGCTCAACTTTGTCCGTATGCAATCTTTTGCAAGAAGAAATTTATCTTTACTGAAGATGTAGACAAAGGGAATTTTTTCAGCCAATGAACGCTCGAGATTTGGCTAAATTCTCATTGTTTTTTCAGCCAATGAACCCTCGAGATTTGGCTAAAATCTCATTGTGAATTTATTCTTCTTAACGTGTAATTCAGTCTCACTCTGAACTCAATACCTCGTGGTCGTTGCCGCCCCCGTCTAGACGTTTGGTCTACAAAAGCGCACGAGCACAAGTCCAAAAATTCGCGAATAGATTTAATATCGAGTGCTAATACGGTACAATACAAGGTTGTTCGCATAGGCGTTTAAAAGAACACTTTAAGTTTGCTGGAGTGTTGTGTATATTTAAGACACAGAATAAGTCACAATTAAAATTAATTCACTACAAATTGTAGAAGCACCCAACCCGAGAACGACTCTGAACACCGGAGAGTAGGAGGAGATCGCTGTCTGTCCAGAAGGAACAATTGTAGCTGCTTCCAGGACAGGAGCATCGAGATCGCAAAGTCCATCGTAAAGGGAAGTGAAATTATTTGTTATGAACTGATATAAATTATACATTTTTTAATTACAGTACAAGATAAAATGATTTCTTCTTCTTCTTCTTCTTCTTCTTCTTCTTCTTCTTCTCTTCAAGAATTAGGTTATACAAACCTATTCCGGCGCCCATCTCATCCTCGGACGACCCACGTCTCTTCTACCAAAGGGTTTATACTTCAGTGCCTTTGTCGCCAATCTATCCTCTGTCATCCTTCGCAGATGATTCCACCGTTGTCTTCGGTAAATTGCAATAATTTCATCCTTACTTCAAGTTCTGCTCTGATATCTTCAGTCTTTATTCTTTTTTGGTAATTCATATTTTAAAATATTTCTAACAAACTGCATTTTAGCACTCTGAATCTTGCCACTTTCCTTTTTTGTCATAAAACCCATGCCTCACTTTCACAAATCAACTTGGGTATTGCAATTATCTTATAAAATTTAATCCGTGTGCTGTGTCTTGTTTCATTTATAAGTTTTCTAAGAATCGTACCACAAATATTCCTAAATTTATTTATCTTCCCTCTTATATGATATTCAGATTCATAGCTTACTGCAGAGCCAAGATATTTGAAATGGCTACAAAATGATTTTAAATTTGTAAAAATTGTTCAACAGAAACAGTTAATTAATTTAATTTTTTTATCAGGAACAATATTAAGTTATTAGTGCAATTTGAAAAAAAAACCTTAATACAATTGACTACTTATTCTATGCGACCCTAGTACATCGCAGTATATTGTTGATCGTTGATGAAATATTAGATGGGGGGGGGGTAAACCTCAGGATCTACAATTATTTTTAAATAAAAAAAAAGAATTCGTGGAGTGGTATTCGGTTTGAGTGAGGGAAGATGGGAAATTTTAAGTGACCCACGTGAACAACAATAATCAGTTTATAAAATTTTCTACTCACAATATATTATTATTATTTCGTTTTCTGAAGAATAAAGGTTATTTTGCAACATACGGAACAATGTATTCCTTATACGCCAACTAAAAATTAACCATCAAATATGCACCTGCAAACTTAATAATGATGTATGAACGATAATCACTCGTTAACACGTGAAACAGACTGCACAAATGAAGCCGCATCTCTCTCTATATAAGGAAATAAGTTTGGTACAAAATTATCTAATTTATCACAATAATAAACGTACATTTGTGCGACTCTAGATTTATCGTGACGATTACGGTAATCACCTGGGTCTGAGGAGCGTACACAGGTCAGTGCGCTGCCTTCCATATAATATATTATCACGATACGTACGTGTAACGTCAAACATTACCGTCAGTGTTACTGATACGCGGGAAATTTCCCTCGGCGGAGAGACTTGACTTTACTTTGAAAATGGGTGAAAAAAAGAAATATATCGACCCAAATTGTTTGTTTCACATCACTCGATGCTCAATCGATCACTAATTTTTATGTGATTACTATACGTAAATTGCACTTCTCTATGGTACTCACAAAAAGATTCATTTTTTACGTATAGTAATTGCACTTTTCGTCACATCTGTAAGGTTTTTTAACACTTTATTCACCTATAATTTCTATACACTTCGGTGTCTTTTGTTTTATCCTATCGTACATAGTTTTCTTATAATTAAAATAAACATATAACTATTCTACTTGAAAAGGGTTGGTTACATGTCAGGAACGGACAGGTTTCACACACACCAACAAAATACGCGCGTACACAACGCTAGCGACAGGTGTGTCGAAAATGCATGTCCATGCATGAATGCTGCGCTCCCTATTTCTACCAAGATCCAGCTTACGCAATCTGAATCATGTTTATTAATTCATATTTATTTATTTTTATTATTTATTTCATTTATTTTGGCAATGCACAGTACCGTTAATGTTTGCACTGTTGCAATATATATTTACTCTTGTCTACCGCGGTCTTTTACTTATGTGGTGTTGTAGCTTTCAATTACTGTTTCAAGGTTTTCTTTATCAATTTACAGACTTTTATGTATACGTTTGGTTTTGTATTCGTTTTTATTTCATTTTGATTACCAATTCTTACTGCGTTTTGTTATTTTAATTTGTTCTCGCTTTTTAATTCTTTTTTTAATGGTCGTAACTTCAATTATTTCCTTTTTCAATACTTCTCGGTTTAATTAATCTTGCTAAATACGTTTGTGCTTATATTTGTAATTCAATTGGTTATTCCGTTCTTCTTACTTGCAATGTGTTTTTTTATCTATTAACACGTGATTGTTTTCTTTACTATGTAAATATCTTATGCTTTTATATCTTAACTTCTTCTTAGTCATTTAATTACTTTCATTTACCCAGTAGGCTATATGTATTGTCTGCCAACAAAATATATGTCTTTGTAAATATATGTGTGCTTCCAACAACTACTACTACTACTCTCCAGCACTACAGCCCATGGTGAGCCTTGGCTTCCGCTACGACCCGTCTCCACTCAACTCTGTCCATTGCCTTCAATCTCCAGTGCCTAATGGCCATCTTTCTCAGATCTTCTTCCACATCCTGCTGCCATCTTCTTCGAGGCCTGCCTCTTCTTCTTTTGCCCAATATCGTTCCACTTAATATAGTTTTGGGCATCCTCGTAACATTCATACGGGATACGTGTCCCAGCCATTTAATTCTAGCTGATTTTATGTGCCTCACCAGGTCTTGTCCACCAATCAACTCATTTATTTCACTGTTATTTCGGATCCTATACACATTCCCTTCCTTCACTGGTCCAAATATCTGCCTCAATATTCTTCTTTCAAAAATTCTTAGAGCGCTTATATCCTTATGTACGAGAGTCCATGTCTCGGATGCAAGAGTAACAACAGGTCTGATCAGTGTTTTATATAACATCAGTTTGGTTCTTGGGGTTAGAAGCTTTGATTTCAGTAATGATTGGTTTGCATAGTAGGCTCTATTGCCGGTTATGATTCTATTTACTATTTCGCTGCTCACTCGGTTTTCATTATTCAGAATAACACCTAGGTACTTAAATTCTGCAACTCCTTCGAAACAGTAATTGCCTGTGTGAAGGTCTAGCAGTTCTATATTTTCCTTCACAGACACTTTCATGTATTTTGTTTTAGCCTCATTGACTTCCAAACCAATTTTGCTTACTTCCCTCTCCATTTCAATAAAGGTATCATTATTGCTTCCAACAAACCACTATTAAAGCCATCCCTTTAAAACTTTGAAATAGGCACAAAAAATATAGAGGCACTAAAAGAATTCACATATCTTGGCTCCAAGATAAACAGCACTAACGACACCAACACTGAAATATATCTCCCACATAAAACATATTATGGATATAAAAAGCCCCTGGCATCTAGCTTCATCTCAAGAAGCACGAAATGTAAAATTTACAAAACACTTATCAGGCCACTACTCATATATGCTTCAGAAACCTGGTCAATGACATAAAGTAGTGAGAGTCCTTCTAGATTGCTGTGAAAGACGTGTCTGAGAACAATCAGACGGAGGAGAACAATAATATGAAATGTGGCGCAGGCGCTATAATTGTGAACTATACCATCTTTACAAAGAGCCGGACATTGTCAGGATAATAAAAATATACAGGCTAAGGTGGGTTGGACACAGAGAGAATGGAGGAAGGACAGCCTACGAAACATATTTTCTACCGGAAACCAACGGGTAGTAGAAAAAGGACAAGACCCCTAAGGAGATTCAAAGACCAGATAGAGGAGGACTTTAGAAAGCGGAACATAAGGGACTGGAAAGCCAGGGGACGCAATATGGAAGATTTTTTAATTTTTATTATTTTTTATTTTTTATTTTAATTTTTCTACTTTTTAATTACTCTATTATTTTTCTTTTCTGTCTAGACCTTTTGATAATAATCATCATCAACTGGAAAACTCTGTCCATTTACTGGTATATTTTTACCTATGTAGATATTTTTCTGACGTTAAAATATTTATATCGCATCAATTTTCAATTAATTTTTGCAATCATTTATTTGTTTATTCAATGAAAAGAATTTGTGTGTGTACCTGGATTATCTATTCAGCTATGTATGTACAGTCTTTCTATTTACATTCACATAATATGATATTACTGAGCGTTCAGAGTAAGGCATATCAAAACAATAATACAGTGGTCCGCACTGATTACGTCAAACAAATGCGATAAAACAAACAACGATACGTATGTTCATAATATCTGCATCGTCGCCCACGATAGAGCCGATTTAAATAAACACTCGCTGTGTTTGTAATGCATATACTAGATACAATATCAGTACTATATGCATTTTTGTTCAAAGAACGATAATATTGTAATGATAAAAACTACAAACTGTAAATTTAATCCGATTGTTCATTAAATAAAATTATTCATTAACCGTATGCCAGTAGGTGTAGCGTAATACAAGGTGTCTCAGGTAAATGAAAATTTTTGTAAATAAATACTTTTTAGAAAAATAATATTTTATAATAAATTTATTTATGTGTTACGTAGGCTTACTTGGTCGGAGTCAATTTGTTTAAAATTACTTCCCAGGGTGTTTGGTAGTGGTCCAAAATTTATTTCAAAACCAGACGTTTCGGCAGCGTCATCGATGTCCACTTCAGTAAAAATCGAGTACACTAAAGTGTGGTGGTACGCGTTAGTGACCACAGTACTGTGGTTAAAGTTGGAGACGTCACGTGAACACCACTCCTACTTATCCAAGTATGTGTTTACGGGACTTATGAGTGGTGTTTACGGGACATCTCCAGCCTTAACCACAGTACTGTGGTCACAAACGTATACCACCTTGACCGGGGTTTTATTGGTTGGGGTCACTCGCACCAGATAGGTTGTATCTCTCTGAAGATGCGTAACTCATTTTCTCCCTTCACAAAAAAAAATTTGTTAAAAATAAAGAAGAGATTACGATTTAAAAAAATGTTGTAACGCCAAAACGTAGGAAAATTAAAAATTTTTTTTTTAGAAGATAGGGACTTCCTAACAGCGAGTGACACGACAGTGACGAATGAGTGAAACAATAAAAGAAGAGATTTACAATAGATGTACACCATTCAACGTAGAAGTACAGATGCCTAAAAGCATCATAAATTTAAACAAAAGCAGAGAGAAATTTTACCAATAAAGACTAGAGGCGTGTAAACCCAGTCAACATGTACGGGGCCAGAAGGATGTCGAAGTAAGGAATTGTTCTGAAAGAAAGGCAAACAATCGCCAGAACGCAGTACAATGAAAACTTACTAAGAAAATGTTACGACAAAGACTAACGTACTAAATCAACAGAACAATTGTATGTCACCGAGAGACATCCTCGAGAGTGGTGCATTTATAATACAAAGGGTGGCACATGTGGGAAGGCGTACGTAACACGCGCTTCTGAACGATGTAAGAAACAAAGGGTGTCTTGCTAAATGGCATGAACATCGCCGAGAAAAGTTATGACCATAACATATTATAAGGACTACAGCAGGGGTGGAACCAAATTAACCAATGCAGCTGCCAGCTGGACAGAAAAAAGAATGTCACTGTAGAACAATACCCGAAGCGATTTATGACCGTGGTAGCGAGAGCATACTGAAGAGGTAGCTGAACACAGAGCAAGAAATTAGTGGGAACATAAATCACCTATCAGAAAGCAGCTAAGAGTATAGGCGGGTTTCCTGAAGGGAATTCTAGGTAATCCAAAAAGCAAAACCATTGAACAGGAAGCAGAGTTACTTGTGGGAGTACAAGGAGGGACTTTCTCAAGAAATACAGAGAAAGAACCAATGGAAACGAAGCTGAAGTACGAAAAAGAACTTAAGTGGGGAAAAGTAAGAAAATAGTGGGAAAAAGTGGAGGAAATGATAAATACACAGGACGAGGGTGAGATCAGAGGAGTCTTTACAAAATTATCGAGAGAGTCTTTACTAAAAACTTCGTAAGTCGATAACTAAAGTTACGGAGAGTCGGTGAAGTTCGTTATAATGATTCGGAGTAGTGACTAAACACTTAGAGGGTCGAGCTAAAGTTTACGGAAATTCGAAGTAACGGTTCGGATAGTTTACTTAGAATCAAGTGATGTCATCAATAAAACGATCTGTGAAGTGAAAATAAATGTATAATAGTGAGAGTGTATACGTGTAAATTACTTCATGTAGGAGTTACATTCCTTATGCACCCAATGAGACAGTCTTCAACGCAATTGAAGGAGCGTCTACATCTCCATACGCTGAATTAAGTAGTAGAGAGAGAGAGAGAGAGAGAGAGAGAGAGAGAGAGAGAGAGAGAGAGAGAGAGAGTCCAGAATGACGACGCGCCGTAGTTTATGGAATACGTACTCAGAGTAAATTTTTTATGTATTAATTTTATTTCTAAATCACCTGTCTGTTTCTCTAAAAGAATCCAAATAGAGAATTTCATAATATAGGATATACTCATTTAAAACTTACTTATAAATGATAAAATCACAGTGTTTAAAAAATATAGAGAATTATAGACAGCACATTACAATGAATCCATTTAAAATTATACTTTATAATGAAATGAGTAATTAGTTTGTAAGAAGTAATTCATGTTTTAATGATACTATGATACTCAAAAGTAATATTAAGATAAAAGGAATACTGAAGTGTGAAGAGATATTTTAGTTTCTTTTATAATTGTTTTTTTATTGGTAGAAATAATGTATTAAAATAATTCTTAATAACCTATTGTTAATCAAATTTGTATTATGATACCAATAACAATAATCGTTACCGTAATAAATGTAGTAGTATACAGACAAACCCGTCTTATATATTTATTGAAGAAAACCAAATTAAATTAATCATTAGAATTAGCTGTCAATTCCTTCCAAGTAATATTAAATAATAGAGTATTATAACCTGTGATTACATAACTACTAATGAATAAATTATTATTACAATTAAAAACCCTGAGATAGTAAACGTTGACAGTTAATATTAGCATTGCATTTGACGCCCACACTAGGGAACAAAAAAAAGAGTAACATTGGCTTCCTAACGCGAGGCTTGAGAAGGCTATAATCGCCGCTTAATTGTTTACAAATAAATCAAAATGTGTCAATTAATTTATACTGAATAAAATAAGCAGCAAAGAAAAATAAGAGTAACAATGTTCTACAACCATAACAACTGTTTCTAAAAATACAGAACCACAAAATCATACTGATGGTATTCCCGGCTGAACGGCTGCCAAATATTTTATGTTTTGCGTTTCCAATATAGTTGGCAGTATTATTCAAAGTGACAATTCTGAAGTGTGTGTATGGGTGGGAGTGAGAACACTCAGGAGACGGTTATTTCTACGTCAGCGACCTTATCTTGAACTTGACCTTAACCTGCCCGTGCGTGGGCTGGGCGCAGGCAGCAATATGTTGCTGTCTTAATAAGACAAACTGAGCTCCTTTCGCTAGTGAACGAAAGTTGATAGTTTTATGGTAAACCGTAAATCGTTTCGGCTCACGTCACTAACTGTAACGTCAGGTTAACCTGCTGACTAAGTATTGTGTGTGTGTGTGTGTGTGTGTGTGTGTGTGTGTGTGTGTGTGTGTGTGTGTGTGTGTGTGTGTGTATTCGTTGTCGCGCTGGTGTTTGTGGTGAAATGTACTTCTCTTTAAAGCAATGCGTCATTGTGTCTGCCCTTTGCGGTCGATATTTCTGGCAGAAACTGAGATGATGCTATCAACCGTGTGTGTTTATTAAAGTATATTTTTTCTGTTTCTATTTGTGGAGTCGTCCAGCGACACCGTAATTGACCTAAAATCTCATTCAGTTCAATTCACACACCATTCAATTTGACCAAAGAACCAGTGGCGTGTCGTGGGTACACAACAGCTGCTCCCGGTTGTGATAGGCCTAAAACTTAGCCTAAAAATTAATTCAAATTTTTCCTAGTACCAAGTGCTCTTTTTAGAGCTAAAATATTCTTGTCAGAGATAAAATGTCTTTCTAGAGTATATTCTATCTTCCGCTGGCAGAAGAAGAGTGTCCCGGTTGAACGGAATATGTCTCCACTATATTTACACAGAATAAATGAGAACACAAATAATAGAATTAATAATAATAAAGACAAACAGAGGAACACATGACTAAACGAACAAAACACAAATAGGTACGTAGTAACAGCTGCACGTTGGTTCCGAAACGAACATAGCTGCTAACTGACTGCTAACTGAGCGTTCTGCCGGTTCATACAGCGGTGACATATTGGGTGGATGAATGTGCCCCCCCTCCTAAGTTTGTACAGTGACAACTACTACGAGGTCAATAATCACACGCAGTAAAACATTGCCTCTGGAGCCGGCAACACAAGACGGTGCAAGTGCACAGTGGTTAGAAAGCAAAGCTATGCTTTTCTTCAAGTTTCCCTACTTATATTGTTTCGACCATCGAAATCCGCTGATCATGTCACTTCTGCATGCTTGTGCTGTAATCCGCAGCACAGCCAGCATTCCACAAAAGATTGAGAAAATTTTAGCCGTTCGATGTTTAAGGACCATGAGGCGACTAAAACACCTCTTCACGCCATCTAGTTGTACATCTCTAAGTGTGTGCACTAATCATCAGATTAGCTTAATAATTGTATTTTTCTGATTGCTAATATATAAATAATAAAAAAGTATGTGTTTCCTGATATCTTACTACCATGGTTTACTAGTTGTTTCCACTTCCTTACTAGATCGTCGATATAAGTGTTAAAAAGAGCAAAACTCTTGTCTAACGCCTTGATTTGCAAGACATTTGTTGAAATATCCTACAATTATTTTTCATAAATATATAAAAAGTATATAAAGTATATATAAATATACTTATTTAGTATAAAGTATATACAAAGTGTATGTAAGTATATAAAGTATCCTGGTATGGATATAGATAGTGACCATATTCCCGTTATGGCCAAGTGCAGTATTAAATTTCGGAAAGTCAGGAAATCTAAACAAAAGAACTGGTGCTTAGAAAAACTGACCGATGACAAAATAGTAAAAGAACTGGAAGAGGAGACAGACATGTTGATGGAAGGAAGGCCAAGTTGGGCGGAAGTAAGAGATGGAATAATTGCAACAGCACAGCGTGTTCTAGGGAAGAGAAAGTTAGAACCACGGAAACCGTGGATGACATAGGAAATGTTGTATCTAATAAGGTGGCGTAATAAGCTGAGAAATAAGGATTATCAGGAGTACAAGAGAATAAAAAAATCAGATTACCTCTATGTGTCGCATTGAAAAAGAAAATTGGATGAAAGAACTAAGTCTTGAAATAGAAGATGATTTCAGTAGAGGAAAATGTGATAAGGCATATTTAAAGATAAAATCGTTACAGTTGAAGCATAAGACTCGAAGTAATGTTGTTAAGGATAAAAATGGTAAAATACTTTTCGAAAATAATAAGGTCGGCGAGCGTTGGAAGGAGTATATAGAGGAACTACATGATGGGGAAGCTGTGGTAGTCATGCAGGAGTTTCTAGAAAATGAGAATACTGTAGATAGAGATATGGTAGGACCGCCAATTAGCAGGGTGGAATTTGATTATGCCCTTAAAGGTCTGAGTATGAAAAAAGCGACAGGGCCTGACAGTCTACCAGCAGAGCTTTTGAAAAATGTAGAGGAGAGAACGAAAGACCAGCTATTTCGAATTATTACTGGGTGCTATGAAGACGGCGTATTGCCAGTTGATTTCATTAAAAGTAGAACAATCACAATACCAAAGAAAGGTAAAGTAGACGACTGTGCTAATTATAGAACGATAGCCTTAATATCTCATGCTGCTAAGATTTTGCTGAACATAGTGAAGAACAGACTGGAAGGAAAGATTTATCACACTTTGGAGGAGGATCAGTTTGGATGTAGAGCAGGTAGAGGAACCAGAGAAGCAATCTTGGCTCTGTGGCAGATCTTGGAGAGGAGAATTGAAGTGAATAGGAAACCCTATTTAGTATTTGTGGATCTCGAAAAGGCGTTCGACTATGTTGATTGGAAGCTGTTGTTTCAAACTATGAGGAAATCAGGACTTGACTGGAAAGTCAGAAGGGTAATCTTCAATATTTATAGGTTGCAAAGTACTGAAATAGACATAAATGGATGTAAAAAGGAAGCAATAATAAGAAGAGGGGTAAGACAAGGTTGCCCACTGTCACCGTACTTGTTTAATTTGTTTATAGAAGATGTTGTAACTCAGATGAAAAGGAGTTCTAGGAGAATTAAAATAAATGGGGAACAGATACACAGTATTCGCTTCGCAGATGATATTGTACTGATGGCTGACTCAGAAAAGGATATGACCCGAATGTTAGGTACGTTTAACAAAATTCCTCACGCTTGGAGATTGAGGATAAATGTTAAGAAAACTAAAATAATGGTTGTAAGTAAAACAAGAGAAGACATTAAATCAACCATTATGTTGAACAACACAATATTGGAGCACGTTACTGAATTTTGTTACTTGGGTAGCATAGTTACAAGTGGGAAAAAGTGTCTGGCAGAGATTAAGAGGAGAGTAGCTCTGGCAAAACAAGCATTCCAGAGCAAAAGGAACTTATTAACAAGCAACCATATTAGTATTGAAACAAAGAAAAAGTTTGTTAAGGTATTTGTATGGAGTGTTTTAACTTACGGGTGTGAATCGTGGACCTTAGAGAAGGTGGAGAGTGACAGACTTCAGGCAATGGAGATGTGGATTTAGCGGAGAATGACAAAAACTAGTTGGACAGATAGGAAGACGAATGAACAGTTCTTAGAGGAAATAAATGAGAATAGAACACTGCTTAGGAGTATAGAGATGAGGAAGATTAAGTTGATAGGGCATGTGATCAGACATAGTGCTTTTTTAACTAACATCTTTGAGGGCAAAGTAGTGGGGAAGAAGCCCAAAGGAAGACCAAGAACTGCATACTTCCGCAGCACAATGAGTGTCGTGAATAGTGGGTCCTATGAAGAAATGAAGAATATCGCAAGGGATAGAGTGACGTGGCTACAGCGACAAGGCATTGCCTTTAGGAGTTAATAATAATATAAAAAGTATGTGTTTCCTGATATCTTAATACCATGATTTACTAGTTGTTTCCATTTCCTTACTAGATCGTCGATATAAGTGTTAAAAAGAGCAAAACTCTTGTCTAACACCTTGATTGCAAGACATTTGTTGAAATATCCTACAATTATTTTTCATAAATAATATAAAAAGTATCTGTTTCCTGATATCTCAATACCATGGTTTACTAGTCGTTTCCATTTCCTTACTAGATCGTCGATATAAATGTTAAAAAGAGCAAAACTCTTGTCAAACACCTTGATTGCAAGACATTTGTTGAAATATCCTACAATTATTTTTAATAGTAGGTATGACATTTTAATTATTTGGGATGTGGTATCTCATATAGGAAGGACAATGATATCGAGAGAAAGTTAACTAAATTTAGTTATACTGTGGAACAATAAGACGACTATTGAAGAATAAAACGCAGATGGATACACAGCCATAGCTCTATAAGGTCGTGGCTGTGTTGATCTTAATGTATGGATGTGAAACATGGACTCTCCTGCAAAAAGATATTTCTAAAATTTAGTCCTCGGAAATGAAGCCAATTTTTAAGAGCAGTTAAGGGATCCATTTTAAGGGATCATCTACGAAACGACGACACAAGGGAAGACCTGAAGTTACAGTCGGTTCCGGATAGAATAAAGGAATACACGCAGAATCGGAAGTCCCATGTGGAACGTATGGTAGACACGAGTATTCCTAAACAGCCGTTTGAATATAGGTCGAAGAAGAAGAAGAAGAAGACGACGACGACGACGACGAAGAAGAAGAAGAGGAGGAGGAGGAGGAGGAGGAGGAGGAGGAGGAGGAGGAAGAAGAAGAAGAAGAAGAAGAAGAAGAAGAAGAAGAAGAAGAAGAAGAAGAAGAAGAAGAAGAAGAAGAAGAAGAAGAAGAAGAAGAAGAAGAAGAAGAAGATTACTTTTATAATAGCTCCGTGGCTTTTTTGTTTTATTTAAATGAATAACACTACCGATGGCTGGTTTTGGGGAAAATAAATGTACATTTTCGGCCAAGTTGTAATAATGCTAAATATATTTCTTCTTGTCAGCAAAGAAGTGCACTTATGATGAGAAAATATTTCAGATTATCAATGAAAACTGTAGCAGATAATTCTGAAGTAGCTAACATTTATTTTCTGTTTACTGATATTTTACATAATTAATGTTTCGTGAAAGTTGTATTGCGATTAAGATAACCGGTGTTTCGATTACTTGGTTAATGACAGACACTGGCCGCGGAACCAACACACCGCTACACCGGCGCGATTTAATAATGGTTTTACACTTTATAATCTGATTAACCTATACCGCCTGTAAAATATTATTATAATTACTTATAATTACATTTCACGGGGTGTGCTGATAGCCCGAT
Organism: Magicicada septendecula; assembly: GCA_034769895.1. Taxonomy (NCBI): domain Eukaryota; kingdom Metazoa; phylum Arthropoda; class Insecta; order Hemiptera; family Cicadidae; genus Magicicada; species Magicicada septendecula. Next base: position 16,762,345 of record CM068369.1, on the reverse strand, counting down.
TGACCTGATCTAGATATTCACCTCGTTCGGGGAAAACTGTGTCGGTACTCGTTTCTATATAACGGAAGTAATTTACAACATTCCGAGGGAATTCACGCTGTTCTTGGTACTGCCTGCCATGGTGATGACTTTAATGGTGAACACAGTAATTGGGCACACACAAGTTTTCCTTGATGGAGTGATGCCAGAGAGTATATTCAATGCCACCATCAGGTGAATGTGGGAGTGCATCGTTGTTTTTTTACCGCGTGTATATATACAGGAAGATTTCTCTTGAACTCGACCACTGTAGAATCAACAATCAGGTGAGTGGATAACTTTCAACTACTAGACCGTCTCTCATTTCACTGTAAACGAGGCACATTGATTATATTAGGCCTCCTATTTATTTACACATAGTTATCAAAATTAAGTGAACACACACACATATGGGCACGTTACAGGTTTCTGCAGCAAGGGATGTTGGAATTCGAGGCTTCCTTCTCATACAGGCCTATCAGTCTTGCGAGACTTCCTTCTCATACAGGCCTATCAGTCTTGTATGAACAGCTGTCGTGTGCGGTTCCCTAATATTATCGGTACTTTTATTACTAAATAGAATTATATCTGTAAGTAATACTGCAACAAAAATAACAACAGAAGGTTTGTCTGATTACTCGGACAAATCCAAGCAGCCGGGAACCGCGCGTGCGTTTCTGGCCGAATGATAACAGCATTACTAATAAAACGCACACACCCGCGCGCGCGCACGCGTGCACACACGCACACACACACTTATAAAAAAATTTTGAAAATCTTTATTTTCTTACAGAAACCTCTTTTGTCTCGTCACAGGCTCATTCTTGCTGGCCATCTGGTTACACGGAACAATTTCTTGTGAACATAAATATTTCAAGTGCTTAATTTTTGTTTTGATTGTTCATCTTCTTTTTTCTTTTTTCACAGTACTAAATAATACGGAATATAAAACTTTCACTTGTGAAACTTACTTGAACTTTCACTTGTGAAACATACCGCAGACAAAGCGTATTTCACCAACACAAGAAAGTTTCACAAGTGATAGTTCTATATTCTATATTATTGCTTAATTTTTGTTTCAGCTTACACGACCGGTGTCAGTATACTCAAATTATTATTGAATGCCGGGTCATTGTTCTGTAAATTCCAGACATCGTCGGCAAAGTTTCGTATCCTACCCTAGATCGTTACGGCAGATCTTAGGCCGAACGCGATACTCGACACTTTTTTCCGGTAAAAAACCCAACCAAATCAACAGGTGCTTTTACCCCGTCGTAACACTATGTCGCTTTTTGCAGCTTGAAGAAGATCCGCGAGGATGCGACACGAAACGTTTCTGACGATGTCGAGAGAATGTGCAGCAACCAACCAAGGCCTTACAGCTTTGTATATAATAATTTGGAGAATTTCAAGTGCTGTTGCATAAGCGCTATTTTATTATTTGCATATGAAAGAAATGATTTTATAATAGTCATAAGTTTATTCTCTGTGTGTGTATGTCGGAGAAGTACGGAGAGAGGAGAGAGAGAGAGAGAGAGAGAGAGAGAGAGAGAGAGAGAGAGAGAGATGAGAGAGAGAGAGAGAGAGAGTGAGAGTGAGAGAGAGAGAGGGGGGGAGAAAGCGAGTGAGAGAGTTAATTCGCATAACCACGATCAGGGCCTGCATCACCGTGCCCAATTAAGATGTTAATTTTTTGAGTGCAATAATTTCAGGTTTCATATAAAAGATTGGTTTCCATATTGAACGCTGTGCATATTACCACGCTAAAAGTGTTATTGTATTTGAGACTGTATTCAGAAGCTGAAATATTTGTTGTGATTTGTCGCGACAAATCAACATCTTCTTCAATCTTCAATCCTAAGGCAGATTGGGCGACCACATCCTGTGCTGAACAAATTTCCCGGAAGGTTTCCTTCTCCTCGAAACAACATCAGTGTCTCTACAACCTTACATGGCCACCCCAATTGAACCAGGTAATTTTCGTCAATACTCGCACAGCAATTGTTTCATTAACAATACTCCTGAAGTCATAGCGCTCTTAAGCCTAATTATATGCGCGTACATCGCCGTTACCCCCTCACGTTACTTTTCCAAAGTAATCGACTTTCATTTATCAAAATAAATGTTCGTTGTAGCTTACTAGATTTTTCCATTAGATGGCACCATGGCACCACGTTTTGACACCAAAGCCCTCTATTCGTTTCTTGTTCCTTTTCCCGCTGTCTACATCTTGATGGTTGTCATCTTCACAATACGGCGAAGGCAAGGTGTTTTCTGTTCCGCTTTCGAAGATCCTCCAGCCTGGGTCGCTTCCCAAGTCTTTTGCTTGGCCAGTCTGGAATCTCAAATTCTTCTAAGTGTTCTTTCCACCGTTTCTTGTGAGCTTACAGGTCATGTTTTCTCCATGCTTTCCTATTCTGGGTGCATAGGATATCCCAGTATATCACTTTTCCTTTTGTCGCTTCATATTCCTATATCACATTGCACATCGTCCGTCCTATGAACTAATCTCCGTTCTATACATCGCTTTCCGTTTACCAGCCCCTCCAGTGTTTCTAATCACGTTGCCTTGTGTTTTCCCCATATAGTGTCATCATTGCCATCGCCATCTCCACAACACGATATAGGCAACGTGCTGCCTGTTCCGTCTTCAAAGATCCTCCAGCTATCTCGTCCTGGGTCTATCCACACGCGTATGTCCAATACGATTGTAATTCCACACACCTTTTTGGCCAGTCTCGAATCTCACATTCTTTTTTAGTGTGCTTTCCACCGCTGTTTGTAATCTTTTAAATTTTCATTCAAGTTAAAAATTTATAACTCTTCTCGTAAGGCCTCGTTCTTTTTACGGAAAAATTTAGAACACCTTTTAACCACTCGTACGATTGGCATTTCCCAGGCCTATATTTTTTGTTTCTTGGTTGTTGTACATAATTCCCACTCATAGGGCAGTACAGGGACTACGATAAATTTGTAGAAGTTTAATTTTGTATCCCGACGTGCCTTGTTTCTAAAAATACACTCGATTGTCCTACAGATCGTTTCGAACTTACCCAAATTAACATCGATATCATAACGGCTATCATAGCTTATAACCCGTTCTAGAATTCGATCAGTAATCCTTATTTTGTTCATATTGGCTCGTCTGCCTCGAAATGCAATTAACTTTGTTTTTATAGTGGAAATTTTCATATTGTATTGTTTGCAAATCTGATTAAGCCACTTTCTACATTCCAGATTTATTTATTTACATATGTGGTGTGTATATGTGGCATGTATAAATGTTATTCAGAGCCATATTTCAAATAAAAAGTTTTATTTGATTCCCCGGTATCAGTTGCAATGTTTCTAGGAATTAACATCATCCATTTGTCGTTTTAAGTTCATGTGAACGTTCCATAAATTTTTTTTTTTTGTGACTGACCATCCTCAGATGCGGTGTTTGTAGGATTTAACGTCATCTTATAGCTTTTTGAATTTTTAACATTACTATGCTTACAATTATAAATTTATACAGACAATCTCAGTTTTCGGTAATGGAGACACAAATGTTTATGGTCATGTAAGTTTTGAAAATTATTTTGATTTTTTCCCTTCAAAAGCCGTCTGTTGGAGTACAGTTTGCGAAAACAGAACAAACGTTTTTTTTATATATTTACTTATGTTTTCTTTATCTCCATTCCTGCCAATATTTTGAGCCCGGCGACTCTTCATTCTTTTAGAAAGAGTTTCAAACGTTTTCAGTAGCGTTATTGCGTTTTTCTTTGAGTGGTAAATTCCAAGAGTTCGAAGTAATTAATAGTACTAATTATTTTCTTTTTGCAAGAGATAAAATTATGACACTTGAGAGCTTAATTTCTTGAATTAATTTCTTGGTTAATACATGAACGTATTTCAGAAAGGAAAAATTTACTTAATAGCTGGTGCATTTGGTCATAATATACAACTTTATGATTTCAGACAATTCACTTTCAACTCTCGCAGAGGAAAATAATTTCATCTGTAAAAATTTGTCTTAGATTTAATATTTACTCGCGCGCGCGCGTGTGTGTGTATGGGCGCGCGGGCCGGTCGGTACATAGAGGACAACTATCAAGTGCGCGCGCCCACACATGCACACACATGAGTTGTTATACAAAAATTGTGAAAATCTATTTTCTTACAGAACCTGTTCTGTCTCATCAGAGGCTCAATGTTGCACATCCACTTCTAGTTACACGAAACAATTTCTTGTGAACATAAATACTTCAAGTGCGCAACGTTTGTCTTAAGGTTGCACGGCCGATGTCAATATTCTCAAAATTATTAAATACCGGACTGTCAGGCCGTGTTCGGTCACTGTAGATTCTCAAAGTCGTCAGCAAAGTTTCGTATTCCACCCTCACGGGATCGTCTTCAGGCCGAAAAAAGCGACAGAGTGTTACGACCGGGTAAAACTGCCTGTTGCTTTGGTTGCTTCCACCGGTGAAAAGTGTCGGGTATCGTTCACCCTGAGAGCTCCGAAACTGTTTTCGTTACACTAGATTGGTCTGTTCTTCTTAGCGGGTGGCGGGGGGGGGGGGGGCGGTACTATGTTCTGCGCATGTGGGAAGGATTTAATTTCCAAACGAAAATTTCAATTTGTTTAACAATAATGGCCTACAGATCACTTTACCTGTTGTGACTCAATATACAAGGGCCAATCTTTAACATTTTATAACAATAAGCAGGGCTTGATTTCAGGGGGAACGGGCTGGAACTTCTTGGATGCAAAAATAAATTACCAAAAAAATATATGAAAAAAAAATTATTAAAAAGAATTACCGTACTACTACTTTTTAAATTGTGCCCTTCATCAGCCCCACTATAAAACTAAACATTTGTCAAAACCAAAGACCAGCACTAATCTCTACTAGTATCGTTCATTTTTTCTTAATACGTTCTACCTAAAATTCTCTTGTAAGTAGAACGTATTTTAAAACATTTCAACAAGGCTTAGTCGAAGATGACTTTCGCAGTTTCTCGCAAATTAATCTAATCATTACATCTTTAGGAGCATCTCTAAAGACAAAAACCTCTTACTTGTGAAAATTAATGGACCTCCTCTCCGTTTTTTTTTTGATCCATCAAAATACGTGGATTCGTGGCTGATTTCTGGTCATAATACAGTATTGGTCACAAAGAGTAAGGAAATGTCAAGAAACAAACAATATGACGTCACAATGATGAAACTATGGAAACTTTTTTAAAATATCGGAACCACCGCGACTATCACTTAGCGTTCGATTGAGGCTCCGGGATGACGCCATCATGAGTGACATGTTTTCAATTGTCGTGTGATTAACCTGTTGATGAAGCTCTTTGGAAATAGCAGTCAACTTTATTATCTTTTTAGATACAGGCTTACACGTCTGCTACATATTTTATGAGGCTTTAAAAATGTAGACCTTCCTTGTAATAACCTGATGTAAACTTATACGCTAATACAAAATAGTATAACGTCTAAATTGAATGAGACTCAATTTTTACAATAAATTATTGTTATTAAATAGATATCAACACACATATGTAAAGAATAACTGTAGAGAATACCGTTAGAAGATATCAGAGCGGTGTTTTTTCAAAAGAACGCACCCTTGTTTTGTCTGGGCGACAGCTAGATGGCTAAAAGTACGAAAAAGTCACGTACGGGACAGAGAGCCATAAAATTGTATTATATTTAAAAAAAAAGCAAAAAATAGGTGAAAGCTTGTGAAAGCTGAGTGCTTACAATAAATAGATACCGTTATTTTAAACAGAGAGCGTTAGACAGGGAAGCGTAAGGATAGCGTCACTTCCCACCATAGCTCGAAAGATTTGCACGCGCTGTTAGTTAACGAATAAGAGAAAGCGTCATTTTTTAGCGGGTAAATTCTATAGTTGGGTTGGATACAATCAAACATCGCGGTACTCTAATCCAATGGGAATGTGTTTTGTAAATATTAAGTGAGGGTTTAGGACATAAAAAAACCTAGTTTGGAAATTTGTAGTCTGTCAACGAAGGTATTACAACTAAAGGACTCGTAATTTGCGTATTATTAAAATCGTAACCGTAATTTAGGTAATCGGAAATATTAAAACTATAATACTCGTAATCGGCGTGTAATCATTGTTAATTCAGTGAAGATATTGTAACAGTTATACCAGTATTCATTATTGTAATGAAACTAAATAATCGTAAGTTTGGAAGAAATTTTCGGAGAAGTTATAAGCGTAAAGTATAATCGATAATTTAATCAACGGGAACAGTTAATATTCAATCCAAAGTGATTAGTCTTTGTAGAAGGTACTGCAATTCGGCTGAGACAGTATCAAAGTTCATGTCGGTAGTAAACGTGACTCGGAGAATTACCACAGCGTGAGTCGGAAAATTAGTAAATCATCTGACGGTATCAGCCTGAACCATTCGTGTTGCTAGCATTTAGCTTAATTTAATATACATGCAAAGGTGTTAAATATAGTGTCTAATACAACATATTCTTGCTTTAAATAATGTATTAGCGGTGAATTGTGTATGGTGAAAGTGATGGCTATGTATATCTAAAGTATTATAATCAACGAATGCCACCAGCAAAGAACTACTGTCGCAACAGAGAACATCAGAACTCCAGGACAGCACACTTCGAGCAGATAACCTTCAGCGCAGACTGGAATTCGACAATCAAGTAACCCATAATTGAACATTCAAATTTATATTATATTTCATGTCAAATCTGTCATATTCATATTGGCAATTCAATCCGTCTAAAAGAATCCACTATCAAAGGAGACAATTGCTAACAAAGCTGAATTTTCAATATTGTAATCATATAAAATCTTGTGTACTTGTAATAAGCGAATGCAAAGAAATTATTAAATTTATAATTTATGCTATTTAAATTTGTGTTAATAAGTTATTTCAAGCCTTGAGGTAATTCCTAAGAGTCGCTACAAAAGCAAGAGTTGAAAGTATAGCATTTAATACACAACATATTTTAGCATATTAATTAATACTCCTCTCTTGTGTAAGGTAGTAATAGCCTATAAGTATATCTGTATAACTTTCGAATTGATGCGTTCCGGCACCTACAATCTTAGAAATCAACCACTGACAATAAGTGTAATTTACAAATTAATTTAAGCGTTGTTCGACGTAATGTTTCAGGGAAGATGTACAGCATACTACAGTTTGCTTGGGTGGCAGCCGTGATACTGGCTACAGTTGGTTACTCAGGCGCCATCTGCCGGTTCACGGACAAGTTGAAGCCGGTCGACCTTGACTTTTCACAGGTAACTCTAGTGTAAAAATGCTTAATATAATTAGTTATGTAGTGCATGTGTTTTTACCACTTACACACGTGCACGTGCGATTATGCGAGTGTGTGCGCAGAGCCGTTTTGGGATCTGTGTGTCAATTTTACTACACACTGACACTTATTTTCAGCAAAAAGTAAGTGTATTATAAAAATACAATAAAAATTTATACAACTTATAATTCAGTAAACACAACAGAACACAAATAATGCTAAGGGGAGTCTGAAAGCAAAAAATTAAAAATTTTAACTTTTACGAAATACAGTACTTTTTTATTAAAATGTCGACTTTCCTGAATAAAAAGGTATATAATTTATGTATGATACAAATAAAGTGAGAAACACATTTTACAAACTATCCAAAGTACGACTGTACACAGTACAATAATTATAATTTTGTACACTGTTCATTTCAATAGTACATGTTTTATAAACGGCTGAATTTAAAATCACGTGATCTTCACTGTGTAAAGGGGGATATTTTGTACTTCAATCTAGCAACTTTCAAGTCACCAATGAATGTTTTGTTTTTGTGCGTGAAAATAGTGTTTGGCCATATTTGCGGTTTTGTTGGTTCTCAATGATACACTTTGAACGCGTTTTTGAAAAATCATATTTTTAAACACGTATCTTCGAATCTATGGTACGAAGAATACTGAAATTTTCAGGGCTGCTGTAAGATGAGACTGTTTACCTATAGAAGCAGAATTGAAGGCCAAAAGTGTACACTGTTGGTGATGAAAAAATAAATGTTTACTAGATTTTCTTGATAAAAACTTATAAAATTTAAATAAATGTAAATCAAGTCGTTTAAAAAGTTATTAAATACTTATGTTTGAGTAAATATAAAACATGTACATAAAACACTCACACAAATTACGAGACTCTATCTTATCATGTTTCATAGAAAAAATGTACCTCAATGTTTATCGTTTGTCTACAGATTCCCCTTAGTAGAATGTCATAATTTTTTCTTCCCAAGGGCAAGTCTTACTGGACATTCTTTCCTCTCCTGGGCTAGTCTCTTCATATTCTTATATCGCATAGTACATCGTCCATCATATGGTCTAATCTCCGTCCTCTATTCCATTTGCCATTTTTCCATCTCCTCCAATCTTTCTGCTACCACATTATCTCGTGTCCAAACAATTTCTCTTCCTGCCCTTGATGACATCCAACACATTTCTTTCCCCTTTTGCTTTTATAAGCACGTCCACATTCGTCACTCTATCTTTTTCCATACGTCTGCATGTCCACATCTCGAAGGCCTGTAACCTCCTCTCCTCTTTCTTCCACAATATCCAAGTTTCTGCTCTGTGCACGGTCCACAGAAAACACTTCACCACCCACTTTCTTATTTTTATGTCTAGTGTCCCGTAGAATAATCTCATCCTTCTATTAAGGGCTTCTTTAGCTACGATAATTCCGCGTTTCACCTTTTGAGTACAACACATGACCTCTCGAAACAAGCATCTTAGATATTTAGAAACCGTCAATCGTTCTACTTCCACGTTCGTTATTTTAATGCGCTCATTCCTGCTCACTTTACTTAGAACCATGCTTTCCTAATGGCCTGCTTGTATTAGGACTCGCCAGGTGCCAACCCGTTGTTTGGTTCAATTTAATTAACAGAATATAACTGAATATATATTTTAATAGAAGGTTACATTAAAGGGAAAAGAGGAAGAGGAAGACCAGACTCCAATAAATAAAACAGGTTATTGGTGATGTTCGTTGTAATTCCTTTGAACAGATGCGATGGAAGGAACAGCGAAGAACGGTACCGATAACTACTACAAACCAATCTGAGAATTTCTAACTAAAGAAGAAGAGATTTAAATAGATGTGTGATAACATTAGCTGAATACAAATGTAAAGAACATTAAGTATTTCTAGAAAATTGCTTCAAAGAACAAGTGAAGACTTATTCTAAAGTAATCTTTATACGTCTGGCCGTTTGTCAACCAATAGTTATGACCCTGTGAATCATGAGGCAGGAAAGCAAACTAACACAAAAATTTCATATCCTCCAGGTCGTATCTCTTGTGGTTTTAGCGTGGCCTGAGACTCGTACATTTCCTACAGAGGTAAATGCATGTAGCATCTGTCTGTTCCATGAGTACTTTCACAAGAACACTAACTTTTTACAAGTACCTGCAATCATTTTGTACATTTTGTTTAAACATTAGTCGGTATTTATTTATAGCAAATAGTGACTCCAATTTTAATAAAATTATCTACAGTTATTCAGTTATCAACCCACAGAATGGTTTATAGCAGTTCTCCCTACCGATTTTCTATGTGCTTTCGAGATTGATCTCCTCAAAAAAATTGCAACGTTTATCACCAATAATCTGTTTCATATATTGAAGCCTGGGTTTTCACCTTCTCTTTACCCTATTATTGTTTTTATCAAAATACCATGACGCCTAATATGGACAATAAGTTCTCCCCTTCACTTCATAATGTTTTAACAAAAACTTTTGTTTCACCAACTCTGGTCAGAATCTCATCATTACTAACCTTTTCAATCCATCTTAGTTTCAGTAACACAACATTTCAATAACATCTTCATATAACACAACATTTCCAGTGCTTCAGGTCTTCTCTTTTCCTCTGTTTCAACCACCCGCGTCTCATATCCATATAGAGCTATGCCCTTCAGGAACCACTTTCTTGTTTCCAGGGCTATTTCTTTAGACCTCAGTAATTTCCATTTACTATTAAATGCCACTTTAGCCTGTCCGATCCAACTCAAAACTACTGTCTTAGTTTTCCGTCTGATGCGATTTTACATCCTAAGTAGGTAAACTCTCTATGTTCCTCTATCTTTTTCCCATCTAGCAATATATTCACACTGGACTGTCCGTGTTTGGTGCACATACACTTTAGTTTTAATAAAACCAGGAAGAAGATAAAGAATAAGATGGGGGAGAGTAATAATATTAAGAAGAAGAAGAAGAAGAAGAAGAAGAAGAAGAAGAAGTGGCAGAAGACTAGTAGGAGGTGATGGAGATGAAGGAAAAGGAGGAGGAAGAGGAGGAGCAGGAAGGAGAAGATAAAAAAGAAGAAGAAGATATAGATGATGTAGAATTAGATGGATGAGGTGAACGAGAAGAGTAGAAGAAGAAGAAGAAGAAGAAGAAGAAGAAGAAGAAGAAGAAGAAGAAGAAGAAGAAGAAGAAGAAGAAGAAGAAGAAGAAGAAGAAGAAAAATTTATATATATAATCGTTATGATCGTATACCATTCTAATTATAATTATTGGCCTGATTAATGTACAGCCTGCATTACAAATATTTCCGGTAACAGTGAATATAATATTTATTAGTGGTATAAATTCTACCAAAATTATTATTTGGCTTTCGTTAATAAATATTTTATAACACGAATTGTTCAAGACAAGCGATTGTAGTTAAATGCTTCGTTCCGACTGAATGTGAAAATTTGGCAAGTATTGCAAACTGTAGTGGAAACTTATAAAACAACAACCTCCACTTATAAAAGGTTTATTGTATCGACACAGAGTAAATTATAAACCGCTATCTTTCTCTCTCTCTCTCTCTCTCTCTCTCTCTCTCTCTCTCTCTCTCTCTCTCTCTCTCTCTCTCTCTCTCTCTCTCTCTCTTGTTTGGCGTTTTCGTGCACGTGGGCTTATCTTATTTTCAAAACAGTGTGTTCCCCGCGAGTGATTCAGTTCATACTGTTCAAATGTTTTCGCTCTTTTAAATATTGTCCTCCGTAGGTGGGGGCCAGATTATACGACTTGTTTATGACCAGGTTAAAAAAGGTTATGAATGGAGAATAAGAAATAACCAGAAGATAGATGAGCAGTTGAATCATGAAGATATTGTAAGGTTTGTAAAGGCTCAACGTATACAGAAGCACCTAGAGCGGATGGAAGGTCAGCGTATGCCAAAGAAAATCGTGAGGCGCAAGCCTGTAAAAGCAGAAAGAGGGGTCGACCTAGGATAAGATGGTTGGATGATGTTATAGAATATCTACGAAGAATGGATGTGATGGAGTGTGCTGAGATGGCAATGACCAGGAAACACTGGAGATGATTGGTATTGGAAGGCAGGGCTCACGTTGGGCCTTAGTGCTGAAAAAGAAGAAGAAGAAGAAGAAGAAGAAGAAGAAGAAGAAGAAGAAGAAGAAGAAGAAGAAGTCATTTTAACTATCAAAGTCTGTTTGTCGTTACACCCTCAAACTATTCATACAGCCAAAAAAGTTGTCCAACTATCAATTCCACTATTATGGGATTTAAAGTTCATTCCAATGAGAGGGGTCCATCGCGACTGAACGATGGCTAAGTTGTTATTGTCTGCACGGGTATTTATACACTGGCATCATGTTATTCACTGTCGAAATAATTGCTTACTGTGAAGCTGGAAGATTGCAATTCAATGCAGCCGACCTTGCATACGAAGGTTACAACCTTCAACCTGACGGTGTGTACACGACGGGACGCAACGTCTCCGTCACCATTTCCACAGCCCATACAGTCACACGTACTAATCCAGCCGTCTGTCGTCCTTGGCGTTCGTTCATTTTGTTCTCTGTTTTATGTCGGTTCGTTTCATTATTTACTTTTACTCAATTCTTTCTTAAAACATTTGAATTCTTTTACCGTATTATCGTCTAGATGTTCACATCTCATCTTTTACTGGTTTTATTAATTTTGTGTCTTTAATTTTATTACAGACTTTATATCATTAATTACCTATGAAACGTCTCAGCTTTCATGGGTATTTACAACTGACATCTCAATAAACACTGTTATTGCCTTAATTTTTCAGATTAAAATTTTTATCATTAGTTACAAATTAATTTGACCACATATGCAAGGTTTGATCAAAAAGTTCGTGCAATTGTTGAATATACTCTGCTACAACCAAAATATATTATGTATTATGTATTAAAATATATTAAAACTGTTTTATGTTACGTTGTTACACATGTTAGTCACAATCGTCTAAAATTTTATACCTATTGAATCCATAGTTTAGATTTGACAGCTGATTGCGTAAGGCGTCGTTTGCTGTATTAGGCGATTTTTGTAATTCTACAATGCATGATTGAAGAACATTGATTAAATTTTTGTAAACAGTGATATAAACTCCTCTCCCCTGGTAAACAAGTTCAAAATGCGTCTGGCAAAATGTCTGTGGGTGAACAAGCGGTTTACAAGCTTCATAAACTGGCGTAAATGAGTCGAAGATTTGAAGATCGCGTTTGTCAAATGAAGATTATGATTTTTGTTATACGGAATTTCATCGCTAGGCGCAGTGGTAAATAAGGGTACCATTCTGACATTTTATGTTAATTCTATAAAGCTATTCGTAGAAAACGGCCAGTTTTAGGGAAAAATAATTTATGAAAATTAAAGCCGGATAATGCACCCGGCTGCACGTCATTGCTTGTTAAGAATTTCGCCAGGCCAGGCAAAAGTAAACGTCATAACGATGACGCGGCAACTGCCGTATTCACCAGATGTGTCCCAACGCGATCTTTCCTTGTCTAAATAGTGATATAATTTCTACGAAACGACGTTTCGCTACCGTTGAAGGCGTAAAACGAAAAATCGCCAAGCGATCTCAAGGCTGTACCAAAAATTGCGAGCTTGAAATATTTTGAAGAGTGAAAACCGGCTGGCTTAATTCGTGTTACATTCGACTGAGACTACTTTGAACGGGGCAGTATAAGTGTTCATGAATTAAGACATAGTGACAGGACAGAGTTTCCGGTGACAGGGAAACCTCGCTATCAGACCTGTGAAGAGTAAATTTCCCTCTGATCCAGATATGTTTTCTTATATGTGTTATAACAGTTGATTTTGTTGCCACAGTAGAGTATTCAGTCTTGTTCGTTTTATTAGCAGCCATCTTAATACCAACTTTGTCACTACTTATTGCCACACTGCCAACTACTTCTTTCTTGACGAAGCCTTCGGTGTCTTCACCATCTTCAGGTCTTAAACGACAGTGTGGCAATCATCACGAAGTATTTGGCAGTGTGGCAATAAGTAGTGACAAAGTTGGGAGTTCAGTATTCCCAACTTCACCCGAGGGCACATTTCTTTCACTCTGGCCCAGAAAAATTTAAAACTCTAATATCACTGATCTGTGTCCACATGTTGACAAAACCTTGAAAACACAGTCATGCAATGTGTCCAACGTTGGTTCACGTGGGCTGTACAGAAAATTTAATACGTCGAGATATAATACACACGGGCTCTAGTAAAAGTGTTGTGCCTCCAAAAATGGTACACATGGTAGCAAGAGTGTTAAAATAAACAAAAACTGCATGAACTTTTTGATCAAACCTCATATATTTAAAATGAATGCAATTTAACCGTATTAGGCATATATATAATTAGACTGATTAATTAATAGGCAAATGAAGCTTACAGTGAGAAAAATGTTGTTAATATTGACTTGGTTTTCCTTTGTTTATATACATTTATTTAAATACGAAACTGGTTGTGGTTTCAGTACGCCGGCAAGAGACTCCAGATACTGTACGGTACAGTTAATGACTTCAGCGTCAATCTGGACCAAGCTGTTATCGATATCAGCAAGATCGGCAACTCCCAGTACTTTGCCGTCAACACTGCTACCTTGTGAGTACAACCCTAAACATCTGTGATGTGTTGACAATGGTAAACTGTTGTCATTATTATCGGTATCTTTTTTTTAAGTAGGAAAATCCATAGTGACCGTAGGAATGATTGACGTTCTTTCATTGTCATTGGGGAAAATTTTATACTTGTATATTTAACAGTTTTCGACAAAATTAATTACACAAAATGTAAGATTATTACTGTAAGCTTACTCAGCTTATAATGATACAGATACGATAAAATGTTACGAAAACAGGAGACGCAGCCTGAAATTTCGTCTGTAGTTGGCATTATGTAGAGTATAAATTTTTGTAAATTATATTTTGTAAATTTCTCTAAACTGCAAACATTAACGGGAACTAGAATTCGTTATTTGCTATTTATCTTTAATGTGGAATTTATTTTGTTGAAGCTAACCCTAGAAATATCAGAGTGACATTAATGGATATTTAAATTTTAACACAGTCATTAAGCAACAACGTCTTTTACAACATGAAATGAATAATTAGAGAAATTGGCACCAGTTCTGTCCAATCTTTGCATGCACTCATTGAAGCTAATGTTTTTTTTCTTCCGAATGTTTATAATACTTAATCTCAGTGAGTAAATATCTATAATACTTCGTTTCAGTGAGTACGTCATTGTAAATATTTGCAGAAAGCGGAATTAGAAATAGTTTTCCAAGAGTATTCCTTTACTGAATGCTGAATGTACAGGTTGAACAATTGTAGAAATAGGCCGTATTTTATTGTTAACTTGTGTGTAACTGTGCAGGAAAAACGGAACCACGGACGTAATGAACTACACCATCGACTACAAGGAAGGAGTCATGTCGGAGACTTACACAGATAAAGACGGTGAGCTTTTGTTGAAAACATTTATTTTTACTTTTGGGTAATACATGCGTTATGGTTGCATAACCAGTAAGAATGTATGCGGTAATTCCAACTGCTGAATACATTTAGACATAACCAACTCAGTAGAGTTTGTAAAACTGTCACTGTCCATAACAACGTCGATGACTGAGAATCTACAATCTTTTCACACACGTTCAAAACACATATTTCTAAGATATACACTTCAAATAAAATCGTCATTATTAGAAATAATATATCTTATAACAGATTTAATATAGCTGTTCTTTCCATTTCTAACGTCGAAAAGACAAACGGTACATATATTACACTCTGCTGCAATTAAGAATATAGGGGTTCTTGGCTATCTCTGTCCCAGTGCGCTCAACCGTCCAGAGTTTGTATTTCTATGTGACACTTGATTTCACAAATGGAGAGTAACTCTTTGACCATACAACAATCTTTGTTATTTAGAATTTCTCCTTCTTTTTCTTTAGTATTACACTCCAACGTGAGCCCTGGCGGCTAACACCAATCTTCTCCAATGTCTCCTATCCGCCATCTCAGCGTAACAGCTTACGTCCATTTCTTTGTGATCTTCCAGTGCATCACCCAACCATCGTATCGTATGGGTCGACCCACCTTTCTGCGTTTATACTCCTGTACCGTCAGGATTTTCTTTGCCATACGCTGATCATCCGTTTAATTCGCTCTAGGTGACATAATCATTGTATTAATTGAGCCTCCACTAATTTCACAATGTCCTCCTGCTTCAATAGTTCATGTATCTGTTCTTTCTTTCTTACTCTCCATTCATCAACTTCCTTAACTGGGCTATAAACACGTCTTCTTTCAAATCGTCTCTGCGTTTATGTCCTTGTAACATCCATGTAACTCCATAAGCAACATCCTGTATAATATATTGTGTGTTATATGTTGTTACGAGGGTTTCATGGATCGTCGTAAAGTAGAAACAAAATACAGACCAATGAAGCCACCAATTACCACGATTAATTAATTACAAATAACAATTTTTAATCAACAAGTTATTCTCGTACAATAATTCAAGTTAAATTTGGCCACACTAATAATGCCAATTAATAGAGTTCCGCACTAATTGTAAAACAATAACCACTTTCCACTAGTCCTCAAAAACCACTCGATCCGCAGTAAAAAAAATTGCTCACTGTAACACTGACTGACAAAGTCAGCCGCCGCTGCTTATATAGGTAGCGCAGGTGTCCCAGAATAACTATCCATCCTTTTGGCGGAGTGCTAGATTTATCTGCGAATTTACAAGTGCTCTCGAACAGCCTGGAAGGTAATTTTGTGCTATGTGACTGAACGGCCTTGACACAGACGAGGCACGCTGCGCTGGTCGAGAAGCGTGTTGAACGACATCCTCGCCTTTTTGAGAGCATTCCGTAATGTTGTAACAATATTGTAATTGTTGTGTTGAGAATAGTGGCGTTGTTTGTCAGTAGCCTACTATTATTAGCATACTATGCAGTTTCCTATTTGTATCTTGTCATGTATTGTCACGTTAATGCACCCTTCATTATCCAGTTACCCAACTATCTGAACTTTATTAATTGCATCAAATGAATTATCCCCTTGCGTAAAATGTTACGACGGTCTACTGATCGTCGTATGGTGCAGTGCAAAACAAAATACAAGACACCAATTACGTCACTAATCGCCAGCTTTAATATTCACAATTAAACAGTTTGTAATTAACAAGACAGATTCTTACAACAAATCAAATAAAAATTGTTCACACGCAATAAAAATGTTAACTGAAAAAAAAAATATACTGTGTATATATATATATATATATATATATATATATGAAAATATATATATATATGAAAATATATATATATGAAGATATATATATATATATGAAAATATATATATACATATGAAAATATATAAATATATATATATATATGAAAATATATAACTGATTATATTTTATAATCGTCCCGCACAATTATAAAACACACAACACTTCGCCACAATACTACCAACCTTACTCCAATAATTCGCAACACAAACTGATATGAAAGTCGCTAAGTACTTGTATTTATACCCCGCCGAGGTTCCAGAATATTCGCTACTGCCCGTCAAGAATGCTACTAGAAAACACCAGAACATAATTGGTAGCGGCCTTTTACACACAGCAGGTGCGGACCGGTGAGTCCGTAACAATCTCGCAACGTATGTTGAGAATCACGTACGCACACAACATTATAGCCGGATTTTCCACTGGATCGTTCGAGATACACGTAGATTGTTTGTAATGTCGTAAGAATATACATTCGTTTAAAAAAAATTATCCGTTACTGAAATTTTTATAAACTAATTGTACTGTACTTTGTTAAAATTAGGAAGCGACTTCTACAGCTGAGGACGGTAACTAGTGTTAAAATTACATGATCATTATAAAACAGTTTTTGTTTACACAATTTATATCTGCATATTAGTTATTGAGACAAAAAATTTAGCATAAGACAACATTTTTTGTATGTAATATTTTTTTTTAAATTATTTTCAAATCTAAATTGATGTTAAATTGACTGCGGTCTTTATGAATACTCCACTCCATCATTCTAGTCTCACTATGCAATTTTTTTTAACTCCTAAAGGCAATGCCTCGTCGCTGTAGCCACGTCACTCTATCCGTTGCGATATTCTTCATTTCTGTACTATGCAATTATTTATACAAAAAAAAAGAATTCTGAAAGGCACATCCTTTTTGCGGTGAAATGTATTATAATTCAGTTAACACACTGGAATTTCTCACAGATTCAGCGGAAATGTAAATCGGGTCGAAATTGTGAGCCGGACGACACAAGTAAAATTCTGTAGTTATATGATCTAGCTTTTGACTTTCTGAATGCGGTGAAAAAATATGAATACTGGAAAGTATTCTTTTCCATCTGCAAAACATAATACTGCTTTCGTCAATGAAACACCCCGCACGTTTATTTGTAGCCTTATTTAATAACAATCTCATCAGAGTTTAGCCTATTCTGGAATTATATTTTCACGTGTTTCAGTCTTCTTATTCTGTACTCCAAGCATTAGACACAAATTGCCTGTTACAATACACGTCTCTTCCTTGGCCTTCCAAAACGTCTTCTCTCTGGTTGTATATATAGTACCAGAATTAATCTGCAAGTCTGGTTGGGTCCATTCTCTTCATATGACTCACCTATTTCCTGCCACTTTATCTTACAATCTGTATATTTGCCATTCCGTTTTTTTGTTCGCGTTTCATATACTATCTTATTTTCTACATTCTTTCCCAGTTCTGAGGACTTTCATGCTTACATGTGGTTCTTTTATCTCTTAGTAAGAGCCTATGACTCACTTGCATAAAGCAACATCAGCACTGCAATCGTTTTATACATCTTAATTCTTGTGTGGTTTTCTGTTTAAAATATAAGTTTATTACACAACAGATAATTATGGCCAAAAACATATCGATTTTATGTTTGATTGTATATTGTATTGTTTATCTGTATTCGTATTGATTTTCTGTTTGCAGAAAAGGGTAAGAATTATCAGAGCCGATCTTACATTCTGGGGAAGACCGATGAAGGCGCTCTGTATTATTATCGCTGCAGTGACCGAGGTAAGACTCTTCATTCCTCAACAAAAGCCACAGTACTAGCATTCAAAAGTAACGCTGGAATATGACAATTATACACATTTTGTAGCACACATGAAAGTGATTCTGTTCCCTAGGGAAAGTTATTTTATTAAATTTTCTTAGATTAAACTCGGCTTTTCTCACACATTTCTGTGTGACTGATAAATCTCTGTGGTTGTGTGCTTGAATCATCTGTTCATATAACGAACGTGAACAATGTTATCAAAATCGATAGCTGTTAGATGGTAACAATGAGTGTATATGGAAAAAATTTAAATCGCTAGACTGCTCGCAAAATTTTCTTTAAATTTGGTCGTGGTTTGTTGATTTGCGGGAGCCTCGTTGTAATAACTCTGACTACCACAAACCGCTTTCCCTCTACTAACAGAAGTATTTGTCCGAAGAATGTGTTCCTGTGGCAGTTCAACTGTCTTGGCCCCCTGGTCAAAGGCCGTGTGATTACTTCCCTTTCCAAAAATTAAAGGCAACTATGGACAGCCAATTTGAAACTGTAGATGACAACCGAACGACCGCGACGATGAAGGACATTGCCAGTTGGAGAATTCCAACGCAGCTTCATTTGATGGGAACAGCGTCTATAAGTATGTGACTTCCCTAGGAAACTACATTGAAGTCTTCAAAACTGTTCTGCAAATAAGGAAATTTCTTGCTGTAAATCTAAAATTTCATTAAGAAATGTCCAAATTTTCAATATTTTCTTGCCTACAGTTACTTATTACATTGTTATAATTTGGAAAACACAAAAGAAATAATTTAGTGTAGAATAATTAATTAAAAGTCTATTCCGTTAATTTTTCGTGAATCGCTTTGATGGCTTTTATATTAGTAAACATTAAGAAAAAATATTATTTTTATTATTAACTATCCCATTTTCAAATCTCACATTATGTATTTTGCAAGAAGATGTAATATTAATTACAGTATTCAGTTAATCTAATCTAATCAGGTAATTTTTTAATCAAGTGAGTGAATACGTTCAAGATTATTATATAGTGTAAAAATTTGACCAGAAAAAATTACAACTTACCAAAGACTGAAAGTGTTCAAAATATAAAACTACAGGAAAAAGCTAAAAGTTGCTTACCAACAAGAGGAAGAGCAAAAAAAAAAAAAAAAACAAAGACAATTGTCATATGAAACAGAGGAATTTAAAAACTCTGAACTATAAACATTACTACAAATTCAATATATATATATATATTGTAACTAGATGTTTACGTGTTGTAAAAATTAAAATTTAAATGTTTAAATGTTGTTTGTTGTTAAACGTGTCAAAATGTATGCTCTCAGTCGTGTACGGGTAAACCGTATTCTGCTCTGCTGCATTCAAACGTTGCCGCCTCGCCACCTGATTGGCGTACAGCTCTCTGCAGTATTACCCAGCTTGCGTCTCGCTTTAACGCCTTCACTTCAATAATTACTAGTCGTAATTCTAAATTAACTGAATCAAACATACAGCATTGCAGATTGAGAACATTTATTAATCCTTTAGAATATTTATCTTGGTTTATTATACATCAAAATCCGTTTTTCTGCACCGGCTATTACAATTGTGCAGTTGGTACTTGCTCAGCTCAGTTGTATACAATCAGTCAGTAACGTTAGTTTACAGTAAAAATTATCGTTTTTCTCAGGGGTGTAAAGTCCTTTCGGCTACAGAAATATATACTTACGGCTAACACACACAAAGTTATAATAATTCTTACAACTAATTACATAAATAAATCGATATCTCATTACATTTGACTAAGTAATCACCAATGAAAACTTGTGAAGCAATTTAGGGTTATGTTTCATTTGCCAGAAGTTCGTTATTAGAAGATTCGTTAATTATTTATCATATTTTACTTTCTTAATAATTGCTAATTGGTTATAGTTAAATAGTGAATTTAAATAAGCATTTATTTTGACTCGGAATAGTGATCAGTGATTTTGAAATAGTTATATTTAATTCAGACCAAAATTTGTGAATACGCTTTAAGGGATAATGTTTATACTCATCAGTTACTTGTTGCTGAAGATCCTGATGTCGTCTTCTTCGATAGATAACTCCTGGGCTGTCGTCTTCTTCTATGGATAATTCCTGTCGTCTGTTTCCCTCGTCTCGGCACTTCTCCTTGCTAATTCAGGCCTCGTAATTCTTCAGTTGGTGTCGTCTTCTTCTTTTAGGAGGTTCCACTGATCTTCATATAGTGTCCGTGGTCGTCTTTCTTCGTCACGGCGTCGCTTCGTCTTCTTTGGATCACTACGGTTTGTTAATTTAATTTTTTATAAATAAAAATTTACGTTCAGGATTCCCTGTACTGTTGTAATTGTCTTCCATTAGTTTTAAATAGTTTTGAAATTGTTTGAAGAATAATAATTTAATGTTAATACGAGAGCTACTCGGTCCACTCTCTGGCGTTGGTTAATAATGACTTCCTGAAAATCTAACGGTTTTTTTGGCGTTATTTTTCTTGTTGCTATGGTTACTTAATAAATTATGCTAATTTTTCATTGGTTATTAACTCAGGTTATTGTTAGGATTTATCGTCTTTTTTCGTCTATTTCTACCAAAATATCTTCAACTGAAGATTACTACTTTATTCTAATAGCTAGGGTCATCACATTAGTACCATTCTTCCTAATTTTTCATGATGGACATTTTGATACCCCTCATGCCTACTTTTAGATAGCTAATTACATTTTTACTATTTTCCCAATTTTATATCTTACATATATTTTATTCAAAATTAGTTGTTAATCACATATTTTGGTACTATGAATACCCACTTACATGGTTTAATCATTTGGCACGTTCTGCCTTAACTCTGGATTATTATTTGTTCTCAAATTAATAAATTTATGTTCAACAGTTTGGCCTAGAGCCTAGATTCCTTTCTACTTCCATCTAACATTTTTTACTAACATTTCTGGTAACTCTAATGCAATTCATAAACAAAACAAACAATAAACATCTGTATCCCTAACTCTAATTCTTACTATTAAACATTTCTTTTCAGGTTCTACCCTGAAATAACTTTTAACTGCTGTTATCTGCTTACCCTACAATTTACTCTATACTATGATTTTCTGAACACTAACAAAACTCTTAATACTTACTTAAAGAAACTCTTATAATACTATTGACAAACTGTTCCTTGTATGATATGTCCTATCTACTATTCCCTTCACTTAAATACAGTGTCTGTCCTTCTTAATTTGCTATTCATTCTAATACCTTAACTCTTACCTTAATATATAATCCTGATATCTTATTACTTAAATTAATAATATTACAATTAGTTCAATCTTACCTACTAATGCACAGTTTATCAAAAATTGTTTATCTGTTTAACATAGTTGGCTTACATAATATTTGTTCTACTCTCCCACTGCTCTTTTCCTTTCATTAGAAAGTTTCTATAATTACTACCCTGCTCACTTTGTTTCATCATTCTATACCTATCACTTCACTACTTATTTAGTTTTACACACACACTTTTGGGCTTATTCACGTTTATTCATGGGTTGTCTGATTACTTTACATCACTGTGTGATTATGGTCATGTATAACTATTTACCTCCAAATCACACTGATCACTTTTGGTCATCATTCTAATATTGCCTTTGCTTTGGGCTCAAAGTATTGTTTATAGCCTTTGGCCATTCTTATTACAATTAGTTTGGGGTATGGTTAGCTTCTAACCCCCCTACATTATATTATACAAGTACATTCTTTAAATAATAAGATACATGTGATACTATTACCCTTCATTAATCTTATTGTCCTAGCTACATCTCATATGCTACAGACATCAATTCATTACTAAATTTACAATATTCTGTTCACTTTTTTGGAATGACTTGATTGTACTTAAACTTCTTCTTCACTGTCTCTTGGTTTCTTTGGTTCCTATCCGATCTATTGTCAAGTCTGTCGGGTTAATAGTCATTTGTCATTTATTGGGTTACTGGGTTATTGATCTTTAAGTTCATAAGTTTTTTGCCTCTTACTCTCATCTTCAGCTGTTTATTTTATAATTAAATACCATTGAATCTTTGCTACCTTATGTCATGTTACATAATATATATATATATATATATTGCGCTGTAATAATTTTTTTTTATTACAGGCATTGTAACTAAATCTGTACCTACTGTTATTATATTTTTTTATTTACCAGTACATGTAAAGAAATTCTTTCTCTCAGGGTTAATGATTATTAAGTTATTTTATCGTATTTACGATTATCTCTATTAATTTCTTTTCTTTAAACCAACCCAGATTCCGTTAATAGGTAATACTTTGGTAATTAACCATGTAAAAAATAACTAACGTATTAATGTAATTTAACCGTCTCTGATTTCTTCTAGCTTCCACGGGTTCACTTCTGGTTGTTGTTTACCTTTCTTCAACAGCAATATTCAGCTTGGCAATCTGTTTCTTCACACTAATCTCTTATTGCTCTTACCGCTGAATGCCGCTCTCCAAGATTACTCCAACACCGATGTCTCCTTTGAACACTTAATTATTCGTTAGGGCCACTGAAACTCTTCTCCAGTCCAAGATTTTCCTCTTCTGTCATCGTTCTATTCAGGATATTGTTATATTTTTTGTATGATTATTTATTTATTCGATATTATAATCAAACTCTGGTATCACTATTCAAAATCCTTTGCTTTATTTTCTTTTCCAATTTACATTAATTTTATGATGTACAAGAGTTATTATAATTTAAGATTCTTAATGTGACTCTGATTGAATTAAAATTAAGACTTCTATTTACATAATTCCTCTGTTTCATCTTTATAGTATTGAATATAAAGTTAGACTCATGATGTTACTTTTCTTAGATATAAATTTAGACTAATACATTTTCCTTCATCACTCTTCAAAACAATCTCTAACAATTTAACAATTTGCCACTATGATAATTCCCTACCTTCGTTACATCTTTTTATCATATACCTCTTAAAAACTTATATAACTTTTCTACTTCTTATTAAATATATTTATTTTATTTTTAATATTCTTAATTCTAGTTTGTATTTATCATATGATAATTTTCTTACTATTTCCTCTTATTATAATATTCATTTCAAATTTCATATATTCTTTTCATAACATATATCTTTATACTGTTTTATCTCATATAGGAATCTACCTCTATGTTGATGGATGAGTCGATACAATGTTTTTGTTTACATTTTAAAACATATGTTCCAATTCTAATAAATTTATATATTTTGTCTTTTACAATTTATTATTTTCCTCTTATGTACTGTGTTGCATTTTAACAGCAGTACAATATATATATATATATATATATATATATATATATATATATATATATTCTACAGTTAGCGTTTGTCGTATAAGGCGTATTCATACAACGTATGACCTAGTCACTTCTATAAAAAAGTTTTGTCATGTGCAGATGTAGTCATAAAATAAAAATATTTATTTGCTAGTGATAAATAAAGAAACTGATCATAAAGTGTTACAATTTTAATTTTTGGTTAATGAGATACAAGTAACAACTTGGAAAGCACTTTCTAAAGATTGGATTTATTTATTTTTTTTTGAATTAAAGATTGATATAGTTATAAAAAAGTATTCAAGATACTGCCTCGAAATTTGCACACCTTTGTACTTACCTTCCGATATAACGGAGTGTCTGTTATCTCCAGAGCAAGAGTTGCCATTAATTATTTGAATTAAAATTTTTTATATGAATTAACTTTTTTCAGGTGTATAACTTGATGAAAAGAAAATATAAAATCTTCAGCACATATAGCTTGTTTGTAATTTTCAAGGGCTTTAAAATACTTTTTAATTAATAATTTATTAAACTATGCTTGATATTTTAAAGCATACAAATTTTTGTATTTTCCTGATGTTTAAAAATAAATTGTAAACGGAAACAAACGAAAATATAAAGGAGCCAAAATTAATTTATTCATGTGCTTTAGAAAGCAAAAGAACGGAATGAAAGTTAAAAACCAAAAAGCGCGAGAACTAGAAAAGAAGATTTTAAGTAGGAAATCCCCACATATTGTGATATACGAAGACTGATAATAATGTAACTACCAAGTGATGCAAAAAAAAGGCCCCAATGTGTTCCTTGCGGGAACAGTAGGCCTGCAATAAACGTGATCGTCGAGAAGTCTTGGGAAACTGTTTTACAGCCTCTTCTCCTTCCTCCTAAATATTGCCTTACACTCATCATTTTGGAAACGGAATAACTAGTTCCTTATACCTGAGACGATACGTGTGAATATAGATCATTATTCAGATCACGTACACACGCTCGCACTTTTGACGTTTATAATGCACAAACTTCCGTACCTACACTCCTCCTTTCACAGAAATATCGTATGTCACAAATTAATTTTACACAGTGTCAATACTTTTTATGCAAACTCGTATGTAGAATTTTGGTGGCTTTTTTTATTTTATAATTAGAATTTTAGAGTCTCAGTGGGCTGGACGTCAAATTTGTGCTTTTAATAAAAAAAGTTTGATTCCATTTGTTGTATTATAAACACTTTATAACATACTTATGTGCATGAGATGTTTTTTTCATTTCATGGGAATAAACAGAATCAATTAAACTACACTAATAATCTTTTTTTCAATGTATTTAAGTTTTCCTGTGTCGAAAGCTGCTACTTTTCTCACCCGTGTATAACAGAATAATTACCGTCTTTCTTGATGATCAGTCGAAGATTAGTTGGCAGCAGTTCTGCGTTCGTCACGCCTCTGCCTTTCTCTTCATAACTCCACGACCTTCATCAAAGTTTTAACTAATTTTACTTAGTTAATATTGGATACAAGCTTGAAAGAAATATTTAATCTATTAGCTGTCTGTATAATATATTCATTTTATTTCCAGAGTACCCGTTTGACCTGCGCTTCATCGTGATACCCGACGGAAAACAGTTAAGTGAAGAAAGCTACAAGAAACTAAAGGCGATCGACGGAAGCTTCGAATTCACGGGAATTACCTTTAAGTTACCACATGACCTTCAGGTGGCGTAATGATAGGTTTCACGTGTGGCCAGGAAACTGTCCGGTTCCACCGAAAGACTGCATCGTATTTTTCCAGTCTGTCTCTGAATTAAATCAATATCAGAAGCTAAAAAGCGTAATATTAGACGCAATTAATTAAAATACGATTATGCAGACAAATTGTTTCCTACTATTTTGCTGACTTTACTATTAATTTTAATAAATATATTTTATCTCGCATCTGTAAGAGTTTTATTCCCTTTTATATGTTTTCTAGTTGCTTTCAGTCTGAGTTCGGTATAGAACAGGAGTCATCATTTATGTATGCGCATACACAAAAACATGTCTTCCTCTCCCTGTGGCATAACAGGTGCAGAGGCGTATTTACGAGGAGGACGAACAGGACCGAACATCGAAAAAGTCGACAAGGAATTTTTTTAATATCTTAATATTAAAGTTTAATTGTTATTTTTAATCTGTATAGGCTAATACAATAGTAATTTCTTTTTAAGTGTAAAACCAGACATATAACACAGCATTTGCGTATACTTTTGAAACCTGAAATATAGAAAAATTTATTTAGTAACCCCGGAAGAAGTTATTGAAGAAATAGCCAAAAAATCAAAGCAAAAAAAGAATTAAATTCTAAACAATTTCCAAAAATGATATCTTTTTTCTGTAACAAACTTATTTGTTTTTCCTTTTTTTTAATTAAAAATCCGACTCAACCGATCCCCCTCCCCAAAGCCAAATTCTAGATACGCCACTGCATGAGTTACGGACACTATTACAGGAAGTGGGATCAAAAACTGTTTCCATTGCGACAACAACAGATTGGTCTTATACGTTGAGAGCAGACTTGGACACTACCAACAAAATTGTCGCACCAACAGATCGAATATCCATTTAATTTTATCACTTAGTCAGATCTGTGATAAAATGTGAGAGTAACGCCAGACTACCTGGTTGCTCTTTATTGACGCTGAGGCTGGTTATGGTACAATATTCAGAATCAAGTTCATTGCAGTGATGGAACCTTAGAACATCTTAAAGCAAAACATTGGTTCCACTTATGTTATGTGCAATTTTTTACTCTAGCTGCAAGTTGCAATTTGTCGATTGCACACCGCATGCATTTATTGTAGGAGTCGATCTACCGCGACAGGGTCATACGCTGGCCCCTCTCGTGCCCAATATTGCTCTACAGGCTAAATTCAGCTTGTATTCTATTTTCAATCCAAGTTATTTGCGTTGTTAATACTCACTATATTTCAAACAGCATAAGAGTATAAAAGTAAACAGTTTGTCATACAGTAAGTTGGTACTGGCTGCATACAAAGACATGGCCAGTGGCCAGGTAGAGAGGTGTTAGCTGCCCGAAGTCAGGTGGTTTCATCCTTCCACTGCTCATAATAGTGAATTGGGAGACATTTTATGGATAAACCAGGAAAAGAACGTTTTTATTAAACAAAGCGATTAAAATCATGATTAATATGAAATCTGTAGTGCGTACATTAGGACATAAGCAGTTGGAATGTGGTGTAGACGTATTTCTAAGCGACTCATCATAGAACCGCCTAAAACTGGCTAAAACCGTATTAGAAATAGAGAACAACAGAAAATAGGGTAATAGAATCAGACCTAGCATTTTTTGGTATAAATGAATAAAGGAAATTGTGGTAAACGAGAGAACGGAGTGGAGGAGTTAAAGGAAACGGTACGAGACAAGAAGAAGTTGAGGAATTGAATTCTCTTGAAACCCGAATCCTTATACGGCATCAGGAAATAAATAGAACAAAAAGAATAGGAGATCACGTGGGAAAACAGAAGCTGACTTCTGTAAATGTACGCCTATTTATTTTAACGACATGATGACCAGGGCCTGTGAGGAGTGATGGGAAAGCCTGTTGCCAGCTATTGTGGAGCTTCTTGTGGAGCTCCTGCCGCCGGGACCGAAATACTCTTAGATTTCTAGATGTGGCCTGCTACCGGGGTTACTAATTTGACAAGCCTAATTGAGCGTGAGAGTTTGCTGAGGTCAGGTCCAAGATTTTCCTTGCACAGATAGGTTGCTACCGAGGGCGCGTATGAGTTGTTGTCCTGGAAGCGGACACAGCGGTGGTAAATCTTCCTCGAATGTGTCTGTACGGTGGCGTTCACGGAACGGACACCGAGGCATTCTCTGATACCCTGGTTTGGAGTTAGATACACGGTGTTGCATGCCCAGCGCAAATCTAGGTCCAAGAGAGACTGCAAATTATGAAAATTACGCTTATGGGTCTTGGCCAAGTAGCCCCACACAGGGCCCACGTTGCTAATCATCAGCACCACATACGTAGTGACGATAAATTTTTCTGGACGGCGCAGCGGGTCATAAATTTGTAGCAAAGTAGTGATCAGAGCTTATAAAGGCGATTGGAAGTTTTGCGTTCTACTTACTCGGCATGTGTCCGTCAGGTGAGACTACAATCCACGTAACGCCCGAGGTACTTGACACCAGGAGACCAAGGCAGAGGAGTATCGCCTATACACACACACACACACTGCCTGGGGGAGCTTTCTGCGTCTGGAGAAAATTACAGCTGTGCTATCGGCCACGTTAATAGCGACCGTCAATTACTCTGCCCATTCAACGTAGGAGTCCAGCTGGTTCTGGAGCCAGATAACGGCCATTTCAGCACTACGATCGGCAGCATACACCGCCGTATCGTCGGCAGACATGATCAATCTTGTTTCAGGCAATCTGGACACGTCGTTTATGTACACAGAGAAAATCAGGGGGCCTAATACACGCTTACCTCAGGTGCAAGAAAGACATCTATAGAGACCTGGACCTCCAAACGGCAACAAAGACCAGGGGACCTGCTTTCAGTCAGTGAAACCATTGCGATGTTCAGCGACAAATGTGTGAAACGGCTTGAAGAGCACTCGAATCCTTTAGTCGTAAATCTACTAGGCAACAGCCTACAGACAAGACGTTTAAACCTAGACTCTAACACTATAAATATATTGTACATATGTTACTTTTAAATACTCATACAGAGATCTAGTCAATGGACTAGTTCTCTTCATGCCATGTATTCTGTCAATAATTATTCTTATTTTTATGTATTCACAGCTTGCATAAATAAACGTAAAAAATATTAAATAAAAATTAACATATTTTTCGAAAAAAGGACGTCATCCACTCTCACGCGGAAGGTTTTGTTATGAAGAAATCCAGCAAATCAAATTTTACCTATATCAACTTACAAGTCAGAGTTAAACTTGCTAGAACAAGAAGAAGAATAAAAAGAATAAAAGTCGAAAAGAAGGATTCCTGAGAGAAAATCTGAAATTTTAATATTTACATAAAGATGTTTAAGTTTGCAAACTTTCCTTGTTGCATTAATAAAAAAATGTCTCATTATATATTCAAAGCAGGAAAGTCAACGTTTCTTTCAAAATTTCTTGAGAACGTAATAACTAATTAACAGACAGCTCATGGCGCTAATCATCTTTGCAAGCACAGCGCCAAATTTGTAACTCCAGCTGTTCGCTAAACGTCACTTAGTAATTCATGACTTGTCTGAATGTAGACGCCGGGAAGTTGATGTACAGCCACTCGCAGTGCTGTTTTGTGATTAATAATGCACTTGCTTCTAAACGCCACTCCGCGCCGTCTGTCTGACAGGTAAGTGTCGGGGCTGCATTCCTCCCTTCATAAACGGACTTGAAAATAATAATCTTGTACTATCATCGCGTTGTCTCCTGAAGCAATGGCCGTGTTAGTGAACTTTTGCTGCGTTCGAATACATATACAGGATTAAAACACACATACACACACGCACGCTTTGTTGTTCAGAAATAAATCAAGACACAACAGAAGTGTTACATTTTTTAAGACAAATACAATACCCACGTTGATTTATGCAAACGAGGCGTGGGTCATGACAAAAAAGGAAGTGGCAGGATTCAAAGTGGTAAAATGCAGTTTCTTCGAAATACTTTAAATTATTGCAAGATAAAATAAGGAATGAAGATATCAGAACAGAACTCGAAGTAAAGGACGCAAATTAAATTATTGAAATTTACAGAAGAAAATGGTGGGATCATCTGCAAGCTATGACAGAGGATCGATTGCCGAAAGCGGCACTGAACTATTAAGCCACTGGTACAAGAGACGTGTGTTGTCCGAGGATGAAACGAGTCCCGGAACAAGTTTATATAATCTAATCCTTGAAGAGGAGAAGAAGAAGGACTTTTTGTCGACATCGATTGAAGAAGAAGAAGACTCGTTGCGCACTTGGTGAACCATATTACTAAAAACGTTTTAAACATTTCTGACAACTATTTCAGCCTATTAGGCTATTCTCGAAGACCTGCTAAGATCAACCTGTTTTATTTCTAGGAACAAAAAGTATAACTTTTTTGTGTCGAAAGCTTTCTACGGTTAACTGTTTTAAAATTACATACGTTCAAATTAAATATATAATTTTAGTGGCTAAATATGGTTAGGGATATTTTTAATTAGATAACAAAATTTCATTAATTTGTAGCCCTATTAAAGAAAACTAAAGTTTTACATGTTTATGGTAGTCCCTGTACTGTCCTATGGGTGTTATTTATAGACAACAACTAAGAGACAAGACTTGTATAGTAAAATACAGGCCTCGAAGTTGGCGTTCTTAAGAGAAGTTAAATGTGTTCTAAACTTGACAGTATAAAGAATGAGGCCATAAGAGAGGAGTTACAAGATTGTAATTTTTTTTTAAATTTATAACTAAATTTACCTCAAGATATATTTTTTCCTTTAGGAACATGTTTCGGGAGTTCTTGTTCTCCCATCTTCAGCCTTCGCCATCTTGTTTCTGGTGAAGTATTTGTGTGTTGGCTTCTGGATGTTATTAAGGTAGTTTGTTGGTCTTTGGTCCTTCAAAGTTGTATTATTGTGTGTGGTTGTGGTATCTGTTTTTGTATTTTGTGTATTTTCGATGTTGAGTGCTTTGAATATTGTGTCATGTTTTGTATTGATTTGTATTTGTTCTGGTATTAATTTGTTTTGTGTTTTATGTTTGTAAATCTGTAAATTTTCCCAAATGTTCATTATGGTGCCTTTGTGCGGTATATGTTTTATTAGTGTTACATTGGTTATGTCTGGGAATTCATGTCCTGTGTTTATTGCATGTGTGGCTAAATTGGATTTATATTATTTGTTTTTTTGTATGCATTTAGGTGTTCAAAATAACGTTTTTTCAGCTGTTTTTTTGTTTGTCCTATATAACATTTATTGCAATCTTGGCATTCAATTTTGTATATACCGTTGGTTGTTGTATTATCTTTGTTGTGTGAGCTATTTAGATTTTGTAATTTATTTTTATTAGTTTTGTATGCTATTTTTATATCTGTGTTTTTAAATAGTTTTGTTAGTTTTGTCATTTTATTATTTATATATGTGAATGTGCCCCATTTTTTGTTTTTGTTATTATTTATGTGTTGTTCAGTTTGATTAATTCTTAACTGTTCAGTTTTTATTTTGTATTTGATTTTATTTTCTATTTTGATCATAGTATTTTTATTGTATCCATTTGCATAACCAATTTGGTATATTATATTTCTTTCTTTGAAGATGGGAGAACAAGAACTCCCGAAACATGTTCCTAAAGGAAAAAATATATCTTGAGGTGATTTTAGTTATAAATTAAAGTATTATATACATCAAGAAACGGACTGTAGCAGAAAGTGATTGAAAAGATTGTAATTTTAATGAAAAATTAAAAGATTACAAACAACGGTGGAAAGAACAAAACTTAGAAAGAATGTCAGCTTCCAGACTGGCCAAAAAAACTTGGAAATACGAGCCTATAGGACACACGTGTGTGGGAAGAGTGAGGAAGAGATGGCTGGAGGATTTCGAAGGCAGAACAGACAGGACCTTCCCTATGCCGCGTTGTGAAGATGCAGTAAATTGAAGTTATAAATTTTTACATACGTTCAAATTAAACATGTGACTTTAGTTATTAGGTATCGACAGATATATCCTGAATTATCTAAACAAAATTTAATTAATTTGTTGTCCTATTATTAAATTAAAATAAAAATTATA
This sequence comes from Magicicada septendecula, assembly GCA_034769895.1. Lineage (NCBI taxonomy): Eukaryota > Metazoa > Arthropoda > Insecta > Hemiptera > Cicadidae > Magicicada > Magicicada septendecula. Next base: position 16,730,785 of record CM068369.1, on the reverse strand, counting down.
ACAAAATAAAACCACTTCATCATCATCATCTTCGCAACACGGCAAAAGCAAGATGCCTGTTCTGCCTTCAAAAATCCTCCAGCCATCCTTCCTACGTCTACCCACACATGACACCTGCGTCCTATAGGTTTGTATTTCCAGACTTTTTTGGCCAGTCTGGAAACTGACATTCTTTCTAAGTGTTGTTCTTTCCGCCGTGGTTTGTAGTCTTTTAATTTTAATTCATGTTAAAAACTTGTAACTCTTCTCTTGTAGCCTGATTCATTATACGGTCAAGTTTAGAACACCTTATAAGTCCTCTGAATAACGCCATTTTCGAGGCCTGTATTTTACTGTCTTGTTTCTTGGTTGTTGTCCATAATTCACACCTATAGGAGAGTACGGAAACTGCCATAAAGTTATAGAACTTTAATTTTATACCTCGATGTGCCTTCTTTCTAAAAGTACGGATGATTGTCCCACAGATCAGTTGAACTAACCTAACTTAAAATCAATATCATAATTCCTATCATAGCCAATATCATTTCTCAAATAATAAAAATGACTCACCCGTTCTAAATTTGACCATTAATCATTATTTTTGTTCTAATTGGTTCCTTGGCTTCCAATGCCATTACCACTAAAACCATTTGTAAAATTAAATTCTAATTTTACAGGTATAGTCAAATTTTTAAAACGATAGTTGAGCAGTATCAGTAAGGTATCAGGAAAATTTGTAGTCCAGGAAAAATTGATGTTCTTAAGGAGGATTAAAGTTTCTCTATTAAGAAGTAGATAATGCGGTGGACCCAGAAGAGCATGGAAAGGAGATATACTTAAGGAGGTCAGTAAAAGGGGCTTGCAAAGTGATGATTGTTCAACAGAAGCCTCTGTCGGAAAGGGGCGACAGACGGTGTTAGCTAAAGAAGACTCGCAATGGATGGCTGGGTGGATGTGACGTATATTAAGAACTGACAGTGCAAGAAGTACGCAGGGGAAGAAAGTATAATAGAGTAAGTGATAAAATATAGGAAATGTATTATGAGAATGTGGGACATTAGATTGCTTTGAGTGGGAGGGACGAGGTGCTTGTCACAAGGGAAAAAGCTGTCGGAAGACGAAGTAAGCGCTGCAAAGATTTCTACAAACGAAACAAGACGGATGCCTAACTTTCAAACTCAAGGAGCTGGCGTCAGCTCGTCTGGGCTCACTGTTTCCGAAACTTCCCAAAAAAGGCAAGCACCTACTTAATCCGTAAGCTAGGTGGGTTTACCGTCAAACCAATCGTCACCTACGCTGTCCCCGTATGGCGTTACCTTACCGCTGTTCATAAAAGAAAGCTGCAAAGCGCTCTTGACAGGGGGCTTAGGGTAACGGCCTTCTTCTGTTCCCTTCTCGTCTATTGACAAGTGACAAGTAGATCGGTGTCCGCTCCTTCGATTGCGGCGTCTTGCACATAAATTTTACGTTCGAGCGGCAAGGACCCAGACAACCCCCCCCCCCCCCCAATAACCGGCCTTGGCAGGTACGGTGTACGACCGGGTATAGACTTGGAAACGGCCTCGGCAAATATTGTACTAGAACGGCCTAGTACGAGCATGCCGTTGTAACGGGCCCTAAAACAAAAAAATAATTCCTCTTAGCAGGACCTCCTACCGGACCATAGACCTCCTACCGGACCTCCTTGCAGGACCTCTTAACTCGGTACATGAAACACAAAGACGAATGTATTCGCATCCAAACCCGCACCATTAAGTCGGAAATGCCCAAAGACGCACATTCTCTCAGCTCTGACGGACGAAATAAATTCATCGACCTCCTACAGTTCTTAGTCTCCTGTTATCCTGCGTTAGTGATGTACCGAGACAGACTGGAGTCCAGCTCCAGTTATCCTACGTTAGTGATGTACCGAGACAGACTGAGTCCAGACAGCCTTATTTTAGGTAAATAATATCTTTTAAGAACATCTTTTAGCCCTACAATTATTACAACTCGTAAAAGTAACAGATGAACGACAGAAAGATCATTTATGTTTTACCAGCTGGCAGAACAATCTTTTATTGTAAATAAAGCGAAAAGTTAAAGTTATAATATGCGCTAATCGAAATTATAATAATTCTTTCCTTTCAATATTCTACTTCATTTTATTATTACTCAAAACCAAACTCGCGCGCGCGCGTTTTACATCATAATGCAACTAATATTCTACTACTACTTCTGCACTGTTTGTTTTATACTCATGTATTTTAAAGGTAAGCAAGACGTTAATAAAAAACTTCGTACTTGCTCAAGTATGTGCTAAAGCTAGCATGAATAGTTCCGATTAAACGATTTAAATCAACTGTAAAACAACGACATAATTAATAATAAACTGAGGTAATAATATATAGACTGAGGTGGTACTAACACAGTAAGTAACGACGTAACGAAAACATGACAGGCATGTTGGGGACACCTTCGCTTCGATAGCAGCTGATTCTCCGTTACCCTCCTGCCATTGACAATTTCAAAGTGGACTCGTCCATGAAGAAACTTGTTTCTGCACGTGTGCCTTTAGCTTTCAATATTTCTATACGTTCGTTTAGAGCCACCTAGCAGAACGGGCCGTCCTACGACTACATGCCGACGATCGGCTAGCAGAACGGGCCGTCCTACGACTACATGCCGACGATCGGCTAGCAGAACGGCCCGTCCTACGACTACATGCCGACGATCGACTAGCAGAACGGGCCGTCCTACGACTACATGCCGACGATCGGCTAGCAGAACGGCCCGTCCTACGACTACATGCCGACGATCGACTAGCAGAACGGGCCGTCCTACGACTACATGCCGACGATCGGCTAGCAGAACGGCCCGTCCTACGACTACATGCCGACGATCGACTAGCAGAACGGGCCGTCCTACGACTACATGCCGACGATCGACTAGCAGAACGGGCCGTCCTACGACTACATGCCGACGATCGGCTAGCAGAACGGGCCGTCCTACGACTACATGCCGACGATCGACTAGCAGAACGGGCCGTCCTACGACTACATGCCGACGATCGACTAGCAGAACGGCCCGTCCTACGACTACATGCCGACGATCGGCTAGCAGAACGGGCCGTCCTACGACTACATGCCGACGATCGACTAGCAGAACGGCCCGTCCTACGACTACATGCCGACGATCGGCTAGCAGAACGGCCCGTCCTACGACTACATGCCGACGATCGACTAGCAGAACGGGCCGTCCTACGACTACATGCCGACGATCGACTAGCAGAACGGGCCGTCCTACGACTACATGCCGACGATCGACTAGCAGAACGGGCCGTCCTACGACTACATGCCGACGATCGACTAGCAGAACGGGCCGTCCTACGACTACATGCCGACGATCGACTAGCAGAACGGGCCGTCCTACGACTACATGCCGACGATCGGCTAGCAGAACGGCCCGTCCTACGACTACATGCCGACGATCGACTAGCAGAACGGGCCGTCCTACGACTACATGCCGACGATCGACTAGCAGAACGGGCCGTCCTACGACTACATGCCGACGATCGGCTAGCAGAACGGCCCGTCCTACGACTACATGCCGACGATCGACTAGCAGAACGGGCCGTCCTGCGACTACATACTGACGATCGACTAGCAGAACGGGCCGTCCTGCGACTACATACTGACGATCGGCTAGCAGAACGGGCCGTCCTACGACTACCAAGCCAGCTCGATTGTCTCACGAACTGGACGGATAGCTGAAAGGTGGCTCTAAATGCGACCAAGAGTGTAGCCGTCCTATTGTCTATGCTAAGCGTCGGAATAATCCGCGGAGACAACTTAGCATCGGCAGAACGTACTTGCGCAAGTCGAGCCAAGTGAAGTACCTCGGTATATACCTAGATCGTTGGATCACTGGCGTACACGCGTTCCCACAGTTCATAAGCAAGTGACCGTTCGTCTGAGCCTGTTTCTTTTCTCCTCCTGGAGTATTGTTTCTACTCCTGGTCAACTCAGTGATCGTCGGTGCGTATCTGCTACCAGTTTTTCATGCACTGCCCCTGTCTGAGGATACCTTGCCGCCATGCATAACAAGAAATTGCAAACCGTCCTCAACAGAGGTCCTCGAGCGGCTAATGTCCTCGTCTATTCCCTTTACGCCTTCTGAGGAGCGGACTTGGTGTCCGTTCCTTGGGTGACACAAAAACCCGTCTTGGTAGCAAATTTTGAGTTCGTGCTGCAAGGTACTCAGTTAACCCTCTATTAACTGGCCTGGACCAGTACCGTATACGCCCAGGTGATACGTCCTAAAAACGACCTAGATTTATAGTGCGCTAGTGTAGGCTAGCACAAACAGCCGATGTAAGGCCTGCTACAAAGCAACATAGCCCTAGGTGGGCAGGGCCATAAGGCAGGAGCTCCATAAGGTAGCTCGGACCTCAGATTTCCGATTTGTCTGTCTCTGCACGTTCAGCCACTCAGCCCAGAGTCGGAAAATAAATTCATTCCGTTTGATGACGTGAAGAGAGGGAAGCCAGACCGGAGAAGGAAGAAAGAAACAGCGAAATAGAAGAGAAAGATGACGAAACGAATATAATCGACTGGTACACAAGCGACCTTTACATCCCGTCTAGCCCAAAGGTCCATTTGAGGACCGCAAAGCTAATACCGTGTAAGATTGTCGCCATTTGTCCTGTGACATTGGCCGGACTAAATTCACAATTCAGTGCAGCTGGAATAATAAAATACATAAAAAGACTACAAAGACCAACTAAAGACGATAAAATATCTAGCAGAATCCAACGGATACAACACAACAATAATCAATAAACTCCTACACAAAACAAACAACAGACAAAAACAGAAAACAACAAATTCATAACACTAACATACGTCAATAACCACACTGAAAAAATATCCCACAATTTGAAAAAAGTAGGATACAGAATACAAAACTACAAACAAAACAGAACACACATTATCAAAACACACACAGAAAGAACAAAACAAATTTAATCTACCTGGTGTTTACAAAATAAATTTCTTAGATTGCAAAAAATTCTACATGGGCCAAACAGGACGTTGATTCAGAGATACATTGAACACACAAAGGCATTACACTCTACTACCGATTCCACCTTTGCAAACCACCTCGTTGAAGCAAATCACACGTACACAAACATAGACGATAACATGGATATTCTACACGTACACACAAAAGGCCGAAAAGTAGACACTCTTGAACGACTGGAAATATACAAACACACAACAACACATAAAAACGACATTCTAAACGAACAGACACAATTCAAATCACACATATTATTCGAACATATCACACGCCACACACACAACATCGATCCTTCAAAAGACGGCGCCGTCGCGAAGAACAAGACGGACAGCGCTCCCAGTGGCAGCCTCTGACGAAACTTATAATAAGCGAAAACTGGTTCCGGTTATAAGGTAAAACTTTTTACATTTTTACCCATAAAACTTTGTATTCCGAGTCGGTAGTGACATACTTATATTTAGATAAAGTACAAAAACCAGATCAAATCATAAATATTGATACACACTCTATGTACCCGTAATTAATTGGCGTGTTATAGTTTCCAGGAAGGTAAATTCGATTTATGATTATTTACAGGTCTGGAATAAATTTACCACCTGCGTGGGTGTACTGTATCGTTGCCAGTTAAGCCTAAAGCAGCTGCGTCACACTGCGAGGCTTAAATTTTGTTGCTTGCAGTCTCAGGTGCGCTTCGACCTCAGTCCGTCTATTTTTATATAACAGTTCATAATAATTTATGTACACCAAGGAAGAACGCCCAGAGGGATTTCACATAATTAATTTGTGAGTACATCTCTCTCTCTCTCTCTCTCTCTCTCTCTCTCTCTCTCTCTCTCTCTCTCTCTCTCTCTCTCTCTCTCTCTCTCTCTCTCTCTCTCGTATAAAAAGAGTAATTAGCCCCATACGTTGTTCATTATGTGTCTCTATTGGTTGACATGATTTATATTTACGTGAGACTTCAATACACGGCGTTAAAAAATGAACTTTTCATTTATTAAAACTTAATATTATTTATTATAGCATACGTCCATTTCTTATTAGACTATTTTCTTCATGCTGCATCAGCGTTTTAATTAATCACAAAATTGTTTCTTTCTGTTGTCCTTGAGGTCAAATTAACTGTGACACATTATAAGCGAACACAAATTTTATGAATTCTTACGTGTTATGTGTATTAAATTGTATGATGAGCTGCTGGCCCAAACAGAGATAATTATTCGACACCAATAACTGTAGTGTTACATTGAATACAATAAATACGTCATATTAGAAAATGATTAGCGTCAGTGAGCAGAACCATTGCTTTGTTTTAGTATGATAAAGATTTGCCTTTTTATGTGTAAAAAATTAAGCCAGCCAGCGGACTAAACTTTTATGTCGGTGCACCAATCAATTTCAGTTTACAAAATGTTAATAGCTATTATATACATGCTACTATGATTCATAATTTGTGATTTATGGTCTCCAAGTCGGGTTATTGAAATAAAACTTATAGTTTACCTTATTTCCTTTCCATCTTGCGACTTCGTTATAATGTCATACACGACATGTTTCGGGAAACATGTTCCCATCTTCAGGTTTAAAACTTCTCGCTCTCACATGAAGAACTTGTCAACGCAAATAAAAAACTTTGACTAACACCATTAAAACACACTACATTAATAAAATGTCAGAACGTACCGCGCGAAGAATCAGTGCGCACTGTTCGGGTTCATAATCGCAACTATTACTATGAACTCATTAATTATAACAAACGCTTTTTTTTGTGTTACATGAACGAATAAACTTGGTTCATTTTCTTTTCTGTCTGAAGTGTTACAGACTTGGAGTTCCAGATGTGCTTTAATTAATAATTAATTAGTTTACTTAAAAGAACAAAAGGGCGTTTCCTCTGGAAGCATGATACCGCCGAAGATGTCGTGCGGGGGGCTGTCGTAGATACGTAGCCTATTGCTTGGGTACCCTCACCAAATGTCAGCCTCCGTCTTTTTAAGTAAGCGCAGGTTACATCAGCGAACGATAGGTTCCTGAAGAAAACCAAATAGTGCCGGTAATCTTCGACCAAGGCGATGCTTGGTATGTCAAGTTCCCAGCACAAAGGGAAGATTTGAAGAAAACTGGGTTCCTGACTCTGCTCACCCAATCGCTAGATTGGACCTCAGTAGCTGACAGAGTAAAAAAAAGTTCGAAGGGCTGAATACTGAATTAGTTTCGTAATGAAAATGTGGGGGCGTGACATCGAACAACAACAAAAAGAAACCTCGGAAGATTACACTACACAACCCGATACGATCGTCACGGACGCATCATTGTTTGGATTAATAATAACAACTACATACATGGTAGGTATCCCGAATAACTGCAACAGAATGTAAAAATATAAATTACAGGTTTATTGTAGTCTCACTGTTTAGTCAGACATCTGTAACATATCTGTAATTTTATTTTGCCGGTGCTAAGCAAGAGAATAATAAAATGAATTATTTTTGTCTGTGTACACACACACATGTTGTATCAGGGGTTTCGGTACATCAGTATATTATTATTATTTGGTGTTCTGCCCTAAGGCAGGTCTTCAAATTGTAAGAGCTCTCCAAGTTGTCCTATCACATGCCAGTCTTTTCGTTTCTTCGTAACACCATCCGATTTTAATGCTATCTATTAACTTCTTTCTTCTACGCCCCCTTCTTTTTTCTGCTTCTATGACACCCTCCATGGCAGTTGTAAGCAAGCAGTCTCTTCGTAAACAATGACTTAACCAATTCTATTTTCTATTGTACCTTCAGCATTCTTCTCTCTTCCCCTATTCTTCTTAAAACTTCATCATTTCTTACTTTATCAACCCACATCACTTTTTTCCATTGCTCGCCAAACCCACATCTCAAATGCTTCTAATCTTTTCTCATCCTCTTTCGTCAGTATCCATGCGTCTGCACCATATAAAGCAATACTCCACACATAACATTTGAACCAACATCAGTTTATAAGGCTACGTATTTACGTTGTGTCAGTATTTATGTTGCCGACGTTTCGTTCCGTAATCCCGGAACATTTTCAAGCCGTACTGATCTTCTTTATTTTCACTAAAAAATTGGTTGACGTTGTTGAAAGTTATCGTGAGACATGTCCCAAACAGACACACAGGCAACTTCCAAAAGATCGAGTTAAAACTGAGGACTCACTTTGCCCGTCCCATAAGGAATTTACCCTTCTCTCCTGTTCATGGATTAAGCTAACGGTGTTATTTATATTTACTTCATCATCATTATCTTCACAACGCCGAATAGGCAAGATGTTGCCTATTCTGCCTTTAAATATCCTCCAGCCATTTCGTCTTCACTCTACTCACACACCTTTGTCCTATAGGTTTGTATTTCCAGACTTGTTTGACCAGTCTGGATTCTGACATTACAAGTGTTTTTTCCACCGTAATTTGAATTTAATTTTTCATTGAAGTTAAAAACTTGTGACTCTTCTCTTATGACCTCATTCTTTACACGGTCGAGTTTAGAACACCTTTTAACTCATCTTTAGAACGCCATTTCCGATACCTGGAATTTACCGTCTTGTTTCTTCCTTGGTGTCCACACTTCACACTCATAGTACAGTACTGGATGTGACATAATTTTGTAGAACTTTAATTTTGTATCTCGACGTACGTTGTTTCTGAAAATACGGTTGATTTTTCCACAGAACGCCTGAACTTACCTACTAACTTACCTACTAACTTACCATCATTGTCATAAATTAAATCATAGCCAGTATCTTTAGTAGAATAATTAAAATTTTCTCACATGTTCTAAATTCGATCAAATAATCATTATTTTTGTTCTTATTGTCTGCTTGCCTCGAAACGACATTACCTTTGGTTTTTATGTTGGAGATTTTTTTATTGTACTGTTTGCAAATCTGATGAAGTTTAAAAACAGATGTTTTCAAAACAGCCTCTGTAGTTTGGAGTACAATCAAGTCGTCAGCAAACAAGTGCACATTTATATCTACTTCTGCTGTATTATCTACCTGTACGTTAATAAACAGAAAAGACATAATATTGACGTCATTGCCAGACGTGACGTCATTGAGTACGTCATTAGTTTGCGTACACAAAGACGTCAAGTACAGGTGACGAAATAGTTACGGTTGTCATTACCTACAGGTGTGCTCTCCGGAGTGTTGTAAATAACGCGTGATTTAGTGTGCAGCCGTCAAAATGAGCCCAAGAACAGACAAATTTACTGCTGAGCAAGTTCATAGAACACGCTGTCAGCCACATCATGCAGATTATATACTGTTTTCACTAGCCTTTTTATGTAAAAACTCTATTTTTTTAATAGTATGTGCGTAGTTGGCAACTAAAAATACTTTAAATTAAATTTACCCTTCTATGGTATTAAACAATATGTCGTATATAAAACAGACATACACTCATGCTCCCAACAAATCACTCCCTCCCTTTCTATCTCTCTCTTTCCCTCTCTCCCTCACCCTCTCTCTCTCTCTCTCTCTCTCTCTCTCTCTCTCTCTCTCTCTCTCTCTCTCTCTCTCTCTCTCTCTCTCTCGCAAACACACACAACACACACAGGTGCATGGGTTAACCTGTATGTACGAAATTTGATTAAAAATTTCATAGTATTATTTCACAACACGGCGTAGGCAAATTACTGCCTGTTCCGCCTTCAAAAATCCTCCATCCATCTGTTACTGAGTCTACCCACAACCTTGTCTAACATTTTCATTGACAGATATTTGTCGAGATACCCTACAATTATTTTTAACAGCTATCCAGAGTTTTTGTTTTTACTTTATAAATTAAGTTTAGGTTTTTCGCCGACAACTTTCACATTAATGGAATATAAAAATGAAGAGTGAGCGATAAGTGAGAGGAAATAAAAGAGGAACCACAAATGTAGAAAATCAATGTTGAAGAAGTTATGGGACGGAATTGAAAAGGACAGGGAGACTGAATGAGAGCTACATTATAGAAAACTGAGAGCGTCGCGGTTGTCTGAAATTACAGCTGTTAGGGCAGCTAGAAAAATGATGACATTTATATGACCCAGAAGATAAGAAACAGTCGTTTATCATTAACTCCGTCCGGCTATTTTCTTTAAAGATTCTGATCAACTTAATTTCCCAATTGTAGAATACCAGCAGCCTATATATGGGTAGGTCATGTGGTGAGGCTACTCCCTTACAGGTCATCACTTCGGGTAGTTTTTATTCAGGGTTGTCTTTCCCTAGCCTTTGAGGGGTAAACATCAACCTGTAAGCAAGCAGCGAAATATAATCCTATAACAAGAGCATGCAGTATTACAGCCATTTAAATCCATCTATATTCACTCCTGTAATAATCCAATGATAAGCCTATGCAGGATCATTTCCCTTGCGCCTTAACTTGGTACTGGTGGCCAAGGGTGCAGAATATGTCCGACCGCTCGAAAGTGGTTCGTGGGAAATTTGGGCTGAACGGGTAAATTTTTATCAGTGACGAAAAATAGAAATCACGACGAAAATATCAACTGATGTTGTATTCACATTATTTTTACAATTATTAACTGGAATAATTATTCTTTATAATAAGTTTTGAAAAGAAACATTCATCCTAATGAGAACAAAGATAGCAACATCATTCCTCGCGAGCAGTGACTCATAGAATCAGACACTCTAATGGTGGAAAATACCACTTTACCAGATATTCATCAACCAATCGTTTAAAAATATTCAAAACATCAAAAGTCATTGACAGTCTCCACAATGATAAATGAAGGCTGCCTTTTCTTAATGACTTGAACTCATAAGCACTTGAGTGATAATAGCACTCATTACAGGTAACTGTCTTTATGAAGTATTATTAATTTTATCATAATAATAAAACAATTTTTCATTACTGTACCTTCAACAAAAATAGTTAAACAGTCCCACAGACATTTAATCGACACATTTTTTATTAGCCATACAATTATTTGTGTATGTTATCAAAATAAAATAGGATAAATTAATATTTTGTTAATTACCGTATTTATTAAGTATTATTTTTAGCATATCTCTTAGATTACGCGTAACACATTTATTTTATTTCAGTGCCCTCTTCAGTGATCATGTTCCCATGTAGCCATCATGTTACAGACAATATTAGTCTATTGCGTTTGTTGAGTTGTGATTATTAATGAATTTCTTGTTCATGAGATAATATTTTGAATAAATTAAGTATCTGCAAACTCTATTTATATTACTTCTCTTTCTATCACTCATTACATACAATAAATTGGTTGGTAAACCATAATAAACCCTTGCGTTAGTTTTGGGGAAATTTCCTACAAAGGAAATTGTGTTCGGGGGAAATTTCAGGAGTCTGAACATTTTCTGCACCCCTGCTGGTGGCTACTGCTGCCCTCCACCAGAAATATTTATCAACCTTCCTATCTAAATCCGTACTGTTCTACATCAACAGTGTCACCTCTTGTTGGAAGTAGCACTTCACCACCCATTATTTTCTGAGCTGGAGAGAGGCTAACGCCTCCTTTGGCAGCTAACATCATATTCCAACCCAGGCCAACACTGGGTTGACATATTCCATCATATCACTTCAACACTGGCCAAACGAGTGTGGAAATATAAACCTATAGAACACAGGAACGTGGTAGAGATGGCTGAAATAAATGGACAGAAAGATATGGCTAGAGGATCTTTGAAGGTGGAACAGGGAGCAACTTGATGTGAAGACTATGATGATAATGCAGGTAAGAAATAGGCTTTCGAAAAGTAGCAGTGCTTTTTAAATAATCACTCAACTTCTGCAAAGGTTCCAATTTGCATCGAACAAAACCTAAACTTATTATATAGAAGACGATACCATGACCTATTGTCACATGTAGATGGTTATAAAGACTGAAACCGCCACATTTGATTACCGAGTTCTAAGGGAAACCGTTTGGTCTGCTTACAGATAGTAATGGACAGCGCTTCAGGGCTCAATATCTAACTGCAACTATACAAATAACACAGATCTGTAATCTACATCAGGCTACGGGTAAATTCTCTAACCGGACTGCTTGTATATACAGATTCCGTTCTTAGTTCAATCCTGATGTAAACAAACCCACGTGGCAAATCTGAAACGCTATTGGTCAGGGGCATTGACACTGTTCACACAGTAATGTATTACGCGCATGTGCAGAATGTCTGTACAGTCATGTGAGATGTATCTTGCCACTTAAATCGGGGCACGTCGTTTTAAGACTTCCTCCTTATTACTGTATTCTGAATCGTATTGAATTAATAAGGAGCCAGTTGAAAGGATATGTTGCCCGCCACAACACAACAATAGCTGCTTGACATAAAACATTTTATTGAGACGGGGGTAAATGAACAACGGCGGACAAGTGGAGTCATTGTATTCAGCATATAATCAAGGAAGATGATAAGCTATGGCAACTGGCAACGGTGGACAATGAACAATCTTATTAACAACAACGCTGTCTCAAGTGAAGATACAAGTTCAGACACAGATATGGAAGCCATTGAATTACTTTCTGAGAGTAACTGATAGTATTCAGTAACTGATAATTATCACAGCTTCTATTTTCGTTTTAAATAAACTTTACCTTTTTGTTTGTTGCGATATATAAACGGTTAATCAAAGAAAAACCATTAACTGGTGTTATAAAGTGTTTCACTGTCGATCTGACACTGTCACACAAATTTTACTTTGGTCAGGACAGTTTATTACAATTTACGTGTGCTTATATGGAATCAATATTATATATGTACCCTGTCTGTACTGCTTCTGTCAAAGAGACACGCCTGTAATTCAAGTAGCAAATAGCGTTTCAGATATGCCACGCCTGTTTGTTTACATAAGGATTAAGCTAAGAATGGAAACAGAAGATCCTGCTAAGAAATGGAAGATCCTGTTGGAAGACTTAACCACCGCCGCTCACAGCTTCTGAGGACGATTCCAGATTCAAGAGATCGAATCGTAAAGCGACAAAATTACAATGCCAGCAGTCCGGTTAGAGGATTTATCCGTAAGAAATCCCCCATCGCTTAGCGGTTTTAAAGAATACATCAGGTTACAGTACATAAAATGTACATGCAAACACAGTAACTGAATGATACATGCATATCCAAGGAAATAATGAAGGAACTGATGTTGGCAATGCTGAGACTCTTACAACCGACCTCAGAACATCGAAAATGCTGTAGGGGAAGGTCGAAATGGTAGAAGACTTATAACGCCAAATTTGCATGCTGTGCAAATTTACTAGCAATAGTCAATATAAAAATATGTCAAAAACAGAGATACAGATATACATAAAAACAAAACTACCGTTATAAAATGTCAAAGCGGTATTTTTTCTAAATAACACACCCTTGTGTCTGGCGACAGAAAGTCGGCACAAAATACCAAAAAAGGCACGTAGCGGACGGACAGCAATAAAATTGTATTATGCTAAAAATTAACAAAAAATAGATAGAAAGTTGTGAAAGTTAAGTGCTTTTAACAAAGGATCCCGTTATGTTAGAGTGAGACATTTAGACAGAGAAATCAACTGAAGTGTCTTTTCCCACCACGCAAACGAACCCAGGGAGCGCGCTGTTATCTAGCAAATAAGAAAACGCATCAGTTTTTTAGCGGTAATATTCTAAAACTACATTGGGTAAAATTGAATATCGCGGCACCTAAGTCCAATGGGAACGGTTAGATTCAAAATTAGGCGAGGGTCGGCCCAGTTTGTGTATTAAACCCGAGACCGAGAAGTTAAAGGTGTAGTACAACAGTAAAGACTCGTCAATTAAGTCGTCGGAGAAGCTATAACAGTAAAGACTCTTAAATTAAGTTACTTAATTCGTCGGAAGGTAAAAACAGTGACTCAGTTTATCGTCATCGGAAAGTTACCGTTCAGTTAAAGAAGTCAGTTTTTAATCAAGTAATCAGTCATCAGATGGTTAAACAGTTTTTATTCATGTTGAAAGTTACCGTTGAATTAGGAGTGACCATTCAGTCGCCGTTTATCTAAAGTCAATCGAAAGTTACGCATAATCAGCGGAACTCACACAAAAAATCCAGTTTAAATAGTCTGACGTTATCAATCAATACAATCCTTGTTATAAGCACCTAGCTTAAATTACATTTATGAACTTAGACTAATCATAGTCTTCCTGAATAAAATTTTGTTAACTCTATATATATATATATATAAAAGTTTGTGTTAAGACGATATAGGTATTGATTATAGCGGTATGTTCGTACTGTAACTAAGATATTTGATATGTGTTATGGTGAATGTTATGCCAGTGTGTAAATCAATCTGTGATAATCAATCAAGTGCAGCCAACGAGGACCTACATTAACCAGCAGCCGTCCGGACAGACATACTTCAGACGACGTTCAAGTGGATGCGCCTCTTCGCAGAATAGGAATTCAACCGTCAAGTAATTTATATTGAACATTTAAAAGATACTTTATTCACTATTTGCAACTCAATCAGATCTAAAAGAACCCACTATCAAAAGAAAAGATTAAATTTTGTTATCATCAATATTAGACTATGTTATTGTAATAAGTAACTGAAAGTGAATTATTAAAGTAACAATTTATGATATATTTTGTGTTAATTAAATTATTTATTACCCTGAGATATTATCCTTAAAAAGATAAAAGAGTCCAGCGAGTAGTAGACTCATTACCACAGAGAAATGGGCTTTAGCAAGATCACAGGGAAGGAAGAAATAAAATATTTACATCACCATTAGTACCTGCACTTCAAGGATTAGCTGGCTGCCTGTCCCACTTTCATAAGTCATTCCATCATTTGATTTTTGGGGTACTGCTAGTACGAGCAACATCGAGATTACACAGCACTTTCAGTCCGAAGCTTTAAGATCAATAGTCGACGCTCCATGGTTTGTCTCAGCAATTCTATACACCGAGACTTCAAAGTTCTAACTGTGAGAGAAGAAATCGTGCGTCTCTGCAGGAAACACAACTCTAAATTTGAAAACCATCTTAATCCCCTACCAATTAGTTTGTTAGATAATAGTGAAGACATTTACAGACTAAAAAGGCATAAATTGTTAGACTTACGCTTCAGGTTCAATGAATATGTCTACTCGTGTTATCTGTATTGTAATGGCTGTGTTATCTGTTCTGTAATATCTGTTTTTTTTTGTGTTAATGTCAACCAGTACAGCAGTCTTATAGGCATAATTCCTAACATTTTGATTTTATTGAATCATGCCAGCAGCAAGTGGAAGTGACTTTTGTTCATTTGTTTACATGTTTTTGCCATTTAGTCTTGTAATTTGTGTATCTGTTTAATCTGTTAACAAAAACAAGAAGAGCTGTCAATGGTCACCTCTTCATAATCATGGATGTGTTTTAGCAGTCAATTTGTTCGATGTTCGCTTAGTCGAACAGATTACAAATCTGCAATAAATTGAAAAAAGAACACCTCTACTTGATCGTTCTGTACTCCTTCTACCTCGTTGGACATAATACGCATCTTGCTTTTGTAATTGAAACTTTTTAGTAGTTTTCATTACTAGATCACTTAGGAATAAACTAGTTCATATGAAATTACCCTGAGAAGACGTCTCTCTTCTATCGTGTTTCGAATTTCTGTAATACATAGTTGTGGGAACATTGACGTCGGAGTGAACAGATAATTACACACAATTTGCATGCGTATCGCAAGGGATTAGTTTCTCTGTCGTGGCCGGTGCATATACATCATGTAACCTCTTTGCATGCGCTGAATAATTGACCGGTCACAAACCGGTTGCGAACAAAACAAAAAAACTTTCCTCTATGCGGTTGACCTTTGCGTTATTTCTGTAATCGTAGCCGCGGATCCGATGCTTTGAACCAATAACGTGACGTCGTCAGTTTCCAGTTGTCGTTTAACTCGTTTTTATTTCCTGCCGTACTATTTTACAACCATCAATTTGCATTATTCAACAGTGAAAAAAGGCAGGTTGTGCATTTGTAACTTGGCTTGTTAAGATTTCGTACTTTAAAATATAGTTACCGCTTATCTTTTCACACAAGTGAAAAAAGTTAATGACACTCAAAAGCATATACGCCTGTTCTGCGTTTATGTAGTCATAAAATTTGCACTCTCATTAACTGAAGGCATATTGTAAAGTGTTAACGAATGTAACATTTTTTAAAATAAAAAATATATATATATTCTACAAACGTATATATAGATGTACAAACGTTGATTTGAAAACGGGTATGGAAAAACGTAAAACTTAATATAGTTTCTGAGAATTAACCAGTTACTGTTAGAAGAGAGTTAGAATCACTTACTCTCTGCTAACAATGTTCTACACTCATCTCCAAGATAGTGAACCCTTATCAGTGGCGTATCTAGAATTTGGCCCTGGTGGCGGGTAGTGGGGGAGGGTTGTCCGAGGTTCGCTCGAGTCGGCTTCATACCAAAAAAAAAAGTTAAGACTAATCAACATTATTACTTTTAAAGTGGCTGAAAAACGTGTGATACCATCATGAAATCAATCCTATTAAAGTAAACGGTAATAAAACAATAAAAATACGCTTCAGTGAAACATTGTTGGTATGATACTGACTGAATTGACTTCCCTAAATTTTATATTTCAAACGTACACGCAAATTATGTATAATAAACCGATTTGCATATTTAAAAAAGAGTTATTAGCTAAAACACAGCTGAAATAATAATAATAGATCATAAAATTTAACAGATTAACAATTTTCGTCAACTTTTTTCGACCCTCTGGGAGGCGGTCCGATCCGTTTCGTTACCCCTCCCGTAAATACGCACTTGACCCTGAGAACCTGAGCAAGCGTATGACAGACGGTTAACCTGTGTAAGAGGGTGGCGTTTTGCCATGGTTGAAAATAATACTGCTTGCCTTATTACAGGATTATTTTTTTAGAAATTTGGTCTAGCCATACTAGTGAATATTAATACGTTTTTTTCCTTTCATTAGAAAGAGAAATAGAATATGGATTATGGATAACTATGACTCAAGTAAAAATTTCTAAATATAAACCTTTTTAAATGTAAATCTTAACATTAACATTTATTTATTCCATAACATTTTATTATTACCATAATTGTTGAAACAAAGATCCAGGCTATTGTGCCGTTGTCTACTGTAGTTATCATTCTGACAGATGTTATCAGCCGTTTCGGCATCACCTCTAGAGGTCACCTTCAGTGAAACATGGTTTTACTACAGCTGACACAGTGTTCGTCAGTAACCACAAACAACAGCCAAGAAGCCAAGTGAAGTCGATACGTCTGATAACATAGGTATGATAAATATAGTAGACCACAGTGGCGGCTGGTGGTTGAAAAATTTGGGGGTTGCAGTTGGGTTGGATGGAATTAAATTGTTTT
Organism: Magicicada septendecula; assembly: GCA_034769895.1. Classification (NCBI taxonomy): domain Eukaryota; kingdom Metazoa; phylum Arthropoda; class Insecta; order Hemiptera; family Cicadidae; genus Magicicada; species Magicicada septendecula. The sequence continues at coordinate 16,713,356 of CM068369.1, read as the reverse complement.
ATTATCTGAATAGAAAATGTCCAAGTCCCCTCCCCTCCAAACAATACACAAGGAAAGCAAAGTACTGCAATTTTAATGTCACACCCACATAACCACGAATATTTATTGTATAAATCTTTTTAAATTTACGATTAAATATTCTGTTACCTGACTTTACAATTTGATTAAAATTTGAAAGGTCTGGTGTAGGCCTTCCTACTCTCTTAATTTCAATTTCTTCCTCAATAGGACCTAAACTGAGCGCCGTGTTCCTTAAGTTTTTCGACAGAATTCATTGCGTCCTACCAGTTAAATATAAAAACATCTTACACTAAGACACCTTAATGCTTTATATGTACTATTATTTACATTTAACGATGAACTGGATTGACACTAACAACGAACTTACAGATTCCAATCTGGCGCACCACATGTTATTTACCAACAAACAGACTGGTGGCGCCGTCACGTACAAGCGGGGTTTGCAGTCCCAAATCACACCAAGCGAGCCTATACCGCTGTAATAGGAACAACCGAGTCTAGCCAGCCAGAGCACTACTCCATTGTATTTCCCCATATACAAATCACGTCACAGTTGGTGTATACACCGCGGCAAAAGCGTGTATAGTTTTTAGTATTCATTCCTCTGCGCTTTTCAATCGGCAAATCATCAATTACGATGATTTAGCTTCGAAACACTATTATTAGACGTAGTTATTGCTATATTCGTAATTCTATAATTTAAAATACAATTCGGGAATTATTGGTGATTGTACAACCGTGCAACCTAAGCACGGCCTAATAGCTCGGATCTTAATTTCAACAATTATAACTCCGGCCGTGAAAGACTTATAAATAGGTTATTATCATTATTTTTAATTAACTTAACATCATATTACTAGTACGTACATATTCCGGTATTTAATTTTTACAAGACAGTAACCGTTTTAAAACGTTAAATAGTTTAAATATTTTATTAAAATTTGTCGTTGTGGACAATGTTGATCACGCTTCGAAACAACTCAAGTACCTCTCTTTTTTGCCTTCAATATTTCCCTAAAACTGTCACCTTAATTAAACGTCGTAACTCTTTATTGGATTAACCAAATGCCGGGAAACGACACAGACTTGTTTAATATCTACGACGACCAGTTGAAGGTTTCGCGCGACAACATTTACAGATTACTCTAACTTCTCTTCAGTGTCGTCTATTACAACTTGGTCGTCTACAAATAACATTGTATTTAGGAACGAGTTGCGACTGATCCCTGTATACTCGAATGATATTTGTACGTGTTGTGTGCGAGGTTTGATCAAAATGTTTGTGCAATTTTTGAATTTCGTGCGTTATAAATGTCTGATTAAAAAATAGTTTTTTTATGACGTTTATAGCCATGTTAGTGGCAATACTCTTTTGGACGAATAGTTTAGTTTTGAAACTAATTGCGGAAGTTACGTTTTGGACTACTTTTGGAGACTTCTTTGACATTCTACAATGCAGGATTGAAACATATGGAGTAAATATTCTGTAAAAATTAGATATACTGTTCTGTCGTGGGGAAAGTGCTGCAGAAGACTTCTGGCAAGACCGCTACGCACGAACAAGCAGTTCAGAAACTTCAAATATTGTCGTGAACAAATTGAAGATCATGATTATCATATGAAGAGTGTGATTTGGTTTTCCATTAATTTTTATGATTACGTGCAACGATAAATAAAAATGTCGGTATGGAGAACTATACATAACTTCCACGTTCCAAGATTAATATTTAAAATCATTTACGAAATGAAATTTTTCCATAAAAACTACTTCTTTCCACTTATTGCTTCAGCCTTAACCACAGTACTGTGGTCACTAACGTATACCACCACACGTTATCGCACTCGATTTTCACTGATGATGGCAGTCGACGGCACTGCCGAAACGTCTGGTTTTGCAGAAAACATTGGACTACGGCCAAACAGCCCGGGAAAGAATTTTAACAACAAACTACTACTTTGTTGCCGATAACGTAGTACACATATAAAAATTATCCCCTCCCCCTTCAACTATAATTTTCATTTATAGAAAGTTACCCCCACCCCGTTCAACTAGCCTCTTCATTTATAGATATTTCATCTACGTTTCTACAGTGGATTATTAAGATCTTCTTATCAGGATACTTTATTTATGAAAATTAATTACTTTACTCTTGTTACAACAAAAAATGTTTCTGGTAAACTGCCCTTTCCCCGTAACCCATCTTCACCAAAATCAATAGGCCTTGAGTATTCTACAACTCAGGTAAATATGTAAAAAATTATTTGATTCTGTTTGAATGTGCGGCAGTTATCGTTTCCCATAGAAGCAATTACTCTTGTTAAAACATTAAAAGTGGCTGGTAAACTACCCCTTTCTCTCAACCGATCTTCACCAAAATCAACAGGCCTTGAGTGCTCTACAACTCAAGCACATATTTAAAATATTGTGTGATTCAGTTTGAATTTACGGCAGTTATCGTTCTTCATGGAAAACGTTCTCTTGTTACAACATAAAATGTTGCAGGTAAACTACCCCTTTCACTTGGCCGATCTTCACCAAAATCAGCAGGCCTTCAGACATTTACAATTAAGGAAGGTATGCAAAACAATATTTGATTCTGTTTGAATTTACGGCAGTTATCGTTTGTCAAAAAAAAATTACCGTTGTTAAATCATAAAATGTTGCTGGTAAACTACCCCTTTTCCTTAACCGATCTACACAAAAATCAACAGACATTGAGTTCTCTATAGCTCAGATGGTATGCAAAACATTATTAGATTCTGATTGAATTTACGGCAGTTATCATTCGTCATAGAAAAAATTACCCATGTTAAAACAAAAAACGATGCTCGTAAACTACCCCTTTCCCTTAACAGATCTGCATCAAAAACAACAGGTCTTGAGAACTCTACAATTGAGGGCTGTATGCAAAAACTTATTCTATTCTGTTTGAATTTGCTGCTGTTATCGTTCGTCAACAAAATTACCGTTGTTAAAACATAAAGTATTGCTGGTAAACTACCCCTTTCCCAAAAACCGATCTTCACCACAAACAATAGGTCTTGAGGAGTCTACAAATCAGGACTGTATGCACAAAATTATTGATTCTGTTTGAATTTGCGGCTGTTATCGTTTGCCATAGAAAAAAAATCTATAGGCAGACAGACACACAGACACACACACAGACACTTTTCGAAAAATGACTTTTTTTCATGTTTTGAGGGTAGTACATTCAGAATCTGCGATAATCTCGAACACGATTTTTTTGCCATCGAAATACTTCCATTTCCTTATGGAACATGGAAGTAAAAAAAAATGTACACACACGTCGGGCCTTTTACGTAAGGTGTGCGCGCGCGCGCGTGTGTGTGTGTGTGTGTGTGTGTGTGTGTGTGTGTGTGTGTGTGTGTGTGTGTGTGTGTGTGTGTGTGTGTGTGTGTGTGTGTGTGTGTGTGTGTGTGTGTGTGAAACTATTCTTAGGAAACTGTCAAATGTCCGTTTACGGGAAGGTCAGTTTATGGAAATTGCACGCCATTAATGTACCAGTCATTGCTTCTTCAAGAATTGTAGGCAAACAAAACATTGTACCGAGGCGCAACCGCCGTATTCGCTCCAACACGATCTTTCTTCTTCCGAATAATGAAAATCACCACGATAGGACAACGTTTCGCGACTGTTGAAGGTGTAAAAAAAAATCGCTAAGCGAGCTGAAGACTACATAAAAAAATGCGTCCGAAAACTGTTTTTAAGACTGACAAAAAATGTTGACATAATCGTGTTATAACCGATTGATGCTATGTTGCAGGCAACATTGTAAGTGTAAATGAACCAATTCTTAATTTTTCAAAGAAACAAAAATTGCGGGAACTTTTTGGGCAAACCTCTTTGGTATGTACTTATGTGTAGGTTGTGCAGGTAGGGGTGTTGCAACTGATCTGTTTGTAATATTTGAACGCATTCCGTTGCGCACTCATTTTATTCTGACTTACCACCGACAGTCTGGAGACCGGAGAATCGGTTCTTCAGAATAATCGGATGTTGATTATATTTCGTTAAGCAGCAAGCGAATGGATTGGGTGCTGATTCAGTGAAACTTTAGACTTCGCGCGCGCGCGCGCACACACCGATCGATTTCAGTAAAAGCTGACAAGCCTGTTGTTACTTTTACCCTACGTAGACCTCTTGTGTTTGTCCCCAAAAATAAGAGGGCGGAAAGTCCTAAATGCGTTTTCAATTTTTTCAAGTAATTTTGTAGTCGTTCCTAAACGTTCTTGACTTTTATCATATCTACGTCCATTAAATTCTTTAAAATGATATTCACAATATAGATAATCTGGATTTTAAACTGAATTGTTGTGTTTAAAAGGAATAAATTCCAAATGTTTAGTACCAAGCCACGTGTAATGTTTCTAAAAGCCGCAGACGGTAAGTTCCAATATATTTGATTGAATTGTTGTGTTTATGTTCAACTTTCTACCTCTATTTCCTACCACTGTTAAATTTAATTAAATTTTAGTTTAAGTTACAAAGTCCAACAGAGGCAAATTAGTTATTTATTTTGTAAATTGTATTAAAATTATAGCAGTTTTTCTGATAAATTAATAGCATCATTAACAAATACGTTTCATTCCCAATAACTTCTATCTCGATGCTTATTCTACGCGATCCTTATACATCCCAATACACACAAGAGGCGGGCCGATATACCTATAACCTATAACAGGTATTTTGGAACGATATTTCTATGGAACGGATATAACAGTGACTGAAAAGTTGAAATACCTGTTCCGTTTCAACGATAACTGAAAACTGAAAAGTCAAAATACCCGTCCTGATTACTCGCGGCCTCGCGGTTCCGAATCGAGGGACCCCCCCCCCCCCCCCACTCAACTAACGAATAAACAAGTAAACGAGTTTTACGAGTATTACGAGTACACGAGTACAAAGCCACTTTTTGGTGCCGAATACTTCATCCTGCGCATGTGCCGATTGCCATACAAGTACGAAACGAAGCAAAACAGCGAGGTTCATAATATATCTATGCCCAAGAGACGAAGCTGTTTTTAATAAATGAAAAAAAAAATGCATAATGATGTTACATTTATTCTCGTGTGTTATGCAGATTTGCAATACAGATTATAATAACAAATTATGTATTATTCTAGTCACCAACATGGTAAATTTTGAAAAAGTGAATTATATTGTGTTATAACCTACAGAGTGGCTGATACACCATATAGTACTTTTTGTTAATGTGACTTTGGAGATGATTTTAACTTCACTGCACATCTCACGTACATTTTTTTGATATTCTTTGTTGTGCTAGTACATGCACTCTAAATTTCATTGCCTGAGTTTCACAACTGATTTGTCTAATCAAAATGCAATAAATAATTTAATATTAAATCTATGTACGTTTGTTCACTTCTAGTGAAAACTTAAATTAGTATTCCCAAAGGCAGACAGGTCTATAAATTATCTTGTTCGTATTTTCTTTTAAACAGTAACAGCTTAATAAAGTCAAAGTGTAAACTAACACTGTTAATACTTTTAGTTTCAATTTATTTCTTATAACAAATTACATAATACAGGTATATGTATGATATGTATAGATATGTATATAATAAAATGTATTTGTACGTGTTATTTTTTGGAACGGTTTCATTCGTACCTGTTATTTTCAAATACTAGTTTAGCACACCTCTAACACACACACACACACACACACACACACACACACACACACACACACGTTTCGGACCAGTAAAGGCAATTAATGCTGCTTATAATTGCCAAGCTGTTTGTTTACATCTCAATGCCAAGGCCGGCCACAACAAAGAGGTTAACGTTTCAAGGCCGTTGGCGCGTGTCGCTGCTGAGTTATATTTAAAATTAATATTCCGTGGACGCCGCAGAGCTGTTATCTTTTTTGCCTCGCATATTTTCCTCATGTTTTTCAAATAACCGAGAGAGTTGTAATTTATTATTGATGGCAGTTCATTTGGAAAACTTTCCGCGCGTCCGAGACCGGCAAACTTTTATCACAGAACCAAGGTCAAAAATTTAAATTATTAAACAATAACAGATTTCCTTTCACTAACTTAGTTTAGACACAAACGTACGGCAGCATATAATTGAAAAATAAACCGTCAAACGTTCTTGGAATGCGCATTGTGATTTCAATATGTTAATGTTATAAGCACTGACACGCTGAGCAGGGAATAGAGCTCAACATTTTTTATAAACCGTATGCGCTTACAGCTTTTGGTATTGTCCCAATATCCGTACCCGCACTACATTTTCGATGTTTTGAATAAGCGATTGTATCGATATACTACAATGTGAAGAAGAAGAAGAAGAAGAAGTGGACGAATTGTAAATTGTTCTATTTCTTAATGTAAATTAAAAATACGTATTGTTTTCATTTGTTAAGTTAGGCCTACGTAATAACGGTTTTTTGGTTTTTAACTTACTGTTGAAGGAAATAAAAGTCATGGTTAATAAAAAATATGAGGTTTAATGTGTATACACAATGCACTAAAGGTAGTAACATTAAAAACAAAGAATATAAAGATTTTAACAAAACGATAGCAGAAAATTTAGACTGAAAAATACAATTATTTGTGAATAGTAAGATTAAAACAAAAAACAACGTATTATCAAATGAAAACAAGATTTGTTATTCGTTAGGTGGTCAATTTTTTTTTTTTTTATGTTATTCAGTAAAATCTCGAAAACTTCACTGGAAGCACATTTTGTGCGAAACAGAAAAAACTGGAGGCATGGACAGCATCCCCCCCCCTTACTTCGAGTTGGTTGCTTTTTCGAGTTGACGTGCCTGTGATGTGCACAAAAAATAGTATTAGTAAAACAACTAGTATTAGTAGAGAACGAGTTCTGTCACAAAAAGGGAGACATGTATAGTAAGAAGGAAGTTGGTTTTTATATAGTTACTTTGAGTTGGTTTTTTTACGTGGATTTAAAAAAAAACGCGAGTATTACATATTTTAAAGGCGTATTGGTTTCCATGTGCAATTTAAGTTTGTGTTTAACCTAACAATGTCAACCTTTGGCGTCACAGGCACACATCGGTATTATATTATTGCTAGAAACATTTTTCGTAAAAATATGACAATGAAACACAATTGTAACCGTCAACAAACTATTTTCTAACATGCACAAATAAATCTTCACGATTTCTATTATCTAACTGAAATTATGTGCGATATCCGCTGCACGTCGATGCCAATAATCGCATAATCGAAATATCGAAAATGAGTGTTTTTTTTTTAGATAATGGAACAGTACGGTAATGACGGTTCATAACACAGTACCCAGGTTCATGAGACAGTACCCAGGTTCATGAAACAGTACCCAGGTTTTTATTACTGTTGAACGTAGGTGATCATCATCTTCACAACACAGCATAGGAAAGGTATTGCCAGTTCCGCCTTCAAATACCCTTCAGCCATCTCTTAGTGGGGCTACCCACACACCTGTGTCTTATAGGTTTGTATTTCCAAACTTGTTTGTCCAGTCTGGAATCTGACATTCTTTCTAAGTGTTCTTTCCACCGTTTGTAATCTTTTAAATTTCCATTCAAGTTAATGACTTGTAATTCTTCTCATCTGGCCTCATTCTTTATACGGTTAAGTTTAGAACACCTTTTACTTCTCTTAAGAACGCTATTCCTGAGGCATGTCTTTTACTGTCTTCTTTATTGGTTGTTGTCCATAAATCGCAACCACGGGACGTTAGAGGATCCGCCATAACTTTTTGAAACTTTAATTTGGATTTAGACGTACCTTGTTTTTAAAAATACGATTGATCGTCCCACAGATCGTCCCGAACCTGCCTTACTTGACATCAGTACCATAATTCTTATCATAGCCAATATCATTTTCCAAATAGGCCTAATTAAATTTGCTCATCTGTTTGATCACTAATTATTATTTTTATTGTTATTGGCTCCTTACCTTGAAATGTCATTATCTTTGTTTTTTGTAGTGGATCTTTTCATACTGTATTGTTTGCAAATCTGATTTCATACTGTATTGTTTGCAAATCTGATTAAGATCAAAAACAGTTGTTTGAAAAGCAAATTCTGTATTTACAAAACAAGTCGTAAGCAAAAAACCGCATATAAAATTAAAAAAAATTCTTACCGATAAAACAGTTTTATTGACTATAAAGTTTAACTACTGAAGCCAAGAAACGTTCAGTGTCAGTGGAAAGAATATAAGCCGTCACTAAACAAGCATTTGTAATCATAAGGAATTAGTTAAGAAATCGTAACGTTGACACAGAATTAAGGAAAGATTTTGGAAAATCATTGGTACGATAAGAATTTGTTTAAGAAAATAAAAACTTGACGTTGGAAGGAGAAGAATATCTATTTAAAACCTAGAAAATGAGGAAAGTATCAAGAAGTATTTGGTTTGAGAATAAAGCAGGCCTATGTCGTAATACGCAGTTTATCTAATTCGAGGATAGTTGCGTAATTGGAGATTCTGGGGGGGAGGATAGACAAACTTGAAGCCATTTTCCTTATGAAAAATGAACTATTCAAAATTCTTCTCATATAATTATTTATACAGTTATTTATAAGCTTTATTTTAAGACAAGCAACTGGCTTAGAAATAGTTTAATTTTTAATAGCTCTGGGGGTTGAGTTATTACGCCAATATCCCCCCTCTTCCGGTAGTTACACGACTGTCACGGAACGCAGAATAAGAAGAAGATACCATTAAATACGGAATAAAACAAAACTACTAACAATCGACAACAAAAGATGACGTCTGGGTCTAGGCCGAAATTCCATTGACTTCACCTGTCCTTGATCGTCGATTTTGTCCTTGCCGACAAGTCACGTCGCTTTAATCAGTTACTAATCACCACACTCATTATAAGGCTTTACTTATCTCTGTGTGTGTGTGTATGTGTGTGTATGTGTGTGCTGTATTAAAGACAGATGCATCTGTATAAGCTAGAAGTAGTTTTAGATTATCTATCCTATTCACGCAAGGAAGAAGACACTATTGCCTGTCTGGCTCAACGGAGAAGTATCTTCACAGACACGTATTAGAAGTAACCTATTTTTGATCTTACGAGACAGTAAGTACTCGTATCATCTCACCTTATATAACAGTCTGTTAATATAATTATAATCATTTTGGATCGACCTAAGCAATAAATTTCCATAATACCAACTATTTTTGTATGAAAGGTCTGAGACTACTGCACCTGACTACCGACAGATTTGTTTAGTCAATTTTTAGAATTCTCATTCTTATTACACTTAGCTTTTACAATCGCTTAACTTTCCCTATACTAGCTCCTCCAACCCTCCAACATAGTACCCGCCCTACACATATGTCCATATACAAAACCTTAACACATATTCACCACCCTACAGATTATTTGCATTTAGTTGTTCCTAGCAGCTCTTTGAGAATAGCTTAATGGGCTGAAACAATTGTCAGAATATAACAAAAAGGTTGTAAATCTACCAAGTGTTTGTGCGTTTTAAAAACCTCTGAAGTAATATGTTTCACCACGGGCTCAACGCGTCTTCAATCAGTATCGTATATTTTTTTCTGTCTGCCTATATTTCTTTTCAACGTTTTTAAATTTCCCAGAACCTGGTACTTTAATATCTAAATACGTCCCATATAGTAGTGTTTCTTTAGTGCTTTACAACGATCAGTCCACTTGTATCAGTAGAACATTGAGTTTCCTTCTGCTCAACAGTTATCACTAGTGCTGGGAGCAAAAACGCACAAGTTTTTGAAAAAACAGTTTTATGAAAAAAAAGAACGAACGAACTGATCTCCGTTTTAAAAACCAACGTCGCGTTGACAACAGTATCGACAACGCACTGTTCTAGTCCAGTTCTCTGTTCGGAGAAAACCATTCGTTTTCATTGGAACTTTCGTTGAGCTGTTTGGCGTAAACTGTTTTTTGTTGTTGTAACGTTTGTTGAACTGTTAGGAGTAAACTGTTCGTTTTCGTTGCAACGATTGTTGAACTGTTACGAGTAAACTGTTTGTTTTTACTGCAAAGTTCGTTGACTTTCGTTCAATTATTGTACTGTCCTCATTCTGTTTAGCGCAGAATTAGGCTATATTCAGTTTCATTTCAGTTACTATAAAATATTATTCAGATATTCCCCGTAAGTTTTGATGAAAAAATTTAATACAAAAAAAGCCTTTTAATATACTGGTAAATAAGAGAAATATTGACATAAGTTATTGTTGAAGTTACATAACCATCCATTTAAAAAAATGCCAAAATTAACAGTTATATTTGTAATGCTCAAACAAAACGTTTTAACAATATAATGGTATACAAATCAGTAAATGTAAACTGCAACAGTTCATTAATTCAACCTGTTTTTAAAAACAGTTTTTTAAATATTTTTTATTGTATTTTTTTTATACAGCCTAAAGGCACTATATGATGTTATTATAAAGCGATCGACTTCGGTCAATAGACTATCTTCAGGTTATCACACTATTATAAAACATTATAGCACGTTTGTGTTCACAATATTATAAAACATTCTTATTTATAAAAAAAAATGAATTTCGTTTTTTGTTTTTGTTTTTTGTTTTTTTATAAATAAGAATATTTTATAATATTGTGAACACAAATCTGCTATAATGTTTTATAATATTGTGATAACCTGAAGATGGTCTATTGACCGAAATCGATCGCTTTATAATAACATCATATGGTGCTTTAGGCTGTATAAAAAGAATACAATAAAAAATATAAAAAATTGAATTATAGGTACCATTAATAAAAAACAATAAGTGTAAGTATATAAAAATACATCACATTATCATTAAAAACGGTTGTTTTTTTAAACAAAGGGTTCGTTTTCGTTTTGCAAAAACAACAGAAACGACCACGCACTAGTTATCACTCGTACACAATCATAGTTATGTGCGTTTAGATAACGATGAATAAACAAGTCCAGTCTACCATTTAGGTTGTTCAAGAAGAAGAAGAAGAAGAAGAAGAAGAGGAGGAGGAGGAGAAGGAGACTACAAAGAAGAATTAGAAAAGAAAAGAAAAATAACGATTGTGTTCTTGTTGTTGCAGTTTGTCGCTATGTGGAAAGAATACATTTTTGTTGTCGTGTTGGCAGCTCTGGGGACCACTGCGGATGTTTTGCCGGCTGGCAAGTGCAACCCGTACAATATTCAACCCATACCCGTAGACTACGATAAGGTAGGTTATCACACCGCAGCGCACTTTATATGTTGAAATTTATATAATATTTACCGTATTTCTTCCGTCGTGTGACTTCGTGTTGCGTTCGATTGATTTACGCGTTTCGAAACATATGTTTCGTCTTCAGAATAAAATAAAATCACTCAAAGTGAGGTCGTTAAATATTAAAATTGCAAATATTAAAACCAGTTCCACACATATCCGCGTTACATGAGTGCGCACTCGAGTGGGACCGATCGGACACTGTCTTTTAATAGCTTTTGTGTAAACAAAAGTTTATTGCGATATCGTAGAGCGGGTTTGATTTGAAGTTAAAAGGATCGTTTAGTACAAAGTCACTGCTGTGTACGTCATTGTACGCTCTACATATCTCGAATTCTTGTAAGGCGTTCATGTAAGCGCCTTTATTACAAACATAAAGGGGTTTCAAGTTAGAATTAAAGCTCGTATATTTATGATTTTCATTTATTAAGTGAGGTGGGTAGTTGAATAATGTTGTGTGACCCTTAAAATTATGCTTTGGTGTGTGTTCAATGAAACGATTTTGGAAACCCCTTCCCGTTTAGCCGATATAAAAGCATTCTCAATCGTCGCATGATAATTTGTACACCCCCGTTTTCTTTTCTAAAAGCATAGTTATTTTATTACGGAGTATGTTCATAAGATTATTGTTGGTTTTAGATATTATAGTTCTATTATTACTAGTTAAATTTTTGGCATTACGTTGGTGTACCAACATTCTGAAACTTTCTTCTAAAGTCACACTACGGAAGAAATACAGTAAATATTATATATATTTTACAATAACTGGCTTCGATACGTATTCAAACATGTTCTTTTGAAAAAGCTTTAAGATTATTAGAACACATTCGTTGATTGTCATATTGTCCGTTTGCTCATATCGAATTTTTATATTATTCCAATAATTCACACGTCTATCTGATGGTTACGTCTCTGTCTCGAAAAATATTCAGTAATTAATATTACCAACTTTGTGCTGAACTGCTACGTGTCATGCTGTGGACTAGGCCTTTTCGTGTCTTCACCATTATCAAGTACAGTACAACCTCTTTTATCCGGATCAACTGTGACGTGACGTCATCCGGATTAACGAAAATATTCCGGATAATAGAGAATCTAATATTTTAATGTCTTCTTCTGATAGTTTTTATCCGTTTCGGATGTTAGATATCATACAGGCTACTTAAACTTTCTGCACTGCTGCACGGAATAAGTCAGTTGTATTCATGCCAAACCAGGTCCTTAAATTTCTCAGCCACGATATTCTCGGTCGCCCAACTTTTCTTTTTCCAAGTACTTTTCCCTGTAGTATGGACTGAAATAAATAAAATCTCTGTTCATTTCTCAAGAGATGTCCCAGATACTGAAGCTTTCTTATCTTTACTGTATTAGTTTGAATGTAAATTACGGTAAATTCTTATAAAAGACGGTTTGCAGGTAGCTCGAATGTGTACAATACAGTATACTGTGTAGTTCTAAAAATATTTGATTATAGGGCATTGTAACTGCACTCCGACGGTTATGCGATTAGTTTTCTCATCGTGGGGATTCTATTGCTTCGGCAAAGCCATAAAGTTCTGCGCGTAGTTATAAAATCATATACATTGCATGTATTACAGAACTAACCGAATTCGGGTAGGCCTATAATAAATACTGTACTACTGTATTTGCAGTACTGTACTTGTAAAGCGACTCTTTTCTTTTAAACAACAATTTCAAAATCAAAAAATATATACCGCATAGACCTAATTATTTTCAGTCCGGATTACAGAAGAATCCGGTTTAACGAGGTTCGTATAAACGAGGTTGTACTGTACATGGTTTGTCGTGGTTTAGGACTTGATAGTGGTCGAGACTCTGAAACGACTAGTCCGCAGCATGATAGATAGCAGTTCAGCAAATAAGCACGACAAAGTTTGAATTAGAGTGAATGCTAGTTAAAATGACAAGATGATGGTTAATATTAAACTGGCAAAACATATTGTTGACAATGTTTGTACCGTGTAATAATGAGTGCAATTTTGTGCGGCAGTTGGCACGACTGAGAAGGTGGTATGTCGCTTACACACCAGACTCCGAGACGCATCGCAATTTGGACCATGTCTACATAGACGTGACTCCCAACCACGACGACTCCTACTGGGTACACAGCCACAGGACTATGTGAGTAAATATCATCTTTTTACAAGTGATAATTCATTACACAATACACACAAGACTGTGTATTTATATACAAAGATTGGTCAAAAAGTTCCCGGCCTGACACACAGGTAGGGCCACAAATATCAAATGGCTATGTTTGGTTGCAAGTTTCGAAACATCAGCTGTCCTACCATGGCGTTTAAGACAGCTGTACTTATCGGTATGAGTGTTATGACCAAATATGTTAAAGAAGTTTGGTTTTCCTCGGGAAGTATATAAAGTCGAGTGTCGAATCCGAGTGGAATCGGTGAAGTATTTGGGCGTCCGGCTTGACCGGCGTCTTAGCTTCAACGCCCACGTGACTGACACTCTCAATAAAGCTCGCGGCGTCCGAGCCAAGATATTTCCCGTGCTCTCGTGTCGCAACCGCCTGCCTTTGCGCACTAAGGTAACCATCTATCTTTTGTTTCTTCGGTCACTCTTGACCTATGCTGCTCCCGCATGGTGGTCGCTTTTGTCGACCACTAACAAGTGTAGGCAGGAAGCTTTCCAGTCCCATACCTTCCGATCCTTGTCGGAGTCTCTTTGGTTTATGAGAAATACTGTTATTCGTAGAGGCCTTCGAGTTCCTACTCTTGCTGACTTTGTCCGGTCGCTCGCCGAAACTCTCTTTGCTTCTGCAGCGACCTCATCCTTTCCCTTCCTGCGAACCATTAGTACGTCTGAGCCACCACGCCCTATAAGACAAACGTCCTCGGGTGATTTTGGACGCCCCCCTTATTTCTAATTTGATGCTCTCTAAGTAGCCCCAGCAACTTCATTTCCTTGTTATCTTCCTTTCTAAGTGCAATTCTTCCCCAAGTATGTTAGCACACTGCTTGGGGTTGTTTCCGTTTGCCACCGGGACGGAGATTCCCTGCCTCGCGGGGAACGACAGGCGCCTCAAGGTGCCTGCCTACTGGGCCGGGCGCGTGCGGCATCTGCCGTTCGCCTCACCACCAGTAGCAGTGGTACCATGACCTAATCCTCATATACAATAAAGATGTTCTTAAAATTTCCTGCGCCTTCTCAGTTAACGTGTTGGCGTATCCTTCCCCGATTTTAGGTTACCTATCTGATAGAATGACAGAAAGTCCAGCACTGTCCTCATCTGGCAGCCATCGGGCATGTCCCGGAACTACAATTCGGCCATAGGTGCAAAGACGCTCCACTACCTGACGCATCGTATCGGATCGCATCGAGTCGAGTGTGCGCAGAGACGGAATACTTCGTCAGGAAAGACTTTACGCCAACACCAATTAAAAAAAGTTAAATTTATCTCTTAGAGACTCTTTTGCATCGTTTCCAACAATGATCAAAGTAGTCGCTGAGATAAATACAGACATACTTTGTTTCATCACAACACTCATAGTAATGAACATAACTGTTTAAGGCCGGCCCCACACTGGGCCGACACTTTGTTTCAAGACAGAACCATTTTGACGCATTGTGTTGGAAAGCGTCGTCGCTTCGGAGTAAAGATCCTTGAGACATTGGGTCACGACGAAACAATTTCTCATCAGCTGTTTTTGAACTGAAAAAGTGTGTGGTTCGTGGGTTCGTGACAGGCATTATTTTCCAGCTATTACAATTTCAGCTACACCTACACTTGTTTCAATTTTATATTCAATAGCGATTAATAATAATAATAAATAGGCCTATATAACAACTGAGAAAATCATTGGAGGAAAATCACATCAGCCGGGGAATTAGACTAGGCTATAGCAGAGATAACCTGTTGATAGATTGCCTAGCGTTTGGAGATGATCGAGCAATCCTGTTAGACTCAGACTCAGTAGAAACAGCCATTAGACATGTGCAGTTGCTGATAGAACAAGCTGAAAGAGTAGGTTTACTAATTTTATTTTATTTTTTTTTTTTAACCAATTTCATGAAAAAACATCAAGACAATATCCAAGATAATGAAAACTGGATACGGACAAATCTATAGAACTTACAAATTCAAGTGTCTTGGAGAAGTTATTGAACAAAATATTTCAGAGAAAGAGGCCATTAAAGGACGAGTTAATAAGATGAAAGTTGCTTACCATTTATCCAAGGACACATAATAAGAAATCAATATCCATTAATCGCAAACATAAGTATTATTTAACAGTAATTCGGAAGCACTATATTCAGCCGGGTGTTTAATTCTGAACAAGAAAATCATGATGGAAGAAGTGGCTGTCACAGAAAGGAAAATATTAAGAAAAATCTTGGGATGAATAAAAGATGGAAAATAGTACAGAAGACGCCGCAATAATGAGCTTTACGCACGTGTAGAGAAAATTACAGATGTAATTAGCAAAAGAAGAATTACTTTCTACGGACATGTTTAAAAATTAATCCTGACAGACTAACAGGGAAGCTTTTTAACTATTTCAGAAAGCTCAAAATATCCAATACGTGGTTCAAAAAAACAGAAACAGACATAGAAAAACTCCAAATTACTCAAGAAGACATCGAAAAATGCTTGCCACTCAAAAAAAGTTAAAAAGTGCCCACGGTTTCTAGAAAAACCCCAAGAAGAGGACAGGTGCTATCTGGACTGACGAAAGGAGGGAGAGACACTGATCAAGAATGAAGGAGATGTGAGAGAGGAGGAAGAGAGAGGAGAAGAATGGGGGAACCAGTTGAACCAAGCGTCGTCCGCAGTGGCTCATACGCAAAAATAAAAATAAAAAATACAATAATATGCAAGAATCAGAAAGGAAGAAAATGTACGCCCTTTCCACGTAGGACTAAGTAAGTGTAGGGTCTAATATAAACACCCCGCCCTGTGTGGTTAGAATCCATCGCACGCGCAGTTCAAAATGTCGCAAGCGGTTTTGTTGAGAGACATAAATTGAATGAGTTTCATCTTTGGCCGCGGAGGGCCTCGCGACACCTTTACACAATGTCGCTGCCGGTGTGTGGAGCTTTATAGATTCTAATGGCAGTTGAGTCATCTGCGATGATTTGCGACACAAAGCGCCAAAACCCAAAACCAAATGTCGCTCCAGTGTGCTTATGTGCGTCATGGAACACCATTTGTTGGATAAAACATGCGACCAATGATACCTATTTGTGTCTCCTGGCGCTACCTCCGTGTCAAGGCTAGTACGTTTGACCAACCCTTGTATGTTAAACAAATAACAGCATGTTGTCAAAGCTTTGGCGCCGTAGAACAGTGGAAAAGCACTCGTTTTGCATAACGTTTTAAAAAAAAGGTTGTTTTAAACACATTTGCTTTTACGACTATAAGAAACGTTTTGTGAGGTCCCCTTTACAAACAAAGTTATATAAGTTAAATATGCTAGTTCCTGGACGCCTCTTGACGTTCGTGTGCATTTCCCAATATCGTCTATGGCGTCATGGTAGTATTCTAAGCAATAAATATAGACGTATCTTATGGTAATTAATTTTTAGTTATGTCAAATTAAACTGTAAAATTTGCATGGGAAGGGTGTGACAGTTTAAATATTTGTTTTTCCAGGAAAGACAAATCTAAATCGTCACAGGTGTTCAGGCACAGGTATATTGATAACGTTATCGCCGAAGTCAGCGGATATGGGACAGGTAAAATGTAAAACATTTTTTGCTTATAGAAATCCATAACGCCGGGCTTCGAACACACACACACACACACACACACACACACACACACACACACACACACACACACACACACACACACACACACACACACACACACACACACACACACACACACACACACACACACACACACAGAGAGAGGAAAAACACAAAGAGCGTCTCCTATAATTTCCTCAGTAGAGTGTAATTAATGATCTCTGTTATTTGCTCATCTAAATAAGTACCATTTAACTTTTATAATTATTGATTCATTGGAAAACGTCAAGAATTATTATTTTTGCTGAAAAATTCTGAAATAACTCTAAGGAGTGTCTATATAATTTGTTATATGATCATTTGTAGTTACATAATTTCTGTTATTAAATAAAAGTTATTATTATTTTATTATAATTATTAATTTTGGTATAATTAATTGGAAAATGTCAGCATTTCACATACGATCCTCTGGAGAACCTACAATTGTAACATGATTTTTTTTCATTGTCGGGAAATATTTAAAAGAATAATTAGGGTGCTCAAGAGTATCATCCGGGCGTGAGAAAATTTGAAATAAAGTCATTAAGGACAAAATGAGTATGAAAAATGCAATTTTCAATTTTATCCAAACAAACAAATTACAATGGTATGGGCACATGAAAAGAATGGCACAGGAAGGATTGCCAAGGAAAGTTATGGAATGGACCCCGCCAGGAAGAAGGAAAAGAGTACTATCACCATAGAAGAAATTCAGACTATATTGAGAGACCGAGAAATTAAAGAAGATCTCGTCGAAGGTTTCGTCGAAATTCTTGCTTCTTCAGCGTTGTTAGTTTTATGTGTACATAAAATATTTACAATCATAAAAGTATCATAATATATCAAGTAATATACAATCGAGTAATAATAAGTAATATACGTATTTAATAATTCAAAACCAAGAAAAATTAGCCAACTTTTTAGCTAACAATTATTTACTGCAAAATTTAGTTTAACATTGTTTTAGAGATTAACAAACATGTATTTCCATGTAGCTTGCGTTCACATTGACTTGTTTCTTTCTCTAATAGTTTTTATCCGTTTCGGGTGTTGGATATCGTACAGTCTATTTTAACTGTCTGCACTGCTGCACGGAATAAATCAGTTGTATTCACGCCAAACTAGGTACTTAAATTTCTCAACCATGAAATTATCGGTTGCCAAAAACCTCTCTTTCCAATTACTTTTCACATTAACTAGAAGATATTATTTACTGTAAAACAAGGTTCACTTAAAAAAAAAAAAAAAAAAACTTCCAAACATGAAATGGCCCACAGAGTCGTAACAATGGAATACATCACTTTTGTCCCAAGCCAATCAGATAGCAAATGATGCTGCTGATTGTTTGATGCTGCTTTCCAGCTTAGATCATGCTTGTACAAAGGTTTATAAAATTGGGCCTCCTAAGACAAAACAAATAGTATCTACCTGATATATGAGGTGAATTGGCGGACACCGTGCCAATCTGGACACTGAGGATAACCTCCAGATTTGGGGCCGAAACGTATGCCAACAGTGACAACTATGGACTACGGCCTAGCAGGCCGGCGGACAATAATAATTTCAACAATGTCGAAGCCGACCTTGAAAGCTTAATAATTTGGATGATTTCTACAGGTTTAGTCTTATGTATTAATTCACCATAATTTAAGTGAAACTTATTTTTCCCCGTCGACCTCTCATTTTTCCCTTGAAATTCCAATTCCCTACCCTCTTTCTCAAATATTATTTGTCATAACTTTTATCTTTACATTAAACACAAGCAATGATAGACAACTTCTTCTTCTCGCTACCTTTCCTAAAACCAAACTATTATATTGTTACGACATCACAGAACAATCTACGTGTTTGTCGAACGTTCCAGAGGGATCCGCAATGTAATGCGGTGGTGTACGTGATTCTCGACGCATTAGCGAGATTTTTCTGGAAGCCGCCAGCCGCGCGGACTGTGTCAAGGCCGCAATTAATTACGTCGTGCACACTGGCGCTAAGACGCAGTTCGGAATCTTCTGGTCTGTGCAACGGATGTATAAATACAAGGCAGGAGAGCGGCCTTAGTTTTCAGTATTAGTCGCGATATATTTACAGTGCGGTCCGAGTTTATTGTCGGGCGATTGCAAGTGATTATCGAGCGATATTACTGTGTGCGTTCAAGTGGTTATTACTGAAGTGTTTAATAATCGGGCGGGATAATTGTAATACAATTGTGTTTAATATTAGTGGGCATTTTATTGCGTGTGAACAATTTTTATTTGATTTGTTGTAAGAGACTGTGTTGTTAATTACGAATTGTTTAACTGTAAAAATTAAAGCTGGTGATTAGTGACTTAATTGGTGTCTAGTATTTTGTTTTCCACTGTACCTACGACGATCAAGTAGACCGTCGTAACAATATATAGGTAAGTATTATATATAATACTTTCTAACCAATACCGCACTTAATAACCAAACCAAAGTATTATATTATTACGACAGTCTAACTGATCGTCGTATGGTACAGTGGAAAAAAATACAAAACACAAATTAGGTCACTAATCATCCGCCCTAAATTATCACAATTAAACAGTTTGTAATCGACAAGATATTCTCTTACAACAAATCAAATAAAAATTGTTCACACGCAATATAAATGTCTACTAATATAAAACAGAAAATTGTATTACAATTGTCCCGCACAAATATAAAACACATAACACTTCACCACAATACTACAAACTGCACTCGAATAAATCGCCACTCAAACTGACTGCTAAGGGCAGCTATCGTCGTTTAAATAGATAGCGGAATTGTTCAAGAATAGTCGATGCTACTACGCATCGGCAATAAAGGAAAACGTTAGAGCGTAATTCATTGCGGCCTTGACACCGTGCGAGCGGCCGCGCGAATTCTGGTACAGTCTAGCTAATGCGTTGAGAATCACGTACGCACACAACATTACTGCCGGTTCCACTGGAACATTCGAGAAACACGTAGATTGTTCTGTAATGTCGTGACAATACATAAGTAATACAATCCTTATATATCGCTGCACAGAGTCTGGCGGTGAGTATCTGTTTTGTGTTAGTCTTCTTCTTCTTCTTCTTCTTCTTCTTCTTCTTCTTCTTCTTCTTCTTCTTCTTCTTCTTCTTCTTCTTCTTCTTTTTCTGCTTCTTCTTCTTCTTCTTCTTTTTCTGCTTCTTCTTCTTCTTCTTCTTCTTCTTCTTCTTCTTCTTCTTCTTCTTCTTCTTCTTCTTCTTCTTCTTCTGCTTCTTCTTCAAGGATTAGGTTATGTAAACCTGTTCCGGCACCCATCTCATCCTAGGACGACCCACATCTCTTCAACCAATAGCTTTATAGTTCCGTGCTGCTTTCGACAATCGATCCTCTGTAATCCTTTGCAGATGATCCCACCATTGTCTTCTTATAAATTGCAATAATTTCCACAATCCACTTATTCACATCCTAATTCTTTGCTAGCCTCCTACTGCCAAAGTGTCCAGTCCTTACTCCGATGCTGCTTTGAATGCTACAAGTATTTCAAAGTTTTACATGAACAGGTTACTGGGCTGATGCACAGTCCCCTACCAGGAGGAACTGAGACCCTTCTGTCAGGGTTACCATATCTTAGCAGAAAGGCCCCTGTTTTGGGGCGCAGGATATTCGCCCTCACCCTTCCCTTTCTGTGATAGGATTCGGTGGCTCTGTATCAGTTAATCTGTTCCTGAAAGTTTCTTAGTATTTCTAGTGCACACCTATCTGCATCAGTGAGCACTCTAAGATCCTAAACCACCGAAAATTAAGAAATTAGAATTTAAATATGAAGGACACCCTAGGCCTGGATTACTATATTAGCGTCGGGGTCAGAAAAGAACAAGAGGAAACCAAGAGAGACTAAACAGAAAATACTAAAGGAATGGATCTCTCCCAAGACAATTTGAAGCAAAGTGAGAATCCAGCTAGGGTACAATAGGGATTGCCAAATCCGTATCCACAAGATGCGGACCCCTGACCCCTTATGTGTTAGTAATTACGTTATTTGTTACTTGCAAGAATACTTATAATCATGTAGGTAAGTAATTATAATAACAAATAATAAATAAATATATTTACCTTTTTTCCTGTCTCGTGACCACAATATAACGCAATGAATTATAATTGACGCGTTTCGAGACTATGTCTCGTCATCAGAATATTAAAATTTATCACTCATTGAGATCGTTAAAAATTTTTAAAACATTAAAATACAAAATCGAAACCAAATCATATAAGCATTATGTGAAGCGAGTGCGCACTCGATGAAAGCCGGCCGGACACTGAATGTTATCAGTTACACAGCATTAAAATTTATCTGTAACTGATAACATTCAGTGTCCGGCCGGCTTTCATCGAGTGCGCACTCGCTTCATATAATGCTTATATGATTTGGTTTCGATTTTGTATTTTAATGTTTTAAAAATTTTTAATGATCTCAATGAGTGATAAATTTTAATATTCTGATGACGAGACATAGTCTCGAAACGCGTCAATTATAATTCATTGCGTTATATTGTGGTCACGAGACAGGAAAAAAGGTAAATATATTTATTTATTATTTGTCATTATAAGTGACCTGAATACCGACAGACATGTTATTCAAATTATAATAACCTTAATTTAGTCATTATTATAAAACATAATAAACACCCAAAGTACAATTCACCTGAAAACTTTCACTTGAATTGGGTCACGGTGGAAACCTGGACAATGTTGTAAGGAATATCAGACTTGCCTTGTGGTCAAAAAAGGAAAGAAGATTTTCTCAGTATACACTATCTACAAAAACGCTGAATAAATTTTTGAGCTGTGAATAATATAAACGTATTAAGCCAGGTAGTATATAACTATGTAAGTATATAAGTATATAAGTATATCTATTTAGATGCTCTTGGCCAGAATTGTAACGGTATTTGGTAGATCAAAAAGAAAGAGACGATTCTGCGACCCGGCGGCATTTTGTATGTTCAAGGAACGGCCATCTTAAATAAAAAAATACATTAGTTTGAAAAGTTTTGATTAAGACTGAAATCGAATGGTCTAAATTAACAGAGGTCATCTCAGCACATTGACAACATGCTGAGAGGATCAAAATCCACAGTGACTTCGGGAATACAGCTTAACAAATCGATTTGTATGGGTTCCCTGCTATATGCGGATGACATAGTTCTTATTCAAGAATATGAGGATTATTTACAAAGAGATATGCTTCGATTACAAGAAGTAGCGAGAGAGTATTCGCTGACAATTTCAGTAAGAAAGACCAAAACCATGGCCTTTTAAGGTAAATATCCAGTGAGTACTAAGATAGTTTTAAACAACAGCAGTTTAGAACAGTGAGCCGTTTCAAATATCTCGGCTGTGCAGGAAGCTATGAATCTGAATATGATATAAGAGATAAGGCAAATAAATTTAGGATTATTTGTGGTACAATTCATAGAAATATTAGAAATAAAACAAAACACATCACAAGAATTAAATTGTATAAGACAATTGGAATACTGCTAGTGATTATGCTAGTGAGGCGTGGGTCTTGACAAAAAAGGGAAGTGGCAAGATTCAGAGTGCTGAAATGCAGTTTCTTCAAAATACTTTAAATTATATATTGTAAAATAGAGTAAGGAATGAAGATGTCAAAGCAGAACTAGAAGTAAATGACATAAATAAAATTATTCCAATTTACAGAAGACAATGTTGGGATCATCTGGAAAGGATGACAGAAGATCGATTACCGAAAGCGGCACTGAACTATAAAGCCATTGGTAGAAGAGACCTGGATCGTCCGAGGTTGAGATGGGTGTCGGAACAGGTTTATATTTATAAGTATTAGGTATAAACTAATACTTGAAGAGGAGAAGAAGAAGAAGGAGGTCATCCCAGAGTATACCATAATTATTGCAAATGGCGATGATAATATTAGCGATGATGATGAAGATGGAGATGATGTTGACGATATGCCGTACATTGAGAAACACTAATGTACAACAAAATAAATATGTTATAATATTTAAAAAAATACAGAATCCTGGCTATTGGCCCATGTTCAAGTTTCTCTTATCAAAGACGAAAAACCATTTACAAATTATTATTCATGTACCTGTAAATTTTAATGTGAAAAACATTGCAGTCCTATAAAACGAAATTCACATTCAAACAACTTGTACAGTTAAAATGTGTTCAGTCGTGTTTACTAAATACGCATTACAAAATTTTCCAGATGCTGAAGTTGACAGCAGATACATAATCATGCCGGCTGGTACGAAACTTAGTGAATCGGGACTGCGACAACTCTTGGAAGCTGACAAGAAATACAAGTTCCGCGGAAGTCTCTACAAACTGCCGCACGAACATTGCGTTGAATAGAAATTACGACTTTATATGCCACATCTTTACGTGCACATTTTTTTGTACATCTAATTAGATAAATGTTTATGAGTTTTACGTGCACTGTGATGTTGTCATTTACCTCTACTACCATATAATACATATACACATATACGACATTTAAATATAGATTCACTACATTATAGTCTCCAAGTCACGTGTATAAGTATTTAATTGTAATATTTGGTTACTCACCGTCTTGTGACTACTTTAAAACTTTCAACAACAGGGATATGTCCCAGTATTTTACGAAGGGTATTCGGGGTTTTTAAGCTGACTGTGATGTTTTGTTTTCTCAACTCGTTTTTAATTATGAGCGGCATTATGTTCGTGTACTCTGTCGATCGCGTGTAGTGGTGCGCACCAGTGGTGCGGCCTGAAGTGCTACAAAAATGTGTTCTTAGATGACATACATACTGTGGTGTTTGGTAAAAATGTTTGATTTTTAGACGACTTCTCCAGAAGTATTGGTGTTTTTACATAACCTGATGATGAGGATTTATCCTTTAAACGCGTAGTTGTTGAAAGTTTTAAAGAAGTCACAAGACAGTGAGTAACCAAATGTTTACAAATATTACAATTAAATATTTAAATTTAATTAAGGTGATACGTTATCACTATAGAAAGTATTTAATCAGATTTTAAGCAGTTTTACCTTTTACAAACACAAAATTCCAATCACTATCTATATGGTATCATTTTCAAGTATTTCTAAAAACTGAAAATGACTGCAAAAATGTAGTGAGTATAACGTACTCATAAACTTTCACACTGCCTAATGTCTGATTGATTGGTTTACAGAATAACGCTCCATCAGATAAGCCTGATAGCAATAAATTAATATAGTCAATAAAATTAATAGACTTTTATTGATTCGCGTTGTTTCAACACGGACTCAAAAGTGTTACTGGACTCTTTCTGGTGTGACAAGCATTTTATTTATTTCATTAGGATTCTTCAAATTACGCCGAATTAGACAGAATAGACTTTTTAATGAAGACCATTGCGCATAAATCAGGTTAAGCGATTTTAGCCGATAATTATATAATCTAAGTATGTAGCCTGTCGACACACACACAAACACATACACACACTCCACAGCTTTCCAAGTTTCTGGAATTTATGTTAAAAGTCGCATAGAATTCGCTTTAAAAAAATAACTGCTTTCCTTCCGAGCGACTAATTCAAGCGTCCAACGTTCTTTTACACCAAATTTTCACTCAAAAGTATAGTTCAAGTATACTTCATCATGTCCTACGGCCTAATATTTAATATATTCGCTTATTGGAATAAAATATTTTAATTTTTTTTTGACATTTAACACTGTTTGGGGGCGAGGGGTAATTGTTTTGTGTTATGTGACTCAAATTGTCAGAATCAAGAGCAATCATCGTCTGTCATCTACGAAACACAGCCGTGTAATACCTCAAATGATTTTTTTACACACACGCTCAAATCGTAGTCATTATATGCATGTAAGTAAACTTATATCGTCGTTTATATGCATATCCCGTAAACTTATAAGTAACTTAAATGATCGGCGTTTGTATAAAGTCCTCAGTGTTTATTCCGAAGGTCACTGAACTATCGTTAGAAACACCGCAGACTTTGTTTCCGTTTGCGTGAAGTGGGTAGCGGAGCGGTATTGTTTTGATTCACAGAGTTTCCTTGTTTATGTGCCTAAACAACGTAAATAAATATAATGAATATTATGGACGAGCGGTTTTGTTTTGATTCGTAGATTTTCCTTGTCTATTGTCCTTGCCTAAACAATGTAATTTAAATATAATGAAATCAGAGTAGTCAAATCACGGAGAACTCGTGTTAGTTTGATGTGAACCAGTGTTTACGAAAAAAAAAAGAATTATACTTTTTTCCTTTCTAAATAATATCCAGACTTTCCTTGTTTACATACAATGTAACGAAACGCGATGGTTTCAATTGGTCAGGAGAGAAACAAGTGGAGTAGATTACGCTCTGATGGGGGAAGGCGAATGATGACGATGTTCATGATAATGATGTCGACGACGATTGTCACTGATCTCTGTCGTTAACTACAAACCAGCAAACACGAATAGACCAACCTCAAGTTTTCTTTGACTTTTTTGGACTACAACGCTAATCTAAGTAAAAAAGCTAAAATAAAGAAAACAGATAAAAGGAACCGATTTGGTGTCTTCATTATGTTCACATATGACACCATTCACTTAGAAATGTTTTTATTAGTTTTAAACTAATAAAATCTTTGAGTTTTATTAGTGAGGCGTGGGTCGTCCGAGTATGAGATGGGTGCCGGAACAGGTTTATATAACCTAAACCTTGAAGAGGAGAAGAAGAAGAAAATCTGCTCCTTGCAGATCTTTTAATGGTATTTACTCCTGGTTTTTCGCCCAGGTTTTTGGTCAAGCGCAAAGTATAGGCTACAAGTCCTAAAACGACACTTGAAGAAAACTCAGACAATTTTTTTGTATCGTACGTTTTAGAAGATGAAAATAAAAATTAATGTAGGAAAATCCTCATCTCATGTGAATGCCGCCGCCGCCTAGCTCATTTGAGTTGTAATTACGTCCGGTGAGAAAAAAATTTTAAGCATACCTTGATATTAAGGACTTTATAATAGGGCTACAAAATCAATCCCCAAAATTAAAGTGACGCGAAGAAGAGTAAAGAATAACCACAGTAGAGAAACAGCGTGAGATAAAATTTGCTTTTCCAAAAACATTTGTTTCTTTTGCTCGTAAAGGGTTCGACAACAATATTTCACAAAGGATCCTGACAGAGTCTCACAGGCTTAGGATTTTCAAAATCTCACAAAGCGATGATGGCAAAATACTAGTGTCGTTCAGTAATTCATCATCATCATCATCATCATCATCATCATCATCATCATCATCATCATCATCATCATCATCATATCTTCAAGTATTAAACCAAGGATGGTTTGTTCCGGTCTCAAACAGGCAAAGATTAGAGCTGGTCACCCCAGTGTTTCCTCGGACGTCCCACACCTCTCCGTCCACTCGGCTTATAGTTCCATAGTTGTTTGGGGATGCGGCAGTCATCCATTCGGCTAAGATGTTTCCACCAATTCAGCCGATACTGGGCAATCCTGTCAAGTATACTCATAACATTCAATTCCTACCATATGTCTGTGTTACTTCAATGATCATAGAGAGTATACCCTGCCACGTGCCATCAGTAATTCAAGAGACAAGTAGCTGTAGGTGAAAAACGGTTTATTTAATTAGTATAACAAATTTTTTTACTTCTTGACATAATCGTTAGTAACATTAATATACTTGTGCTATATCCGAATAAGCTTTTTATGCGTACTGCAGATACAATTTAAGTTGATGTCGGAACCATTTTAGGAAATTTTCTTTGACCTCGTCGTTGTCATAACACTTCGTACCACGTAACACCTTCTTGAGTGAACCAAACAAGAGGATATAAGAAGGAACCAAGTTTGGATTTTAGGGGGGTTGTGAGGTGGAATATCCAAACTAATTTATTGACGGTTTCGCGTGTTTGCTGAGCTGTGTTTGGACGGACGTTATCATAAAGGAGAATGACGTCTTTGCAGGACGTTTCCGCATCACTGCCGGCTTTACTTATTGATAAGCTTATCAGAGTAGGCCTACTGCGTACTTCGGTCAGTCTGTATTCGTAGTCAGTCCTCTAGGATGTCTATGCTATTTTCAAGCGCTGAAGCTGAACCCCCAACTGGTCGTCCTGAACGGTGCTCGTCAGTCAATAAATTTCAAAAATGTTTAAACTGTTCTACCAACTTATAAAAATTTTCGCAATTGATACAGCTTTTTCCGCATTTCTTACCCGTACAAGAGTGATTTGTAGCCGGTTTTTCACCTTCACAAAGCAAATACAACGGATCACTGCATGTTGTTCAACTAATTCCAAAAGTTCTCCCCATCGTTAAATGAGAATCTGAGGTTATAAATAAAACAATTCTAATCAAACGGCGGTCAGAAGTCATCGCAGTAATACCAACTTACAGTTGTGAAACTATCGTACTCTCCCTACCAACTGTTTTCCTTTTTCTATAGCTAATTTGTCTCTTTAATTACTGAATGACCCTTGTACATAGAAAAAACATGAAACAAAAAAAAATAGTTAGTAATCACCGTTTACTTTTTATACCCTACTTTTTAAAATTTACATTTTGTAAATGTTCACCACAGTGTTTTATAGGTTCCTCAATCTTTGAAGAAAATTAATTTTTGTAGAAGCTACTTTGGCTCAACCTAGGACTTCTAAGCCGCTTTTTTCCGCTTTTTGTTAAAGGGATGGTCTTTTGCCTTGGCTGAACTGTCAATGTCAACAAAAATTGAGTTATCTAAAATTTATTTAAACCAAATATGTATGCAACACAACATGTAACTATAAAAAAATATATAAATAAGAACTATATTTCTTTCTTTCACGTAGACCTACAACCCATCTTCTTCTTCCTCGCCTTTAGCATTACAGTCCAACGAGATCCCTGGCTTCATACTGGGTCCTGAAGTCCTCCAATTTATTCCTCTAACGATCTCGACTGCCCACCATTTCTTCGCCGTCAAAAGAGTATCAACGCCTCAATTGAACGTTGGGCTGCCAGCGTGTTCTTGGTCTTCCCCTATTTTTTGGGGACATCAACAATATGGTTCTGTAGGGTAAAAGTATAGACATGCATGCGTACGACATGGAGCCAGAAGACAAATGAAAATTGAAACAAAATGGAGAGAAGCGATCAGAAGAAACGACAAAACATAATACAAGTAAACACGGGATTCAAACAAATCTCCAATAATGCATGACTAAAGATCGGTGTCGGTCAGTTGCGACGAAATAACCACGTTATTTTGCCTGTTCTTACGCGGTCAATTGAGCCCCGCACTTTCACTTACTGACCGAATCTGTCATTTAGAAACGTTGCTATTCTGAATTTCGAAGACTTTCAATTCCGCAACTTTTCATTTGTGCGAACAACTTCTTTCTTTCAATATTTTTGTTAGGTTAGGTTAGGTTAGGTTAGGTTATGTCAGGTTATGTGAGGCTAGGAATAATAGAATTACAACGGTAATTTTTGTGTTATTATAATAATAACAAGAAAATTCAATTGATCGTAATTGACCGGGTTCAAATTTCTACCTCGGTCGCAACTGACTGCTGTCCTTAAAGATCACGAGACTGCGATAGCGCCCAAATTATATTCGTCCAGGACTTTGTCCTTGCTCATCGATTGTGCCTTTTCTGTTATCGATTCGTCGCGTCGCTTTAATCAGTTACTAATCACCACAGTCATTATTGGGATTTAATGTGCGGGTGCGTGCGTGCACTCTACTGTTACAGGTGGTCGCATCTATATAATGAGTAGATACAGGCGTCGATGCTACGTTGTATATACGTGAACTCAAGGGGGTCTGACTCCGCAGAGAAATATCTTCACACATCGTATTAAGAGGAAACTCTTTTCACCGTGTTAACTGGCGGTAAGTATAACTTCACTTTATATAACCGTCAGTTAAAACAAATAATCACAGTGGTATGACGAAAATAATTTTAGTAATTCCTGCAATTTTTATTTGATCGATCACCTGGCAGGACTCAGCACCAAGCAAATAATAAGATAACTAGAACATTGCTACTTGAGGGCCGTCAGCTGGGTCTGCTATGTTGCTCGGGCTTGGAGGTAAATATTAGCTTCGAAAACGCGAAGCATTCAAGTGTATTCCCTTCAAATGTACCTTTCATTCACCCTCATACAATTGCAGGAACATCTTAACATTTTAAAATTGTGTAGAGAAAGTATGGGAATTTTAATAATTTTATTTAAATGGTCCATTACCTTCATATAAAACATTAACATTTCTAAAATCACAAATTCACTGTGTGAGATAATTTTTGTTTTTCGGTCTGCAAAATTTTGTTGGCGGGACTTACTTAATTAGTTACTTAATCCTTGTGTTGATATTTTGTAGACGGCACTCCATCTTGTTCTATCCCGGGCCACACTGCTTCTCTTTTCTACACTTTCTTTAATATTGTAGTCTGAGGCTTAATCTTCTCCTTCTACCTACAGGTTTTGCTTCCCAGGCTCTTCAAAGATGCGTTCCGTCCGCCATTCTACAAACGCGGCCAAACCATTTCAATTTTACTTTTCTGTCTCATCATTTAAAGGTATCACCCAGATGTTCCCGCGCATAGTGAGGCCTCGTATTATCTCTCGTGTTGTTTTGTTTTCTAAACTTCTAGGAATTCTCATCTCCATTGGTAATATTCTTTATTTATGACTTCCATTCAATGTCTATGACTCTCAGCCATAAATCATGGTTGCAATATAAAGAGTTCTGTACATGACAAGTTTTTTCCTCTTCGAGATTTCCCTTTTACCAAGAAACGTTTGCTTTATGTGTCCATAGAGTCTGGTGCCTGTCGATATACGGTTCAGTCTGGGAGCCTAATTCAGTTCCAATAAACCCATCGTCACTGAATATTGCAGCTAAAATTGTGAACCTGGTCGGCCTCACTGTTGCAAACAACTATATTATGTTGTTTTGCTCGTCTGCTTATTAAAACTCTTTTGGTTTTTATGGAGTTAATGATCATGTTTCCTTACGTACAGCTCCTTCCTACATATTCAGATTGCGTTGTAAATTGTGTTCTGAGCTAGCGATAAGAACAACATTGTCAAAAAAGCTATATTTGTAAATAATACTATATTGTAGTATCTAGTTTACTTCTCTGTTAGTTCTTTTTGGTGATTGCATCCATTATTACAATAAAGAGATATGGACAACGTATGTAACTCCGTCTCGTCCCAGCTGAGGTATTCAATCCATTTGTTCGCGGGCCATTATAAAAGAATGTCAGAATTTAATTTTCATTTCAAGATTTTTAATGACAGAGTTAGGGGTAGATGTAATCAACAGTTGATATAAGAACGATTGCACTCGGAAATGTTCTGCCGGCTGTTACCGTCACAAAACTAAATGCTCGCGCTTCCAACTGGTTAACCCACACTAAAATTAAAACATTTTGTTAAATTTTTAATAAAATGGCGCAATTTAAGTAGTTTATGTACTATATATTTAACT
The DNA here is from genome assembly GCA_034769895.1 of Magicicada septendecula. NCBI lineage: Eukaryota > Metazoa > Arthropoda > Insecta > Hemiptera > Cicadidae > Magicicada > Magicicada septendecula. Next base: position 16,682,810 of record CM068369.1, on the reverse strand, counting down.
TGACCGTTCAACGTTTGTAGTAACAGATATCAAATGACAAAAATGTCTAAGATAAAGCCAAGAATTTCTACATAGTTAAGTGTGTCCTATATACTTGTGTTCCTTTGCCTGTTCAAAATGTTACCCCCCCCCCCACCAGCAACGACAGTAGGGCTTGTCGTTTTCCAAGGGCATGAAGATAAAGAAGTGTGATATGCCTGGTGATGAATTAATATTTTTGTTATGAACAGTTAAACATGTTTTCCATAAGTATTGTTATGATTTGTCACAGAGCCTATACTAACGAAATTATTTGCAATTTATTATTTATAATTTTGAAGAGGAAAAATAAAAAGAAGAAGGAAAGAAGAAGGCGACGAGGTAGAAGAATCTGAAAAGAAAAATAAGAAATGCATAAATGTTGTGCCCTTGTTGCAGGTTGTCGCTGCTATGTATAAGACGCTAATCTTTTTTGCCGTGTTGGCCACCGCTCTAACTGCTGGAGACGTTCTGCCAGCTGGGAAATGCAACACGTATAATATTAAACCCATACCCTTGGACTATGATAAGGTAGGTAATTAATTAGTATTTACCAGGCATCAATAAAATTATTAGAGAATATTCGGTACTGTAAATTTATCCGTTCCTGCAGTCATTTTCGATATTTCGATTATGCGATTGTTTGGCTTCGACCTTTAGTGAATATCGCACAATTATTTTATGTAGGCAAAAAAATTATAAAAATTTAATTATTTCGTTGTTGAAAAATAGTTGGCTGGCGATTGTAGTTGGTGTTCTTGGTCCTTTTTATAAAGAAAAACGATTGTAGCATGATGTTAAGTTAACATGAGAGCTGAAATTGCACATGGAAAGCAACAATTGTGTAATGTAAAACTCGTTTTTGTTTGCGGAAATTAAGAAAAACTCCAACTCTAAAGTAAGGCGGGGTGGCCCGCCCGTCCCCTATTACTATATATGTCTTCATTTTTTGTGGCAGAACTCGGTTTTCAGTAGAACTTGTTTCCCCAGTAGTACTCGTTTTTTCATTAAGACTCGTTCTGTGAATAGATCACTGAAAACCACCGAACTCAAGAGTAAGGTGGGGTGGCCCTTGGGATTATTACTATTTTACTATATTGCCTATTACTATAAATGTCACTTTTTGTGGTAGAACTCGTTTTTTTTCGGTAATATTCATTTTCCAACAAGTACTCGTTTTGTGGCTAACCAAAAAGAAACGTCCATTATGTACAATATGTAGAGCGTATGTTGTCATGCCTTAATAAATTGTTTTTTGTGTTTTCCACTAACCATAAATATTTGTATTTATCAGTTTACATTTGCTGTTGTAGTTTTATTAATTTGACAACTCAAAATCGTGAGGTTCTCTGTTTTAAGTATCACTATGTTATAAGCATTGTATATACACATGAAACGTTATGTTTTCCTCAACCATGGCTTTTGTTTATTTCAGGAGTAAACTAAAAACCAAAAACTGTCGTCACGTACCTCGTATTTTAGATGTTTATTACAAAGTTGTTCTTTATTAAAAGTTTAAACAAGACTATTTAATTTATGCTCACTGTTTCTTTGATAGTGTGCATAAGATTGTAGCATGTCGTTTGATACACTTTTAAGATCTGAACAGGAATATTTAATAAAATATAAAAATATTCTTTTTTATATACTTTATTCACTTATTAATATATTACTTAAACTATATAAAAATACAAATTTTATTTGGTTTATTATCTATTAAATTTAAGTTTTAATTGAATTAGCAAATGAAAACAAATGTCAGATCATATTTACGTAATACAATTTTATATAATTGTCCTCCAAAGACTCCATCATTTCTCTCGTAAATATCTTAAAATTGTAAAAATATTCTCCAACTAACCCGTACAATCTGAGCCTTATGCTGTCAATCCAGTCGGAAAACAGTGAGTAACATTAATATTAAATCTATGAGACCAGCCGTACTGAGTTGTATGGGTGTTGACAGCTGTCACGATCGGGAAGGTGGTACGTCGCCTATGCTCCGGACTCCGAGACACACCGCAGTCTGGACAGCGTCTACATAGACGTGAGTCTCAATAACGATGAGTCATACAGAGTACATGTTCACAGGACCAAGTAAGTGCAGTATAAACATACATTTCTGTAATAACGGAGATCGGTAAATTACATGATAAAAAAGAAGTCTAATGTACTTGATTTACAAGATGTAATTTAAGGAAAAGAATTTCATAAATTCCGTTGAAATTAAGTATACGTAGTTTTACATATTTCAGGACATTTAAGAAACATCAACAGTATCAGCAGCATTTAGAGGAGTGAATCCACAGAAAAGCCAATTTATGTCTGTCTGCCCCCCCCCTCTCTCTCCCTCTCTCTCTCTCTCACTCTCTCTCTCTCTCTCTCTCTCTCTCTCTCTCTCTCTCTCTCTCTCTGTCTATCTGCCTACCTACCTATCTATCTATCTATCTAATCTATCTATCTACCTATTTATCTGTCTATCTACCTATTTATCTATTCATCTCTAGATCCATTTATAACATAACAGATTTTTCCTAACCAGTTAAGACATAAGTTTTAGAACATCTTATCATTCTTTTCCTCTTCACCGATTAGGTTACATAAACTGTTCCGGCACCCATCTCATCCTCGGACGACCCACGTCTCTTCTACCAGTGGCTTTATAGTTCAGTGCCGCTTTCGGCAATCGATCCTCAGCAGATGTCTTCTGTTAGTTGCAATAATTTCATTTAAGTCCTTTACTTCGACTTCTGGTCTAATATCTTCATTTCTTAATCTGTGTTGCAATGTATAATTTAAGTATTTCGAATAAACTGGATTTCAGCACTCTGAATCTTGCCGCTTTCGTTTTTTGTCATGACCCACGCCTCACTCGCATAAATCAACGTGGTATTTCCAATTGTCTTATAAAATTTAATCCTTGTGCTGTGTCTTGTTTTATTTCTATGATTTCTATGAATCGTACCAAAAATATTCCTAAATTTATTTATTTTCTCACGTATATCATATTCAGATTCATAGCTTACTGCACAGCCGAGATATTTGAAACGGGTCACTTGTTCTAAAGTGCTGTTGTTTATAACAACCTTAGTCCTTACTAAAGACCATGGTTTTGGTCCTTTATTTTAGAACATGCTTGCCAGTATTTCACAATTCATTGACCTATATAAGAATCTTATTTTCCATGTATAAACTATACATTACGTAATCAAAAACAAATATAAACAACACGTATGATGCAATCACAATTTTTAAATACATGTCTGGAAATGACACCTTGCAGACTCTAAAACAGAATTCTAAATTATTAAAAATCCTTTGCCTTACAAAAAATGTATTATAACAAAACAAAGGGTACAATAAAGAAAACAATGGTAATTAATATAACAAAAATTGCTTAATGTAATAGCAAATGAAAACACTATTTCTTTGTGATCTTTAATATTGTGCACTGTGAAAAAAAACTGTCTGTATCATTACGTTGTTGTTAATAATTGAGAGTCGATCAAATATAAATGAGACTTCTGAAAGTGGCGCAAGATACTTCTTGTTAATGTTGGCAACAGTGAGCAGTGGGTATTAAGCTGCCCATACACTATCAATATTATTGCACAATAATATTGGCTGGCGCCCCAAATATATTGTATATTGTGTGCTGCACAATATACAGTGCAGTATTATTGTACAACCTTAATTGACTCATGAACTTCTTCGAGTGAACATGTTGAGCGTTATCGAGGCGAGTAGTGTGGTAATTGCACTGATTCTGTGTTTAAAAAAGAACAAGAGAAAGGACCGCACATGGATGAAAGAATGGTACAAGGAAAAGAATGAATATACTCATGAAAGGCTGTTGAATGAACTAAGGCTATCTGAACCGAACGGTTTTCGAAACTTTGCGCGATTAGACTGTGAATCATTCAACGAACTGCTAAAAATGGTTACACCTAAGATAAAAAGCACCACTTTTTTCTGAAACATTAATTATTTTTTCTAATCAGTTCCTTTTTATCTGCATTAGTATATTTCTCATTACACTTCTTTAGTAGCTTATTATACTGTTCATTTTTTTGTCCTATTACTGTAATCTTTACTTGTAACGTTCCATAAGGTAGAGAAAGACCGATAAACTTCTTTAATGAACCTCTAAAATGAACTTTCTTTCCACCGACAGCAACATAGCGAGAGCGAGACGATGTGCACTGACCGACGAAAGCTGGGGAAATGAGCCGTTGTAGTGAAATCTCGCCCATACACTATACAATATTTTCCAGTTTGTGCAACATATATCAAAAATTTTTGAGTTCACACAATATATTGTGCAACCCATTTTAGACCTTCAATCTAACCCATACACTGTCAATCATATTGCACAATGTTTATATTATGCAATAATATTGATAGTGTATGGACAGCTTTAGTATCTACACGTGTGCAGCACTAGAATCTTTTCTAGAATAATTTTTTTTAAATGTTGTCACAATGAGTACACACAATCTGCACAGCATTTTAACTGGTGTAACACATTTACATATTAAAAACTTAATTACACAATGTACACATGTACTTCCTGTTTACTCACTGTGACAACATTTTAAAAAATTATTCTAGAAATGATTCTAGTGCTCCACACGTGTAGACACTAATACCCACTGCTCACTGTTGCCAACATTAACAAAAAGTATCTTGTGCCACTTTCAGAAGTCTCATTTATATTTGATCGACTCTTATAGTTATTGAATAAATCGATTTTGTGATATTAGATTATTTTTATTTAATATGAGCAATATCAAATTACTAATGTGTAACAGAAATTCTGTTTATACGTTCAGAC